>JAPDVU010000008.1:100637575-101287347 GCA_026230045.1 Corynorhinus townsendii | reverse complement strand
GAAGGGCTGGTTCCTGGGATCTTTCCCTTCTGCTTTCCTTTCTCCTTCCTTTCCTTCATGGTATATTTTTCCAGTCTCCTCCATTCCCCTTTCTCAGACATCTCAGGATGAGCTGCTGAGGAAGAGGAGTGTGGAATCATGTCCAATCAGGGAAAGGTTATTCACTGAAGATGATAATCGTGGTCTCTCCCCATGTCTCTGACTTGGCAAGAAGCCAGACTTCATAGCATAGGTAAATGCAGGTTCAGGACCTTCCCAGCAGCAGGGCAGCCTGTGGCTCACAGCGTCCTCTCGGACCCTCGGAATATATACCCTATGCCCCATCTCTTCCCTGAGAGGGGTGATCTGTCTGCCCCTCAATGTTTCTTTGAATAGGTGAGGTCTGTGTTGTCTAAGCCTGTGATTGGCAGCCACATGAACTGAACACAGCTCCTGGTTTTAGTGTCTTGACAGTTGGCTGTTGAGTGGCTGCATTTTGACTGCCTGCTTCACTTGCAATGTCACCTCTCTAGGAGCCATGAACTGGGGCTGTGTCCTCACTTCTGGTCTGGAGGAAGGACCCCTGGCCTAGATGACTTTTCTCTGAGCACCTGTTTTATGCAAAACTCCGGACTCAGTGCTGGGGACCTGCAATGGACCAGGTATTTTTTGGCACTTAGGTCACTAGAGCTTGGAGGAAGGGCCTTTGACCTTGACTGCATGTGTCTCTGTGAGTGGGTGGGAAGGGATAGAAAATACTGCTGTTATTACTAATTTCTAGGTGACTTTAACAGCTCCTCTGCGACTTCACAGCTCTTTCATTGCCTGTGTGACTAATTCTCTGTATTCAACTCCCTCTGTTGGAAATACTGAGAGGGGTCTTGTCTTTCTGGCTGGATACTGGCTGGTACAGGTGTCTGATGAGGGAGGAACATGGGTATCTCTAGGGGAAGAAATAGAAAGTGAGAGGGTGTGGTAGATAGACTAATATCCTCTATAAAGATGTCCACAACTTAATCTCAGGAACCTATGACTGTGTGCCATCACATGGCAAAAGGAAATGGATTATTCTGGATTATCTGGGAAATTATCTTGGGTTATCTGAATGGATATCATGTAAGCATAAGGATCTTTGCAAGGGGAGGCAGAGGAAGAGAGGCAGGGAGAGGTGATGGTGGAAGCAGCAGAGGTTGGAGTGGTTGAATTGCTGGCTACGTGATGTTGGAAGGGGCCAGGAACCAAGAAATGCTGGCAGCTTCTAGGTCCTGAAAAAGGCAGGGAAAGGGCTCTCCCCTGGAGCCTCGGGAAGGAACGCAGCCCGTCAACACCTTGATGTTAGCCCAGTGAAAACCATTTCAGATTTTTGACCTTTGTAACTGCAGGATAATACATTTATGTTGTGTTAAGTCAGTAAGTTTGTGGTACTTAGTTATAGCAGCAATAGGAAACTAATACAGGGGGCCAGAGTTCAAGATGCTATAAATCATGCAAAGGAATGTGGATCTTGTTCTATAAGGCTAAAGGCTCATCACATTTAGGGGTCATGTATGTTAAATATATGTGCTCTGAAGTCAGACTGTGTGACTTTTGTCACGTCACCGGGCTAATGTAAGGGTTAAATGAGGTGATGTGTATGTAGGGTGTTTGGCACAGCATAGGCCAGGAAAGTGATCGTTACTTAAAAACAACAACATATTTTTATTGATTTCAGAGAGGAAGGGAGATAGAGATAGAAACATTAATGATGATAGAGAATCATTGATTGGCTGTCTCCTGCATGCCCCCACTGGGGAGCAAGCCCTAAACCTGGGCATGTGCCCTGACTAGGAATCAAACCATGACTTCCTGGTTCATAGATCAACCCTCAACCACTGAGCCACACCGGCCAGGCAACGCAATTGTTACTTTTTCTTGCTTTGCAAGATTGGACAAGACAGTGTTGTGGAGACTTGATTTCTACATCTGCTGAGAGGAGGTAATAGTAAACCCCTCAGGCCCCATACCCACATGAATAAGTGGATTTTATGATATGAATTGGAGAAAGATTTTTACTCTTATATGCCCCTGGCATGGAGCTCTCTGCCCACCTATGGAAGAAGCAGGTCCTGCTCGCCTTGCCTGCCCAGCCCCTCCTGCCTTCATCTTGCAGGCTCCTGAATCCCTGTGCCCCTTAAGGGCTATCCTAGTTACTGCTCCTGCACTGTGCTCTAGGCATAAGCTATTTTAGTTACAAATTCCTTGAAATGCTACACCTTCCCCTGCCCACCCAGACCGACCTCCCCAGGCCCAGCTGCCAGGTATTGATTTCCCCTTTAAATATGACTGCAGCCCAGGAGCATGTATGGATTAATCGACGAGGCTAGGCTTGTACCTGCACACTTCATTAACAGCTGCTACTAATTAGTGGAGTAAGTCATTAAGAGACCTACTGGGGTTTTGAGGATAATAGTTTTATTTTTTTCCCCATGACTCTTAAGCATATAATAAATTGGGGAGTGCAACACTGTGGTCCCAGGTTGGGATGCAAATCACAAGGTGGCCCCCTCAAGAACACAACAGAAATCAGAAAATCACCATCGTGGGACCAGAGCCAGAAGGGTCTTAGAGTCATCTGGTCTACCACATGTGACTTCTGTACGGGGAGAGGGGCAGGGCCGGGCTCTCAGGGTCACAGAGGGATAGGAAGGCGGAGCTGGAACAAGCACCCAGGGCTGCTGGCTTTGCTCCAGGCAGGGCTCTGCCTGCTAAATGGGGACTCTGCTTCATGTATTTCCATAGCCTAACTGGGGAGGTTTGACTGAGCACAGAGGCACCTCCCTTACCTCCCCAACCTGCTGTACTTTTCCCAAGATGGCCTTCTCCCATTTCATCCCCATCACTCCAGCCTTCCCTCTCCCAGTGGGAGTCCAGATATGCCTTGTTCCTTTTTCCTGTGTTTAGTATGTTTATCTCCAAATGGCAGGACTCAGCAATTGGCCTGGGGATGCTTTGTGTTCTCCATGATGACAAAGAACTTAAGCCTAAAATGTGTGAATTTGAATTTGGACAACTGGAGCTTCACCCTCACTGGATCAAGTGGGCTGTGTATAGAGGGTCAAGCACAGGATGAGCATAGAGAAAGTGGGTCCTTACTAGATGGTAGCCATTGTGTCCTTGATCCTTAGGAGGGTGTATCTTTGGCCCATTTATAGTGCATTCCTGAAGCTGTCTCGAATCATTCACTGAGCACACATTGAGATGTTTCACAGCAAAAGGAATAGAGCTTTGACTTATTGATTCCTTCTTATTTTAGAGATGGTGATGATGATGATGATGATGATAATAATCACTAGCCTTCCTTGAAAGCTTACTATGTATCAGGTGGTAATGTTCTAAGTGCTTTACATGGATTAATTCATTCTATCCTTTTGAAAACCTTATGAGGCAGGTGTTTTTATTATGATTCCTATTTCATAGAAGTGGAGATGAAGGTACTAAACTTGCCACAAGAAGGAGGTGGAGATGAAGCCAGCATTCTAGCCCCTAGTTTAAGCCCTAAAGCCACAAAACTACTCAACTCCTTAGAGAGTTGACTTCCTGGCTAAGGACAATCCCTGTCCCAAGTGCATGCTGTGTGGGTAGCAGCTGTGTCTGTGCCATGTGTCTGCCTCCTCCAGACCTCAACTGATTGATCTGAGGTGGGCACTTGAAGCAGAGGCTTCCCCACGTTACTCTGTTTGGGTGGTCTGGCTCAAAAGCATGAGCTGGGTCAATCTGACTCTTACTTGGGGAGGTGTCAGAAAGAGGCTGAGTCTTGGGTGGGAATTGTTGATGAACTAGACTGGAAACTGGAGACTCATCATGATCACCAGCTCTGAGTGACCAGAGGGAGCTGGTCAGCCAAGAAGAAGGACAGAGAGACCCCTAGTCTTGGAGGGGCACCTCGTGTTGATGGTTTCCATGGACCCTGGCTGCTCCTAGCTGTCTGTTTTAAGATTCTGAAGAGGATCTGCTTTATATGAACTAGTCTTTTTCCTTGAGTCTCTCACTGAGCTCATGCCCCTCTCTTCCTTGTGAACAGAATTGAACACAAAAATTCTCCTGTTAGGTTTTAGGGTACTGCCAATGTGAGGAGGGGCTCAATCCATTTATTAAGCAGGCTTCTTGCATAAGAACAATAGCCCAAACTAACATGGCTCGGATCTGTAGGTGAAGAACTCTAGAGACAGGGCCCAGTTGGAGATAAACATCTATTCCAGTGTAAGGATGGGTTGCCATATCATGATCATGCAGTGGTATAGACAGGTTTGAAGTTTCTTTGTTTATCTTTTTTATTTTCATTTTAAATTTATTTTTCCTTCCTTTCTCACCTCACAGTTTTAAGGTAAATGACCCAGGTTGGTAGAGCAGCTGTGAGTCTCATAGTCATTCAGGGACTGGAGTCCTCCATGCTATTGCCCTCCGACCACTGAAAGCCTTTTGTTGGTCTCCTTGGTTAAAGCTGGGAGCTGCCATATTTGGCTCTAGCCAGAGACAGAAGAGAGCAGCAAGGGCACACAGGCACTTCCCCTCCACTTCCACGAATAAAAACCTAGCACATGACCCCATCTAGATATAAAGGAGGCGGGAAATGTAATTTTGACCTGGGATCAGCTAATGTTTTCTGTAAAGAGCCAGACAGGAAATATTTTTGGCTTTGTGAACAATATACTCTTCTTGCATGTATTTTACTCTGTCCTTGTATCTTGAAAGCATCTTTAGACAATATGCAAATGATAGGTGTGGCTATATCCCAATAAAACATTATTCATGGACACAAAACTTGAATTTTATATAATTTTCATGCGTCGTGAATATTATTCTTTTAACCTTTTCCAACCATTTAGAAATGCAAAAGCCCGTGTTAGCTCATAGGCCATTCAAACACAGGCGGTGGTTGGATCTGGCTGCATGTGGACTCCTTGTCTAGATGGTGACCTTGGCCCAGCCACATTTTACCAGGGGGTATTGGCTTGTGGTGGAGAGTGAGTGGTCTCACAAAATCCACTCCAGGCTTTGCTAAGGAGGGGCATTTTAGCAGACACAAGGTTTTCTTCATCCCCTTTCTTTCTAAAGAGAAGAGCAGGGTGCGCTGGGTGAACACAGCTATGCCCCTTGCCCCACACTTTCCAGGAGTGAGCAGAGGAAGGAGCTATGCCCTGGAGGGCCCCTGAGGTCAGTGGTTGTGGAGAGGGTTACAGTGTCCCATAAGGAGCCAGCAACTGGCCTCCACCCTCATAGGCCAGCCAAGGTGAAGATATCGTGGCCAGAGTTAGGGGGCAGTGCCTTGCAGGGCAGCATCCAGTCCTCTGAGGAGGGACAACCAGTCACTCATAAGCAGGACACTCCCATCCCTGCTGCTGTGCCTCATGGAAGCTGTGCAGAAGGTGTCTTTGAATTGGACAATGACACTTTTTAATAATTAGAAAGGGACAGGTACAGATACTAAATGTGACCAGAAAACTGTCAGAAGGAATGAAGACACTATTATACGGCAAGTTTGTTTTCTCCCTTCCCTCCCTCCTCTTCTTCAACTGCCAGCTTGTAGGGTTGAGGCTTGTAGAGTAAGGCTGATAGCAGTTATTGAGAAAAATAAAATCACTCTGTTTGTACATCACCAAACTTAATACTGTCAATCAAAACAGCTACATACATTTTTGACATCAACTGCCAGTATTTTCTCTGTCCCTCAGAAAAATCAGAACTAAAGACAAAATCACCTAAGGCTGTTAGATCTGGAATCAGACCAGCCTGAGTTTGAGTCCTGGTTCTGTCACATGCTGTGTGACCTCCATAAGCCCTTTGGCTCCTCTGGGACTTAGCCCCTCACTTGTTAAATAAAGAAGATGAAAGCCTGTTGTGCGGATGTGTTGTGAGAGGCCATTTCAAATGCAAAGGATTTGTGCTTCTCTCTCTGGGCCTCAGTTTTCTCATCTATAAAATGGAGGAGTTGGACTTTTGAGCTCTTCCTGTCCTGACATTCAGGAATTGTGTCACCAGTGGTTGAGTCTATGACCTACAGAAGGAGAAAGCTGGCCTTCAGAGGTGCTTCCTTCTGGCAGGAAATTTTGAAGATAAAGGAAACAACAGCTTGATTAAGAACTTATTGCTTTCCAACCCTCCCCATCTGTCAGAGAACAGCTCAAGCCCACCTCATCCAGGAGGCCCACCTGGATTCTTCCAGGCAGGGCTCATCTCACCTTGTTTGACCTTGACCTCCACTCCAGCCTTTTCCCCCTACTTGCTGGTCTTGCCTGGGGGGCTTGAAGGCTGTAGACTCCCTACAGCCACTCCTGGAACTTTGACCCTAACTCTTACCCTGACCAAAACCTACCTCTGAGCTCTGTGAATAGGTCTAGTGCGCGCACACGCGCGCACGCACATCCCCCCCCCCCCCCCCAACACACACACAAGTGTTCATTTGTACAGGAAGCCCTTGAAGCTTTGAAGCTTTTGGGGCAGCAGTACTTGTGATGGGCTTTCATTTTAGGATTCCTCCTGCCCCATGTGGGGGAGGATGCAGGGAGAAGAGGATGGACAGAATGGAGTCCAATGTGGAGAAAAAGATGGATTCAAGAGCTATGAGGAGGAAGAGCCAACAGGACTTGGAGATAGGGGAGAAGGAGAGGGAGCATTGAGATAATTCCCTGGTCTCTCTTTGAGCTACTGGATGGATGGTGACATCTTTAATTGCGATTGAGTCAAGAAGAAAAAGTGGATGTCAGGAGGAAGATGATGGATGTGTTTGGTATGAGAGACCCGGGAGACATTCAAGTGGATCCAGGTTTTTACCTGGGGTGTTGATAAAAATGAGGGAGTTTTGGGCATGGAGATGGGGACTGACTCCCGCTGGAGGAGTTGAATCACTTGGTGAGAGTATGGAGGCCTGGGTGGGGCATGGCACACTTTTCTCAGTGCTTCATGGCCTCTGTCTATAAATGAGACCAATCCTGAATTATGCACCAGTTATCTATATTTATAAAACCCTAATATGCAAATAGACTGTACTGCAGAATAACCCAACAACCAAACAACCGACTACTGGGGGGGCGTGCAAAACATGGTGGGTATTAGCAGCAGGTGGCAGAGCATGGAATATGGCAGGCATCCACCGCAGTGGGATGGTGGACGCCAGACTAAAGCGGGGCACTGGTTGCTGTCATTGGGGTGAGCCTCTGTTGGTTACTGAAAATTCTTTGCTCCTGTGTGCTATGGTCCCGCCTGGTGCTCACAGCTGCTGCCAGCGCCGGCCCCAATTGCTCCATGCCATTGGCAGGTACGAGTGGGGACGGTGCCATCAGCTTTGGGAGTGGTGATGGTGGTAGTGGGGCTGCTGGCAAACAGGGGACTGGGAGCCACGGTGGGAGGGGTGAGGGGTGGTGGAGGATGGGCTGAGACCCACCCTTGTGTCCACCACAGCTTGTGGCCACAGTTTCTTTCAAGGTGCACAAATTTGTGCACTGGGCCCCTGGTATAATATACCCATCTTGGTCAACCAGAGGAAAGCAAAGACAAAACTAGGAGAGACAGTGCAGTGGGCAGATTGGCATGGGCAGCCTTGGTGCATCCCCCACACCCCCACCTGCCACCCAGTGTCAGGGCCTTTGCATGTGCTGAGCTGATCCCTGAACCACCTTTGCCCTGATTTTGGGCTGGCCGGCCCCTCATCCTTGAGGTCTTACTTCAAACATTGCCTCCTCAGACAGGCCTTCCCCGACCACCCTGCCCCAGATTGCGCCGCCGAGTAGTCTCCACAGCAGCACCCTGTCCATGCTCTTTACCAAGCCCTCTCCCAGCACCTCTTGAAGGCCTTCATTCATCTCTTTGTGTGTCTTTTTCCTGTTTCTTCTGACTGGAACATAAGACACTGTGGGCAGGAGCTTGTCTGTATCCTGTGTGCAGGTGCTTCTCCAGTGGTCCCCTTGGCTGGGGTGATCCTCCCCCACCAACCCCCAGGAGCGACACCCTGGGCTCTAGCTTTAAAATCTCCCTGGGACCAGTGGGCTGTCTCTACCTCAGCCACCTCACTTTCAACTCCATTCCTCAGCAGGTCTTGCCAGGTGACCCCTCCTCTTCTATCTACCTTTCCAGTGTGGCGTCCACCTGCATCTGCCTAAAATGGAACTCTTATGTGGTTCTTTTACCTGAAACTCTCAAAAGGGCATCTGAAAACAACTCTGAATGTCTACTTTTCCAGTTTCCTCTGCTCCTTTGCCCTCCATTCCTGCTGGACCAGACGTTCGCTTAGCCTCTCCAAGGCACCACTCCCTCTGGCTCAACTTGGAGCCGCTGCCTGGGCTCACGGCTCTCCCTGGAGCACCCAGCAGGAGCTCTGTAAATACTTACAGACCAATAGTTGACAAATCCAGGAGAACAAAGGGAGGAAAAATCCTCACCAGCACATATTGGCCTCCCCCTTGCCTCCTCTTCAGGGAAAGCCTGGCAGAGCAGTGTTCATGCTCATTGCATTTCTTTCTTAAGCCTCACACTCTCTTCCACCCCCTAGCATTTGATGCCTGAGCCCCAACCCAGGACCTCCACCTGCCTCCAGGGCCCCGGCCCCCAGGCAGCCTTAATTAATTGTAAAATTGATTAAGCAGCCCCCTTTGTTGGGCTGGGCTGGTGTTTATTTGTATTTTCATATTATTATCCTTTTATACTTCTCTGGGCGCCATCAGCTCTCTACTGACACCTTTTATTGGGGAAATGTTAATTTAAAAATCATCTATAATGCAGGTGTCACAAATCAAAGCTGTTCAGTAATGAGTTGCTCTTATGTCGTATAAAAACAATTAATTAAAACCCTTTCTGAGAGAGCCGCGCCAGCAGATTTATGTTTCCCAGTGTCTCTCTGCGACCTTCCTTCTTAAGGACCCTCACGCACTCAGCGCTTCTATGGGAGGTGGTTTCCTCCCACCTCTGCTTGGGAATGGACTCGCAGCCTGGTGGTGTGGAGAAGGCTCCCAGAGGGTGCCTGGCCCTACCTCCTTGTGGTCTAAATCACGGAAAGGGACTTAGCTATGGTCAGAGTAACTGAGTGGCAGTGCCAGGCTCAGAGCAGACTCTGCTGCCAGGCCCTGCCCCTGTCCTCGCTGCTGGCATTTCTCTTGCTATCCTCCTTGGAGGAGCAGGCACAGCCTCTCCAAGGCGCCACTGGAGCGGGGAGAGGGTTGAGGATGGAGGTGGAGAAGTCCAGGTGGGGCAAGTTGTGACAGGGGAGAATCAAGCTGGGGGCTTAGCCCCTGACTTCGGGATTGTTCCACCTCGGTATGGAATGTGCTTCCTTTCGGTCCAACACTGTGAGATCTGGGGACTGTCCAGCTCAAAATAAAAGATGCCAACAAGGTGGCGAGCCGTCCCTCCCATTTCGGAGTCACCCCTCCACAGGCCCTCCTGCCCTCCCGGCTGAGGGAGGCCCTCCCGGTGCTCTCATCCTCCCCCCCGAGTGGGGCTGGGAAGTGTCTAATCCAGGCTTTTATCTGGCATCCACAATTATAATGTCAAGATTGAATAATCTGCCTTTATCTCCCGGGTGACAGCCATGTAGAAACTTCAAAAGAAACAGTTTTGCTGGCATCTAACGGCTTTTGTTAATTACTATATCCCAGAGAAAATGAAATAAAGGAGGAAGAAAAATGATATTTCTCTGTGACAACTTTGTAAAAATATCAATGATGAAGCGGCACAGTTTAAAGGCTTTAACTATTCATGCAGCCAAGAACATGCCTCTACCCACCCATGCAGGGCCTGGGAGTGTCTGAGGACGCCTGTGCGAGTGTACACACGTGCGTGCGCACACACAAACACACACACACACACAAACACACTCTTATCTGCCTTCACACACGATACACACTGTCACATATACTCACTTTCATAACTCTCTCACACACAGCACATACCCAACACACACACACACACACACACACACACACACTCACACGAATACATGTTTTATACACTCCTGTACCTGAGTCTCGGCTCTATCACATTGTAGCTGTGTGGCCTCAGGGAAATCATTTTACCTCTTTGTGCAGCAATGTCCTTACCTGCAAAATGGGGATCACACTAGGACATCCTGTATAGGGACACGTGAGGACTAAATGAGGTGACACAGGTACAGTGTCCCCCAAATGCTAGCTGTTATTTGGGGGTGTTCAGGGTGGCTGACTCTGTCTGTAAGGGAGGGGCTTAGCGTTTAGGGAGTCTTCATGGAGGAGGTGATATTTGAGTTTGGAAGCAATGAAGGAGAACACATCCTAGGCATGGGGAACAGCATGTGAGAAGGCTCAGAGGCATGGCAGGGCTTGCATGTCCCATGAATGTTGGGGGTGCTGTGACTGAAGGAGAGTGTGAGGTGTCAAGAGAAAGATTAGGTGGGAGAAAATTCTGGAAAGGTAGGCAGGATCTGACGGTGACAGAGCATGTGTTTCACTTTGAGGGGGTGCGGTTTTCCTGCAGAAGCGAGGCCACTGAGGGTTGCAGACTGGCAGTACTATCGGAGTGGAGGACAAGCAGGGTGGGGCTCCATGGCGGGCAAGGCATGGCCCAACCATCACAGGACTGGGGTGCTGAGCAGTTCTCAAAGCAGGGGGTGCACCTTGGCAACCTGTCACCTGTCTCCCTCACTTTGGCCTGGAAAGCCTGGTGGAAGATAGAACTTGGGAGGCTGGGGGGTCCGGCAGGCGATCCTGCTGCCCTCAGAAAGGCTGGGCAGGAGTGGGAATGAAAGCAGGATTTCCTAAACCTGTGGGATTTAAGACAGATCCTCCTCCCTTTGTCCTGAAGGGGCCCCTAGGGGATTCCTGTTATAAAATTCTCCTTCCCTGCAAGGAGCAGCTAGGGGGCATTTCCTGGTATTTGTGGGTCAGGTCTCAGTCCACAGAGGCAGTAGGGAGACGAGGATGGTCTGACCTTCCACATGTGAGTGGGGCAGGGATAGGAAGCTGGACACTTAGACTAAGAGGCCACCCTGTTGGCAGGGGGAGGAAGCTGAGGCTGGCCCGTGGACACTCAGGATCTTCCATCTTGGTCTGCCTGTCTGCCTGGGAACCAGGTGATGCCCCCTCTGGGATGTTTGGAAGAATGGCACCAGAATCAAAGGGCGCCAGAGAGGAGAGGTGTCACCTAATGAGAGAATGACTGGAATTCTGCTGGTTTTCAAACTCCTCAGCAGCAAGCTCCTTCAGTCAGATGAGTGCCCAGGTGGAGCCTGGGCATACAAAGCAGGGGCCTGGGCTGTTGTGGGGAGGCTGGTGACCTCAGGATTGCTGCAGAGGGTGGGAAAGGCGCCCCTGCAGCTGTGCAAGATCTGTGTGGCCACCTATGCTGGCCAGTGTCCACTGCTTGGCCCAAGCTACCTCCTAGGAGCTCACTGAAAACTCCACCCCTGGGTGAGGCCAAGAGAGGAACACCAGCTTGGCCAAGGCCACCCCAAAATATTGGTGGACAAATGGGGTTCCTGCCCAAGGCAGGACTGTACTGAAGTGACTGACTTTGGAAATCAGGACAAAGACACTGGGCTTTCGATTGCACTGCACTGATGCATAGAAGAGGTTCAGTGATGCTGTTGCATTCCGGTCACAGCATCACAATGAGGGGCAGCCCCATCCTCTCCAGACCCCTGGACACTTCCAGGGCTGACAACCCTCTCTCCAGGTGCTGATCCCAGGGCGTTGGAGCCCTCAAAGCTCTGAGACGTCTCTGCACTGTAGCCAGCATCTTCCTCCTGCCCTGGCTAAGCCCCCTCATCCTCAGGGCCCTGTGCAAGGTGGTGGGGAGGGAGATGGGCTGTTCACTCCCCTACCCCCAATCAACCCTGCCAGGCCTAAGGGGAGCCATGGTCCCCGGATCTAATCCCAGCCAGGTCTGGGCACCACCCGCCACCCCGCCCCTCCCTCCCACTAGTCATTAGTCTCCCACTGCAGGTGGAGTGACAGGCCAGCTCAGAGCTCCTGAAAAGGCCTTTGTTTTATCGCCTTCGGTTCAGATGCTTCAGAGCACTAGCAGGCCATATTTTAATCTCAGGTCTTTGCAAACAAAATCGTTAAAAGCAGATGGCTGTGAAGACTGCCATGAATATTAATAGATATTGAAAAAAAAAGGCCCCTTAATCTTTCCATAAATCTTTTCCGAGGAGGTGGGGGAAGACTCAGAAGCGATGAGGACAGCAGTTAGCTGCAGGTACCCTGCCCTTAGGATTTGGGCTTGATCCTAAAGGCTGAGTAATTAGCACGAAGTTAGGTGAGTCCAGCCCAGTGCTGGGCAGAGATGGGCCTGGGCAGTGGCCTGGTCTTCCACTCTCCTTCCCCTGTGGAGTTTGGGGGCAAGGACAGCTCCGTTTAGCACTGTGGTTCCTGCTGAGGCCAACTGCACATGCAGTCCTCCATGTACCCTGCTAATCTGTGCTGACCACACACTGTGTGCACATTTCTATATATGCCAGTCTCACATCAATCCCATCTCACAGATTAGGAAGTAGGTTCAGAAAATGGGACTCCCTGGCTCAAGATTACTGTGTTAGTACATGGAATGGAAGAGATTTGAACTCAGATTTGTTGACCCTGAGAGCCTGTGTATTAAGAATCTTCTGGGACCACCCTGCCCCTCTGGCCCCAGCCCAGTCTTTCCTGTGCACATGCTTTTGTTCTGGACATTTTACTATTCACTATTCATTCATTTGGATTATACATTTCCCTCTTTTTTTAGTTCTCTTTTAAAATGCAAACACCCTTGAGAGAGGTAACCTATTAAGTGGCTGGGAAACATTAAAAGCTGTTCAGCCGCATAATCCGGAGGACCCGAGTGGAAGTCTTCTTAGCTCAGCCATTTCCTGGCTCTGCGACATTGAGCTAACATTTAATTCCATGGAGTCTGCTTCCTCTAGAAAAAAAGAAGGGGAACAATGAAAGAACCCTGTGAGATAGATGGGATCGGCAAAAACGTGAGGAGATCAAAGGTAGGAAAACACTTTGAAAACCACATACCAGGGTACACCTGCCGAGGAATATTGCTTTCATTGTTGTCCAAACATCTCATTCACTTCCAAGACCACGTTCACACAGGATGGACTAAGTAACCCAGGGGAGCAGGATGATGAGACCTGGGCAGGGCACAGCCCTGCTGGGGAGGGTGCTGGTGGCAGGAAGGGACATGACTGTTCTACAGAGCCAAGGACATTGATGCCAACATTTCTTTTTTGGCCAGTGGCTTGCTTTGCTTTATGCTTTAAATCTAATTCAATCAGCATTTCTTCCTCCTTTCTTTCCCTTACTTCTTCCATCCCTTTTCTGCCTCCTCTCCCTCCTTCCTTTTCCCTTCTCTCTCTCTTCCCTCCCCTCTCTCTCCCTGCCCAGAAATATTTCCTGATCACTTGTTAAATGTTCCAGAAGTGGGGATTCCATAGTGAATGCTAGTGGCATGGTCTCTGCATTAAATGAATAACAAATAAATAGTTACAAACTGGGTGAGCACTGCGTGGCAACAGATGCAGGACTGAGCTGAGGGATAACCAAGGAGATTCATTTTAAATAGGACATGGTCTCTCTCTTCTCCCAAACCAGTTTCAAAATGCTTAAGGAAGCACGTTGGCATGGTGGCCTATGACCAACACTGGGAAGTCTTTGGGAGAAGCAGGTGAGAGCCAGACAGATAGATGAGCGAGGGTGATCAAAGTAGGGTATCTTTTTTTAACATTTTTATTGTTTGAAGTATTACAAATAGTAGTACATATGTCTCCTTTTTTCACCCCATTGACCTCTCCCCAGCCTCCCCTACCCCCCCCACATGCCTTCACCTGCCCGCCGCCCCCCACCAGTGTCTTCTATCCATTGGTTATGCTTATATGCATGCGTACAAGTCCTTCAGTTGATCTCTTACAGCCCCCCTCGCCCAACCTCCTCTGCCTTCCCGATGTAGTTTGACAGTCTGTTCAATGCTTCTTTGCCTCTGTACCTATTTTTCCCCCCATTTCTTTCCTTTAAAAATTTTTGCCTCTGCAGACTAGAAATAAACATATAATAACAGAAAAAAATGTTTGAGTCCCAATTTCAATGTCCAACAGTTCTGAGTCCCCGTTTCAATGTCTAACAGTTCCTTATGTGTACATGTCAGCAATGATATCTGGATGGTGGGCACATGGTGGCAATGCAGGTCCGACCCTCTCTGGTTTGGTCCTAGGCAACCTGCAGCAGTGCACAGCTGCTGACTGCTCGCATGGCAAGGCGTTGTCAGTGTCTTCCATCTCTGGACTGTTTTTCCTCTTATTTTCGTGGTTGGAGCAGACCTGTCAATTCCTCTCTATTGCAGGAATCCACATGGTCTTGGAGTTGTTTTCTGAAAATATACAAACATATTCTCGACCAAAAGTTAATAAAGGAATCTTTTCTATATAACTTATTTGGGATCCTTTTTATTTTTGCCTAAACAATTTTCCTTTGTCTAGACACCATGTGTGTTTTTCATGGGTGTCTTGCTGTTAGCATTACAAATGAAAATTAATTTTGTAAAGTAAAAATTTTCTAGATGTAATTTATTTATAGGATATTTTTCCTTACATGATATTACCCTATTATCCCCCCCTTTTTTTTTTGATTAATGGAGGCTTTTGTAAATTTTATAATGCAGTCTTGATAACTTTAAGTTTAACTTTTTTTTTTTTTTTTGCCCCAAAATATGACTGCTTTAGGTTCATTGCATGTTCAGGAATTTTACCATGAGATGAACTACCAAAAGAAATTTTAGTTATTACTTTAGGAACAGCTTTTTGTCCAGTACAATTAAATTTACTTGAATATTCACTTATTTCAATTAGCCTATTTAAATTAATCTGAAAATTTGATTACTATTTTACTGTCAAATTTAATACTCTACCAACAATCTTAGTTTACCCTGTAAATATTAGTGGGAAATATTATTTGCATTTTTGAGTAGGCCCTGAGCATTCCAGATACTAGGCTGAATTTAGATATAGGGCAGCTTCTGTCGGCCAAGTCTCTTGTCTGTTACCTGGGTGCCGATCTAAGCTGGGCCAAGTCTCTGTCTGTCACCTGTATCCCAATCTGAGCTGGGCGTGGGAAGCAAAGCAGCCATGGGGGCAGGAGACCTCCCTCAGAAGGGGTGAGGGTTCAGGCCCCTTCAGGGTTTAGGGGATGAGGGTCTGCACCCCACCTCTGTTGACCCCCAAGTTCTCTCCTGATGGCCCCTCTGTGACTGTGCCTATCTTAGGTTGTTCCTTCCCTGAGGAATCTTACCCATCTCTGGCTAACCAGTCATCCTCTGGGGCCAAGCAGAGTGATGTGAGGTTCAGTTCTGTCTCCTTGGTAGCCTATGCCCCCATGGCCTCCATGCCCAGCACCTGCCTTGGGATCCCCTGGCCTGCTGGCGGGGTCCCGGCACTGATCACATATCTTGGGGAATGTGGGTTTCTTCTCCAGTGAGGGCCCAGCTCACACCATTGGGTGTGAGACAGAACCATGGTACCAGCCCCATGAGGCTTCAACCTCAGCATGAACAGAAAGCTCAGGCAACAACTGAGGGCAATTGGATTGTGAGAAGAGGGTCCCTCTTGTTTTTTGAACATGCTTCTTTAATGTCAAAACAGGTTTATCAACACTGTAGAAAGTTTGGGGGGGACCAGACTCCGCCCCCTCGTGGCCCCACCCTTGGCCCACCCCTGCCCCTGGCCTAGACCTGCTCTCAGGTGCCCACATTATGTGGAATGATCTGGATGGGCCTCTGTTTAAGCAAATCCCCAAGGCCAAGGTGAGAAGAGCGGGGGTGGGGGTTGTGAAAAGCATACTGCATCCTCCAGCTCCAAGTTTTCATGTACAGAGTTCTTAGGGCAGAAGCCCAGGGACTAGGTTTGCGATAAACCTCAGAGATGGAAGAAGAAATCCATCACTCGAATCCCATTAAACTATTGCTCTTCCAAATGCAACGAATTCTTGGTGCCTGAGTACCAAGAGGCAGAAGCTTGTCATGTTTCAACAAACATACTTTATTAGACTGTATAATTTAAGGTATCATTTTATTCAAGTGACAGTCAAACGTGTGAAAAACGGTTGCATATGCCATAGCCATTAATGAAATCATTATGTACAAATGGTTATGCTTTACCAAGTCATTCATTAAAAGTAAATTAATGAGGGGGACAGCATTAAAATTTTCCGCAATCATTACCAGGTCCAGCCTAACCCACTTTTATAAATATTCATCAACAAAAACGTGCCTCAAGAATTCACCCAGTAAATTAAATTCTTGTCTTGAAGTGTTTTGCTTCTATTAATGGCATTGGCCGTGGTACTTTCTTTGATTTGTTTTCTAGAACTTTGGGATATAGTGTATGGAAATAATGACAAACTCCCAGTAATCGCTGATAATTAGGCCAAATCTATTATTCCCATGGTATTTACATTTTGATTACTATTTCCCCCCCAAAGGCAAGGTCTTGAATCTGTTCTAATACAAAACAAAATAGTATCTGAGATTTTAAGGGCTGGAGGAAAACTCAAATGAACTAGGCCAGCTCTTACCTGGTGTTTGAATCTCTGGTCAGCATCTTTGCTGGTGGCCCTTTGCTTTGTGCTGAAATACCTCCAATGACGGGGAACTCATTGCCACCTCAGTTGTCCATTTCATTCTTGGAAGCTTTGATTGTCACCTTTATCTCTAAACTGTAGCCGGCATTTTCTAACTTCCTTATGTGTCCTAAGCCCTGTGTATTAGGGTGGGGGGAAAAAAGGACTTCACAAACATGGAAAGGTTATCCTGTAGATCTTATCACATTCTTGCCTCCCCCCAAATCTTCTGTCTCTAGACTAAACATTTCTGGGGTATTTGAAACTTCCTTCAAGAGAGGGAACTCCAGGCTCTAGACCATTTAAAAAAAAAATTCTGCAAAGGAAGCCTTACCTCTAAGGTCCTGCATGATCTGGTGTCTACCTACCATTGCAGTTTTATCTCTCCCATCACCCACTTTAGTCCAGGAAACCCTAAGCCGTGGATGGTGTCCCTACACAGACTGTCCTCTAACTCTGGACTTGTACTCAGGCCTTTCCCTCTGCCTGAAATGCTCTTTCCCCTTATCTGCCTGAGGGACTACTTACCCATCCTGCAGGACCCCTGCTCAGTGGTCACCATCTCTGTGAAGCCACCCGTGATTGATTCCAACCCACACTCTTCTTCCTATACTATTTCTATTCCTTATAGGGGTTGAGTAACCCCCAAGGGAGTGGGAGAAGGGGCAGGTTCATGGAGGGCCTCAAGATTAGTCTCTCTCTCTCTGCTTAAAACAACACATTTATTATCTTGCTGTTCTGTAGATCAGAAATCTGTTCCTTGGCTCATGGCCCCCTTTCTCCATTTTCACAGCTAGCAACATTGGGCTGATTCCTCCTACATTAGACTTTTGATGTTACACCCTAAAGATGTTAGATTTGTAGCCTCAAAGGAAGACTCAGAGAGAACTGATTGTCCACCACTTACATCTTTTGCCCATCACAGCCCGCCTTGCTGTAGTGCTCTATGAAGTCACATTATTGTTGTAAATAATGTAACTATCTTGGAAAGAATATACTTTATATTGCATTGCATTTCGAGGACTGAAAACACTAATTTGTGAGATGTAAGCATTTAAAACTTTCTACAGTGTTGATAAACCTGTTTTGACATTAAAGAAACCCTTTATCCCCAAAAAGTCTTGATAAGCCATGCTCCGCACACAGTGAATGAGCTGCTCACTTACCTGCTCTACCTTCTAGTCTCTATGCACTACAAGGCATCCAGGAGAGGCCAGGTAAGATCACAGACTCTGGAACCAGGCTGCCTCGGTTCAAGTCCAGCTGTGTGACTCTGGGAAGTTACTCACCCTGTGCCTCTCCTTCCCCACAATGAGAGCAAATGCTAGCACCCTACCTCATTGGAGGTTGTTAGCATGGATGAAGCATTATACGACAGATGTCTGGAGTGAGGCTGTACTCTCAGAACTTTCCCTAGTGTGGCCAGAGAGGGAGCTTGTCTGTCTAGGCCTCAGCACAGCCCCTGGCCTGGAGCCTGGTGTCTGCACCCTGCACCTGCCACAGCTCCACTCACCACATGGTCCAGGGCCCCTCGTCCAGACATCTGCCCACAAATCCTGCCCGTGGACCATGCATGCATCCCACGGCCTCTCCTGGGCGCTGAGAGCATCTGTGTGGATGTCTGGACCAGTGAAGGCCTATTACAGTGGTGTTTTCCTCTCCTCAGATAGACCTTCAGATAAGGCTGCTCCCATTTTCCTCCTGCCCTCGGCAAGGCACTGAAATCGGGCGATTGAATAAGATTTTCCCACTGTCAGTGTGCTATCTGGGGCTGGATTTAGTTTTATTTTCACAGAGCAACAGCCACTTAAGGAACAAATATCCTTCCTGCTTGTCTGGCAAGGAGCTAGGAGACAGCCTGGCTCTTCTCCAGGCAAAGTGGCTGATCTTACACCCGATAGAGAGCTCTGTCCTTACCACCCAGGGCAGAGGTTCCTCTGCGAGAGAGGGGCTGATCACTACCGGCAAATTCGGTTTTCCTCCTTTAATGGGAGGCCTTTCCAGGGTAATTAGTCCTAATTATCCTCTACAGGAGGGGTCTATGGAGAAGGCAGCGTGATGCTGTGTAGGGAACCTCTGGGGCTGTGTGGCACAGAAAGGGTCAGTGACTGGCACCAGGTCGCACAGCTGAGGACTTTGAGAGCAGCATTTGAGGGCTGTGTGGGGGCAGTAGAGGCAGCACTTTAACTGTGATGACTGTGGAGGGGAGACGAGCCTAGCTGGGTCAAGGTGTCCTGGGTGTTTTGCCAGCACAAAGCTTAGGAAAGCAGGTGTGTCTGTGTGTGTTGGTGGGGCTAGAGGCTGGGATGAGGAAGGGGAAGTGAGTTTTGCAGTCTGACTGGCTTATTTCAATGATAGCCCCTTACCAGAAGGCAGCTTTGAGGGCCAGAAAGAGACACCTTCACTTCCCTGCCCCTCGTGGGTTAAGAGAGAGAGACATGCTTGGCTACACAACTGAACAAAGAGAGAAACATAGAGACAGGTAAACACAACATGGAAAGTGAAGGGTGATCCAAGACACACAGACCTGCTGGACAGCTGAGAAGACGGTGCTCACACAGCCACAGAGATGCGAGCCCGAGGAGAGAAAGCATGACAGAGCCCGAGAGGTCTGCCCCGACTTAGGGAGACAGGCCAGAGAGGTGTGAGCGGAGACCTCAGGATGCAGGGGCACGGAAGGGACATTAGCTCATGGATGCAGAGGAGTGAAGACAGCAGGACAGGAAAGACAGAGCCAGCTGCACAAACCTGAGAACCCCTGCCCTACTCCCAGGCAGGGGGCCAAAGAGCAGAGCAGGTGGCTTGTTAGATGGAGACCTGGCCGGCTTTCAGAGTGTCCTGATGGTCAGTGGCCACATGGCCCAGAAATCAGGGCCAGTGAGTCATGGCTGCTGAGCAGGTGCTGGGGTGAGGACACACCTTCCCTCTGCATGCACGCCAGGTGCCCAGAGCCCAGCACAAGGGTGGGCTGGGCCTGTAGCTGCACCCACCTGCCCAGGGCCACTTAACTGAGCCTCAGAGGTGTGAAGGGAGGTGGCAGTGTTCACCGGCAGGGAGGGCCCTGCCACCACCCCCATCTGCTCACTTGAGCTTGTGTGGAGCAGACAGCCTGCCTGACGGTGCCAGCTCCTGGTCGCACAGCCTCATGTTGCTCTGGCCTCTCCATAAATCTGCCCCAAGGAAGCTTCTGAAGGAGAGGAAAGGCGGGCACCTGTCTACTTGAGGTGTCACACAGACATAGAAGATGTACCAGACCAGCCCAATTCCCTGCAGAGCTGAACAGAGCCCCAGGTAAAGGTTTGTATGAAGCTACAACCTGTTAAAAGTGATCCTTAGCTGGCTCGGGCCTCAGTTTGATCACCTATAAATGGGAGACCTTGACCAGGTGAGCTGCACAGCTCAGTCCAGATTCAAAATCAGTTTTCAACCCAGACTGATTTGGCTCTAGAATTTCTCTTGAACCAGGAGTTCCCACCATCTCCCCCATGCCTGGCACTGAGTGGGCACTAGGTATGTATTGACCAGTGAATAAGTTCAACATTTCTGATCATATTTACAATGGATTGATTGAGCTCTTGCTCCAGGTCAGGCATTTGGCTGAGGTATGCACCATTGCGTTCCAAACTTGCCAGGACTCTCGGGGACAGGGCCTCTTAGGATCCTCTTTACAATTAGGAAGCTGAGACCATGGGGCACCATGATTCCCTCAAGGTGGGGCACCTGGGAAGACGAGACGCTGGCATGTGCACCCGGGTGGCCTGGACCTAGATTTGGAGACTTGCAGTTTCATCGTGCAGCTTTTCATAAAAAACTTTTTTAATTGGCACAAAAATTTTCATACCTGCTACTCATTTGCTTTGCAAACCTGTCAACTACAGTTGCCACGATGTCTCACTGGCTGTGGGAGCAGCAGCCTCCTCTCTGGGCTTCCTGCTCCACGCCTGCCCACTTCCATCGACTGCACACAGCAGCCACCTGACCTTTTCAAAATGGGAGTCTCATTAGATTGTTCTGCTGAACAGAACCGGGGCTTCCCATCGCTTGCTCGTGGCTCACTCACTGGCTTGTGGCTCACTCGCTGGCTCGTGGAGTAAAGGTACACAGCCTGAGAGGCCTTGCAAAGCATGGTGCCTCTTAACCTGCAGCCCTGACCCTGTAGGGAGCTGGAAAGTCAACAGGCGGGAGTGGGAATAGAACAGAAACTCAGGCTGGATGGCATTTAATGGGCAAGAGAAACTTTGTTTCCCCGATCTTTTAAAGCTGACGTATGCATGTCATTGTGTGCGTGTGTCCATGTGTGTTCTGTTTTCCGGGCCACCATGCAAAATGTCTACCTTATGGCTGTGTCAACCACTCGGGAAGCCACTGTTCAGAAACTCCTGGTCTAGCCTCATCTTGCCCCCACCCTCCCGTGCTCCGCCTCTATCCAGAGGTCAGCTGGAAGCAATGCAGCTGTGAGTGAGAGACACAGGGCTTTCTCCTGGAATGTTCTTCCTGCCTTTTCATTTGGATGATTTCACTTCATCCTTCACATCTCAACTCAAGCACTGCCTCCTCAGGGAGCCCTGGTGACCTGCTCACATGCCACCTTGAACCTCCTCTGCCAGCACTGTTGCCACTTGACATTTATTCATGTGCTTATTCAATCAACATCCATCTATCCCTCTGGTCTATACGCTCCATTGGGGGAGGGGTTGCCCAGGGGACACTGCTTGTCAGGAGTGCCCCATGAAGGCCAGAACAGGTTTGTTTCTGCTTGCCATATTCCCTATGCCTACACCATGCCTGGGATACAGTAGGCATCCCACAAGCACTGCGAAATGACTGTTGCTGCCAAGGGCAGATTGTGATCTTTACAGGTGAGGAAATGGAGGCTCAGAGGGCCTGAGGTCCCAGGCAGATGGTTCACTGGAGCCCTCCTGCCCTACCCTCTCATGATTGCCACATGGACACTGTGTGTGGTCCTGGAGGTGCGGCTCAGGTGTCCGTCCTGACCTTCCCCACTCGCCTGCTCTTCTTACCTCCCTGTGTACCCACTCCGTCCTGCAGGCTTCTTCGCTATCTACTCCGTGTTTTTTTCATCTCAGTCTCTTTTCCCTCTTCAGCTGGCTGAGCATGGTGCATGGGGTGGCTGGAGTAGGCAAGCTCAGAAAGTGACAGTGACAATATTAGGAGCGAAAAAGATCAATTAAGCCCATCGAGCTGATTTGTGAGGCTGATTAAATTAGGAGACTCCCTGGGGGCAGATTCACTCTCAGGTTGACAGACCAGCTGCAGGCTCGCTGTGGTGTACCTGCCAGCCTCCAGGGTGGGGTGGGCCACTTTGCCTGGCTCTGTGCATGGAGGGGAGACTAGGGAAAGGGCACTTGGGAAGCACAGCCCCTGGCCTGCTTACCTGTGCTTCCTCTTGGAACCATCCCAACAGGTCTGGGGCTCTGGTGGGCTTCAGAGAGGCTACGTGACCTGTGCAGGTCACCAGCTGACAGGCGCAGGAACGTGGTAGAGCTGGGACTGGAACCCAGGACTGCTTGTTCCCTCTGCTTCAGTCCTGTCTTGTTTCTCTGCTCCCACTTCTGGCTTCAGCAGCCTGGTTTGTCTTTTTCTCTAGTTTTCTAGGCCTAAGACTCCCTCTCCCCCAACCATTGCCCCCATCTCTAGGTCAGATATAATCAGATTATCTGCCCAGCAACCTGACCCCTCAGCCTCAGGACTCTCTTTCATGCCTGTCCCCAGGGCAGCTCCGGCCAGAATATCCCTGAGCTTCAGAATCCAGCCCTCTGCCCCAGCCCCTGGATGGGGGCCGGGGGAGCAGAATTTAGACAAAGGCTCTTGTGTGTGTGGGGAAATGGAGCCTGGGTGGGGAGCGGGGGGAGGGGGCAGGTTGCAGAAATGAGGTCAGCTTCTCCAGAGTGCAAGGCTAGGGAGGGCCTTGAATGCCGGTGGCAGAATTTGGTCTTCAAACACCATCTTTTGTGGCAACAAGGCAGGAAGAACACCCTTGAGATGGAGGGATGCTGCATTTATGGATGGAAAAGAAGGGCCTTACAGGTGCAACCTGGAGCCACAGATGCCTAGGAAGGAGCACTGACACATGGGTGAGGGGAGTGAAAATACAGGAGAGCTTCTCGGCAAAGAAGGCCTAGAGCTGGGAGAATCCCTTAGTGATGGGGCTGCACAGGATGGGAGGAGGGGAACCAACCCTCAGAATGGCCTGGTATCTTATATCCTGGCCTGCTTTCTTTCTTAGAGCAAATCTGGGCCAAGCCTACGATCAATTTAAAGGCACACACACAAGCAAAACAAGCTCAGAGTCATGCACCATCAGCCGTAGCCTTAGGATTCACACCCAGGCAGAGGGACATCCGAGCCTGGGATCCTTTCCTGGGCTAATCGCCAAAGCCTTTCTCTACTTCTAGAAGTCTGGGGGCCGAGTCAAAGGGACCCACAAGCCTCGAGAGGCAGATACATGGTGTTAAGAGCTCAGCCTTTCAAAGCAGACTGAGTTCACTCTCCTGGCCCTGCAAGTGGTTTGCTCTGTGGCCTTGGCCAAGTTGGTTGGCATCTTTGTGTCTTACTTCCTTCCTCTGTAAAATGGGGATAATAATAGTACCCACCTAGCAGGGTTTTGGGGAAGATTAAATGAAGGTACACAAAGATCATTTAGAACAGTGTCTATCACTCAGTAAGTGCAAGCCATTGCTGCTTGGGATGGAGCCAGGACCTAGGGGAAGAGCTACAGCAAGGTACAGATCTCAAAGCTAGTGCCCTGTGCTCACTGCCCCTTCCAGCTCTATGAATCGGTGTCATCTGAGCTGCTGGCACCCAGACTGTCTGACTGCAAACAGTTTCTCACACAGAGGAGAGATGATAGCCCACCTCCAGAGTTGAGTCCTGCAGCCTCTTTCCATTTCACAGACTTGGAAACTGAGGCTCAGACAAGTTGTAGCCAAGCTTCTCTGTGACTTTGGACAAAGCGATCTTAAAGCACTGCCCTAGACCCAGGTTCCCGAATCCTGGCCCAGGGTATCCACTTGGCACCCAAAATGGTTTAGTGTTTTCCAGGCAGATACCAGCCTCATGGCAGAAACATCTTTCTGTTATCTTGTTTGCAATTGCTAATGAGAAGCGGGCTGTTCTAAACCTCGTCCTCATCTTTAATTTGTTTCCAGAGGCTGGGGCTTCTGCCATCTCTGTGAAATATTAGCAATTATTTCTCCATTACTTCCCAACTAGAAAGAAAGCAACACTCAGAGATGGGGCTTTGGAAGCTGGAAGAAGCCATAAGGATGCTTTTTTGGATCTGGTGTGAACCTTGCCAAAAGGCACACATGCTCCACCATCCCTGCTCTGGCATGAGGGCTTCGGTGGGTGGCCTGTGATTGCCTTCTTCCTCGGCTGGCCTCCAGCCCTGCTCGGCTTCCAAGCACAGGGCTGTGGCATGTCTCAAATACCAGAGAGAGGTGGGGAGGGCAGATTACAGTGATCACAGTAACTGGCAGCTCCTTCCTTACAGCTCAGGTCCCAGGTCTGAGGGTCATCCTTGCCTTTCTCCTACACCCAAAATCCAATCCATTGGCAATTCCTTTTGTCTCTACCTTCAGAACACACCCAGATCCAACGTTCTCCCCATCTCCACTGCTCCTATCCTAGTCCAAGCCAGCATGCCACTCACCTGAATTACGTCAGTGACATCCTAAGTGGGTCCATTATCTCACCCTTCTATTCTTCATTCCACACAGGAGCCGTAGTGACTGTTCAGAATTTGATCTTAATGTGATTATTTGGCCTTTTAGCTATACTGCTTTGCATTTTTATAAGTACTTTTTTTTTTTTATTCCTAGGGATCACAATAGACATCTTTAACTTTTCATAGCCAATTTAGAGTTAATATTTTATTGCTTTACATAAAATATAAAACTCTTGTAAACATTTGCTATCCCCCATCCTATTGCTATACTTGTCATAGGTACTATACTACATACATTATAAACCTCATCATGCACAATGTTATTTTTACTTTAAACAGCCATATGCATAATAAAGAAATTAAGAGAAAATACTCTTGCAATTTTATATATTTACCCAGATATTTACCAGGTGATGCTGTTTATTCTTTTCTAAATATCCAAGTGCCCCTCTTGTGTCATTTATCTTCAACTTGGAGAACTTACTTTAGTATTTCTTATAGTTCAGGTTTTCTGATGACAATTCTATAAATTTTCTTTAAAATGAAAATGTCTTTGCCTTCCAATTGCAAAATATTTCCACTGGATATAGAATCCTGATTGGCAGTTTTTTCTTCTTCTATGTGCTTTTTATTGATGTTACTCTGTGTCTTCCAGTCTCCACGATTTCTGATGAGGAGTCTGTGGTGATTTGAATCTTTGTTCCTCTATGTCATGTCTTTTTTCTCTGGCTGCTTTCAAGGTTTTCTTTGCATTTTTTATTTTTAGCAGTTTGAATATGAATGTATATGTAAATTTGTCTTTCATTGAATTTGAAAAATGAGGTGGTATTTCATTATTTAAAATTTTTTTTTACTCTCTTCTCCCCCTTTCCGTCTAGGATTCCAATTATGCACATTAGATATTTGATATTATCCCACAGATTCCCAAGACTGTTTATTTTTTCAACCTTCTCTCTCTCTCTCTCCCTTTCTCTCTCTAGCTGCTGTGCATTGTGCCACAACTGCAGTCTGCCCTATGGATAAGCCATAAACTTACCACATGCAGACCCCTTCTTCGAAGTTTCAACATCCTTCCAAAGTCTGCCTGTAGAGCCTTCTAGTAGTTGTTTTCTGCATGATATTCAGAGTTTATAGGTGTTTTCTTTCTTTCTTTCTTTTTTTTTTAATCCTCACCGGAGGATATTTTTCCATTGATTTTCAGAAAGAGTGGAAGAGAGAGGGAAGGCAGAGAGAAATATCGATGTGAGAGAAACACATCAATTGATTGCCTCCTGCACGTGCTTTAACCAGGGACTGAGCCAGGGAGGAGCCTGCAACCAAGATACATGCCCTTGACTGGAATCGAACCTGGGACTCTTCTGTCTGTAGGCTGATGCTCTATCCACTAGCGAGGGCTACAGGTGTTTTATGTGGGAGGGTAGATCTGTTAAGAGCTTACTTCACTCATCTACTGAAGGACACTTGGGCTGTTTCCATAGCTTGGCTATTGTAAATAGCGCTGAAATGACCACAGAGGTGCATATATTCTTTTGAATTAGTGTTTCATGTTTATTCAGATAGATTCCCAGAAGTGGAATCTCTGGATCATAAGGCAGTTCCATGTTTAATTTTTTGAGGAAACTCCATGCTGCTTTCCACAGTGGCTGCACCATTCTGCATTCTCACCAACAGTGCATGAGGGTTCCCTTTTCTCCTCATCCTCACCAGCACTTGTTGTTTGTTGATTTATTGGTGATAGCCATTCAGACAGGTGTGAGGTGATATCTCGTTGTAGTTTTAATTTGCATTTCTCTGATGATTACTGATCTTGAGCATCTGTGGTGCATTTACACAATGGAATACTACTCAGTCATAAAAAAGAAGGACATCATATCCTTTGTGGCAGCATGGATGGACCATTATGCTAAGTGAAATAAACTTGTCAGAGGAAGACAAGTACCATATGATTTCACTCATATGTGGGATTTAATGAACAAAACGAACTAACAAGCAAAATAGAGACCGACTCATAGATAAAGAGCAGGCTGACAGCTATCTGGGTGGGGGAGCTGGGTGGGAGGGGTGGAGGGTAGAGCAAAAAGAAAAAAAAGAGAAAAAACTGATGGACAGGAACAACAATGTGGTGATTGCTGGGGGAGGGTTGGTGGAAGGTGGAGGAGGGTATAAGGGGCTAAGTAGTGATGGACAGAGACTTGGAGTGGTAAGCACACTGTACAGCGTGCAGTTGATAAGTTGTGTAATGATGCACCTGAAAACTGTATAATTTTGTTAACCAGTGTCATCCAATAAATTCAATGAAAAAAAGAGCTTACTTCACTGTATTAGAAGCAGAATGCCTGGAGTGTTCTTTAAAATTTCTCAGACCGTATCACTCTTCTCAACACACCCCACCCCCTATGGCTCCCATTTCACTTAAAAACCCAAATCCTTACAGAACCCTCAAGTTCTTGAATGATCTAGCTTCAGACTATTTATGACCTTGTGTCCACGTTGCTCACTTTATTCCAGCCACACTGGTGGCCTCTTTGCTCCTCAGACATGCCTGCCACATACACCTTCTTGCAAGAGAGCTCCAGGACCTCCAGCGCCCTGAACACCTGCCCCTGCCTGCTACCTCAAGCCTCCTCTTTAACTATGGACACTCCAACCCTGCTAACCTGTGGCCAGGCCTGGGCCATGGTGTGCTCTTCTTCACCTCAAGGCTGCCTCCTGTGCCTACAGCACCCTTCCCTCCACTTTTATTCTGCATTATTCTTTCTAATGCTCACCTCTCATGAGAATGACTGCTCCTCAGAAAACCCATCCCTGGGCCCCTTCTCCCTAATTACCCTGCCCCCGGCTAGGCACAGTGATTTTAACTCTCAGGGCACTTGATGCTTCTTCACGCAGACTCACACTTGAACTCACTTGTTTAATTATTTATTGTTAAGGGCTGTGAGGGCAGGTGTTCCATTTGTTTCACTCACCCCTGTATCCTGGACAACTAGTACATAGTGGGCACTCAATAGATACCTAGCAACTGGTTGTTAAGACCCAGGATGGGGTTGGAGGCTGCTGGGCAGGAACCTGTTTAAGTCCCTATGGTGTCCACGTCCTCGAACTAACCTTGTGTAGGTACTGCATCTCTTTGCTACTCTTAAAGAAATGGAGACTCCGAGAGGAGAAATGACCTGCCCAAGGTCATACAAGTCTAGAAATTCTAGCTGAGCAGTTCCTGGTGGGAGCTCAGACCAGGGAGAGACACCTTGATCAGACCCAACCTCGGCCCCCACTTCCTCTTGGCTGTGCTGGCTGGCTGCAGAGCTATTGGCAGGGCAGAGTTCTCTCTTTTTCAGTGTTTCTCCCTCCCCCCACTCCCCCCCCCCCAGCTCATAACTAGGTTCCCTGGCTGACTTGCAGAGAAATGGTTCATGTGGAAACTATGCCTTACGTGGCAATGGGGCGAGGCACCGAGGTTGTGTGGCACTCCAGGATGGCCACTGGGCCCAAAGTTGAGAGACCTGGTTCTCCTTTCCCTTCTGCCATGACTTCCTGTTTATGGCCAATAAGTCTCTTCCAGGAACAGCTGAGCTGAGGGGCCCTCGGGGCCCATGCAGGGCAGCACGCACCCCTGGCTGGTGAGGAGCCCGAGAAGCTCGGGAGACGGTGATGGAACTCACTCCATGTGCAGAGCCCCTCCTCCTTCTCCAGCTCTGGGTTGAGTCTCTTCCTTGACAGAGTCCCCAGAGACTTGGCGATGCTCTGGACTCATTGCCATTTGAAATGTCAGCATTGTTTCCCGTGCTAGACGACTGGCTTATTCAATAGTTTATCATTCCTATAGACTATTAAACAGGCAACAAAAACAGGGAGGCAGGAGAGTTAAGGATACGAGGAAATGTTCAAGCTGTTATGTGGGGAAAAAAAAAGGTTTCAATAGAGCATGTTCCCATTTGTGTGAAAAAATATGTCTACATAAATAGATAATATATACGATGCACAGGAAAAAGCCTGAAAAATTTATGCAAGAGAACAGTTAGTGATGATGGGATAAAAGGCAATTAAAAAAATTTCCCATTCTTCTCATTGTCTCAAGCAATATGCATTACTCTTGTAATCAAATTTAAAAAATAAATATTCTTTTTAAAGGAAACCATGATAGTGGAGGCCATGTCTCTTGTGGATTCAGAGCGCCTGCTGTCCCCAGGGCCAGAACAGTCCTCTCAGGAGAGGCCAAGGGTTGGGGGCTGGGGGTTGGGGACTGGGGGACAGAAAGAGCTCTGGCAGGCTACACAGTGAGAAGAAGGGAGCACAGGCCACATTGAGGAGGACACCAGGCCTGGGTCCTGACAGTGGAGGCCGTCAGGGAGTGCCACAGTCATAGGCCAAGATCCTGTTTCCCTGGAGAGCCTGCAAAGCGTTTCCCTAGCCCGGATCCCTGTTCTCCCCTTTAATCTCCCACGCTCCGTGCCTCTGTATCAGAAGCCAGTTCTAGTTCAGAAGGTCCCTGAACAGGCTGGCGATGTGGGGGCCTGGACCTTGCCCTATACAGCTACTTCCACTTTCATGGACTTTTCACAGAAAGCAGCCTGCTCTGTCCCTCCCCGTCTGAGGCCCAGAGCCGCTGCCCAGTGCAGCCTGGGTGGATGGGAGGAGGAGGGCGATGGCCTTAGAGACAAGGCTGGAATTCAGCTGTGCATGGCACAGACAGGAGGACTGCGGCAGCCACCACCCAGCCCCACTTCCTCCTTTTACAGATGAGAAGCCAAAGCCCAGAGAGGGCAAGGACTGGTCTGAATCACACAGCAAGCCAGGGGCTAGAATCCAGGGGCTGTGACCCCTATGTCTGTTTTTAAAAAAATACAAACTTGAGGTGGAACTGACAATCCTGGACTTGGCTCCTTAGATAAAAAAGATCTTATTTGTTTCAGAGCCTGAATTCCATTTCTAAGGTTGGATTTCTGGGGAGAAGGGCTTTTCCTTCTGGATGAGGTCAAGTGTACCAATCTGGGGGTGGCAATGACCCTCAACATTTCACATGGTTCTCCTGCAGACTGGAAGACACCAATGCCACCCCAGGCACTCAGTCCCCCATGCCGGGCACTGTGTCAGACACAGGGGAAGAAAGGATAGTGCCTGGTCCCTTCACAGAGCTGGTCTGGGAGGACTGTGATGGCCCAAGACAGGCATCCAGTTAAGGGATGGGGCCTATGAGAACTGGAGGGGGGCAAGCTTCCTGGAAGAGGTGATGTCTGCCCTGCCTCCTGAAGAATGAGGCTTTAAGCAGATAACGGGAGGGGATGTGGAGGAAACGGTGGCGGTAGGGCAAAGAGCCAAGGGGATGGCAGCAGCAGCTGGTGTAGTCCGAGAGAGGTAGGCAGCATTGGGCTCCAGGCTGTAGGTGTCAGCAGAGGCGAGGCTTTGGGGTCCGGGTCCGGGGCCGGCCCCGCCCACCCCTGGGCCTGCACGGCCATTGTCTGCGCGCCCGGGCCGCCTTGGCAGCAGAAGGTGACATCTGGTGACTAATGGCCAGGGTTGTGCGCCTGCTCATCTCTCCTGTGGGGCCGGGGTGCAGCTGCCGCGCCCACCCTTTCCCTCTTTCTGCGCCAGCGTGGGGGAGGGGTGGAAGGTGGGAGGAGGTGGGGTGGACAGGGACGATCAAGGCCCTGGTGTGCAGGAGGCCAAGGCTGCCACCTCCAGCCCGCCAGGCACTGCAACCCTGCTGTCCCCACTGTAGCGTGCACGTGTGTCTCTGCGGTCTGCGGTGTGGACATGGCTTCTCCAATGAGAAAGTCGCAGGACACTTCAGTGTCCCTGGCTGGTGCGCATTCATGTGCAAACACCTGTGCACATTGGAACCCCTATGCACGTGCTTTAACACACACACACACACACACACACACACTCACACTGACACAAGAGCTCATGCTCACATGTGTTGTTCCACATTATATGCCGATGCTTGTTTATACATGTTCACAAATGCACACGTGAAGACCATGCACACGCTAACCCAAGGACTTACCTACAGTACATGTATGCATGTGCTCACATAGGCAAACACATCCTGTGAACTCCTGCAGCCACACTTGCTTACATGCTCACATGAAGTACATCCGTGGGCATGTCCATGCACACTCAGAGGCACAATCAGGTGCTGTCCTTGTCCTTGCCAGGGCCTTGTTGACAAATGGCTGAATTCCAACCCTAGCCATGACCTAGGCTAGGCTAGCCGCCCCATTGTTTACACTATTTATACATTAGTTGTCTACATGGAAAACCTGGGAGTTCACATAAACATTTGGGTTTCTGCCTTCTCTTGCAAAATCGGGAGCTCTGGCAATTTGAGGCCTCTTTCCAGCTGGCCGTAATGGGTGGGCTGAACAGCAGGGCCCCTCAGGCTGGGCTGGAAGCCCTGCCCTGCAGCTGTCCCCTCTACCCTGCATTGGACATTGAAGGCTGCTGCCCGGGTGAGAGTCAGCGGCCCCCTGGGGAGCCCTTGTCAGGTAGCCAGGAGTCAGCTTGGATCCCCAGCCTGACCTTTGGAGCCTGAGCTGGCCATGGGAGGGCCTCGGTTTTCCTAAGTAGCTCTAGCCCTTATACCCCTAGGGTGGGGTCCCCACCTACTGTGGGGTGTGCGGGTTCTGCCATCTGCACAGAACCTTCTGCAAGTGAGGCCCATGGGGTCCTACTGATTGCTCTGAGAGGAGGGTGTCATGCTCTCACAGCTGAGAGCATGCTGAGAAGGTGCTGGCCCACCAGTGATTACTACCTGGTCAGAAAGTGCAGAAAGAGTTTGCTGTCAACATAGCAGGGTGAGGCGGGTGAGGGCAGGAGGGCTCTGTGTGGAACTCCTGGGCTGTGAAGCACTAGTGCCCCCTGATGCCCTCTTCCTGGCTCTGGCACATCTGTCTCCCTTCTCTGATCAGGTCTGCTCTCCCAGCCGCCCTGGTGGGAGGCGTGGTTCCTCAAGGTTCTTGGGGTCTCCTAATGTTGGGCCCCGGCTAAGCCAGCAAATGGCAACCCAAGGGTCGTGGGAAGCTATGTGGTTATTTAACCCATCCCCTGCCCCCTTACCAACCCAACCACCCATCACTCCCCATTCCCATCAACATCTCATCCAACTCAAGGGCTCTGGCAGCCTTGTGGGCTGACATCTGCCATTGACTCACCTAAGCCTCTGTCCCACTCATTCTTCTCCCACTGGAGTCTCCAGGCCTTGAACTCCCATCATGTTGGAAGCCAGTGCACAGAGTGGAGTGACAAGGTGGTCATGGCCTGAGCTCAGGTCAGCTCTCCTACTTCCTGCTAGGTGACTCTGAGTGAGCAAGGTAGGCTTTCTGCTTCTGTTTTCTCCTTTGTAAATTAAGGACAATGACAGCACCTGTGTGGAGGATTGCTGGCTGGGGACACATTGAGGAAATCCATACAGAGTGCTGACTATGGTGCCCATCGGAACAAGAGCTCAGTAAGTACTGGTGCTTATTACCTTACTCCCATGCTGGCTCTTTCTCCTATTGCCCCTGCTTTGGTTGGTTTTTACTTTCACCAAACACAAGCCTGGGTCCTGAGAATTACACCCGCTCCTCTCTTTGCATCTTCCCCACATTCTGCCCTACCAATTTGACCTCCCAGAACTTTCTGGAACTTGAGTTCTTCTCTCTGTCTGGGTTGCCTCTGCTGTGCTTTGGTTTGGTGTCCCCCCTGCTGGAACAATTATGATCCCTAATCGGTTCCCTGCCTGCAGGTGACTCACATGGAGAGGCAGCATCACTTGTGCCTTTGACATGCAGTCTGCGTGAGTGGGCAGGCACTTACCCCACCAGGCCCAAGCTCCTTGGCTGGCCATCAAGGCTGTGGTACCTGCCCACCCGCTGTGGGTGGTTGAAGGGGGCCATGAGTCTAGAGTGGAGTGTTAAGAGGTAAACCTGAGTGTGCTTTCCCTCTCATGCTTCTGTGTCAGGATTTTGCACTTAGCAGCCAGTGGTTCCTGCATCCCCAATCCAGCATACACACCTCTCCCCTCTACGCCTTTGCTCAAGCTGTGACCTCTGCCTGAAAGCCCCTCCCCCACTGAAACCCACCTTTTCTGTCCTGAGCTCTCCTTCCTGCCTCTCCCTCCCTCCCTCCTTTCATATTTAGCTAGTTAACGCCCACCAAGTTCTCAGAACCTTGTGCATTCCTCTAAGAGTGCACTTAACCTCGTTTGTAATATTTCTCCATTTCCACATTGCCTAGATCAGTGCTTCTCAAACTTTATTATGCACTTGAATCGCTTGGGACTTTTGTCCGAATGTAGATTTGACTTGGCAGGTCTGGAATGGAGCCTGATTTCCAGCAATGCAGGTATGCTGCTGCTGCTGCTGGCCCGGCCCATAATTTGAATGACAAGAACTTAGTGAGTCCCTAGAGGACAGTGGCTTGTGTTCAATTCATTTTGGTAATCTTAGTACCAAGCTGAGGGCTTTACAAGTAGGGGAACCAAATAAATGCCTCTGACATGAAGAAATGAATGAATAAAGAAGTGAATGGAAGCATCTCATGCAGATGAGGGTGTCAGGAGGTCTTCCAGTCTTCCGGAGGAGCTGTTGTATGAGTTGAATCCTTAGGGGAGGGGTGGGAGCTAGCCTGGAAGGAGGCTGTGGTGGGCTGAGATATTCCAGGGGAAGGCACAAGGATGTGCACAGGCATAGGTGCAGGATAGTGTGGGAATGGAAAACTTGAAGTTCAAGAGGGTAGGCGGGTCTGGGTCACTAGCAGGAAGGGATGTCATGCTGGGGGCGGAGAGAAGCAGTGGTCTCTATTTTAACCTGGAGCCTCTGGGAGGTCACAGGAACCAGACAGCGGCCCCCTTCTGCAGCGGGATAGGAACAGATAACAGAAAGGAGATACGAGACCAAGTGGTCACTCGGGGGACTCCCCAGTCATCTGTGTGGAGCTCAGGCCCTGGCAGAGAGAATGAAGGCAAGGGCACAGATTAAAGAGGAACTGAGGAGGAAGAATAGACAGGACTTGGTGACGGGTTGGAAAAGAGGGTGGAAGAAAGCTTTCTCTTTTTTCCTGGGTGAATGGCGGTGCCACTGACTGAGGTTGGAGTGCAGAGGAGAAGCTGGTTTGGGGAGAAGGACGAAGAGTTTAATTTGAAAGCTGCCTGGGCATGACGTGCTTGTGGGGCACTCACCACATCTGTGTCAGGAGCTCCTGAGAGAGACCAGGGCCAGAAAGACCAGCGTGGAAGGCACTGGCTGACAGATGCTCACTGAAGTTTTGGGAGAGAAAATCCATCCAGGGAAATCTTAGAGTAAGAAGAGAAGAAAGCAGAAGAGGGACCCTGGAGGAAAAGTACTCATTTAAAGGGCAGGAATTAATGACAACCTGTTGGAGATGAAGTGGGAATAGGAAACACAATGGCAGCTGAGAGAGAGAGAGAGAGAGAGAGAGAGAGAGAGAGAGAGAGAGAGAGAGAGAGAGAGAGAGAGAGAAACTAGGAATGGATGTAACAAGAAATGTGAAAAATCTAAATAGAGAAAGTGTTAAAATGTTTGCAAGGAACAACAAAAAAGGAAGCATTTGAATAATGTTCTTGGATAGGAAAACTAACAGCATAATATTTTCCATTCTCCCTCTGATAATTTGGAATTTAATAAGATTCTCAATAAAAACGAAGGCTTTGTTGTTAGACAAATGGATCCTCAAGTTCATATGAAGAAATAAACAAATGGGGAGACAATTCTCCATGGGCCTCTCATGTTTCTGAATGCGAAAAGGCAACACTACCTTCGTTCTAGCCTGTCTCTTCAGGGACGTTTCTACAGGAAACACACTTGCAAAGCAGAGATAGTGTCTCCTTCGGGAAAAAGGCAAGTTTGCTTACTGTCCAAACACCTCTCTTGGGCAAAAACCAGGCAGGTTCACTGCCTGATATAAAAGATTTGGATTCCTGAAACGCAAGGTTCTTCTCCTGAACCACAAGCCACTGCCTGGCATTCCTGGAAGTTCTTCATGTCACCCTCTGAGAACTCCAGCTCATGGAACTGACACAAATGCTGATGCTCTGGCTGTTGCCATTGTTGTGAGTAACAAAGTATTTTGTCTCTGACCCACAAGTCTCTTTTCTCCTGTGGGTAACCAGGAAACAGGGAGGCTAATGTGTTGGCTTATGAGTAGAATAAAAACTTGCTCAGACTCTTCATACTTCTTAACAGCAAGAATACCCACAAAATTGCTGCAAAAGAATGGTAAAGAGGGTGGGCTAATCTTATAAGAAATTAAACTGTACTATAAAGTTATATTATATAAAACAAGATGGTACTGGACAACTCAGTGAAACAAAATATAATCTCAGAAGTTATACATGAGAACTTAGTCTAAGGTAAATATGGTATTTCAAACTGAGTGGAAAAATGAAGTATTCAGTAAATGGGATTGGGACAATTGGAGAACTATCTGGGGAAAAAAGTTGGATTCGTACCTCACACTTCATAGTAGAATAAATCCCATATAAAACAATGATGTATCTGTAACAAAACAAAACCAAAAATGTGCCAGAAAGATAGGAGTATTTTAAAACTTTCTAGGTAAGAGACTCAACCAAGAAGGCATAAAAGATAAGACTGACAATTTAAACTATTAAAATAAAACTTGTGCATGGCAAAACCCAACATACACAAAATCAAAAGACAAACTTGAAAAATATTTACAACTCCGCTGACCATGTGCTCATTTCCACAAATCAATATGAAACAGATCAACAACACGAAAGAAAGATAAACAAGATATAAAGAGTTAGTGAAACATGAGAAAAGACGCCTCGTTATGTACAACAGGAGAAATATAATTAAAGTTTTACTGAGATAGTCTTATCTTTCAGTTTGACAAAGATCAAAATGTTTGTATTGGGAAGCATTGCTGATGTGAGTGGAAGTGGTTCAGCTGAATGGGGGAAATTTGGCAATATCTTCAGACGTTACAAATGCTTTTGACCTAACTACTTCTAAGAATTTATCCTGTAAAAAGATTCTCACATGTGAAAGCAAAAGAGGGATGATAAAATAAATCAAGTAGATGCATACAAAAGTATAGTATAAAGGTATTTGTCTTGCCCTGTCTGACTTATTTCACTTAGCATAATGCCCTCCAAGTCCATCTATTTGGTCACAAGTGGCAAGATTTCATTCTTTTTTATGGCTGAGGAATATTTCATTGCATATATGTACCACATCTTCTGTATCCATTCATCTACTGATGGACATTTAAATTGCTTCCATATCTTTTCTATTGTAAGTAATACTGCAATGAACATAACAGTGGATATGTCTTTTCAAATTAGTATTCTGGGTTTCTTCGGATATATATCCAGAAGTGGAATCACTGGGTTATAAGGCAGTTCCATTTTTTTTCTAAAATATGTTTTTAGAAAAAGAGAGAAAGAGAGGAAAGGAGAGCTAGAAACATCAGTGAGAGAGAAACATCATCTATCAACTGCCTCCTGCACACCCTCTCTACTGGGGATCCAGCCTGCAACTAGGGCATGTGCCCTGACTGGGAACCGAACTATGACCTCTTGGTTCCTAGGTCAACGCTCAATGTTCACTCAAGGACATGTTTTTATTGATTTTGAGAAAGAGAGTGGGAGGGAGGGAGGGAGAGAGAGAGAGAGACAAATCTCTATGAGAGATAAACATCCATTGGTTGCCTCCAGTACCTGCCCCAAATGGGGATTGAAACCGCAACCTAGGTATCTATTCTGACTGGGAGTTGAACCTGCAGTCTTTAGGTGTATGGGATGATGCTCCAAACAACTGAGCTATCTGGCCAGGGCCCATTTTTAAATTTTTAAAGAGAATGAACATAGAGGGTATTAAGCTAAGTGAAATGAGTCAGACAGAGAAAGACAACTATCATATGACTTCACTTATATGTAGAATCTAAAAACCAAAACAACCAAACAAAATGGAAACAAACTCATAGATACAGAGAACATTTTGATGATTGCTGAATGGGAGGGGGGTTAGGAGGATGGGTTAAAAGATGAAGGGATTAAGATGTACAAATTTCCAGTTATAAAATCAGTCATAGGATGTAAAGCACAGCACAGGGAATATAATAAATAATATTTTAATAACTCTGTATGATGTCAGACTTAACAAGGTGATCACTTTATAAGTTATATAAATGTGTAATCACTACCTTGCACACCTGAAACTAAGATAATATTGTATGTCAATTATAATAAAAAGATAAAATAATTCAGCACCCTTTCATGATAAAAACACTTAAAGCTAGGGGAGAAGGAAAATACCTCAACATAATAAAGCCATGTATGAAAACCCCAAGTGAACATATACTCAAAGACTGAAAGCATTGCCTCTAAGACCAGGAACAAGGTAGATGCCCACTTTTACTACTTCTCTTTAACATAGTACTAGAAGTTTTAACTATAGCAATTAGGCAAGAAAAAGAAATAAAAGGCACCCAAATTGGACAGGAAGAAATGAGATTATTTCTGTGCACAGTTGATATGACTTATATGTAGAAAACAATAAAGATTCCACCAAAAATTGTTAGAACTAAATAAATGAATTCAACAAAGTCAATACACAAAGATCAGTTGCAGTTCTATACACTAACAACAAGCAATCAGAAAAGGAAATTAATAAAACAATTCTATTTATAATAACATAAAATACGTAAGAGTTAATTTAATGAAGGAGATAAAAGATTTGTAGAATGAAAATGTGCATGGACAGGCATATCATGTTCATGGATTGGAAGGCTTAATATTAAAATGTTCACACCACCCAAAGTGACCTACAGAGTCAAAGCAATCCCTATCAAAATCCCAATGATGTTATTTTGCAGAAGTAGAACAATCCATCCTAAAATGCATATGGAATCTCAAGGGCCCTGAAATAGCCAAAACAATCTTGAAAAAGAAGAACAAAACTGGAAGACTCACAATTCCTGACTTTAAAACTTACTGCAAAACTTCAGTAATCAAAACAGGGTGGTACTGGCATAAAGAGACATAAAGATTAATAGAATAGAATGGAGTCTAAAAGTAAACTCTTACATATATGATGAGGTAACTTTTGACAAGGGTGTAAAAACCATCCAATGGGGAAAGGACAATTTTTTCAATACATGTTGTTGGGGAAACTGGATATCCCATATGCAAAAGCATAAAGTTAGACCCTTACCTAACACCTTATACAAAATTAATTCAAAATAGATCAAAGACCTAAATGTAACACATAAAACAATAAAACTCTTAAAAGAAAACATATGGCAAGAGCTTCATCATGTTGGATTTGGCAGTGATCTTACCGATATGATACCAAAGACATAGGCAACAACAACAACAAAAACAAACAAATAAACAAACAAACAAACAAAACCAATTTGGACTTCACAAAATAAAAAAAAAGTGCATCAAAAGACACTATCAAGGGAGAATCCAAGATGGTGGCGTAGGTAAACACCTAAACTGCTGCCTCGCGCAACAATTTCAAAAATTCAACTAAAAGACAAAACGTCTATCACCCAGAACCACGGGAAAGCTGGCTGAGTGAAAGTTCTACAACTAGAAGGAAAGAGAAAAGAGCATTGAGATGTGCACAAGCGCTGAAAAGCTGAGGTATGGAGGCGCGTGATCCGGGCTGGCGGCGGGCGTTGCTTTTTTCAACCCAAAGGGAGACAAGCCCCCGACTACTCTGAAATCCAGTTTCTGGGAAGATGCGGGGGACCCAAACTCCTACGGGGAGAAGCTGGACTGTCTGCCAGTGAGGGTGGCTTACTTGCAGAGCTGCGCGCAGGAATAACTGTTTACTGCACTGGGGCACGGGACTCCGGGACGCCCTTGGGGACACAGAGCCGGCTAACTAGCAGCCATTGCTGTTTGCCATGCCCTAGCCTAGTGACACCCTGAGACCCCGCCCTGCACAACCTACAAACCCACCCAAGCTCCAAGCAGCAGCGTTAGCAGAAGAAAGCCCCGCCCTATCGCAGCTTAACCTAGCAAACTTGCAGCCTGGGTCAGACAGCTCCAAAACCTCCAAACCCCAAGCAAAGAGGAGAAAACTGTAGCTCTCACTGTAGCTCCTGCTGGATGGCCTCAGACAGTAGCTGACCTGCAACCCATTGGAGATCCAGGAGCCAGTGTACCTAGTGGTCAGAGTGAGACACCAGATTTCAACTCCTCACATCCATAAGTGACACATTCAAAGGCAGACTCAGTGAGCACCAAAGCCCCACTGAAACAAGTCCTGCCCCATAAGTGTGTCTTCAGTGCAGCAGTTCTTCCATTATAGACACAGTGAGTGCTCACAGCTAATTGGCCTGGAGGTCAATTCCTCCCAGTATACCAACAGCAATTAAGGCTTTAACTGCACCAAGTCTTTGAACTCAGCCCACAAAGGGGTGTACCAAGAGTGTCCACATCAGGTGATTGGGGAGGCTGAGCTACTGCCCCCTATAGGCCACCTACCACACAAAGCTACTCCATCAACACAGGGAAGCAGCCAAAATGAGGAGACAAAGAAACATGTCACGAATGAAAGAAACGGAGGAAAGCAAACTACTGGATGACATAGAGTTCAGAACCACATTTATAAGGTTACTCAAGAATCTTCTTAAAACCGCTGAGAAACTTGATGAGACCTTCAAGGAGCTTAATGAGAATGCCAAAAAAATGGAAAAGGATCAGTCAGAAATGAAGCATACACTGTCTGAAATAAAGAATATACAGAAACTCAACTGTAGATCAACGTACCCCAAGAATCAAACCAAAGATCTGAAATATGTGGAAACAAAAAACATCCAACCAGAAAAACAAAAAGAAAAAAGAATCCAAAAATATGAAGATAGTGTAAGGAGCCTCTGGGACAACTTTAAGTGAACCAACATCCGAATTTTTGGGGTGCCAGAAGAAGGGAGAGAGCAAAATATTGAAAACCTATTAGAAGAAATAATGACAGAAAACTTTCCCTACCTGGTGAAAGAAATAGATGTACAAGTCCAGGAAGCGCACAGAACCCCATACAAGAGGAATCCAAAGAGGACCACACCAAGACACATCATAATTAAAATGCCAAGGGCAAAAGACAAAGAGAGAATATTAAAAGCAGCAAGAGAAAAACAGTTAATTACCTACAAGGGAGTGCCCATACGACTGTCAGCTGATTTCTCAACAGAAACTATGCAGGCCAGAAGGGAGTGGCAAGAAATATTCAAAGTGATGAACAGCAAGAACCTACAGCCAAGATTACTCTACCCAGCAAAGCTATCATTCAGAGTTGAAGGTCAGATAAAGAGCTTCACAGACAAGAAAAAGCTAAAGGAGTTCATCACCACCAAACCAGGATTACATGAAATGCTGAAGGGTATTCTTTAAGGAGAGGAAGAAGAAGAAAAAGGTAAAGATAAAAATTATGAACAACAAAATGACATCAAATACATACCTACCAACAAGTGAATCTAAAAATCAAGTGAATAAAAAATCTGAAGAACAGAATGGACTGGTGAATATAACAGAATCAGGGACATAGAAAGGGAGTGAACTGACGATTCTCAGGGGAAGCAGGTGTGAGGGGTGCGGGAAGAGATTGGACAAAAATCTTACTCCTATGGATGAAGACAGTGGTGGGGGTAAGGGCATGGGGTGGGGTGGGGAATCAGGTGGAGGGGAGCTATGGGGGAAAAAATAGAGGAACACCTGTAATAATCTGAACAATAAAGATTTATTAAAAAAAAAAAGACATTATCAATATAGTAAAAAGGCAACTCATAGCATGGGAGAAAATATTTGAGAATCATATATCTGGTAAGGGATTAATATCCAGAAAATAAAGAGAACTATAAAACTCAACAACAGTAAAACCCCCGAAATCCTATTCAAAAATGGAAAGAGGACTTGAATAGATATTTCTTCAAAGGAGATATAAAATAGATAATAAGCACATGAAAAGATGCTCAACAAGGAGAAACCAAGATGGCAGCATAGGTAAACACCTGAACTTGCTGCCTCACACAACCACTTCAAAACTACAACTAAAAGACAAAACGGACATCATCCAGAACCACAAGAAGCCTGGCTAAGTAGAAATTCTACAACTAGAAGAGAAGATAAAAGTACACTGAGACTCAGAGGAGGTGCGGAAGTAAAGTGCAGAGGCACAGAGGGGCGCGTGCAGAGAGGGCTGGCAACTGAGTTTACATAGCTGGCTTTTTCAATCTGCAGGGAGACACAAGCTCCTGACTGCTCTGAACTCCAGTTCTGGGTGAGACTCTGGGGACCCAGACTCATACGGGGAGAAACCGGACTGTCTTGCAGCGGGCAGAACTTGAGGGCTACTTTCTCTCAGAGGTGCTTGCAGTGATTACCAAGGGACACTGAGACCTGGGGGCCTCTTAGGGCAGGCTGATGAGAAGCCATTGCTGTTTTGTCCACCCTGAGACTCCACCCCATCCAAGCTGTGTGCAGAGGCTTTTGCATATGAATGGCCTGGTCCTTTGAAATCTAAACTTACCTAACAAACTGCAGCTGGGTCAGAGAGACCCAGAACATGCAAAAGAAGGCCCAAGGTCCTGCAGAAGCTTGCATTGCTTTATAGCTGGGCCTCATCTGGGCACCTCCAAAACCCAAACAAAGAAGAGGAATCTACAGATCTCTCCATAGCTCCTGCTGGGTGGCCTCAGGCAGAGGCTAAATTAGCACCTCCTTGGAGATCCAAGAGCCAGTGTACCCAGGGGTCAGAGTAGGACCATCCAGATTACAACTCCTCAGATCCATAAGGGACACATTCAGGGGGTAGACTCAGTGAGCATCAAAGCCCCACTGAAGCAAGTCTTGTCTCATAAGGGTGTCTCCAGCACAGAAGTTCTCCCATTGTAGACACAGCTGACCTCACAGCCAATTGTCCTGGAGGTCAATTCCTCCCAGTGATAACAACAACAATCAAGGCTTAACTACAACAAGACTGTGCACACAGCCCACAAAGGGGTGCACCAAGAGTGTTCACCTCAGGTAACTGGGGAGGCTGAGCCACTGGGCCCTATAGAACACTTAGCACACAAAGCCACTCTATCAACTCAGGGAAGCAGCCAAAATGTGGAGACAAAGAAACAGGTCACAAATGAAAGAAATGGAGGAAAGCAAATGACTGGATATAGAGTTCAAAACCATGGTTATAAGGTTTTTCAAGAATTTTCTAGAAAAGGCCGATAAATTTAGTGAGGCCCTCACTAAATATGAAAAAGGACCAACTAGAAATTAAACATACACTGACTGAAATAAAGAATAATATACAGAGATCCAATAGCAGACTAGAGGATCGCAAGAATTAAGTCAAAGATTTGAAATACAAAGAAGCAAAAAACACCCAATCAGAAAAGCAAAAAGAAAAAAGAATCCAAAAATATGAAGATAGTGTAAGGAGCCTCTGGGACAACTTCAAGTATACCAACATCCGAATTATGGGGGTGCCAGAAGAAGAGAGAGAGCAAGATACTGAAAACCTATTTGAAGAACTAATGACAGAAAACTTCCCCCACCTGGTGAAAGAAATAGACTTACAAGTCCAGGAACTGCAGAGAACCCCAAACAAAAGGAATCCAAAGAGAACCACACCAAGACACATCATAATTAAAATGCCAAGAGCAAAAGACAAAGAGAGAATATTAAAAGCAGGAAGAGAAAAACAGTTAGTTACCTATAAGGGAGCACCCATATAATTGTCAGCTGATTTCTCAGCAGAAACTATGCAGGCCAGAAGGGAGTGGCAAGAAATATTCAAAGTGATGAATAGCAAGAACTTACAACTAAGATTACTATACCCAGCAAAGCTATCATTCAGAACTGAAGGTCAGATAAAGAGCTTCACAGACAAGAAAAAGCTAAAGGAGTTCATCACCGCCAAACCAGTATTATATGAAATGCTGAAAGGTATTCTTTAAGAAGAGGAAGAAGAAGAAAAAGGTAAAGATAAAAATTATGAACAACAAATACATATCTATCAACAAGTGAATCTAAAAATCAAGTGAATAAAAAATCTGGTGAACAGAATAAACTGGTGAATATAATAGAATCAGGGGCATAGAAAGGGAGTGGACTGACAATTCTCAGGAGGGAAAGGGGTGTGGGGGTATGGGAAGAGACTGGATAAAAATTGTACACCTATGGATGAGGACAGTGTGTGGAGGGGGTAAGGGCAGAGGGTGGGGTAGGAACCAGGTGGAGGGGAGCTCTGGGGGGAAAAAAAGAGGAATAATTGTAATAAACTGAACAATAAAGATTTATTAAAAAAGAAAAGAAAAGATGCTCAACATCATTAATCATTAGAGAAATGCAAATCAAAACCACAATGTGATACACCTCACACCTGCAGAATGGCTATTATATAAAAATAAAACAATGCATAAAACACCAGAAGATAGCAAGTGTTACTGAGGTTGTGAAGAAAATGGAACTCTTGTGTCCACTTGGTGGGGATATAAAATAGTTCAGCCATTGTGGAAAATAGTATGTTAGGTCCTCAAATAATTAAAAATAGAATTACTATGTGATCTAGCAATTTCACTTCTGAACGTATACTCAAAATAATTGAAAGCAGAGTCTTAAAGAGATGTAAGAACATGTATGTTCTTAGCAGCATTATTCACAATAGCTAAAACATGTAAGCTACCCAAATGTCTGCCAACTGATGAGTGGATAAAAACGTGGTATATACATGCACTGGAATATTATTCAGCCTTAAAATGGCAGGAAATTCGGACATATTCTACAAAATGGATGAATGTTGAGAATGTTTTAGCCGTTGAAGTAAACCAGTCACAGAAAGACAAATACTGTATGATCCCACTTTTATGAAGTACTTAGAGTAGTAAAAATCACTGAGACAGCCTCTGATGTTGCCCAGGGCTGGTGGGAAGAAGGAATGGGGAGTTATTGTATAATGGGGCCAGAGTTTCAGCTTTGCAAGATGAAAGGAGTTCTGGAGACGGATGGTGGTTTGGTTGCACAACAATGAATGTATTTATTACCACTGAGTTGTATCCTTAAAATTGGTTAAGATGGTAAATTTTATGTTGTATTTTACCACAATAAAAGAAACTGGGAAACAGAAAGAATAAGCTAGTCTGCATTTATGATTTCAGAGTAGCAGTTCGAGGTGATGACAAGGTTCAGAGTGTGGCCAAAGACATGGGTAACTGCAGTGGAGAGAAGGAGAAGGTCATTAAGAACAAAGTTGAGGAGCTAAGCATTGAAGGTGTTGGATGGGACATCCATGTGGAAACTGAAGTCAGCAGGATAAGGTCTGGGAGGAGATGAGAGCTGTGGCTACAGTACCAAAATCTTCGATGATCTTGGGGAGAGACTGGGAGACTGGTGCATGACTCAGACAGGACATGCAGGGGGTTAGGGTGGGGGAGTGGTACTGTAGCCAGGTGGCAGGAGCCTCAGGGAGCAGGGGGTTTTCACATGTAGTGGTGAATCATGGTTTCCCAGGTAAATCCTGGGAAAGGATCTGGGGTGTTTATCTAAGGCGTCCCTTGAGATAAACTTTAACCGTCCAGGTGTTGGGACATTCAAGTAGTTGCTAGCGAAGAGGCTATTCTACACAAGCAGGACCAAGGGCAGGCCTAGGACTGAAAAGACCAGAAGCTTTAATTTCAATTTTAAGCATACACAAAACGATTCAATTAACTGCCAGAGGAATTACACCACATGAAACATATGCAATTGAAAATCACACAACACTTTATTGCTCACAAAAGTTCCTGATGCTGCGGATACAGGCTTTAATGGGATCCCAGTGGTGCTGTCCTCTGGGGTCTGGCAGCTGTGCTGTTCTGGTCTGGATGCAGGGAGCCGCCATTCCTCACCTGAGAGCTTGGTTGTATCTCGATCGGGAAGTACTAGCCGTTCTTCTGTCATCTGGCCGGGAGAGGAGCGTGGAGTGGCGTCACTTGCCGGACTGACAAAAGAACGTGCCTTTGTGGTCTCGACAGGTGAGCACTGTTGGCTGGTCAGGACCCATTTTTAAAGCCTGTTTCATACCCGCAGCAGTTCAGGTGGCTATCAATGAATTACATCAATGCACACATGTTAATCTCAAACAGTGTGAGGGTCTAAATCTGGTTATCTAGGGGGAGTACATCACTCACATATATGGTTATCTTAGCAAGTCACTTCTAAGTTAGTAATTGAAGTTCAAATCCTTATCTGTGGGGTACACACGCTTCAGGGTAGTGGGGAATGTGTCCTTACTATCACACTTCTAATTTTCAAGACAGTCAACTCAAACCTTTTAAAACCTTTTTAACATTTTTAGACATCTTAAAAACATTTTTAAACATTTCTGTATATTACTATAACACATGGTGAGGAGTGAGAGACATGGACCTGTTCCCAACTGTGGTGGAGGGAGTGTGCGAATAGGTGGCCTTCACTGACCAGGGATCTGGGAAGCACTGTCCTTCCTCAGGCTGGGGTGACCAGATCTGGCTCTATCCCCAAGTCCCTTTTTCTCCTGTGTGGCCATGCACTGTGGCTGTGGCAGTGAGGACAGATTGCAGGAGGAAGCTTAGAGAAACCTAGTACAATTCTGTCCACTATTGCAACCCTCCTCGTTGAACTTCTGAGCAGCCATTTTGGCAGCAACCAACCCATCTCAACTTACATTATACACTGAGTGGCCAGATTATTATGATCTCTGAACATATAATAATCTGGCCACTCAGTGTGTGTGTGTGTGTGTGTGTGTGTGTGTATACACACACACACACACATACACACAGTTTTCCTCATCTAGGAAAACTGTTTCACAGTTTCTTTTATTGTGGTAAAATACTATATATGTGTGTATATATATATATATATATATATATATATATATATATATGAGGCCTGGTGCATGAATTTGTGCATAGGTGGGGTCCGGCCAGCCTGGCCAGGGGGAGGGGACAATTTGCATATTAGCCTTTTATTATATAGGCCTGGTTGAGGGGACAATTTGCATATTAGCCTTTTATTATATAGGCTATACACTGAGTGGCCAGATTATTATGCATTCAGAGATCATAATAATCTGGCCACTTAGTGTAAATAGGCCTTGTCAGCTAACAGAACAGAACTTCAGTTCACCTGGGGCAGAGGATGGCGAGGAGAAGGGGATGCTCTGGAAGCCAGGGCTTCTGGTCCTGTTAGAGGCCAGTATGGGGCATTCACCGGTCAAGGATAGGCAGGAAACCCAAGGATACCCATAGACTCCTCATCAGACTAGTGAATAGATTTTGGGGAAATTCAACAGAAGTAGGGTACTTGTGTGCGCATGTGTCAGAGTTGGGGGAATGGAAGGGAGAGGGACATTTGACTCACTCCCTCAACTCTTTATAACAGCCATAAATACAATCAAAAGGTCAAAAAGACATCAACTCAGCCACAGGAATCCAGAAACATAAGTCACAGTTCTAGCATCTAAAAATGCCAAATTTCTCATCAGGAAGGAATAAAAAACAAAAAATAGTTATGAGCCCTTTAGCATGCCTTTTGAGATGACCCCCTTAGTGGGGGGGTCTCAGTGAAGCCTGCCATGAGCATGTCTGACTGGTTGGGCCTCCTCCAACCCTTCTCTTGTGTTCCGCCCTGAGTGTAAATCCCAGCAGGCTCCAGAGGTTTGGCCTTTCTGAGGGCAAGTGAGGGCATGTCTCAGTCAAGGTCTATTGTTGCAAGTAATGGAAACTGACCTGAGTTGACTTTAGCAGGGAAGAAAATTCACTGGAAAGAATCTGGCTAATCTCATGAAGACACAGCCATTAGAGGAATGGACACAGGAATCAATGATTGCCAATGTTCCATGGGTTGCTAGTGCTGGCAGATGCCTGAAGACATGAAGTGGTCCAGTGAGTTTGGGAAATGCTACATATCTTTTGCTCAAAACACATTGGCATATTAAAGGTTCTGACAAGTCCTGCACCAAGAAAGATTAATGAATTAGCTAAGCATGTCACTCAGATATTTTCAGAGTAAGATATAATTGCTAATAACCTGACCCAGGAGAATGAGACTCTACATTACCCTGAACCTCATCCTATTGTGATGGAACTGACTTTACCTTACAGGGAGTATACTAGAGATGCTGCATGTTTAGTGGTCAAGGATGTGGACCATCTTGAATCTTTCCAGTCATTCCTTCCTTCTTTACTGTGAGTACTAGACTAGCTTGGTGAGAGAGGGCCAAGGAGATTTAATGCACAATATTTTGCCAACACATCCAGGTCCTCTGTTCCTTCTTTCTATTCTTAAGCCTGAAGAAGAGAAGGCATATAGGTGAAATCTTATCTCCATAAGGATCACCCCAGATCAGAGCCTGATGATGGTTTAAATGAGGATTAAATGAGCTAATAATGCCCATGTGATCCCAAAGGGACAGCTGGTGTCTGATTTCACTGCATGCTAGTTGAATGATTTGGGCAAGTTATTTAACCTCTCTAAATCTCAGTTTCTTACCTACAAATCAGGATGATAACAGTAATATCTCTTGAGACTGTGGTAAGGGTTAAATGAGCTAATAATGCCTACAAACTCTCTGGCCTATAGTAAGTACTAAATACATTTACACATTTAGCTATTATTGTTATTATATTACTATGCATTGAACACACCCTCTGCAATGAACTTTACAGCATCTGGGGGAGCGCATGATTCTGTTTAATAATTGTTCACTACTGTCCACTCCTAATGGGGACTGAGATATAAAGATAATCCTGGTGGTATGGACTCAACCTTCTGGGGGTTTCTAATCTTGTGGGGTAGACAGATAAGTTGATATAATGACAAAAAGGGATGGTAAGACCATGACATTGTGACAGGCCACAGGAAGAGCACGGAGCTCAGAATGAGAGGGTATGGAGGTAGGGTGTTGCAGACTAAAGGCACTAAGGTGCCTGACAGTTTTGGGTATCACAGCAGTTCAGTGTGGCTAGCGGATAATGTGAGAGTGGATGGTGTTGAAGATGTTAGTAGGGAACAGATTGAGGAGCTGGATATTATCCTATGAATGACAGGGAACAGATAAAGTTTTTCAATATAGAGAGTGTCATGGCACATGTGTGGCTAGCAGGCTCTCTCTGGCAGCTGTGGGACTCATTGTTTAGAGAAGCACAAGCCTGGAGGCCAAGAAAGCAAGCATGGAAACCAGTTGGTTATAGAAATCAAACTAGGAGATGGAAAAATTCTTGCCTTGGGTGACTTGGTGATGCCACCAACTGAAATGGTGGTGATTGGTGCTGGTTTAAAGGGAAGGACCTGAGTTTGAGTCATGTTGAGTGTAGGACCCTGTGGGCAATAGTCAACAGACAGATGTATGCGCCTGAAGATTTGGATTTGGGAGCCATCCGTATTTCAATGGAAATCGAATCCATAGGAATTGATGAGATTGTTCAAAGACGGTCAGGATCAAAGCAACCCTGGGAGCTTGACCCCTGAAAGGAGGCTGGGAAGAGAATCCTCCCGCGAGAGAAGAGATCCTATAGACACTTAGAAGTTGAGATTTCTCATAAATTCAGCTTCTCAGAGGAACTTGTTTTCCTCATCTAGGAAAGCCTCCTCTACCCCAAAATCTACTATGTCTTAAACCTGGCTGTTATGATAAGGCCTCAGCATGACTTAATGATTTAGGGACAGAGAGAAGAAACCCAGGGTCCCAAGCTCTTTACTCTTGCCTTGTCATCTTATGTTTTGCCAGTGCTCCTGGACCAGTTTTCCTACTCATACTGTGGAGAGAGCTGGATTTTGTCAGCTGCTTCCATACCAAAGAAGGATGGAGCCAGCAGAATTGTAGCCTGGGAAGCTGTGCCAATTGTTCTAATTTCTGGGGATATATCCAAACCCTTTGCACTTTGGGGTACCTAAACGTGCAACCATTCCTTCATTGCAGGCCTTAAAATGGAAATGAAATGAGCTAATAATGCCAATGTGGTCCCAAAGGTAGAACTAGTGCCTCAAGAAGCAATGTCTGAGGCGGAGCAGACCCCGTGCCTGTGCATATTTTGATTGGAAACTCAGTCTCACTCTTCTGCTTCCATGCTCTCCTTTCTGTACCAGGGGCAGGAAGCCGTGCCACCCTGGATCCAGGTTAGACTTTACAATGAGAGGGAATTGCATGAGATGCAGAAGGCAGGAGAGAAGCAGGAGCCATATCAGTGTTCTCCATCTGGGGTAGGTGGATTGGTGGGCTTTGGCAGATGTGAGGTTTTGAAACAACCTCAGAAGTTTCCAGTGGGTCAGCAAGTCGGCAGCATCTATGAGCGCTGCAGCAGTTCCTGAAGATCTCACAACATCTTTCTTCCTGAAGTTTGCAAAGAATCTTCATTCTTTAAATATCCCATGACATTCATTAAAAAATGTTTTTATTGATTTCAGAGAGAGGAAGGAAGAGGAGCAGAGAGGTAGAAACATCAATGATGAAAGAGAATCATTGATTGGCTGCCTTCTGCATGCCCTTCACTGGGATCAAGCCTGCAACCTGGACATGTGCCCTCATTGGGAATTGAACCCTGCATGACCTCCTGGTCCATAAGTGGACTTTCAACCAGTGAGCCACACCAGCTTGGACCATGAGGTTAATTTTTTCAGCTGTTCCAAAAGTTTTGTAAGTACTGCCTGCATCAGTTAGCTTTTGCTGAATAACAGGTCACTCCAAAAGTTGTCATTTAAAAACAACAATTATATTTTTATATGCTGTGGATCAGAATTAGAGTTGGGCTCAGCTGGGTGGTTCTTCTGGTCTTGGTTAGACTCATATAACTGAAGTCAGCTGAAAGGTTGATCTAGGGGTGACTGTGTAGGTTTCCAAGAGAGCAGGTGAAAGGACACAAGGTTTCTTGAAGGTTAGGCTTAAAACTGGAGCAACATAACTTCTGCAATATTCTATTAACGAAACTAAGCTAAAAGACCGGCCCAAATTCAAAGTCACATCACATGGAAGAGAATAATCAAGGCCAGTTTTGTAAATCTACCACAGCACCTATTTCTTGTATTAAATCCCTTCCTGCTTGAAAGATCTGTTTTTGTTTCCCTGAGTAAACATTGACAGAGTGCCATTCTGCATCTCAGAAGACAACCAGAAAGCACAAGCGGGTATTAAATTTGGATTCAGTGTGAACCTGGAGTTAAGGATTTGGTTTTAAATCCTGAGCTGCACCATTAACTATGAGTCAACCTTGGGCCAGCCTCTTCATCTTTTTGAGCCTGAATCCTTTTCTTCCAAATGGAGATGCATAAATTTATGTGCAGAGCTCAACTAAAATACTGGTTGTAGCAGAAGTTTGGCTAAGTTAATAGTCATCACTTGAATACAAGACCTTTCACCCAGGGGCTGTTGCAGCAGGGGCCCAGGGCAGGGATGGAAGCCAGGAAGATGTTGGTCACTGCCTCTCTACCCTGTCAAATGGCCTGGTACATTTTGGGACTTAGAAATCAAGAATGATTGCCAGCCAAATTTTCCATCTGGGGCCTCTGTGTTGGAATTATGCCAGAGTTTGGAAAAGCCCTAGAATTGCTGAAGCCAGAACAAACTCCAGGGCTGGCACGAGCCACCTCCCATCCACTGCTTCCATCTGCTCTCTTGGCTCTTAGGGCAGTAAGCCCATCCCCTCCCCAAGCTGCCTGGGCATAGCTACTTGAAGGACCACTCTTCAGCTCCTTGTTAAGCCCCAACTCAAGCTGGAGATGATTCACAGGATAATTAGCTTGTAAATAAATTCTTGTTGCATCAGCTCATGGAGCTGAAGGTTAGGCTGGGGATGTGGCCAGGGCAGGCAGAGGGAGAGCCGGGCCCAGAGGTTTGAATGTCTCTTGTGCTCTCTCCAGGGGTTGTATAAGCAGGGTGATGAGAATATAACTGATTCTGTGAACTCATGGGCATATCATACTCTCATGCTAGGCTAGTTATATGTGCAAAGATTCTGGATTCATAATCTCATACTCAACTCCACTTTCAGAATCCAGCTCTTATAGAAACAGGCTTTGGGAGCCCGGTGTCCAGGGGCTGTGGCTCAGCAGAGCATAGCCAGGCAGCAAGCTCTGTGAGGGACCTCTGAGGGATGGGGGATGCATTCAGACTTTTTGGGTTTACCAGTAGAGGGAGGCTGCAGGAAAACAAGAAAGCTCAGAGCCACCCTAAAATACAATGAGAAAGCCTAAAGGAAGTGCACTCTCTGTCAATGGAAATGTGCAAGAAGAGGCCAGGGAACGCCTTACAAGCATCCAAGTGGGGGCCTGTGTGACGGTAGCTCCCCCACACTGTGGGGGGTTGAATAGTTGCCTTTGAGACCTCCTTCAAGCTCTGTGTCTGTAAGCTGTGGAAAAGGCCATCTGCGTCGGAGATTGGGCTATGTCTGTTTCTGTGTGAAACCCACCAGTGGTTTTTCATCAAACCTAGAATAGAATCATACAAAGTTTCCCATCTCATTAATAGTTTCAATATTATTTCAGACCCTTCTCTCCCCTATGCTTTTTATGCCACCTGACTTTGTTCTGGTCCTCAAACTTGCTGTAATAGTTAGGATAGATGGGGCTGTGCTGCAGTAACAATAAACCCTGACATCTCAGTGGCTCCCATGCATTTTTTCTCCTTTATGCACTGTCTGACTTGTGCTGGGTCTCTCCTCCATCTGGTGACATAATCATCCGGACTCCCTCTTCTTCATGATGCTGCTGTCTCAGTATGTGCTTCCAAAGTGGCCATGGTGGGAAATTTATTTGGCCCAGAAGTAACACTTGTCACTTGTGCTCATAGTCTCTTGGCTAGAACTAGTCTCATGGACCTAACATAAATGCAAGGGAGTCTGGGAAGTAGTCGGCAGCATATGGATATTTAGTGGGCACCTACTCTCTCTGTCATACTTGTCTGTATCAGTCAGGTGCTGAGGAGTAAGCAACAGAAAGTGACTTCAGGTTTGTAGGCAGAAAAGAAATTAGTGAAACAATATTATGGACTTTAGAGAATTTCCTGAAGGGCCAGAAAGCCAAGCTTGGAGCTGTGCAGGTAGAAGGAAGGTCCCAGCCATGCCGCAGAGCACCTCTGAGATGCTGAGCACATGGGCACAGAGGCCAAGGCCACCCCCACCAAAACGGCCAGCCCTGGAGCCACAGCCATGGCCTCCCCCTAGAGACAGCATATGGCTACTGCTCTGGGACACTTGCCAGCCTGCAGCCGGCATAGCCCCTGCTTCTTTGTGTCCCTCACTTCTGACTAAGCCTGGGACCAGCGTGTCTGACTGAGGGGCCTAAGTGAGCCATGTGCTGGATACAAAGGAGGCTGGCAAAGCAAACATCCGACATGTTATGTCCTATGGAAGCAGTGGGCCTGGCTTGTAAGGGAGCCCCCAAAAGAGCAAGGCATATTCACCTCAGGGCCTTTACACTTTTTGCTCCCCTCTGTCCGCAGGCGTTTCCCCAGAAGTCCTCACAGTCACCTCCCGCTCTGCTCTGGGACCATCTCTGTGAGCAAATTCAATGTAACCTCCACCCCCCAAGCCACATCCACCTGCTTTGATTCCTTCACTGGGCCCTCACTTCCTGCAATTGACTCGCTCGTTCATTTGTTTGCTTGCTGTCTCCTCTGTCAGAGCTGAAAGCACAGGACTTCGTTCCCGCCCACTCCCTTCCAACTCTGGCCCATGTGTTTGGGGTGGAGTAGGCTGTTTCTTTAGTTGTTGAGATTATACAATAGCTCCTCTGGGGTATTCCTGTGTCACAGTCCGGGAATCCCTTTACAACCTCTAACCTGTGTCTCTCTGGCTGCAGTTTTCTTCCAGAGAGAACGCGTGTGGCTCTTGGGGGGAAGGCAGAGGGTGTGACCTCAGGTGACAGGAAGCGGGCTTTGGAGTGGCCAGCCGTGGGCAGACATTAAGACTGAAGGGCCAGGCGGAGGGGCGGGGTCCTCAGAGGGAGGCCAGCATCCCTGGCTCCAGGAACACATTCTGGAACAGGACCCGGTACCACTCTCTACTTCCGTGTCCCCTGGCTGCCGTGCCACCTGAAAGAGGGCACCGAGGAGTTAGGAGGAGCTGCGTTTCCTTGATCTTTCAGTCTTGGTGCCTCTTCCTGAAGATGTGGCTTTCATGGATGAAAGCAGGGCCGCGGGAGATTGCCCCGTGGAGTGGATGTGGAGGCAGGAATGGTGACAAGGCCCAGAGAGCTCTCTCAGGAGCATGTGAGCCGCATCAGTTTCTGACTCAGCACAGCCTGGATGTGGCCCTGACAGGCCGGCACATGACCTGCGAAAACGGGAGTCTCGGGAAGAGGGTTTGGGAAGGGGAGTCGCTGAGCAAACCCACATGACTCCTGGGGAGAGCAGTGTGGTCCCCATGTTCAGTGTGCAGCCCCAACCTGTAGCTGCTGCCTGGCTTCCGTGGGCAGCCTTGGGTGCTTGGGCTGAGTTGGATAAATCATGTAACACAGACTAGAGCAGCAGTCAGCAAGCTTTTTCTGCGAAGAACATGATTTCAGCTCTGTGGCCTGTAGGGATTCTCTTGCAGCTCCTCAATCCTGCTGTTGCAGATGATAGGCAAACGAATGAGAATGGCTGTGTGCCAATAAAACTTTATTTATGAGCACGGGAGTTGGATTTCATATAATTTTCACGTGTCAAGAAGGATTCTTTTTCCCTCCAACTATTTAAAAACCTGAAAACCATTCTTAGCTCCAGGCTGTGCAAAAGCAGGTGGAGGGCAGGATGTGGCCCAAGGGCTGTGCTTTGCTGACCCTTGAGCTAGACCATCGTTAAAGACTGGTCTAGCTCTCATTCCCCACTTTGGTGAGGAAGAGACTGAGCATCTGAGAGGTGTGGGTTTGTCTCAGGTCAGTAAACAGGGCTGGGCGGGAGGAGGGACAGGCTTTACTCATTTCTGACTCTTAGACCAAGTCCCTGACCCAGGGCCTGACCCAGAGCAGGAGTTCAGAGAGCCTTTGCTGAATGAATGAATGAATGAATGAATATAGAACTTGAATAACCAGAAGATGGCAAAGATTATGTGTTTTGGTTCCCAGCTGGGGTGTGTTAAGACCTGCCTGACAGTGAGGGGATACAGAGGAGCCTCGTTACTCTGGGGCCATTCGGTGTGGGATGAACAGAGTGATCAGCCCAGGTTGACATCCTGCCTTCCTGAGGTGCAGAAAAGGATGATGATGCAGCTTCGTGGTCATCAGAGAGAGATGCACGAAGCCTGAGGGGTTAGGCTGCAAGATGCCTAACCCAAGATGCCCCAAATGGAGAAACACAGCCTTCCTCAAGCATGATCTTATTTTAGTAAGTGGAAATCAGCAATGCTGTGGGGCAATTCACACCTTGTGGGCAGCTCACTGTTCTCATAACTGAGGCTTAGCTCCAAGAAGTGTCAAGCCTGATGGGAGGGTGTGTGTGTGTAGGGGGGCATTGACTTCCTCCTGGTTTGATTTTCTAGGCTGCCCCTGGTGTCGTGTAACTAACAGGTGCTCGATGAATTCTGGTAAATGCGTGGTTTCCTCCCTACACCTAGCACGACACCCTGGCTTCTAGTGGAATATTCAGGGAACACATTCCTGAGAAGTGACTGGGTTAGAAAATAGTTTCTCTGATTCAGTCTCTCATGTAGGAGACCTCAGGAGTATTTGATTTATTTTCTTCTTCTCTTGCCCTGGAATTGCCCTCCACCGGCAGAATCAACCTGAAGTTCTAAGTGACCTGCTAGCATGGCTGTTGCAGCAAGAAATTGAGGGAAGATGCATGTAACTGGTGGAATAAGAATGTTCTCTCATGGTGCCTGTTGTGGACCCTGGAGGGCAGGAATGGCTTCCCCCCCTAATGGTGGAAAGGCAGCCAGCACGCCTACTCCTTTGACCTGAAGAGCTCCTTACACCTTGAAGCTGCAGGGGCCTCTGAACTGTGTGTCTGGCTGCTGAGGAACACGCTTCCCGGGGACCGTGCCCATCCCTTGCGCCCATCTTTGGTGTTGCTTGTTCACTGGGTTAGTACTTCCCAAATGAGCCCTCCCTGAGCCCAGTCTGAGACAGGTATGCCCCAGCCTTCCAAGCAAACCCTGCCCTTGGGGATTTGGGCCAGTTCAAGTCCATCCCTGGAAAATCCATGGCCCTGGCTTTGAAAGACCAGCTTTCCAGGAAAATGATGACTTGATTATTTTATTAATGCTTTTAAAGATGCATGGAGGTCAGTGACTTCCTGAAGTGGACAGGTTTAATCTCAGCTCTGCCCTCACTAGCTGTGCGACCTTGGGACAAGTCATCCCCCTCATTGTCATAGCAGTTACTGCTGGGAGCTTGGACTATGGAGTGAGCGGCCCTGAACGTGAATTCTGTCTCTTCTGTCTCCTAGACCCAGTGCTTTGAGTAGGGTTTGGATGTTGTTGTTGTGCATATGTGTGTTTTAAGTTCTCTAATCTCTTAATTTCCAGAAGTGTCAAATGGGAGTGCTGGGGGTGCCTACCACAGGGTTGTATGTAATAGCAGCAGTAGTAAGCAGTGACCGCATAGTTAAGGTGCACTGGTTGGCGCTGCTTCTTTTAATCCTTAAGATAGGCTGGCACCATCATCTCCCCATTTTACAGATAAGAAAACAAAGTGGGCTAAGAGAGGAAAGTAGCTTCCCCCAAACCATGAGCAGTGATTTTGAACTAGGGGTAAAAGGGCCTGGCCCAGAGAAATTCCTAACCCAGCTTCCTCTTCTTCCGAAGGAAGGGGTTGAGACTGATGAACATGGGAAGGTCTAGATTTTCCTAAGTCCTCCTCCCCCACACAATGGGTGTTCTCTGCATGCCAGTCCAGTGGTAAATACAAAAGACACCAAAGAGCCAGCCTGCCTAGTTCCAAAGTGCTTTAAAATATATAACCCACCAATCTTTAAAACACGTTTCATTGCTTTTTATTATACCACTAGAGGCCGCATGCACGAAATTCATGCAAGAGTAGGCCTTCCTTCCCCTGGCTGCCAGCACCGGTTTCCCTCTGGCATCTGGGACCCAGGCTGGCTTCCCTCTGGTCCCAGCTTTGTCTGGAATGACATCCTGTCTAATTAGCATATTACCCTTTTATTATTATAAACTAGAGGCCCAGCACACAAAATTTGTGCATGGGTAGGGTCCCTAGGCCTGGCCAGTGATCAGGGCCAATCAGATTTTCCGCTTCCCCGCCTTTTCCTTCCCTTGCTCCCTCAGCACCCTGCAATCACTGCTGGTCACCTGCCATGTTCCGCACTGCCCCTTGGTGGTCAGTGCACGTCATAGTGAGTAATCGAACTCCCGTTCTCCCGGTCGAACTCCTGAGGGGATATTTTGCATATTAGCCTTATATATATATATAGACTAGAGACCTGGTGCATGAAATTCATGCTGGGGGGGGGTCCCCCCTCAGCCCAGCCTGCACCCTCTTCAATCCAGGACCCCTTGGGGATGTCCGAATGCCGGTTTAGGCCCAATCCCAGGGATTGGGCCTAAACCGGCATTCGGACATCCTTCTCACAATCCTGGACCACATCCTTCTCACAATCCTGGACCGCTGGCTCCTAATTGCTCACCTGCCTGCCTGCCTGGTTGCCCCTGCCCCTTCTCCCCCGTTGGCCTGATCATCCCTCACTGCCTCTAAGTGACGGCCTGATTGCCCCTAATTGCTCCCCCCTGCCGGCCTGGTTGCTCCCAACTGCCCCCTCCCTGCTGGCCTGGTCACTCCTTACTGCCCCCCCCTGCCAGCCTGGTCACCTCTTACTCCCCTCATGCCAGCCCGGTCACCCCCAACTGCCCCCCTGCTGGCCTGGTTGCCCCTAACTTCCTCCCCTCTGGCCTGGTCACCTCTTACTCCCCCTCCTGCTGGCCTGGTTGCCCCCAACTGCCCTCCCCCCCTGCTGGCCTGGTTGCCCCAACTGCCCCCCCACCGCCGCCACAGGCCTGGTTGCCCCACCCAGCCTGCTTGTTCAGTCCTTTGGTCATCCCTCACTAACCCCCATGCTGGCCTGGTGGTAGGCAGCCATCTTGTGAGGGCATGAGGGTTAATTTGCATATTACCTCTTTATTATATAGGATTATACATATTGACTATTGAAAATGCAAATTTTGAAAAGAGGAAGAAAGAAAAATTACTCATAATCATACTACTCATATAAAAAATACTGTTCAGTATTTTGTTTTAGAACTCTTGGATTCTTTTCCTATGCACATATACTAGTATATTTGAGTAAAAAATGAACACTTAGGGTGCATCTTGTTTTTTAACCCCCATACCTTCAGATTAATATATAATCAATATATTTTCATATACATCTTTTCTCCCATCACTTATTATTATTTTTTATTTTTTTAATCCTCACCCAAGGATATGCTTTTTTATTGATTTTTAGAGAGAAGGGAAGGGGGAGAGAGAGAGGGAGAGAAACATCTATGTGAGAGAAAAACTTCCATCGGTTGCCTCCTAGGATCAAACCTGTAACCTAGATATGTGCCCTGACCAGGAATTGAACCCACAACCTTTCAGTGTAAAGGACAATGATCTAACCAACTGAGCCACCCAGCCAGGGCCCATCACTTGTTTTTAATAATTGCTTGGTTGTTCATTATATGAATATTCTGTAGTTTATTTAACCAACCCTCCCCCCTCCCCCATTGTTGGGTACTTAGGTAAATTCTAAGAAATTACAATCTTGCTTGAGTAAACAACAAGCCTATAAAAGTAATTACATGAAAATACAGTTGGGACCTGCCAGTGCAGAGTGACAGATGCAATAGAGGTACTGGAGTGAAGGTGTGGCTACTGAATGGTGGTGGTGGTGGGGGGGAGCTTTAAGGAGTAGAGAGAGAGGGAACCAGGCCTTGAGGGAAGGGCTGGGATAAGTGGTAGAGAGAGAATATTTGAAGGGGGACAGCAAACGTATAGAGCCTGCTGGTGAGGGATAGGTGTTTGGTTCACTAGAGGGCTCTTATGGGGGAACAGAGCTAAAGAGGGCTGTGGAAGGCAGAAGAGACCAGACTCAAGAGAAAACCTAAGTGCAAGCCTAGTGAGAGTGAATGTTATATTTTTGAGCAAGGAGGAGCCACAGAAGGTTTTTGAGCAAGGTCATGACATGGGTAGGTCTGGCTTTATAGTCATTCTCTAAGTAGCCAGGCAGGGGATAGATCGGCAGGAGGGATTCTCTGAGGAAGTCTAGGGCTGGCTTCCCCTTTCAGACAGAGGCTTCAGGAAGAAGGGACATCCGCATGGGGCGAGCGGGAGGCGTGCCGCTGGCCGAGGAACAGTTCCATGATGCCTGCTTGACATTTGTCCACATCTGCCTGGTGGGGTGCAGCTGGGGACGGCTACGTTTCCCCCCAAATAGCCCCGGTTTTCCAGCGCAACCACGGCACACTCAGCGGAGGAGAGCTGGGCTGGCAATGTGGCTCCAGGGCGGAGGGAGACAGCGCAGGCTCTGTCTCTGTCTGTTTAAATCCAGGCCAGAATCCTGATCGCATTGCTGTTTCCTTGGATTTTTATGTTCTTAGCATCCAGCGGTCAACCTGGCTTGCTGGGAGAGAGAGGCAGGGGGCTGCCTTCACAGCATGGGAGGTCAGGCTGTTCACTGAAGGAGGTGGGGATATTTTCCCAGGGGAGGCCTCGCAGGTGGGATGGAGGGCCCACCTCCTCCTGGGTGTGGCTCCTGGAGCAAATGCTGCCCAGCACTTACCCGGACGGTTCCTTCCCCACCCTGCCCCTCCGGGAACCTTGGCCAGGACATTGCCCAGTCAGGGTCTCCGTTCTCAGGAGGGTCTCACTTGCTTGAAGGCAAGTGGCTGGAGCTGATGCTGCATCTGGCATTGTGCAGCTCACTGTCTCTCGGCAGGCACTTTTCTTCTGTGCCTGGAGTTCGGGTGACCAGGCCTCTGGTTCTCCGTGGTCAATAGGCCATTTCCGGGAATGCAGAACTTGGCCCAGGTGAGGTCCCACTGGGCTAATCGGATTGTCAGAGAGCCTGGTCTCTGGGAGAGGAGCTTTTATGCCTCTGTGGTTCTTTTTGGGGATCTAGCTGGTGGTAGGTTCATGTGAGCCCTTATGTCATATGATGGCAGCATAAGCTACGTCTATAGGGTGAGCACGGGTGTGGGGGAGGGTAGGCTGTCCTATGCTATGTGCAGGGTGGTTCATACTGTGATGTGGCCAGAGTCTTGACTATTTGGGGCACAGGCCAACCATGTGGCTGACTTTATGTTTTGGGTCCAGGGCTCCCAGCCACAAACCCCCCACATTAGCAGTGGGAGGCCAGCCTGAGAGGAGGGTCCGCCGGCCAGGGTGGCAGCTCAGGTCCCCCACACTGGAGAGCCTGGAAGGAATGCCGCTTTCTAAAGGTGTGGACCCAGAGGTGGACCCAAGGAAAGACCTGGATGAAATGGAGCAGAGAAGGGGAGGGGCTGAGGCCTGGAGCCTGGAGCCAGGAATGGAAGACACGGGGGCTGCTCTGCTGGGGAAAGGAAGACTCGGGTGCAGGAGCGCGAGAGCCAGCCCCACGTGCGCGAATGGAGGAGTGGGGCAGCGGTGTGGGCCTGTATGATGTGGAGGCCAAGCTTGGAGCCCTGTGTGGAGGTCATAGAGGGAGGAACTTCCTAACAAGGGAGTATTTATGTGCACCCCGATGGGGGACTTACCTTTTCATACGGAAAAGAAGCCCTCCCTCTTTGATCTGCTAAACTCTCCTTTGCACAATGAGATGGTTCCAAAGAGGGAACTTCATTTTTGATTTAGTCAATATGAATTTATTGAGCATTTACTACGTGCCAGACACTGTGCTAAGTCCTGGGAATAGAGAGGCAAACGAAGTACATCAGGTTACTGCCCACATGGGGCTTGCAGTGGGGAAGCAAGTAAGGACAGAAGTAAATAAAATGAAATAAATATACATTGATCTTTGTACTTTGGCAGGGGCTGGGGGGAACAGGATGCAAGAGGAGAGACTCCACATGAAGGACTCTGAATGGGTCAGGAAGGCTTCGGGATGGTGAAATCAAGACCTAAGGAGGATGGGAGTTACCGGAAGAAGGGTCACTGAGATGAAGAGCAGGGATGAGGGTGCAGACACAGTTTGGTGCCCAAGCCTCTGAGCGGAAGGGTGGCAGGGAGAGAAGGGAGGGCTGGGGTGAACTCAGTGAGGGTGGCAGGGTGTGAGGTGGCAGGTGGATACCCCTCAGCATGAATTTCCTTCTCCACAGTGCCAGGAAGCAGTGCTTGCTTTCTGAGCAACCAGGCATGAGGACAGGTGGTACAGGGGAAAGGGTACCAGGGAGACTCTCCTTACTACCTGGGGGCAGCTTCCTCAGCCTCAGTGAGCAGCGGGAATGTCCCCGACCTGCAAGGAAGCCACCCAGGCCTGGGCAGCAGGCAGCAGCTCGGGGGCACTGAGCTGAATCCTGTCCCTGCCTCCCCAACTCATGGCCACCCGGAACCCATGACTATGACCTTATTTGGAAATTGGGTCTTTGCAGATGTGCTCAAATTAAGATAAGGTCACACGAGCCCAACGACTGGTGTTTTTACAAGAGAAGAGAAATTGGAGCACAGTCACACCCACAGAGGGAAGGCCATGTGAGGATGGACGCAGAAATTGAAATTATGCTGCCATGAGCCAAAGAATGCCAAGGATTGCCAGCAACCACCAGATGCTGGGAGAGAGGCCTAGAACAGATCCTTCCTAGAGCCTTCATTGAGAGCCTGGCCCTGCCAACACCTTGGTTTTGAACTTGTGGCCTCCAGAATGGTGAACGAATGAATTGCTCTTGTTGTAAGACACCCAGTTTGTGGTACTTTGTTATTGCAGCCCCAGGGATTGGAGATAGTGGGCCTGGGAAGGTAAACTCACGGTGCTGAGCCCATCCCATGTGCTGGGCTATCAACATTCACTATCTTGTTTAGATGATAACTCAGTGAAATTGCATCTCCATTTGATGGAAGAAGAACTGGGTGATCAAAGAGGTGTGACATGTCAAAAGGTCCACAGAGACACAGTGATAAGGCTGGGCTTTGAGCCCGGTCTGACTTGGCCCCTGCTCTTTCTGCCTGTCTTGCAGGAAAGCCCAGTCTTCCGGGTTGTTCCTGGCCCTTCCCCAAGTGCCATCAAGTGTTCAAGTGATGGTGAAGAACAAGGGCTCTGCAGATCTGCACTCAAATATTTATTGGTGAAACCCATGCCTGGCATTTGTTTTAAAATTCTCTAAAAGAAAAAAAAAGTCATGGGCATAGGGATAGACGAAACAAGTACAGCAGAATGTTGGTAATTGTTGAAGGTGGGTGAAGGGCCATAGAGTTCAGTGTATTTTTCTCTGTAGTTTTGTGTATGTTTGGAAATTTCCATACTACAAAATGAAAAAGTAAAGCCACAGAGAACCAAAATTAAAAAAAATAATAATAAAGGGAAAAAAAAGAATGAGAGCTCTAGAATCAGAGAGTCTAGGGTTCAAATTTCAGCTTTAGATTGTCTTAGCTGTATGACCTTGGACACATTTCTTAACCGTACTGAGCCTTGGTTTCCCCTTGCCCAATGAGGTTGTCACTATGTCAAACCTCAGGGGGTGGCAAAGGAATTAAATGGTAGAATCAAAGTGCTTAGCCCAGGGCTGGGCACACAGAGGACATTATAGAAATATTTGCATTCTTACCTTTAATGCACATGGGCCTTGCACCAGGCCAGAGTCAGGACTCACTTCTTTGCCAGTGAAATAGGGATGAGAATGAGGCTTGGATGTAGAGGGACTTGCTCACGATCTCATAGCTGATAGTGACAGAGACCTGACCCAGAAATCTTTTCCCAAGTAACCGTTTCCTCTACTCTGAGAGCCGCTCAGAGACCTGCTTTCATGAGGGTGGGAAGGGTTCTGGGCCTTTCCCACCAGGAGGCCAGCTTTCTGTGCCCATGGTTTAGGGATCAGCCATGGAGGGGAGGAGACTAGGCCACCACTGGCTGACCCTGGCAAGTTCTGGTCACTGTTTGCTCAGCTGCGAGGTGCAGGTGGCAGGAGCGGATGTTGAGGGCCTGGCTGATGTGTTCGGACAGGACTGGCCGGTGGTAATTGATGGCCACTGGGGGCTGTTGTTCCACAAGCATTGCTGGTTTAAGGGTGACAAAGATCTGGCACACTTGCCATAGCAGAAACCAAAGCAAAACAAAGGACACCCAAAATGGAAAATGCCTGCCTTCTCTGGCCCTGGGCTGTCTTGGCTCCGATGGTTCCGAAAAGCTGTGTCCGTGGGTTTTCTCAGGCCGCCACTGCCTGGCCAGGATCCTGGCCTCCCGAAGCACGAGGTCAGCCAGGGTGGAGGAAGTGCCCCATAGCAGCTCGCCCATCTAAGGGTGAGCCAGGGAGGGAGCCAGAGGAGCAGTCTAGCAGAGGTTCATGGAGCAGAGGCTGTGCCCTGGGCTGTTTTGGGCAACCAAAACAGGTTGGCATGCCTAGGGAGTAGGGTGCAGCTGAGGGACCTCCAGGCTGTGTCATGCTCAGAAAGGGGACAGCAGGGAGTTTTCTACTGAGAAGACTCCCCAGGGGCCCAAGAGGGGAGGCAGGGGTTGGGATGGGGTAATAGGAGAGGCAGGGCCTGGTGTCAGAGACCTGGGTGTGAATTAGGGCTCTGGCAAGAAACAGAATTCGTCCAGATGGTTCTAATGAAGAGAAAACTGCACCGCGGGGGGCAGCATTAGAGCAACATCCAAGAGATGACGAAGCTCTCAGTGACCGGTGACAGCAGGACGTCATGACTGTCCTAAGGCTGAGGGTACCGGGTGATGGAGGCAGTGCTGGTAGGACCCTGTGAGAACTTGACATACAGAGGAGGGGAGCCTGCAGTCATGCTGGGTAGGGCCTAGCAGGAAGGGAGTGGGAAAAAACGCCCTCAGCCCCCCCCTCCCCCCCCCCCCCCCCCCCCGCTATCTTGACAGTGGTAAAGGGCGGCTGATGCAGTCATTAGCGCCCACCGCCCAGGTCAAAGCTGGGCTCAAAGGATGAGAAATGGATGCGGTGGGTGGGCGAACAGGGTGTAGCCAGCACACCTCTCTTCTTTCCCTACAGTGAGGACAATGATACTTGCCTCACAAACTCAGAGGGAGGATTGTTCATAAGGAAAGTGAAGTTCCCAGCCCCAGGTGCTGGCGTGTGATAGCATGACAGAGAGTAGCTTCAATCTCTCTCCCTCCCTCCCTCCCTCCCCCCCCTCTCTCTCTCTCACACACACACACACATGCACACACACACACAGAGCCCACATTTTTCAAATCTGTGAATGGCTGTCATTAGGAAGCAGGAGCAACCATGCTCTGGGATTCTGGGAAGGCCGAGGGGAAGCCTGAGGACAAATTGTGTAGCTGTCAGGATTCCGTGGATCCTGGAGTAAGCATGCTCCAGAGGCGCTGTCTGTCATGGGAGGCACTGAGCCCCTAACATGCACCTACTGTGCATGAGGTGCTGCTGCTCATGTCTACATGCTTCTTCTCTAACCCTCGACAGTCTCTCAAGTGCAATTGATTGCTACTTCCCAGTTTTGCGCTGAGGATGCTGGCTTCAGGGGGGTGAGGTTGCTTGCCCAAGGTTGCCCTAGAGCCAGGCTGTGTCAATCAGGATAGGCTAGGTGTTGCTGCCTTAACAAGCCCCAGCAGCTCAAGACAACAAAGCTTTAGTTCTTGCACATGTTACATTTCTATCCAGTGTGGGCTGGGGGCTCTGTTTCTCATCAGTGTCGCTCTGGGACCCAGGCTGTCAAAACATCCGGCATCTGATGCATTACTGGTCCACATGCAGAGGGGAAGAGAGACCTTTGGTGGATTTCATATTACAGGTCAAGTGCTTGGCCTGGAAGTTGCACACCTCCCTTCTGCTCACAACTCATTGGCTACAGCTAGTCACATGACCTCATCCAAGCAGAAGGCCATGATGGACAATCTTAGTATTTGTCCAGAAGGTGCAGAGCTGGAAATCTTTCATGAACAACATTACGAGCTACTACGTGAGCTATGGCTTATCTGAGGCCTAGGAAACTCCAGGTCTAGAGCTCTTCCTGCTGCTCCACGGGTGGCCTGTCCCAGCAGAGGCTGGCGGAGCATTATGGCAGAGGGGAGAGGTCTGGCGCAGCAGCTGTCTCCGACCCCTTGAAGGTCTTGTTCTGAGATCAGGATGCCCAGGAAGACAGGGGTTTTCAAGAAAGATGATGCTTGGGCAGGTGGAGCAAATTTAAAAGTTGAGGCAAAGTGCTGAGGGTAGAGAGAGGGGTGTGGTGCCCCTCTGGCCTTTAAGACCCCTAGCTTTCTGTCCTTGACTTTCCTTGATCTGCTTCCCACATAGGGGGAACCCCCCACTGTTTTTGTAGGTGGGATCCCTATTGGAGGCTGCCTTTCCAGTGTGAGTGTTCTGGGACAGGCTGGGAGAGGTGTCCTGCAGGGCCAGATGAGGTCCTTTACTTGGGTGCTGGAGCCTGCCCCTTTCTCCTCTGCGACCCGGACTGCATCCCGATGGAATCACTGTACCCTTCATCCTGACCAGTGACCAGTGGCACAATTTCAGGAAATAGAGGAGCATGATTCTACGCAGGGAGCTCAGCAGAGAGAGGAAGTCAGCCTTTCCTGAAATCCTGCTCTGAGCCTGGCCCTGTGAGGAGCACAGCCCTTGCATTATCTCCTGTTACCCACACCTGCTCAGCCACCCCACTCCACACAGGCACTCTACTTGAGAGAGTCGACTTAACTCCCCTGTGCACCCCACTTCCTCTCTCATGCCACCAAGATTCCATCGCACATGACCTTGCAGAAGCATGTGGCACTGCCGGTTATTTCCTGTTTTTTACAATGTTCTTCCTCTTGGCCTTCTGTGCCTCCAAACTGCCTCCCAACCCCCGGCCTCATGGAACCCTCCTTCTCAGTGACCTCCTTCCTGGGGCCTTCTTTCTCAGTCTCCATCTGCCCCCTTGCCTGTGGATTCCAGGGTTCCATGCACAGCTCACTGGTCTCTCTTCTGGGATCATTTCATCTTTGCCTTGGCTTCTACTATAGCTGATCCTTTGATGAATTCCAAATCTAGATCTTTTTTTTTTTTTAAATAAATCTTTATTGTTCAGATTATTACAGGTGTTCCTCTTTTTTTTTTTCCCCCATAGCTCCCCTCCACCTGATTCCCCACCCTACCCCATGCCCTTACCCCCCGCCACTGTCTTCATCCATAGGAGTAAGATTTTTGTCCAATCTCTTCCCGCACCCCTCACACCTGCTTCCCCTAGAGTCGTCAGTCCACTCCCTTTCTATGTCCCTGATTCTATTATATTCACCAGTCCATTCTGTTCTTCAGATTTTTATTCACTTGATTTTTAGATTCACTTGTTGGTAGGTATGTATTTGATGTCATTTTGTTGTTCATAATTTTTATCTTTACCTTTTTCTTCTTCTTCCTCTTCTTAAAGAATACCCTGCAGCATTTCATGTAATCCTGGTTTGGTGGTGATGAACTCCTTTAGCTTTTTCTTGTGTGTGAAGCTCTTTATCTGACCTTCAACTCTGAATGATAGCTTTGCTGGGTAGAGTAATCTTGGTTGTAGGTTCTTGCTGTTCATCACTTTGAATATTTCTTGCCACTCCCTTCTGGCCTGCATAGTTTCTGCCGAGAAATCAGCTAACAGTCGTATGGGTACTCCCTTGTAGGTAACTAACCGTTTTTCTCTTGCTGCTTTCAAGATTCTCTCTTTGTCTTTTGCCCTTGGCATTTTGATTATGATGTGTCTTGGTGTGGTCCTCTTTGGATTCCTTTTGTTTGGGGTTCTGTGCGCTTCCTGGACTTGTAAGTCTATTTCTTTCACCAGGTAGGGAAAGTTTTCTGCCATTATTTCTTCTACTAGGTTTTCAGTATTTTGCTCTCTCTCGTCTTCTGGCATCCCAAAAATTCGGATGTTGGTACATTTGAAGTTGTCCCAGAGGCTCCTTACACTATCTTCATATTTTTGGATTCTTTTTTCTTTTTGTTTTTCTGGTTGGGTGTTTTTTGTTTCCTCATATTTCAGATCTTTGGTTTGATTCTTGGGGTACGTTGATCTACAGTTGAGTTTCTGTATATTCTTTATTTTAGACAGTGTATGCTTCATTTCTGACTGGTCCTTTTCCATTTCTTTGGCATTCTCATTAAGGTCCTTGAAGGTCTCATTAAGCTCCTCAGAAGTGTCATCAAGTTTCTCGGCAGTTTTTAGAAGATTCTTGAGTAACCTTATAAATGTGGTTCTGAACTCTATGTCGTCCAGTAGTTTGCTTTCCTCCGTTTCTTTCATTCGTGACATGTTTCTTTGTTTCCCCATTTTGGCTGCTTCCCTGTGTTGATGGAGTGGCTTTGTGTGGTAGGTGACCTATAGGGGGCAGTAGCTCAGCCTCCCCAATCACCTGATGTGGACACTCTTGGTACACCCCTTTGTGGGCTGAGTGCAAAGTCTTGGTGTAGTTAAGCCTTAATTGCTGTTGGTACGCTGGGAGGAATTGACCTGTAGGGCCAATCAGCTGTGAGGACTCGCTGTGTCTATAAGAACTGCTGTGCTGGAGACACGCTTATGGTGCAGGACTTGTTTCAGTGGGGCTTTGGTGCTCGCTGAGTTTGCCTCTTGAATGTGTCACTTATGGATGTGAGGAGTTGAAATCTGGTTTCTCACACTGACCACTAGGTATACTGGCTTCTGGATCTCCAATGGGGTTCAGGTCAGCTATTGTCTGAGTCCACCCAGCAGGAGCTACAGCGAGAGCTACAGTTTTCTCCTCTTTGCTTGGGGTTTGGAGGTTTTGGAGCTGTCTGATCCGGGCTGCAAGTTTGTTAGGTTAAGCTGCAGTCCATTCATATGCAAAAGCTGCTGCTTGGAGCTTGGGTGGGTTTGTAGGTTGTGTTGGGTGGGGTCTCAGGGCGTCACTAGGCTAGGGCGTGGCAAACAGCAATGGCTGCTAGTTAGCCGGCTCTGTGTCTCCGACTGCGTCCAGTCCCAGATAAACAATTATTCCTGTGCGCAGCTCTACAAGCAGGCCCCCCTCACTTTCCGACCCGGTAGCAGACAATCCAGCTTCTCCCCGTAGGAGTTTGGGTCCCCCGCGTCTCCCCAGAAACTGTATTTCAGAGTAATAGGGGGCTTGTCTCCCCTTTGGGTTGCAAAAAGCAACGCCTGCCGCCAGCCCAGATCCCGCGCCTCCGTACCTCAGCTTTTCAGCGCTTGTGCACGTCTCAGTGCTCTTTTCTCTTTCCTTCTAGTTGTAGAACTTCCACTCAGCCAGCTTTCCCATGGTTCTGGGTGATAGACATTTTGTCTTTTAGTTGCAGTTTAAATTGTTGTGCAAGGCAGCAGTTTAGGTGTTTACCTATGCCACCACCTTGGATTCCTCCTAGATCTTTCTTGAATTCAGATTTGTTCGTCCATTTGCCTAGTTGACATAGACACTCATATGTTCATAAATTTCATATGGGACTTTCCCCCAAATTTACTTTTGGACCAGTAATTTCCATTGGAGTGAAGAGCACAACCATCTACCAGCTGCCAAAGCAAGGGACCTGGGAGTCCCCTTAGTTTCCTTCCTCTGCCTCACACAGTAGGTGCCGAAGTCTCACCTCTCCATCACCACTGCCACCATTTCCAACCTAGACTATTACAACAGTCTCTTTGGGGCCTGTTCCCTCAATCCATCTTCTTGTTGCCATGGAGATTCATAAAACTCTGGCCACAGGATTTCCTTCATTTTTAAAAACCTCAGGGCTCCCTTTATCCCAGTTTAAAATCCAAATTCTTCAGCAGAGAACACGGCACCTTTATAATCTAGTCCTTGCCTCTTATCCCCCTACCTCAGCACCCATCCTCACTTCTAATCCTTTGTACACACTCTTCCTTTTGCCTTTCTCTGATTCCTCCCTTGCTGGATGGCTAATTCCTGCTCATCTTTTATGATTCAGCTCAGGTGACATTTCTTTCAGGAAATCTCTGACTAGTCCCTAAAGTAGGTGGGGCCCCGCCTCTGTGTTCTCTAGAGTCCTGAGTTTCATCATGATGTGGTAAGGCAGAGGTGAGTGCTGCTTACCTGTACTCTCCGCCTCTCACCTTGTTGTTTTTTAAGTGTCAGGCTCAGAGTTTGGCATGAACTTTGACATCCATCTGACAGTCAATCAATTTTTATGAATAAATAGATAGATGAGCTGCCATGTCCTGCAAGTCCCTTGACTGTGGTCTCAAATCACAGAGTGACCTTAGACATTATGTAGCACCATCATTCATTCCTCAGATGAGAACTGTGAGATTCAGGAGGTGAAAGCCCTCAGCAGCCCACATAGAGTCTTCAACAGAGTGAAATGGGGATCTAAACGGGCAACTTCCACAGGCCAGAGTTTTTACATCACACAAGGTCATATCAAGTTTATGTTTTTTTATTGATTTTATATAGAAGCACTGAACATTCATTTGAAGTCATTTAAAAAACATAAACAAGGGTGAGGGCATGAGTGGGGGAATGGGGGGAGGTAGTGGGGGAATAACGACACACCTTAATCAATAAAGAAATTTAAAGAAAGCGTAAACAAGCAAAAAGAAAGAGATGGAGTTTACCCAGAAATTGCCCCACCTATCCAAAGGTAGCCATTGCAGATTACTTGGCGGATCACCTTCCCACCTTTTCCTTGGGCATATAAATGTAGGTCCATGTTAAGAAATAATATCATTGGTCATACCACAAGTATATTTCATTCATGCTTTCTTTAAATTTGTTTTTGAATGCCTACTGATAGTTGTCAAAGACTGCACAGTTGTGATGTTTTTAGATGCATCATAATGTAATTCAGCAATCATACATGACTGTTGGTTACATTTTTTGTTGCTATTTTAAACAGTACCATGCAGAACATAATTAAAGTGCAATTTTTGGATCATTCTTAATTATTTCTTTAGGATAAGTTCTTAGAAGTAGCACTGGTGGGCTGAAGGATTTGTACTTTCTCACATCTTGCCAAATTGCCCTCCCAAAAGCCTGACTAATCAAGTTTTATTTTCACCGGTTTATCATCTAGAAAAGGTGAGAGCAAACTGTTTCCACTGCACCAACTATGGAAGGACCTGAATTTGGTGGCAACTGTCCTTCACGCCACCTGTTTCAATCTGGCAGTTGTAATCTGGTGTCCCTTCCCTCCCAGATCATCTTCTTCTGAATCCACATGTTTGAAAATATTAAATCCAGGAACCAACTTTACATATCAATAAACTTCACATAAAAATCTGAGGTTGAGGCTTGTGACAATTGGCTCTCCCTGGAATGGGGCTTGGACTTTCACAGTTTGCTACAGTCTCCATCTCTCCCCATTGCCACTCAACCTGCCTCATTCATTTACTTGCCAGGCCCTGGAGGCATCAGGACTTGCAACCCCTCTCTCGGTTCCTTTCCCCCATTTAAAATTAGCCCACCAGCAAGGAATTCCATGCTTATTATTCTGATTAACCACATAATTAATTTTTTAAAAAACAAATTCTATTTGTAATAATAATCTCCAGGTTAATCATTTAGGAAGCTGCTTCAGAGAAGCCCCGAACGTCTTTAACCAATATAAAACACCATGAATCACTTTGGACTCCACTGTGCATTATGTATTTAAAAACAGAAAATTAGACACAGGAGAATTCATCTTAAATCATTATATATGAAATATTAATTCTCTTCTGGCTTTCATATTATTTACATATTTAATAACATATTAGCTACAGCCTTAGACTGAGAGCAATTAGAGGCCAGGGGCTATCTCCTGCCTTGATCTTAAAGATGCCAAGATGTTTTGATGTTGTAGGGAGGAGGGGTTGCTAAGGAGAATTGGATGCTGCTGCTTCCATTACCCTTTTCACGCTATAAATTGTTCACCATATTTTCCTCCTAAACAGGATATTCATGACTTCAGCTCCCTCAGTGAGAATTCTGTTCCACCGCCTCATCTCCGTCCCTGCTCTAGTGGGGAGGAGATTGCAGCAATTTTGTTTTTACAAAAAACAGAGGCAAATATTGATCCAAACCAAGATCCCTGTTGTCTTTATTAGGTCCCCTTAGGACCTCATTTTTAAAAAACTTCACCCAACAATATGTTCATTAATTTTAGAGAGAGAGAGGAAGGGGGGAGGGAAGGAAGAAGAGAGAGAGAGAGAGAGAGAGAGAGAGAGAGAGAGAGAAATACTGATGTAAGAGAGAAACATAGAACGGTTGCTTCCCATATGCGCCCTACCAGTGATCAAATCCCAGCAACCTGGGTATGTGCCCAGACCAGAATTGAACCTGAGACCTTTTGGTGTATGGGACAGTGCTCCAATCAGCTGAGCTGCTCAGCCAGGGCAGGACCTCCGTTTCTCATAAGTAAAGTGGGGGCGAAGGAACAGATGCTATTAGATTATCTTGAGGGTGAAGGGGGCTCATGTGGATGACCACACAGGTCGAGTCTCACATGGGACAGTTTCCTGATGGGAGTTTAGTGCCCAGTCCTCTTCCAGCCACAGGGATGGGCAGAGCTTTGGGCCTCAGTGCCATCTTGGTGCATATCTCAGCACACGGTTCCTGCTGTCATGTTGCTGACAGTCCACACGAGTGCCGTCAGAAGGCCACTCCTGCAGGGTCACAGCTATGCAGATCAGGTGAGGGAAAGGCCACTCTGGCCTTGAGAGGTCAATGGGACAAGATCAGCCTCGACCTGGGACTGGAAGGGAGGGAGGTTTGGAGAGAGGCCCCAGAGAGGAGGGAGTGGTCAACATGTGCAAAAGCAGAGTTGGTGGCAAGGTTGGCACAGAGGGTGATGGTGAGCTAGCCAGCCTGTGACACAGGGGAGGCAGTGAGTGGAACTGGAGGTGGGAGGTGGAAGGAGGTAGGAGATATTTTTAAAATCATGGGATATCACAGTTGTAAGAGACCTACAGAAAAGTTTAGAGTAGGGGTCACAAGCTGGTTGGCCAGATAATGCACATTGCAGATATGTGTTTGGTCCATAGAGTGTTAATTATAATGATTACTTTTGTTAATTTTTAAATTGTTGTAGATACAGCCTGCACTTTCCAGTTTCCCCCAGTTCCCTCTTCTGCTCATTTGCATGACTTACCTGGTCCCTGTTCTCCACTAAGTTTCTCTTTCAGTTTTAAGAATGAGGAACCTGGGGTCTTGAGAGTGGAAATCACTTGCTCAAGCTGCACACGGACTGTTGCCGGCCAGGTGCAGGGCCCTTGGAGGAGCTTGGATGGGATAAAGGGGCCGCACCGCTGCAGGCCCCAGGGCAGGGTGGTGTTGTCTTGGGAGCCTGGGCATCTTACAGCCATGGGCCATGCTGCTGACATTGTGGCCTGAGTGCAGGCTGGTGTCTGGTCACCAGAGTCCTGCAGCTCCTCATGAAGCGCAGGCCCCCAGGCTGTGGCTGCCTCACTGCACCCCACACCAGCCTCCCACTCCCACTCCCACCAGGAACCCTAAGCCTCTCTCTGCTCTGTTCCTGGTGGGACACTGAGACATTAGCATGTTTCCAATCACACCCCCAACCTCCTGACAAAGAATTACTGGAGGGCTTTTAGAAGAGTGTCCCAGTTATTCCAGAATGAGACTCAACAGCCACGACTTGGGGGGACTGGGTATACACAGTGTTATCTCACCTTATAGCCTAAATGAGTCTATCAGGATTAATGTCACAGTAATGAACCCAAAAGGAACTAAGCATGACTTGTTGTGGTTGTAAGTGCTTCCAGACATCACCGATCCAACAGGGCCCAGTGAGTTTGTGAGATGCTGATGGAGAGAGCCAGGACCCCCTCCTCCCCCTCGCCCCAGTCAGACCCGGGCTCTGATCCCAGGGAGCAGCAGGGCCAGGACAGAGGCCCAGGCTGATGCGGCTGTCAAACACACTAAAGATAAGAAAGACACCCCAAACCTTCCAGGGAGCAACTCCCCGCTGCACTTGTGAAAGGTTGGCTAGTTCGTCAGCTCTGATAGATCCGACTCTGTGCCAGGCCCATGTGGGCCCATGTTTCTCAACCGGGGGCTATTGTGCCCTCCAGTGAACATTTGACAATGTCCGGAGACAATGTAGGTTGTCACAATTGGGAGGTGGGGGCTACTATTGGCATCTAGTGGGTAGAGCCCAGAGATGCCACTACACACATTATAATACACCGGACATTCCCAGAGCAGAGTTATCTGGCCCCAAACGTCAGCAGTGGTGGGGCTGAGAATCCCCGCTGCAGACACGGGGCTCCCAGTGGTGCTCAGCCTAGGTCACAGCCCTGCCTTCAGGGAGGCTGACTCCTGGTAGGCGTGGACAGACAATCTATGGAGCAGGCCTCTGTCCTCCAAGTTGTGTTCCGAAGACACTTCACTTGTCAGTTCATTCATTCCATTTATTCATTCATTCACGCATTCAATTTTCATGTGTTTAAATTTTACTGTGTGCCAGGCCCTGAGGAAACAGGAAGTGCCATGGATATGGTGTCTGCCCTCAAGCAGTCCATGTCGAGTGGGAAACTCACACACACACACACACACACATACACTGCACAAACACACACAATAACACATTCACAGGCATACAACACATCCACAAACACAACATACACACATACACACAATCCCCGTTCCAAGCCGTAAGGGCTGAGATAGAGTATGATATGGGATTGTAGGAGAAGAGTGGTTTATAGCTCAGCCTCAGGGTGGTCAAGGAAGGCTTCCTGGGGAAGCAAGCTGAGTCTTAAAGGGCAGGGAGACTAAGAAGGGGAAAAAGCTAGTTTCTTAAAAAGGAACTCTTTGTAGAAACCAACACAGAGCTTTCACTTTCCTGTGGGCTCCAGGGAGCTCCTTGCCTGGCTGGGAAAGCCTGCCACCAGCCCTCAGTAGCAACCCACACTAATCCCTCCTCCTCTCTGCCCCTAGTCCCCTCCCCCATAGCATCTTCAACTCCTCTGTGAAATTGCATTTCTAACCTTGGCTGCCTCCAGCCCCTCCATCACTGCCAGGAGAAGCTGTCAATTCCCTGACCCAGCCTCAGCCCCGCGGCCTCAGTTATTTTCCTAACCATCAGTGGGATTTGGTGGCGAGGCAGAGGGGGAGGGAAGAGCACTGTGGCCTCCAAGAGCTTTAACTTTGACCTGGTGCTCTTTCATACCTCCTGACCGCCTCACATATCTTGTCTCTCATATGTAAACAGTATGAAAAATAATGAAAGGCCAGGCCCTGGAAGGCCTCACTATAGAGTCCACTGGGAAGAGAATCAAAAGATGTTCACAGCTGGCTGCCCTGAGAAGGCTCCTGTGAAAGATGCCAGGAGTCTGGGGTCAGCAAAATTGGATCCTTGTCATGACTGTTTCATTATCTTGCTGGGTGACCTCAGGTAAATTACTTCACCTTTCTGAGCCATATGGGCCTCATCTGTGAAATTTGGAGAAAGCCCTATCCCCAGGATATCTCATCATACAATAACACCATCTGGTGACATCACTGGCCTTCAATTGATAAGAGCAAAGCAGGAAATTTGAAAGGAAATACTTCTGCATTTTCCCCCTCTCCCCTTATTACCCATGTCCCCACAGGTATTAGTGGCCACAGTTGATAGCTGATGGGACCAGCTGAGGTCAATAGCAGACATCAGCATTCTCCAAATGAGCTAGATGCATTCATGCCCCTCCCTTACCCATCCCATTGCCTGGAATGCCCTTCCCTTCCTCTCCCCATCCTTCCTGCAGGGGACATGGCATCCCCTCTGTAAAGTCTCCTGGACTCCCCTGTCTGATATCTCTTCTGATGCTCAATAAACACTGTTTTCTCCTCTGTCCAAACTTCAATGTTGTTAATTTTCGTGTCCCTGGTTTGTAATAAAAGTTCAGTAGCCCAGAGTATGTCCAACATGGTGCAGTGACTAGGATCTCACCATCAGGTGAGTTTGACCCGAGTTACTTGTTCCTGTCAATAACTCATTGCAGCTAATTACCTCGGAGAGGTTCTGGGCATTTCTATAGCCAGGACAGGCATCATAGGGGAGGGCTGTGCCTTGCAATGCCGATGCTTATGTGCATCTGGGAGGAAGAAACGATGAAACCTGTGCACTGACAAGGGTGGTTTAGCGAGGTGGTCATAGACACCTTCAGTTGGGTTCACTTCATTGCCAAGAGTAAAGGTCTGTTCAAGCACCTCTTGAAGAAGGTTTGTTCAGGGACACAAGGCTTTCACGGAGCTTCAGAAAGAAGATTTGCTTCCCAGGGGGACCTCACAGGAATTGAGACCAAAGAGTAATCATATGCAATATGGTGCTGTGGGAGCAGCCTCTTTCTGTAAGCTATCCTGGCTTCTCCCCACACACTGGCTCTGCCCTCCTCTTACCTTTGTACCACGCCCCACTCACATCCTCAACTCTACTCTTATTAAGTCCTAGGTACAGAAATGATTAACCAAAACATACATTTCCCCTTGAATTTTTACTGAAGATCAAGCAATATCTAAGACATGACTTCCAGATGTGGATGCATGACTATTCTTATCTCCCTTGGAGCGAGGCACAGATTTAAGCTCAACCTCACCTGGTAGATGAAGAGGCTGCTACTGGGGTGTGTATGTAAGAGCAATGGACTGGAGCCCAAACACCTGCTTCTACAATGACTGACCAGGACCCTGAGTGCTGAGCATTACCTCTGCAGGCCCATGTTTGTCCTGCCCTGGGATGGAGATGACCATTGTGTCCTGCTGAACCCACTGGATAGGCGCGGCCTTTGAATCATTCCATCTAGCATCAAAATAATCAAACTGAACAATCCGTTAATTCTAAACTCTTTCCTTCTCCAGCCTCTGGGGCCTCAGTTCCCTCGTCCATAAAATGGAGGGATCTCTTTCCTCCAATTGGCTCTGTGGGCTTATGGGAATTGGGGCTGACCATGGATTTCAGGTGCTTGTCTTCCATCAACTGCCTGTAGAAAGCAGTTATCTCAGCCTCACAGTTGCACAACCTTGGCTTGACCCCCAACTCTCTGGATGTGAGACCTCTAGCTTATTATTTAAATGTGCCATTCCGGTGACAAGCAGCTGAATGTCTGGGAACAGATGTGTGAAAGCTTGCTGAAACTGAGACCATCACCAGCCCACCACCCTACAAGAGATTTATGCTCATTGACCAAGATGTATGAAATTGTCACCCTACAAATAGTTCACTTGCAGCCAGGGTCAGCCTAAGGTTTTTGGAGGAACATTTGGGAGTAATTTTGAAAATGTTTTGCTTCTTTCTCTTTTCTTAGTAATTGGCACAACTATAGGGAGAAACCCAAAGACCATCCCTCCTTCTCGACTATGAAGGTAAAGCAGGACACTGCTGTCCCTGGTCTTCCTGGCAGAATTTACAGTCTGCAACTTGCAGATTACTGGAGGGAATATGGAAACCTGGGTTATGATGTGGGAGAGAACATTGCTTGGTGTTGACATGGATTTCCCTGAACCTGAGAACGAGAGTTTGCATCATTGAAGCTCACTTTCTGAATGGCTATAGCAAGATGGCACTGGAAATAGCCCCATTGCCTGGGAAGATTGTGATGCTGGGGAAGCCAGACTTTGATGAAAGACAGAACCAGGGAGCCCTGGGCTTGGGCTCACATATGGCCCTTGGGTCTCAAGAAACTCAGAACTAAGTCAGGGTTTTTCCCTAGTGGGGGCCCTTTCCCACACAACGGGGTCCTGGCTGGGTGGGTAGAGGTAGTGAGCAAGCTGAAAACTCCATGAGAGTAGGGACTCTGTCTTTTTAGCTGTAAGCATGGGCCTGGATGCTTCAGAGAGCCTTACAATTTTGTTCATTGAATGAATGAGTGACGAGTAAATAAATAAATGGTTCTAGAAAAAGTGAAATGACAGTTTCATTCCATTTCACCCATGCTTCTCTCATGGCTTATGCCTTGGTTTGCCCAAAAGAGAACAGTGTCTGACTACTAGTGGTGAGACACACCTATCCTATATAATAAAGAGGTAACATGCAAATTGATTGTCACTCCAACACACAAGATGGCCGCCCCCATGTGGACACAAGATGGCCGTCACAAGATGGCCTGCAGGGGAGGGCAGTTGGGGGGGGGGGGGGACCAGGCCTGCAGGGGAGGGCAGTTGGGGGTGACCAGGCCTGCAGGGGAGGGCAGGTGTGGGGGACTAGTCCTGCAGGGGAGGGGAGAGAAGTTGGGGGGGGGGGACCAGGCCTACAGGGGAGGGCAGTTAGGGGTGCCTGGGCTGGCAGAGGATGGCAGTTGTGGGCAACCAGGCTGGCAAGGGAGGGCATTAGGGGTGACCGGGCCAGCAGGGGAGGGCAGTTAGGGGCAATCGGCAGGGGAGAAGTTAGGCATTGATCAGGCTGGCAGGGGAGTGGTTAAGGGGTGATCAGGCTAGCAGGCAGAAGTGGTTAGGGAGGCAGACAGGTGAGCTGTTGGGAGCCAGCAGTCCTGGATTGTGAGAGGGATGTCCAACCGCCCATCCCTTGAGGGGTCCCAGATTAGAGATGGTGCAGGCTGGGCTGAGGGACACCCTATCACCCCCCCCCCCCCATGCATGAATTTTGTGCCCTGGGCCTCTAGTTTTGCTATATGAAGCAGTAGAAAGAATGAGGAGTGTCTAGCTGTGAGCATAAAAAACACACCCATCTTCAGGTTTTGGGTTGATGGTGGGGAGCAGGCTGTTCTCCCTGGCACTAGAGGGTGAAAACCAGGGCCGATGGGTAGAACTAGAGGCAGATCTCAGCTCTACCTAATACCAGTTGCTCACATTTATTGAGAACCCCTCTCTCTCTTGCTCTCTCTCTGCACACAGAAAGAAGAGGTCCTGTGAACACAGTGAGATGGTGGAGGGCTGATGCCTATGAGCCACAATAAGAGGCCTCAGGTGAAACCTTCTTGCAGGCACCTCGATCTTGGACTTCCCAGACTCCTCACTGAGGAATAAATGCCTGTTGTGTAAGCCACGTAGGCTGTGGTATTTTGTTCTGGCAGCCCGAGCTGGCAGGTCTAGGAGCCACCATCCAACCACTGCTGGGAGGGTCGGTGGCTTTAGAGGTCACAGGAAGCCTCAGCTTTGCTCCCATTCTCTATGAGAGCCTTTGAGAGTTTTTGTCTACCATGGGGTACTTCCCTAGTGGGTAGTGAGTTCTGACTGTGAGAGTTCAGGTGGCTGCACTGATCTTGGATAATGTGGAGGGACCCCCTTTGGGTCCTGGTGTTCTGTGATGGTCCTGACTGCCCTCCTTGCCTTCTGTCTACTAGCAGTAAGCTCAGAACCTCCAGGCAAAGCCACCTCCATGAACAGAATTTAAGGCATCTGCCCCATGTTTACGGAGGCCCACCCCTTCCACAGGACCCTGACTCCTGACCCTTGGGGAGTATTTCCACCTGAAGAAAGGTCTGCACCTTTATCAGCCTCCGGGGAGTAAAGGCTCAAGACAGAGGAGGTGGTTATAAATCACCCACAGGCCAACTCATACCCAGAAAGGGCTGGAAAGTCACAGGGACCTTTCTGATCTCTCCAGCCCTTTTGCAAAGACTGAGCCCGGGGAAAGCTCTATTTCATGCTGGGGGTGGGAGGGGGAAGTTTCATTGGGCCACAGGACTTGCTGAACTCAGCATCACCCTCCCTGCCCTCCCCAATCTAGCCTTCTCTGGCCTCCCTTGGCATTTATCATTCCGTTTGTTGTGCTCACAAACACCGTGTGGGAAGATTTCATGCTAATGAAAGGGTTTCTTGATTAGGTTATGCTGTTACTGTAAATGTTCCCTCATTATCTATGTTATGGTAGGAATTTGAAAAAGTATAAATTGAGCGTCTTGCATAATTTATAAAACCTGAATGTTTCCTAATTAGTTTGGTTAGGTTAACGACGGTGCAGCGCCACATCTTCCTGGTCCCTGCCAATGACCTTTCCCCTCTTCATTTTCAACACTTTCTGTTATTTACAACCACCACTCCTCAAATCCAACTCGCAGCCTCCAGAGTGGTCCTGTCTAGCTCCAGATGGGAGGATGAAATGCCTTGGAAAACGTGACTAGCTCCTTTTTTCTCTGTGTGTCCCTCACCCTCCTTTGAGGCAAAGAGGCAGCCTGCTTCAGGTCGACCAGCAGGAAATGTGGCTCTGCGCATCCCCTGAAGGATGCTGGCGAGGTGCATTCCTTGGCGTTTGCAGCTGGAGAAGTGAAAATGTTGAAGGGGAGGGGGGAGGGAAAAAACCCTCTCAAAAGGATTCTAAAATAACATTTTGCATCCTCAAGTAATTCCCAGTTCTCCCTGGCAACCATTCATTTCTTCCGAAGAGCAGAAATTTGCAATATGAAAGTGGATTGGCTTCTCCCTCCCTTGGGGCCCCTGTATCTCTTCATCCAGCGCCTTGGGTAAAAAGCAATGCATACGTTTACAATATAAATGTGATTTAATCGACCTCCCTGTCAGGGAGAAATGGCAAGCATATCAAACAAGACCAAGATGTTAGAAAGAAAAATCATAAATTATTTCAGTGACGAGTTTCTGAGCCGCCTCCCGACTACTAGATGATGCTATATAAGGTTGTTCCTTGAAACAATAATTAAGATAATTCTGTATGACAAGGAGAAAAATGTCCAGCTTTGTATGAAATGTGCTTCATGTTAGCAAGCTGAATGCTTGGTATTGATTACACACACCCCCATCCCCCCACCCTAGCCACTGCGATTCAAGGCTAAAATTAATTGAATGATGCAACGTTTCTTTTCTTGCATCCTTATTTACCGCACATGCCTCCTAGAAGCCGTGCAAAGTGGGCTGGCCTCTAATTCTCCAAATTGATCCCTTCCTCTGGTGGTGTCTGGCGACCGCTTGCATGTACACAGGCATCCTCAGCCGGGTGCCCATTGTTCTCCGCTCTGCAAGGCACCGTGTCTCCCCTCAGGGGCAGAATTGATGGACATATCAGCACAAGAGAGCCCTAACTTTTCCATTACGAGGCCACCATGGGGCTCTCCTACAGAAATATGGCCAATCTCCTGGGGGAAATACGCAGCCGCCTGGGCACCACCCCCTTCAGTCCATGGAAGGGCACCTGGCCTCTGTCTAGCAGAACATCCCTTCTCCCTCCCCCTTCCATACTCCCAGGGTACAGTATGGACCAGAAGGGACCCTTCCCCCTCCCCCTTTCCATTCTAGCTGACATATCCTTCGACTGTCACCCCCACCCCCTCCTGTGAGAGGCACCAGCGATTCCTGGCAGAGAGTGATGGTTTATGGCCACGGCTCTGCTGGTTTCTCCGTGGCTCTATTTCATCCTGACTGCAGTCACTGCCGCAGTGGCAGCTGCTGGAGAGGGAGGCCTCAGGTAGTTAATCCACAGCGAGGGCCCGGGTGCCTACAGCAAGGCTGACACTTCCCCCGCATGGAGAGGCAGGGGGGCAGAGGCAGAGACAGCCGCTGCGGGCAGGTGCCCCTGGCCGAGACCCAGAGCCAGTGGGGGCTGGACTCAGTGTGCCCTGACTGCAGGTGACTTGAATGAGTCCCTTCTCTGAGTCCATCTTCCTCAGAGGAAGTGGTGGGGGTTCAAGGCTGAGCGAGTGACAGGATTGGCATGCTGTGCATAAATGGTAACTTTTTTAAAAAACCAGAGGCACTTAGGCGATTGTGAGATGAATAAATGGCTCTCAGTCTGACAATCCTGTTTGTGACTAAGCAGAGCCTTGCCCCCAGGGAGCCATTCTTTCCAGAATGATGACAAAGGAGAGCTCTTCTCTCTGCCTAAATGCCAAGGAGGGGCTGTGGTTCCACTGAGCCTCAAAGAACTGTCTGTCCTCGGGGACAGGCATCAAAGGCGCCCTGGACCCCCTACCAGAGTTGTTCCCAGGAGACACGGGAACATGGGAACATGGCTCCGCCGTGGTTACAGCCTTATAGCTCAAGAGTGAAGACCGATGGTGACAACCAAATGGCGTCTGAGGGACCCAGAGGAGAAAAGGCAGCACTGGGCCTGGAGCAGCTGCTGGAGGAGGAGGACCACCTAGGTGGGCTGGGTGGGGGCTGGGGGACGGGGGGGGGGCAGGAGATGCCAGAACCCACTTTCAGGGAGGTCTCGGGAGAGAGCAGACTAGTGGGCGCTGGTCCCATGGAGCATTACTGCGAACACCTATCCTTAAATGCACCCAATCCTAGTGCGGGGATGAGAGTGAGGACAGGTGAGCACCCACTCAAGGACCACAGATGTCATGTCCATTCTCCCTACTGTGAGCACAGCATCCAGCACCTAGTAAGTGCTCAATCAAGGAGGGAGAAGAATCTGTGTTGAGGGAGCATGGCAGAGCCTTGGTCTGGAGCAGTTGGAGGCCAGGGCATCTCGAGACCAGGCTGTTGAAAGGCAATGTACAGAGTCCCTTTACAGTCTGGGTTTCTCTCTCTCTGCCTCCCCCGCTGCCCCCTCTAGGGGGCTGGTGGAGCACCCAGAAGACCTGGGCCTTGCTTTCCTTGGAAGCCTAGCATCTGGCCTGAGGCCCAGCCCAGGCAGTGTCTGAACCGTCCTCCTCTGACCCCAGATGATCCATCAAATCCTCAGGTATCGCTGATCTCCCTGCACTGCCTGGCGCTCCTAGGAGCTCCATGAAGGCTTGCGGGGTGGTTGGCTGCTTGACGGAGAAGCAGCCCTTCTCCACTGATGAAAGAGCAATTGAGACTTTAGGAGTCTGCAGTCTAGACTGGGAGCTGTCGAGTCTCACGTAAGTATGTCTGGGAGCTGGTAACAGGAGATTAGGGGCTTCAAGGAAGAGAAGGGGCGTTGGACATGGCAGGAGAGAGCCTGGACTGGTATAGGTGGTGAGGGCTGGACCTGCTTACTCCTGGGAGAGAGCGTTAGAAAGCACGGTCCCTCTGCCTGCTTGCTGGCTTCCAGGCTCGTTTTTGTACTGTTTCCTTTAAAGACTTTTCAACGCAGTCAAAACAACTCTCCTGTCAACTTATCCCCTTAAAAACAGTTGAAAAGATGACACATGGGGAGAAAGTGCCTGGAAGGAACAGCTACTTTCCCTGCGTGCTCAGCTGACTGTGTGTCTGGGAAGAGCCCTGTGCTTGTCGACCTGGCTTTTAATCCTGCTGTCTCTCCAGTTGACTGAGTGACCTTGGCCACATTACTGCACTTTCTGAGCCTTAACTCCTTATCTGCAAAAAAAGGGTTAAGGCTCAGGGGTGCAGAGGGGCTCATTCCAAGTATGTAGTTTCACACCAGTGTTGTTACACAGCAGCCTGGCAAGGCTTCCTGGAAAAGGTGATGTGGAAGGGGGTTGCTGTATAAAAGATGAAGATGGGAGTTCAACCACTGCAGGCTGAGGTTCTGTGTGACTCCCACCAGCAGCAAGCCAGTTCCCTGGGCTCTCTCATCATTGTTTGCCTCACTATCCTGAAGACACCCATCCCTGTCCCTTTCCCTCGGCTTTGCACCTTGGGTCCTTCATGCAGCACCCCCTGCCACCCACACCCCTCCTCCGAAACCTGCCTAGCTGGAGGAGGGGCACGGCTTAGGCTCCCAGAATTTGGGAGACTTTCCATTGCTCTCTTTTGTCCATGGACAGTGAGGGTGAATCCAGCTTGGAGACAATTAGTAAATTATTATTATTGTGGCGCTGCCCTTTGAGGAGCCAGCGGATTTAATCAGGGCTGGTTAATGGGAGCACAGGCAGCTCCCTCACTCCCCATGCACCTGGAAAGCCAGAATGAATAAATGGATGGTGCTCACGGGAGCTCAGCATTTTGCGAGTAATGAGCCACTCTCTAGTGTTGGACGCCTGGTGCTCCCGGCTTGCAGGCGGGTCTCCTGGGAGCTGAAGGGCTGGAGAGAGAACGACCTTGCCCAGATGAGAGCTTGCTTCTCCTATCCCACTGCCCATGCCTCACCTCTTGTCTCCCTCAACCTCTCTCTCAACCTTTGACCTGGGTCAGAATCCCTGGAGCACTTGTCTGCACAGATCGCTGGGTTCCACTTCAGCATGCCTGGTTCGTGGGTAAGGGGCAGGGCCAAGGAATCTGCGTTTCTACCAGTTCCTGGGTGATGCTGCTGCTGCTGGTGCAAGAACCACCCTTTGGGAACCGCCTCTGGTTCCCCCTGGCTCTCACCCCTGGGGTGGATATCTTTAAAAGACACCCCAGGTGAGTCTGATGTGTCATGGGGTGAGCACACAGGCTAGACCAGTGGTCGACAAACTCATTAGTCAACAGAGCCAAATATCAACAGTACAAGGATTAAAATTTCTTTTGTGAGCCAAATGTTTTACACTTAAACTTCTTCTAACACCACTTCTTCAAAATAGACTTGTCCAGGCCGTGGTATTTTGTGGAAGAGCCACACTCAAGGGGCCAAAGAGCCGCATGTGGCTCGCGAGCTGCAGTTTTCCAACCACTGGGCTAGACCCTTTCCTGGGACACAGGGCCCACCTTACGGGCTTCAGAGGAGCCCTTGTGCGGTCGCTGAGAGGCTGGGCTTGGTGTGGCTGCAGGAGTGTGGGCAGGATGGGGGTGCCCAGGTACCTGCTTCCCAGCCTGGATTTCCAAGGCAAGTCTGTCTTCCTTTCTCCTTCCTTCCTTTCTTCCACTCCCTCTTTCCACACCCCCTTTACCTCCCTCCCTTCCTCCCTTCCATGACTGGTTGGGTGAAGGGTCCCAGCTCAGTGGGCACTGGTCAGGATATGGTTTTCCTTTACCCCCCCCCCCCCACTCTGCTCAACCTCTTCCTTTGTCCCTCATAACGTTGTGGGCAGTCCCTGGCTTCTGACCCCTTTCAGATGTCAGAACCTCCTCTGGTCTGGTCTGGCCTGAAGCTTCAGTGCCCCAGCTGTGTCTAAGCTCTCTCCTTGGTGGAGAAGGAGAAATGTCTGCTCATCTGAAACCCTGGAGCACTTGTCTGCACAGATCGCTGGGTTCCACTTCAGCGTGCCTGGTTCCTTGCATCTCCAGGAAGGTTCTGAGACCTTCCATTTCGGTCATTTTCCAGCAGTGAAATGGGATGATTTGGCCTCCTATCCGGCCACCAGAGGTCCACCAGGTCTCTTCAGCAAGCCTCCTTCCTGGAGAAACCGCCAGACACAAAGGCACCCCTTCCTGTGCTCAATGCCCCCCCAAATTCCAGGGGACATAGGTTAAGCCCCCCAAAGGACTCCCCCAACCCATGTTCATACTTCTGCACAGCCAGCATCTAGCTGAGGGTGAGGCACCAGTCTTCTCTCTGGCTGGGCATCCCTGTCTCTGGGAATGCTTCTCCGGGAGGCCTCGCTCTGCTCAGTTTGGAGGAGAGCGTCCTCTCACCATGATTTTGCTCCTCTGCAGGCCAAGCTCCCAGACCCTCCTGTGCTCCTCGCTGAGGACAGGGTGAGACGAGGGGTTGGAGGTGGGCTTGGGGGGAGTGGCCAACCCAGCCTGCTTATTATGTTCTTATTGCTGCTCCTTCATCACCTCTGTGGGCCCGAGTAGCCAGCCTGGGACCCATGGGAAAGCCGCACTCAGCATCCTGTGGTCCACCCACCTATTGCTCTTCTCTCCTTAAGTCCTCCCTCCCTCCCACTGGCCATTCAGTGAGCCCAACTCTCCCAGGCCCTGTTCTAGATACTGGGAGGCATAGATGTGCCTTATAGGTGGATTGTCAAAAATTGAGGCCAGATAGCTCCCCACTGCACTTATTGAGAAGTGGCAGACTGTCCTCCCATCACCCACACTACCCGATGCTCTCCCCAAGCTCCTGGCCTGACAGGACCAGAGCGTGAGAACAGGGTGCTCACACTGCAATGGAGGTGAGCCCGGAGGTGCTGGCACAGGGTAAGGCCAGTGAGCCAATGCTAGGGGCCTAGGGAAGCTTCCTGGCTTGGAAGAAGCGACCCCTGAGTGAGCTCTTGAAAGATGGACAAGAAGTCATGCCCAGAAGGGAGAAGAGCACTTTGTGTTGAGGGACTAAGGCAGCAAAGGGGGCTGACTTTGTGGGGACTGATGTGGCTGTCTGGTGTGGCGGGTGCATGGCGGAGGTGGTGGGAAGGAGTGGGGGGCAGGCAGGACCAGGCCATGAAGGGCCATGGGCCATGCTCCAGCAGGAGCACCTCTAGGAAGCATCTCTGGGTGAGCAGGTTAAGCCCCCTCCCTCCCCACAAGGCTTCTGTGTTGAAGGATCTGATTGGTCACATTCCTCAGGAGATGTGGCAGCTCTGAAGCCTCCACTGCTGAGTGGCCCTGACTCTTGATTGTGGCAGGGCTGAGGGTTGGTGGGTGGCAGGGCGGGGTGGGTGGGAGGGAGGCAGCTCCCTCAGTGCATACTCAGACAGGCTGGCACAGAGGCTCAGCTTGTCTGAAGATCTCTGGCCAAGCTATGAGTGGCAGGAGTCGTGACTGGGAGGTGAAGAGTTCACAGGACTCAAATGATTTACCTATCAGAGAAAGCATAACAGCGATTATTTTTCAGAGGTGGGACGTAGGCGTGACATTTATGAAATGCCCATGTTCATTTCTCATGTTTTCTGTGAGCACATGCTGCTTTTCAGCAGGGAGAAGCTCACGCTCACTCCACAGCTGTTTATTCAGTTCCAGGCTGTTTGAGATGCCCCAGGTCCAGAGGCAGCCGGCCCTGCCCTCCCCTAGGTGCCCCGTCCCCACATAGCTGGCACCATTGTGGTCCGGGGGCACTTCCTACACAGGCCCTTCAGCCTTGACAAGGACTCTTGGACACGGGCATAATTAACACCAACTTACGGAGGAAGAATCGGAGGCCCAGAGTGGTTGAATCTCTCAGTGTAGGTCACACAGTTAGGAAGCAGCTGTACTGGGATTCAAGCCCTGATGCATTTGGTTCCAAAGGCTGGGCTCTCTGAGGCAGATTCTCTTGGGGCAACAGGCTCCATGTGCCAGTCCGGACCCCATCCCCCTTGGGGGACCCTGGGGGAGTTACACTGCTTGTGTTAGCCTCAGTATCCCTGCCTGTAAAATGGGGGTAATTGCATGGCCCTTGCAGGCTTGATGCAAGGAGAAGAGAGGAAGAACTGCATGCAAGTTACTCAGGACAGTGCCTGGCGCTGGGGGAAGCTTGGCCAACGAGAGCTGCTAATCACAGGAGATGGAGATGTGAGTGGCACTGGGCTTTCATTTCCCGCACCAGCAGAGAGTCCATTTCTCTTCTCTGTCTCCAGTTCCTGGCTTTGGGAGATGCGGGTTGTGGCGTGGGCCCCTTTACTCAGGCACGGAATAGGTTTCTGATGGGAAAGGCAACCCTGTCCTTATTCCCTTGTTCCTGTCCCCAGCTCCATGGCCGTCCATCCTGAGGCCCAGGCTCACCCGTCCTGAGCCAGCCTGGGCATAAGTGTCAGGATAGCAGCAGCCTCCACCCAGTCACGGTGGTCTTAGGGTTAGTTACCAAATCCAAGGTGAGCCAGGGGCAGTGAGCCTGTGAATGTTTCTTCTGCTGTTCAGTCACTGCTGTTCTGGACCCGATTATTGCCAGGCACCTGGCACAGATAATTCCTACCTTCTGCTTGGTGGACGTCCAAGCACGTGGTTCCACCTTCCTCTGCATACGGGATATTTGCCCTGCTGGCTGCTCTCAGAGGCGGCCACCATCAACTCTCTGCAGTCGGCAGGAGAGGAATTCTATTTCTAGAGGGTTGTAGAAGGTCGTGGTATCCACTCGCCCCCAGGAGCATCTGCGCTTGACCTTCCTGGCTCAGCCTCTCCCCACCTTGCCGCCTGCCTCTTCCCGGAGAACTGTCTCCTCGAACTCCATGTTGGCTTCACACACTCAGCTTGTGTTGAAGATGCAGAGTTAGGTGACTCATCCCCAAGAAGCTAGTTATGGTGCCTCTGACCGAGAGGTGCTGCCAAGGACATTGTTGGGAGACATCTCTCTTGCCCGCAGAGCCGGGAGAAGGTGGGCCGAGAAGGGGGAGTTTCTTTCCATCGAGTGGAACTGAGCCTGTGGTTGACTGTTCTTCTTCCTTGCTTTTCAGGGAAGTACAGAACCAAGTGCACAGCATCTCTAGAAGGTGTGCAGGGCTACGGCAGCAGCACCTCTGTGGGCGACATCACCCTGGTCCAGGGCTTGACCAGAACATGCTGGTCCTTTCGGGCCACTCTTTGGGCTGTCCATGGAGTCCAACTCTGCGTCTGATGTAGATCATCTCATTCCCACCAAGAAAGCTTGGGAGCAGGTCTTCCGTGGTTCCTGGCTGCCTCTCCTCCCTGCACACTTGTGCCTTCCTCGTGTCCCAACAGACATGGCTGACATTTCACGTTTCCATGGGAACAGAGTCCGCCTTTAGCCAGGTGACTAGCTAGAGAGGTTGAGAAGGAGTGAGTGAGTGTGACTGTGTATGAGTGTGTGAGTGTGTGGTGCTCCAGGAGCCCAGGTCCTTGCTCAGGTCCCTCTGTCTCAGCTGGTGGCAGCAGGCTCCTCCAGGCGGTAATCGCGCCTCGTCTGCAGCTCCTACATCTCCATTGCTGACATAATATTGCACCAGGGTCCATCCATCTGCATAATCATCTTAACCTGCTCCCACAAGAGAGTTTAAAAGGTCTAGGCTGTTGGAAAATGACCATAAAGCCTGCACGCAGATACCTTTAGCAGCTACGCCGACATCTATCACAGGGTAATTATGAGCAGGAGCAAGGGCACTGCCGTGTCTGGGAGCTGTTTGGGGCTGAGCCTGCTCTGACTTGGAAGGGAGGGGAGGGAGAGACACAGACAGACGGGAGCCTGCAGGAGAGGGGCAGCACCTGCAGCGGCCAGAGGACTTTCTTTTTACCGGAAGGAGCGTTCAGCTTCCCCAAGGGGAGGGCCTGGCCCCAGACTGTGGGGGATCAAGAGATCGCCTGTCCATACATGATGGGCCATGGTTTTCTGAACTAGAAAAAGAATGTTCATGACTCTACCCTTCCAGTTGTGTCCTACATCCTTAGCTCTTCTCCAGAATGGCTGTGTGGCTTTGAATGACCCCCTTCCTTTCTCTGTGACTCCATTTTTCTATCTGTAAAATGGGGGGGAGGGGTTGGACTAGGCCATTGGTTTCCAAACCATATTCCGAGGAATCTAGGGTTCCACAGCAGGGTTAGGGAGGGGAAGGAGGTAGGTAGGAGTCAGCCCCACCTGCTCACTCCATCCACAGTGGCCTTGCTTTTGCTCATTCTGGTTCAGGGGAGAGGAGGTGAAGAACAGTTCCTTGTACTGGAAGGCTGGGCTCGCACGGGCTCCGAGGCTGTGCAGGCTCTCCAGGATCTATGCACCACTGGTACGAGATTCAGGAAACTGGATCTGGTCCCCGCTTGAATATGGGCCTGTTTTGTAACTACCTTTCTTGTCTGGATGCAACCTCCCTTTTGGAACACAGCTGGGTCTGTGCCATGGGAGTAAGGCTTGAGAGCACGAGGATGCCTGGATGGAGTGAGTACAACCCTCAGAAAGCACTGACCGGGTCTGGGGCCAGCCAACCAAAGCCCCCTCCCAGGCCCACCCAGGGCTTTAGCAGGGAGGCCTCTTGCTCAGGGGGTCTGCTCTCCTGGTTCTGGTCTAGCTGATGGTCAGCTCTGAACAGGGAGCCCAACTCCCTGCCTCAGACTCAGGTGAGCCTTGGTCACCTCCTCCTGGTGCCCATACCTGCTGAGCGACCTCTTGGCCATCAGCCTCTGGTGAGCCTCAGTCACCTCCTCCTTGTGCCCATACCTGCTGAGCGACCTCTTGGCCATCAACCTCTGTTCTGCTGTGGTCTCCCTTCCTTCTCTGGGGTGGGGATTCAGGCTCCCAGGAAGACAACCTCAGCGTCTCCTCCACCTCACTTGCTTAGGCTCCAGGCCCCTCCATTCCCAGCAGTGGGGCCTTGGAAACTTTTGCCTGTCTGACCCTCCATTCTGTCTCAGGCCATGCCTTGGGGAGGCTGGGGAAGGCCTGGAGGGTTTGCTGGTCTGGTCATTCAGGACCACGGGAACACCTATTTTCCCTGACCACTGCCAGGCCAGACTGCTCTCGAGTCTGTGCTGGCTCCACCCAGCTGGTCCCCGCAGCCCCTTCTGGCACAGTCTGCAGCTGGGGCTGGTCTGCCAGGCTCAGGGCTCCCAATGTGGCCATTTAGAGAAGGAACAATGAGACCTCTCTTCCCAGGTGTCACAGCCACCTCTCCTAACTGCTCAGCAGCCGCCTTGGAGCTCATGTGTCCCTTGTAGCGAGAGCCGATGTCTACGTTTCTCTCACTTCTCACAACTTTGCCTGGGCTCAGCGGATGGTTCAGAAGCTGAGGGTGAGACAGTGAAAGGCTTTCGGGGACCCTTTGCCCCTGTGCCACTCCTCCCACAGTACATCTCCTTAAAGAGTCTGCCTCCTGGGGACAGAGACGGGGGCAGGGGGTGCCACAGAGTCATGTACTTTTTGGGTAACCCTAAGCAGAGGCCCCAGATGAGAGCAGAGCCACTTGGTGAAGGCAGGAGGGTGGGATTCTGGACTCCTTTCTTATAGGGTCTCCTCCTCCCCACTCCCACCTGCCACCCTTGACCCTGACGCCACACACACATTTGCTTTGACCTAGCCCATGACCCTCCTTTCTGACTTGAGAAGCTGGCCTCTGAGGCCCTGAAGCCCAGTAAGGGGACATGCGGTGATGGGGCTAGAACCCAGGTCTCAGCTCCCTGTGCAATGCTCAGCCAGCTGGAGCGGGGCGCCCCTCGACAGTTGTCATGGTAGCTTTGTGGCTGCGGAGGCCTGACAGTCACATGGAGACACAAACACACCCGAGGTGCTGGGGTGCTAGGAAGGGTAACTTCCTGGGGGGCAAGGGGCCTGGTTTGTGGTGTCAGATTGCTGAGCCACTGTGTGATGTCAGGCGAGCAGCTTGCCTTTTCTGGGCCTCAGCACCATTGTGGTACTGTGCATCACTGACTCAGGGTCTCTCCAGGCCCCTGAGGACCTGCCCCAGGTAATGCCATGTGGCTGAGGGAAAAGCTCAGGGAGTGGACATGAGCACCGGGAGTCAGATGGCCCAGCTGCTCTGTGGAAGGAGGTCCAGGATACGCCTGGCCTCCTGCTGCCCTTGCCTTGGGAGCCCTGGCGTGAGCATGGAGACTCTGGGCCTGCCTCCCGCCCCTGCTGGGGCAGTGAGCGGCCTCTTGTGGTGTGCTCATTCCCCTGCTCCTCCTGGTAACCCACTGCTGACCAGCGCTCTGTCTCTTCCTGAGGGAAGAGGGCATGAGGCATCTCCCTCAGGGCAAGGGGGCCGGCCTGCTGGGTGTCACAATACCACCTATTCTTGTTGGGCACTTACCTGAACAGGTGTGGAGTGACAGGGAGGAAGGAACACAGTGCCTGCCCTCGGGGAACACCTGCTCTTGGGGGGGCTATGGTTGTGATTCTTTATCACTCCTTCAGGCACATCCTTCATCTCTATTTCCTATGGCTCACATGGCCCATCCCATGAGGCTGGCAGACACCCTTTACCACAGCTCCTCCAGGATCGTCCTCCTGCCTCCCAGCTGTCACAGGTCAGCCTGCCTGGGCATTACAGGGAGAGCCCACTGTCATTACTCTCCAAACCCCCAGGACCTGCTCTCCCCGCCTGTGTGGCCCCTTCAGAGTGCAGCCTGCTCTTTGCCACCGTCCAGTCCTATCTAGGGCACAGGTTCCTTTCTGGGGTTGCCCATGGTCTTGGGCCCCACGAGTCCCCACAGAGCCATCTTTCATCTCTTACTTGTTCCTGGGGCAGCAGGCAGCTCCTGGGGGGATATCTCTCCTGCTCTCCGCCCCGCACCTTGAGATCGTCTCCTCGGTCTGAGGAGGAATCTCTCCCCGTTCATGACTCTCTGGAGATCTGGGCTTCTCACTGAGAACATGGTTTGCCCTCTTTTCCTGAAAACCCTTCACATTCTTCTTTCAGGTGAAGCTTTGGGAGGCAAAAGCCCGCACACCCTGCAGGCACCTCTGCTGCTGCTGCTCAGCAGTCCGCTGGTGAAGCAGGGATGGCAGAGACCAGGGCAGGAAGGGGAGCAGGACATTCCACACAGGGGTCCTCAAACTTTTTAAACAGGGGGCCAGTTCACTGTCCCTCAGACCGTTGGAGGGCCGGACTATAGTTTAAAAAAAACACTATGAACACATTCCTATGTGCACTGAGGGCCCGGGATGAGTCGGCTGCTAAGCAGGACAGGCAGCGGCACCCGGCAGGCCGGATAAATGTCCTCGGCGGGCTGCATGTGGCCCGTGGGCCGTAGTTTAAGGACCCCTGTCAGAAGCTTGCCCATGAGCCGGTGCTTTAAAACAGCACCAGGAACACCATTTGGTGGCAACAGATGTGCACACGAGTGCCTGTGACTGGGTTCCTGAGCAAAGTCCCTGTGAAACAAGCAGGGCTCACACAGGCTGGTTCTGCTGTGCTGGCCCAGGCCTGGGGTGGACTCAGAACTGGCAGCCATCCATGATGTCAAGGGAGCATGACGCTATACCTGGGTCAAGCGGGCTGTCCACCAAGAGCCCTAGTCTTGAGGTGCGAAGCGGAGAGAGGGCAGCCAGGTCCTGGGCAGCAGGCGGGGAGTGGAAACTCAGCCCAGATTCAGAAGAGAGGGAAGAGGTGGGGCCTGGGGCATGGAGCAGGCGGGGCACGGTTTTGTAGTTCAGCCTGAGGAGTTCAAACCTGGTCGTCAGGCCAGAGGGAGCCTTGGAAGGTTTTGATCAGAGGAGAGGGTGGAGAGAGAACTGGCAAGGTCCTGAGTCAGTTTGAAGAGGAGAGAGGACTGAGCTGGAGGATGTTTGGAAGGCTTCTTGATGGACTCCATTCATTCACTCACTCATTCATTCATTTGCTCAACACACACTTATTTCACACCTTTCTGGTGCCAACTACTATTCCACAGTGATGAACAAAATAAACAAACTGTCTGCCTTTACATTGGGTTTGGGGGAGACAGACGAAATTTAAGCAACATATAAACACATCTACCAGCTGGTGAAATAGGCTCAGAGGAAAAATATCGCAGAGTAAGGAGACTGAGAGGGAGAGGGACACCCTTTTAGGTCGGGTGTCCAGTGTTAAAGAAAAACTTACTCATGACACTTGTTAAAGAAGGTAAGTCAGACTATCCTCAGGGGTGGCTGCTACGGTAGGATTTTGTAGTAGGGGTCAGAGATTGGGCTCAATACAGGATACAACATGAGCAGGGGGGGTGGTCCTTGGGTGGAAAAATACTAAGAGAAATCATCAGGGGTGGGGGGCGGGGGATTCTGGCTAAACCTAACAAGATTCCTGCTGAAGGCAGGCCAGGGTGGCCAGACATCACCTTGGAGAGGAGGAGGAGGATGAGGAACCCCATCTGATATGGAGGTGATGGGTTCTGGTTAAATTGAACTCAGCAGGATTCTTGCTAAAATTGGACAGTGTGGAGATGAACACGGAAGCCTGAAAGTCCAGGTCCAGTTGGGAAGCGGATTTGGAGGAGCCTGTCTGGAGTCTGGTTAAGGAGAGGGTCTTGGTTGGTCCCACCCTTGCTCGCGTCACTTGGAGCAAGAATGACGAGAAGTAGAGAATGACGAGAAGGTGGGGTTGGGTTATCCTGGGGAAAGTGTCAGCTTCAGACAGCTAAAATGGAAGGCGGTTCAATTCAGGTGAGAAATGGTATGAGCAAGGCCTTTGAGGAGAGTTCATAGGAGCTGCTACCACCAGTCTTGCTGGCACAGAGTCCCGTGCGGGGAGGGAGTTTTGAGTGAGGGGATGGGGAGGGAGGTGGTGGCATTTGAGACAAGAGCACTAAGGCTGGCTGAGGACTTCAGTTTTGCTTTCTGAGCTGTAGAAGGCTACTGAGCAGGTGGGGAGAGATGAATGAAAGACGCTAGGGTCTCTGCAGAATGCTACCTTCTAAAATGTGGGGGGGTGGTCAGGGCAGAAACCAGGATCCCACTGCGCAAGCTCCCAGAGCCCCTCCTTTGCAATTACAAGCCCAGTCTCAGGGCAGGGCCAGATCGCACACGGATCTCCTCCATATCCAAAGGGAGATTAGCTGGGAGCCCTAACAATGTTAGACACGCTGCCCTCACTCAGTGGCGACGCCTCTGAGACTGTCAGCTTTATATCTGCCTCTTTTTATCAATACGGGCAAATAATTCTCTAGACATTTATCATTTTAAACTGTCACAGCCCAGTGCCTTTCCTGAGGACCAAAATCAATACTGATCTTGGTTTGAATACTTTTCTGACAAGGTTCCTATTTGTAGATTCACAAGTAGAACTAATGTGTGTAAAAGCTATTCAGTTTGGCATTTTGCAGCTCCATTGACACATTAAATATAGGCGTTCACCACGACTATTAACCTTACAACTATTAAGTAATAAAAATCCTGCATACATATTTATTAGCTCAACATCCTACTCCGGCATGATGCCTTCCCCATCGAGACGGAAATCAGAGAGGTGGAGACAGCTGCCAGGGAGATGAGCTAACTCATGGCCAAGGCTGTCAGGCGGGACTGGGGGTCTCTGGGCCTTGATGGAAGGAGGGGCGCTGCTCTGGGAATGAAGGCCCAGATGGAGCTGGTGCTGACAAAGGCTGAGGTTGGTAGGAGCAGAGCTGAGGTGTCCAGGATGGGGACTCAGCAGCAGCCTTGGATGAGAACCCTGACCTTTTCATTTCTGATGTCTCTTAGGAAGTGCCCTTTCTCTTCTTGGGCTTTAGTTTCCTCATCTGTATAATGGGTTGGACTAGAATTGGTGCCTTCTGACCTGTTTTTGTGATGTCATTGAGAAGGATAAACATTATATAACCTATTAGGATGCACAGGCAAGGCTGCCACAGCCAGGAGACCCGCTCAGGCATTCTGGGTGCCCTGGGCCTGCTCTGGCTATTGCAAGGGAAGGGAATCAATGTCTTTGCCAGCTGGCAACTCACTCAGCCTTGGCACAGTAGGGGGACTGTCAAGTGGATGAGCCAGATGTCCCTCTTAGGGTGATGCTTGGTGACTCAAAGTGCTCCTTGCTGGGGACACCTGCTTCCTGGACTCTCTCTCCTGAGCTGGCATCAAGAAGGGTCCTGAGTGCCTGTTTCTGGCACACCAGAGCCTGGCCCAGTGCCCTGGATTTGGGCTTAGGCTAAGGCAGGGCGGATACCTACCGATGTCTGCTGCCCTTCTGAACTATGTAGTGTGTGTGTGTGTGGGGGGGGGGGGGGGCGCCGGGGGGTGGAGTGCAGGGAGGACAAAGATTCTTCATGCAATTACAGCACATTCCAGTAATGCCAGAGGGGAGGGAGCCCAGATCAGACAAAGCTTCCTAGAGGAAGGGACCTCTACTTGAGACTCACTGGGACAGACTGGGGTTAGTCAGGCCAAGAGCGGAGGAGAGGGCTGCAGGCAGAGGACTGCATGTGGGTTAGCGTGGGGAGAGTGGTGAGGTGGGGTTTTCATACCTGACACTGTGGGGTGGGGGAGAGGGGGCGGAGGCAGAACCCAGCCTGGCCCAGCTGCTGGGCTCTGCCCACCTCAGCTGCTTCTGACAGTGTGGCAGGGATGTTGCAGGCTACAGGGACGTGCACTGGCCAGAGCTTTGGCCTTGCCAGGCCTTCCCTTGCAGGCATGTGCCCTCCTCCTCTCCGGTACTCATGGTCAGACCTGCACTGTGACCTGCGCCTCGCCAGCCTTTTCTAACACCCTCCCCGTTTTCTCTCTCAGGGCGGTTCCCTCAGGAATCCCTCTCCCTGAATCCTGCTTCTGGAAGACCCAGACTAAGACCAGCGGGAAGGGCCTCAGGAACCGAGGGGATTCACTCTGCTTCCAGGGGAAAGTGCGAGCGTGTAGCTGTCATTTCCAGTTTACAGAGGAGGGGACGAGTGCTCTGCAGTGTTCTAGATGTAAAATGTTTTCAATTGCAGCCTGGCCTGCAGGGAGGAGGCCCCGTGGATTGCCGTGGAAGGGGCTAGGCACGAAGCCAGCCCCTCCTGGGGACCCGAATGCACATCTGGTGTTTTATAAAACCCTCATGATGGATCCAAAACATGTGTTCTCATCTCCACAAAAATTCGAGGAGATCAGGGCTTGAAGGTGTCCAGGTGCTTCAGTCAAAGGTACACAGACTCTGTCTGGGTCTGAGATTCAAACCCAGGCCTGTCTGACCCCAAAGCGAGTTTCCATGTTTTCCCATCCTCTGAGGTGTTCCATGTGCTGATGGGCAACCAACACCTGTCACCCCCTCCCAGCCGTGGCAGGAGGCCTCCACCCAGACTCTGGTTACAGCCCCAAGGAACCCCAGCTGTGGCTGGTTGGCCTGGGGCACAAAGCTTCTCAAGAAGAGGGGACCCTAGAGCCCATGAGTGGCAGCTGGGAGGCCGGGACCTGTGGGCCACTTGCATAGCATGTGGTTCCCTCAAGAGCCGGTTCCTCCGGCCTGCCCTCCCCGCCCCCCGACCCAGGGCCCACACTGGCTTCCTCATGACCTCAAGAGGGAAGAGCAAGGCAGCTGGGCTTGTGGTTGCTCTTCCTCTGCCCAGCAGCCAGGCCAATAGTGACCTGGTCAGTGTCTGGGATTCTCTGAAACCTGCCGTCCCTGGAGGACAGGACAGCCACCAGTGGGAGGCGAGGCCCGGAGTTGCTGACCTGGCAGCCAGGAGCGCAGTCCTACTTTCTCAGACACAGGGGACTGAAGGTGTGGCCATTTTCCCTGGGGGTGGGGGTGGGGGAGCCCCAGCCACTGGATCCTGCTTGGCAGGGGGGGGGGGGGGAGAGAAGGGGAGAAAAGGGAAGGGGCGGGACTTTGCCAAGGACCTACCTCGGTGGGACTCGCCAATCTCTGTGGGTGCACGCTCAAGTGCTCCTGGCTTTTCTCTGTTTCTATTTTCTATCTTGACAGAAAAATTGTGATTTTCACACTGTCATGAAACCAATAGGTCCCTGACATATGTTTTTGTAATCTGTGTAGCTGATTTCTGTACTTCTGACAGTTCTATTACATCTCTGACAGTTTCATAAAATGTTTCCTCTGGGAAGCTGAGGGGGCACCTGCCTCTCCCCCACCGTCACGCCCAGCCCCCTCCTAACTATGCCTGGAGATGAAAGAACAGGGTGATGTTTCTCTTGTTTCTGCTCAGTGCTAGCTGCCAGCCACCTCCTGGGAGAGAGGAGGGTGAGCACACCCCAGCAGGCACTGGTGGAGGCCCATGCGCCAGGGGATGTGGTGGAGGCTGAGAGTGGAGAGAGCACAGACCACGCTGCGCTGACACAGGAGCCCATGTAGGGTGAGGGCGCTTCCTCCGTGGGCTCCAGATCTGACTGATTCCCTCTGAGCATCCTGCCCCCATCCCTTCTGATGGAGGGAGAAGGGCTACCCTGCCTTACACTGGGGTCTGGCTAAGTCCGGGCATAATGCTTATGGGCCTTATGGGCCAGGACAGAGCTGTGTTTGTGTGTGTGTGTGTGTGTGTGTGTGTGTGTGTGTGTGTGGCTGTGTGTGGCTGTGTTTGACTCTGTGTATCTGTGTGTCTCTGTGTATGTCTGTGTGCGTCTCTCTGTGTATGTCTGTGTTTGATGGTGTATCTGTGTGTGTCTCTGTGTCTGTGTGTGCATGTTGAGTTCAAGTGTTACATCCACCCCTTGCAAGACAACTGTGCCAAGCCATCGGATGACAGACCCTTGTCCCCTGAGCTAAGGGCTCCCCCAGGTGTGTTTGGGTGTGTAGGATGTTAGTGCCACACCCACAGATGGATCACTTGCTCTGTGTGGCCCCGCCCCTGTGCTTGGAGAGCCGGCCCTGGGAGCACGTGTCCATGGGCAGGCATGAGTGTCTCTGCCTGTGTGGACAGATGATGGGCACACATTTTCATCTGAATCAGCTTCAGGACCCTGGGTAAAGAAGCAGAACCAGTGGGGTAGGAGGGAGGGTGTCCCCTCAGCTGTGGGCATGACCTACCTAAGGAGGTCATCTCGGCCTTGGCACGGCCTTGTCTGGTGGCCTTGAGCAGATCTCATTTTGCAATCACCAAGCCTCTGACAGAGGAGAAGGCACTCTGTGCCAGCCTGAGGATTTCCCATGAAGCATATCGGAGGTGGCCCGAGACCGCAAATAGCACCCCAGGCGCTGTGAAAGCCGGAGCCACATCTCACTCAGCCTGCTCTGGAGACATTATTTGGGGCCTCTCAATCGACTTAGCCACTCTGATTTCCCTGTCTATGGAAAACGAGGCATTGCCATGGCAACTGCCACATTACATGGTTCTGTCCTGGTGATGCCTCTGAGATACAGAGCAGCTTCTCAAAGAGATACACTTTTCAACATGTCATGTAGAATTCTGTACTTGTTAGGGAAAATCGCATTTCCAGCAAAATGACATGCTTCTCCCGGGCTTGCAGTCGTGCGGCTCTTGGCTTTCTTAAACAAAGAATTTCATTCACTGCTCTCTGGCCTCCCCGGCTCCCACCCTCATAAGTCCCAGGCTCCACAAAAACACAAAGCTGGAGACGAGGGGTGGGTGGAGGACGGGGCTCTGCCAGCCAGGGTGGAAGTGCCCAGCACTGGCTGTCTCTGCTGTGTCTGTGGTGGGGGCCTGGCCTCTGACGGAGGGGTCAGCTCGCTGGGAGAGTGGCCTGCCTGCTCAGCTCCCCTGGGCCTGTTTCCCAGACACCCTGATTTCTCAGGGTGGCTTTTAGAAGCAGAATCTTGCATGCTCGCGCCCTGCTCTTGGTCAGTGCTACCAAAGGGCGTCAGTGTGGGCTGATGTCTGCCTTTGGTGTCCAACGTGTACCTAGAGGCTCATTGGGATGGCACCAGCTTCTTCCTTACGGGCAGCACTTTCCTAGGCATTAGGGGGCAAGGCACGAAGACAGGCAGGCTTTAGGACAATGCCAAGTTTCAGCTCTGCCATCCTTGGTGTCACCTTGGGTCTTACTTGTCACCTTGGGCTACTTCCCCCTTTTGGCCTCAGATATGCCATCTGTCCAGTGAGCAGGTAAGGCTCTTAGAAGAGGCTGCTCTGAGAGTCTGTCCCCTAAGCGCCAGCAGCTTGTACTTGCAGTCCTGCCTAGACTGTCTGGAATCCCTCTTTCAGACAGCTTGACTGGTAAGTTGGCCAAGGGATATTCCAATGGAGCCTGTGCTGACATGGAGTTGAACTGCTACTTGAACTGGTTGCCTTCATTTTTGAGCTCAAATTGGGGCCTCCGTTCCTTGAGGCCTGCCCTTGCCGAAGCTGTGTGGACAGCTGATGAAGAGGCAAGCATCGATGCACGAGGCGAACTGATGAATTGATTCTACAAGTGCTTCGTGGGGATCAGTAATAAATGAGTTAATGCATGTGAAGCTGCTTGAAGAGTGCTTGGCAATGAGAGGGACACTTGTGGCCACACTCTGGGCGGGCAGGGCGAGGGTCGCTGGGGAAGCTGAGGGGATGAGTCCGGATACTTTCCTGGAAGAGCTTGCAGCAGGCAGGAGGCAGCCCAGTGGGGGACAGTCTTGGCCAGGGCAGAAAGTGTGGGTCCACATTGGCCCAGTCCTGGGCCGGGGATCCCCTCTTGTCTAAGTTTTCCCAGGGTCTCTTCATTCTTCCCTGTCAGAATGACTTAAGAACTAAGAAGCTGCCCAGGAGCTAATCCCACAGCTCACCTTAGCCAGTCATCTGCCTTCCCCACTGTCCCTGAAAAGAGCTTGGCTAGGCAGGCTTTGCAAGGTCCCAGGACTGCAGGTGGGTGGCGAGGATGGTCATCTGGGAGTTTGCCACTCCTGGACAAGCTGATCAGCAGCCGTCCCTCTGCCAAGGGCCACAGGTAACCGCTGGAGAGGTGCAGTGGGTTGGCATTGGACGCTGGAGCAATTACTAGTAAGAATAGTAAGGCTTGCAGCAGACACAGGAAAACCAGCCTTTCCCTGGTCTGAGAAGGCAGCCTTCCATGAGGAATTCAGGCTCCTCTCATCTTGAAAGCAGTGATATTCAAAGTATGGTCCTTAGACTGGTGTTGGGCTGCAGATTCTTATTGGTCTACAAAGAAGGATTGGTCTACAAATACATCATTAAGTATATGTTAATTCAGCTGGTTATATGTGCACAGGTGCAATTTTTGTAGCAAGATTCTCTCAATGAAGGAAGGAGTGCATTGCATTAGGTTCTGGTGAAGCTTGGAATCTCACGCAGACAAGCCCTCTGAGCAGCACTGTTGGAAAACATCCCTCATCAGCCTTCCAGGGAGAGGCAGGGCCTGCCAGTGTGCCGCTGCAAGCCAGTGTCAGCTGCTTGTCAGCCTTCAGGAGCCTCCCACTTGGTCTCCCTGCCTCCAGCTTTGCCCTTCTCCAGCCCAATGCATCCTCCACCCTGTGACCAGAATGAATTTTCCAAAATGCAACCCTGGTGCTGTCACTTTCCTGCCAACACTCTCCAGTGGGTCTCTGTCATGCTTAGATTAAGTCCACGCTCCTCCCCATGGTAAAGGGTCCTCCACAGTTTGGTTCCTTGCTGCCTGTCTCACCTCTTCTCTCACCTACCTTGCTTTTATCATCTAGCGACAGGATTTCTTCCGGTTTTCCAAATGTACCAAGTGGGCTCTCACTTCTAGGCTTCTGCTGGAGCCATTGCTTCTGTCTGGAACCCTGTCCTCCCTTCCTTTGTCTTGGCTGCCTCGTAAGTCCTCTCTCTTCTTCATCAGAGAAGTCACCTTTGAGCACAATTGTCAGCAGCAATCTGGATTATCAGGTTGTTCAGAGGTGGCTGATTGCTCCCAAATAGTCCTCCTTTCTTTCTGATCAATAGACTCCTTCATTTTGGATAAGCTATTGGTTACTCAGAACAGACATGGTTCCTGACCTCCCTTGTAGCCAGGCCACTAAATTCTAGCCAATGGGACATAAACAGAACAGCTTTTGAGAAGTGGGCTTTAAAGCATGGGTGCACCCTCCCTCCACGTCTTCTCTTCTGTTCTGCTTGCTGGAATACAAATGTGCCCCCTGGAGCTTGGGCAGCCATCTTTGATTGATGTGAGCAGAAGTCACTTGCTAAGAATGGCATGGCAACAAGAGAAAGATGCTTGGTTCTCATAATTTTAAAGCTTCCCCATCACCCTGGACTGCTTATCTTCAGACTTTATTATTTATTTATTTATTTATTTATTTAATATGTTGTCATCAGGTTTGCTATCTCTACTTGGTCTTTATATTTTTTTACATTAATTTTTTTAAAAGTTTACCCACCCCTTTATTCCCTCCCCTTTAACAAACATCAGCTTGTTCTCTATATCAGTGGGTCTGTTTCTGTTTTGTTTTGTTTATTCATTTGTTTTATTTCTTCAAATTTCACTTATAGGTAGATCACATGGTATTTGTTTTTCTCTGTTTGACTTATTTCACTTAGCACAGTGGTCGGCAAACTCATTAGTCAACAGAGCCAAATATCAACAGTACAACGATTGAAATTTCTTTTGAGAGTCAAATTTTTTAAACTTAAATTTCTTCTAATGTCACTTCTTCCAAATAGAGTTGCCCAGGCTATGGTATTTTGTGGAAGAGCCACACTCAAGGGTCCAAAGAGCCACATGTGGCTCGCGAGCTGCAGTTTGCCAACCACTGACTTAGGATAATGCCCTGTAGGTCAATGTGTGTTGTCACAAGTGGCAAGATCCCATTCTTTTTCATGGCTGGGTAATATCTCACTGTATATGCAGTATACACCACATCTTCTTTACCCATTCACTTATCAGTAGACCTAGGCAGCCTAATTTGCTTCCAATCTTGGCTATTGCAAGTAATGCTGCGATGAACATAGGTGAATATGTCTTTATGATTTAGTGTTTTGAATTTCTTTGAATAAATACCCAGAAGTGGAATTGCTGGGTGGTATGGCGGCTCTATTTTAAATTATTAAAAAAGAATATCCATACTCTTTCCATAGTGGCTGTACCAATTTACAATCCTACCAACAGTGTATGAGGGTTCCCTTTTCTCCACGTCCTCACCAGCATTTGTTATTCATTTTTTATTTGTTGATTTTTTTTTGATGATAGCCTTTCTGACAGGTGTGAGGTGATAGCTCATTGTGGTTGTGATTTGTATTTCCCTGATGATTAGTGATGATGAGCACTTTTTCCTATTCTATTGGCCATCTGTATGTCCTCTTTGGAGAAATGTCTCTTCAAGTCTCTGTCCCTATTTTAATTGGGTTGTTTGTTTTTTGGTGTTGTGTTGGATGAGTTCCTTATATATTTTAGATATGAACTCCTTCTCAGGTGTATCATTTACAAATATTTTCTGTTATTCAGTAGGTTGTCTTTTCATTTTGTTGATGGTTTCCTTTGCTGTGCAAAACCTTTTTAGTTTGATGTAGTCCCATTCGTTTTTTATTTTGTTGGCCTTGCTGGAGGAGACATATCTAAAAAGATAGTGCTGAGACTGATTTTAAAGCGTTTACTGCGTATGTTTTCTTCTAGAATTTTTATGGTTTCAGGTTCTACATTTAGGTCTTTAATCCATTTTGAGTTTATTTTTGTATATGGTGTAAGAAAGTTGTCTAATTTTATATTTTTGCATGTATCTTTCCAGTTTTCCAAACACTATTTATTGAAGAGACTATCTTTACCTTATTGTATATCTTTGTCGACTTTGTCATAGATTAATTGACCATATAAGTGAGAATTTATTTCTGGGCTCTCTATTTAAATGATCTATATGTCTGTTTTTATTACAGTACCATGCTGTTTTGATTATTGCTCCTTTGTAGTGTAATTTGACACCAGACTTATTTTATATGAAAAATAAATAAACTTCTATTTTACGTAAGTCACAGTAATTTTGGAGATTTCTGTTAATCACAGTCAAATCGCATTCTAATTGATGCAGGTGCAGGTAATGATTACCTGAAAGCAAGGAAGACTTTTTAGTTATCTCCTTTAACAAGAACTCTGGAGGGTTATTTCAATAGCATTGATAATTCTGTCTATGCTTCTCTCAGGCTTCCCCTCATGGTCATGAGATAGCTTTAGCAGCTCCAAATATCATGTCCTCTCCCAGCAATATCCCAGGTGACAGGTTGAGGATGGGTTGAAAAGGTGAAAGGAGCGCTTCTCACACACCTATCCTGTTACCTTGGGGGAAATCCCTTCCCAGAAGTACCCATGCCAACTTCCCACAGTATCTCATTGTCCAGAAGCCCAGCTGCAAGGCAGGCTGGGACAGAAATCTCTGGCTTTTCAGCCTCTGCAATGGGTGGCAGGAGAAGAGTTGGCAATGGCTGGTGGCTGAACAACCCATAGTGCCCCTCTCTGTACTGCTGTGTCTGACACGGGGTTCACCTGCCTGTTGGTTTCTCTCCAGGGCAGGAGCTCTGTGAGGATAGCAGCTGGTACGAGGAGATACTATGCCAGAGCTGTTAGGAGTGTGGCCTCTGGGGCAGCCTGACACCTGGGTTTGAATCTTGCCTCAGCTCCGCTGCCACAGCTGACATAACATCTCTGTGCATCGTTATTAAAAAGGGAATAGTTACTCTTGCCTTCCTCTGAAGGCTGTTTGAGGATTAAATGAGGTCATGCATGTGGAACACTTAGGGTTTCAAACTTGGCTGTGCACTGGAGTCAAGCAGTTTTAAAAATCAATGGAGTCTGGGCCCCACCTGCAGAGACTGGGATCTCATTGGTCTGGGGTTTGGCTGGGGCACTGTGGTTTTAAAAGCTCTCTATCAATTCCAATGTGCAGCCAAGAACAATGCCTGGCACAAAGTAAGTGTCTAATAAATGTGAATCCTGATTGGTTTTGTTCATCCTTATGGCCCCAGCCTCTAGACTGAGGCCCAGCTCATGGTTCACCCTCAATAATTGTTTGTTGAATGAATGAATGAGAGTTTTGGAGCATGAAGTTTTGGATTGAGGTCATTTGGCTCAGCCCTCTGGCAATGAGGTGGCTATTCTGCCCATTCTCTCCGGGGCTCACTTTAACATCTCCTCAGGGTTCCAGGGCTGCCATTTCCTCCCTCTCTGGGACAGACCCCCAGGGTCTGTGCAGACCAGCACAGTCTCCCAGCTCATCCACAGTCTACAAAGAGGAAAAAAAAAAACCCTAAGAGGAAGACTTGTGGACCCACACAGAAGCTTTCTGCCTGGCTGCCTCGCTGCCTGGCACTCCTATCTCTCATCTGGCCACCAGCTTTGTCCCAGCTGCAGCGCCCCTGGGGAGGCGTCATGGGCCTTAAAGGGGCCCTGCCCTTTTATTGGGTGCCATCCTGGCTGGGTGGTATGGATTTCTGCTGTCAGATGGCCCATCTGGGAGAGTCCCAGGTGCCACGTTTTGAACAGCTCTGAAACTTAAAGCTCAGAAGGCTTTGAAATGCAAATATTTTGAAGGAAACATAAGGTAAACATGAGTGCTTATTTCCCCCTGATGAAAACAATATGCTGTTTGCTCTGAAATGTAAATAGGACCTAGATCGCTTTTAAAGAAAGCCATGCTCCTATTTTCAGGCCCAGGGTGATATCATTTCTGAGATTATACGCATCCAGCAGCCTTCCCACCCTCCCATTCGCCAGAATCCATACCCCCCCCCTTTTGGGTCCTGGATGCCCCTCATTCCAGGAGTTGCTATCTGCTTTGTAACTGTTCTAAACCACCTCCCCTCCTCCCAATCTGAAATGCCACACTCCCCCCTCCTCTACCCTTATCTAATTTTCCCAATACTCTCAGAGTACTTGGGAGTTCCTTTTGTATCAAATTCAGGGGTGGCTGGGGGTGGCGGGGGCGGGGAGTTGGGGAGGAATCTGTAGCCCAAGGCATTTTGCTGACTTGAAAGAGATTTTATGGTGCATTGAGTTCTAATCAACTTTAATAAGTATTTGATGCAGGAAGAAGACTTTGCCCCCAGCCTGGAGGCTGGCCATGCCTGCTCATGGCCCCTGTTGGCCATGGGAGAAGGAACCCGTGTGGGACCCTGTGGTTTGGGTGGGTGCATCGAGTGACAGCTGCAGAGAAACGAATAATTAGCGATTTCAACCCCTGATAATGAGTAGCTCCATGATCCTTCTTGGAGCCATTAGGAGCATCTATCTTACTAATGATCCTGCCAGGCAGCCATGGGCCCAAGCACTGGCTCTTCTCCAATGAGGCTCTCGAATCTCATCTGTACCCTGAAGAGTAGAGATGGACGGTGGTCATTTCTCATCTCTCTTGTAGTGGGGTTAGGTCTTTTTGGGCTGACGGCACCTGGGGGCTGATCTAGAGAGCTCCTTCACCACCACACATCCCTGTTCATTCCCTCTGAACACCACTTTCCACCCAGCAAAGGAAAACGCTAACCACACCCTTGTGTGTGCCCAGCCTTGCCACATGTACCAGGTGATGTTTTCACCTGCAGGGTCCTCTGCTCTTCCCTCCCTGCCACCTGGGCAGTACTATGGTCATTTGCACAGGGGTCTGCAAGCTCACCCAGCCAGTAAGGACCAGTGCCAGGACTGCGATGCCTGCCTTTTTGGTGGATCTTCTTGGTGCCCTATACTGTCCTAGGAATAAGTTCAAGGAAATGGCAGCCCTTCCTGGCTGGGTTTTCTGAAAGGCAGTGCCTAAGCAAGGAGCTGCTGACTGACCATCCACCAGTCGCATCCAGTTCACAGGCGTGAATCTATATGATCCGCACAGGTCTTAATAATTGGAAAATATCCATATCCAAAATAAAATTCCATATTTACTAAAGAAGTGGAAGACTTGGACACATTAATTTGTTGTCCCACATGGCTAGATCTCAGGGGCACCTGCTCCTTCTATGCTCTGCCAAGGCCTCACTGTTTCCTATTGTGCCATGCCTGGCCTGATTTGCTTATTTATATTTCCTGTCTCCATAAGTGAGTTTGAGTGAGTAATTTGGATCTGTGATTTTTTAAACCTTATTTTATCAGCAGATTCCTTAACTCAAACTACAAAGCAGGGGATAATCTTGGTTAAGGTTAGGATCCCACCCTACCTTCCAGCCCAGTAGTCTTTGAAGTTTATGGATACCCTAGCTCCCACAGAACACAATTTGTGAATGATTTCCAGTGAGAAAAAATAAACGGCAACTCCCAAGAACCCATGGAATGCAACAGAAGATGCCTTACACTTGGAGCATCTTTAAAATATAGAGCATCTTCCTGGTACTGGTTTATTTACTTAACTGGTGGTAATTTAGAAATTATTTGTATGTGAAATGTGTACACATAGACATGTAAAATAGAAGAAAATGCAACATTTACGTGAGTCTTCAAAATAAAACATGAGACTTGAAAGGGATTTGGAGGTTGTAGTGTTGGCTTGGATAACATTTCCTGGTGCTCCTTAAAGGGCAAGATTGTAACTATTCTACGGTTAGTAGACCATGCAGTCAGTGTTGTAACTACTCAACTCTACTATTATAACTTGAAAGCAGCCAGAGACAACATGTAAAGGAATGGGTATGATTATGTTCCAATAAACCTTTATTTATAAAAACAGGGGGTGGGCTGGATTGGGCTTGGCGGTTAGAGTTGCTGATCCCTGCTCAGTCTTTGTGGGCACTCTGTTTTGTCTTCAGAAATTTCTAAGTAGACAAATCTGGCAGCAGTGTATGGGGCGGAGTTGGAACTTCCCAGCACCAGCCCTGTGATACCAACTTGGTGTCCTACAATTCAGTTCAACTCTGATCCTAACTACCTGGAGTTAGCACAGGCCCCACAGGTTAAAGGCTCAGTGACACAAGACTGCCCCCACTTCTGACAACAGCTGCAAGTCTCAGGTATCCCCAAACTACATGCAATTCTGCTCAGCCAACTACAGATTCAGAGCTTTCCATGACACCCCTTACCCCCACGACTCCTGCCTGTTCATTAATTTGCTAGAATGCCTCACAGAACTCAGGAGAGTGCTATCTTACAATTATCATTTTATTATAAACTAGAGACCCGGTGCACAAAATTTATGCTTGGGGCGGGAGGGGAGGGGGTGTCAGGTGTCCCTCAGCCTGGCCTGACCCTCTCCAATCTGGGACATCCTTCTCACAATCTGGGACTGCTGGCTCCTAACTGCTTCTGCTTGCCAGCCTGATTGCCCCCTAACTGGTGCCCTGCTGGCCTGATTGATGCCTAACTGCTCCCCTGCCAGCTCGATTGCCCCCAACTACCCTCCCCTGCTGGCCTGGTTGTTCCCAACTGCCCTCCCCTGTTGTCCTGATCACCCACAACTGCCCTCCCCTGCTGGCCTGTTCACCCCCAACTGCCCTTCCCTGCCGGCCATCTTGTGGCAGCCATCATGTAACGATGTGAGGGTGGCCATCTTGTGGTGGGCATCTTGTGATGATGTCGTGTGAGGGCATGATGCCACCTAGGCTTTTATTATATAGGATGATACACATGAGCAGCCAGTTGAAGAGTTATGGGGCAAGGTCTTTAATGGGGAGTTTGCTATCTTCCATGCCCTATCCTTAAGAAATCCCCTCCCAGAACCTCAATGTTTACCAACTGGAAGCAGCTTGAGTCCTGTTGTTTCAGGTTTTTTCTGGGGCTTCACTAGGTAGACACAATTGATTAAATCATTGGTCAGGTGATTGAACTCAATGTCCAGCTGCCCCCCTTCCTGATGGTTGGAGGGTGGGGCTGAAAGTGCCAGCCCTCTAATCACATGCTTGGTCTTTCTGATGTGGCCAGTCCCTTCCTAAGAACCTACATGAGTCCTCTCATTAGCATAACCTCAGGATAATAAAAGCTACTCCAATCATTCAGGAAATCTAAGAGGGTTTGAAGCTCTGTGCCAGAAACAAGAGACAAAGACCTAAGATGTGTTTGTGGTTTTGTGTGTTTTTTTTTTTCATTTTACCATAATTGGCAAATGGGTTTCACTTCATTTGCCAACTTTGATTGATTGGTCTTGCCTGCTTGGAGATTCTGAGGCAGGGTCCAAGTTCCCTGGAAAAGACATCCATTGGTGGTGTCTGCCCCAGGTGACATAGGAGGCTTCAGTAACACGTGCCATATTTTGGCCATTCCTAAAGAAGGAAAATCTCTCTATTGGGAACCTGTTTTCTAAATAGTATCTTCTTATCTTCTGAGTTTTGCCCTCTAATCTGATCGAGCTACATAACTTCCTCAGGGGCCCAGACTGAGGTCAGCTCATGCTAACTGCTGGAGGAAAAGCTGGGAAAAGGACCCTGTAAAAGGAAACTAATTTTCCTGACTTGATTTTAAGTGTTAGGAAAGCAGGTATTCAGGTCTCTAAGTGTGAGAACTCCACGGTGAAGACTATAAGGCAGCATCGCCCAGTGTAGCCTTTGATCACATGCAGAGTTCCAACGGCTAGAGGTGAGGGTCAGGAGTCAACCAGAGCATAAAGAGATCAGCTTCCTCAGGAGCCGAGTGCCCCTCGGACACCTAGGGCATGATAAGGTGGGCAGAGGAAGGGCAGGGGGAGGACAGAGTGTGGATTGGAGCATTAGTGTGAGGGAGGAGCCGGGGGAGGTAGTGCTGAGTACCTGACTCTGGAGGGCCTGAGGGTCCGAGCAGAGCCAGTAGCAGTGGGAACCATTGTCCCTAGCAGGAGAGTGACATGGGAAAATCTTAGGCTGCCAAGGCAAGCAGGACAGAGGAGGCAGTGTTCCTGGTGGGACTGCTTGGTCAAGGGAGGAAAAGGGGACCCTCTCCATGTGTATCCCCTGCCCAGTTCATGGGGGAAGCTAATCGCTCACCTTCCCACTTCCATTCACCAGCAGTCAACCAAGGCCAGAGAAAGGGAGTCCTCCCAAACTGGAGCAGCATCTGCAGAGGCTGGTGGTGGGAGCAAACAGAACAGAAACTTCTAGAGGATGGAGGATGCCTAGAAGAAGATGCTTAGAAGATGCAGAGAGCAGTGGTTTTCCAGACTTCCTCGTTGGGGCTGGAACTTGGGTGCCTGGAACTGAACTGTGCACTAGGAGCTTTGGAATCTACAGGGCTGGACCAGGTCTGATGTTCCCACTGAGGCCTTTCACCATCATTGAGGAGCACCAGCCAGCACTGTGCTGGAGACACTCAAGTGCATGACCTGGGTAAACCAGAACCCATTTAACAGATGAGAACACCAAAGGGGGAGACGTTAGTGACTTGCTCCAGCTAGTAAATGGCCAAATTCTGTTTTACAGTTAATTCTTTTGACTCAGCGCAGTTTTTAACATAACTGGCTAATTCTGTTATCAGATACAGAACAGACAGGAAAACCGGAAGAGAGGAGAATGACTCTGCAAGTGACTCCCTAGAAATCTTTTCTCTGATTCAGCTTCTGGACTCTAGTAGACAGCTACTGTGTCACTACCAGCGTCTGTAGCCTGTACTTGGGACAGTCCCCATCTTGTGAACATTCCTCATCCCCTAGAAGTTTGTGTTCTCCTTGCTCCCACCACAAGCCCCCGTAGATGCCACCATGTTTTTAGAAAACTTCACTTCTCTGGTATGGGCCTCACACCTGCGCCAGGCTTATCGGAGTCCTTGCCTGGGATTTTTCATGATGGACCTAGAGAGGCGTCTGCAGGCCCCCTGCACAGTGCAGGCTCTAGGAGGGTAAAAGTGGGGGCACCTGGCTTCCAGGCTTCCTGTTGTGCTGAGGAGCTGGCCTGCAGGGAGAGGATAAAGCCCTGTGCAAAAAGAAGCAGAGATGAGAGATGGAGCGAGAAGGTTCTGGTCCCCATTGTTCTGAGGTCCAGCTATGTCCTGCCTTTTCTCCGTTTGATCATTTAATTTTCTTTTGGATTTTGTGAGTGACTCAGTTCCCCTTTGGCCTCAGCTAGTTCAAGTGGTGTTTCTGTCACTGGCAACGTGAGTCCTGAGGGACACGGGGCTCATGAGGGAGCATTTGCTGTTTTTATAGGCATTAAAAATGTACAGGGGCCTGGCCATCATGGCTCAGTGGTTGAGCATCGACCTATGAACCTGGCGGTCACAGTTCGATTCCCAGTCAGGGCACATGCCTGGGTTGTGGGCTCAATCCCCAGAGGGGTTTGGGGGAGGGTGCAGAAGGCAGCTGATCAATGATTCTGTCTCATCATTGATATTTCTATCTCTCTCTCCCTTTCCCTTCCTCTCTGAAATCAATAAAAGTATTTAAAAAAATGTACCGAGCTCGTCCTGAGTGCATTCCTCACAGCTGCACTGGACAGCATGGTCATGGGGCTAGGGTGGCTGTGCTCATGGGGCTAGGGTGGCTGTGCAGACAGGATTCATTTAGAGAAGACAGGTATGTATGAGCTTATCATAGACTCAGAGATGGGAAGAGACCCCCCAGATGTCACCTAGCTCTGGTCTGGGGTAAGACTTATGACCCTGGAGGGTGAACATGAAAATCTCCAGATCTCAGGGAAAAGACTTCCTAACTCCTTGAGCCAAAGGGAAGTCAATGGACCGTGTTCATGGATGAACCCCAAGAGCAAAGTGCAGTGCCCGGCACACAGGAGGCACTAATGTGAGCTGAATGAGTGGATACATGAACCCAGGCTCCTCTGAGTTCAAAGCTGTGGGAGGGATGCAACCTCAGAGGTGAGCTTCAGCAATTGCCTCTCTTCCCAAAGCTTCCCTACCTCCCTGTACACACACCCAGGAGACACCCAGGAGGAGGGTCCAGGCTCCAAGTCCCAAGGGCAACTCCTCCCCACCACAGAGGGAAGTCCTGCCCACACACTCGTGCCTTCAAGCACGCTCTCTCTCTCTCTCCTTCTCTCTCCCTCTCCCCAGCCATGAATCTACTGCGCACACACCCCACATATATGCAAAACTGATACTGTCTTGGCACTCACTGTCTTAGAGGCACTCAACAAATGTTTGCTGAGTGAATGCGGAGTGAATGAGATTCAATGGATACACTTATCTTCTCTTGTCTCGGTGAGATGATTCACTTGCAAAGAGCTCGGTGACTCAGAGGGGACACAACACCTTGGGGACTGAAATGAATAATGTACACAGTGCTGGACTAGATGGCAGTGCAGGGCACGGAGGGCATTCAAGGGAGGGGCTCTACCTGGAGGCTGGACAAGGCTCCCCAGAAGGAATAACATTTGTACTGGCTTGGAGGGCATGGATAAGAGTGTGTCCGGTCAAGATGTGCATCTGTCTGTCAGGATGCTTTCAGAATTACAAGTGACAGAAGAAAAAATTATTATCTCAGACAGGCAGTTCTGGCTTCAGGGCTGGTGGCTTCAGCGGCTCCACCAGTGTCACCTGGGTCTCAGGTGATTTCTCTCTCTCCACGGCCATTCACTGAATTGGTGTGAGTCTGCAGTCAAAAAGTGGCTGTCAGCAACATTGGAGGCTATGCATGTCCTTGTTCTTGTCTAATGGGAGAGGGAGAAATCTCTCCCCCGGGCATGGGTTATAATTGGATTGGTGCCACTTTGGAGAAGAACTGGCCCTGGACCAATAAGTCACCATGGCAATCCTCTGAGTTGAGGGGCTTAGACTAATGAGACCCACCCCTGGGGAGGATGAGATCAGCGTCCCTGGAGCTCCCTGGCTTTGGGAGAAGGAGAGGACTCCAGGAATGAATTGAGGCCAGGAGAACGGGGGATGGTAGGCAATGAAGAGGATCCACAGGAGAAGGGGGTGGGGGTGGGGGAGAGAATCTCTGGCTGCCAAGTTGAGATGTCCAGAAAGGTATTATGTGTTTGGGGAACAGTAGGTGCCAGGTGGATGAAGGGCAGCTGGGGAATGGACTCCCCCAGGAAGTGGGATCCTGTGAACAGAGGGGAAATGGGGAGCAAGCTGGACAGACCCAAACCACCCCCTGGCCTCATTCCATGATGCTGTTCCTAGAACCACCATCGGCACTAGATTGGATCCTGTTGGCTTGGCCAAGGAGGGGACCTACATTTCTCAAAATCCTCTTTTCTGGGGGTTCTGAGTCAGGATCGGCCAAAAGTAAAATTGTGTAAGATTTGGAAGGTGGAAGCAAAGAAGAATTCATCATTTTAGAAGGCTGTGTTGATCAGACGTGGTGACAAGTGTCCCCCCAAAGCAGCATCCTGCACAGCACTCTGCGAGCTTCCCCTTCAGGGGCCAGAGGTGCTGAGGTTTCCTGCCGGTGCCCACCTGCCCGCCTGTGCCCATGCTTTGGGCTGTTGGAAGCTTCCTCTAGCCCAGTGGTTCTCAACCTTTTTAATGCCATGACCCCTTAATACAGTTCCTCATGTTGTGGTGACCCCCAACCATAAAATTATTTTCGTTGCTACTTCATAACTGTAATTTTGCTACTGTTAATGAATTGTAATGTAAATATCTGTGTTTTCCGATGGTCTTAGGCGACCCTGCTAGCGTTTCTCAACCTGTGGACAGTAGCAAAATTACAGTTATGAAGTAGCAACGAAAATAATTTTATGGTTGGGGGTCACCACAACATGAGGAACTGTATTAAGGGGCCGCGGCATTAGAAAGGTTGAAAACCACTGCTCTAGTCCTTCCCAGACTTCCACCTGCCCAGCCCCACCCACAACTGGGTAAGCTCCTCTGAGAAGTAGGACTGAGAATAGGCTGTGGAGAGTGTTGGAGGATCTTAGGAGTTAACAGGCAGCACACCTAGCACCTTGCCCGGCACATAGTAGGAACCTTGAAGAGTGAGCAGTTGTTGTCAGCATCTTCCTACCCTGTTTCAGGTACCAGTCAGGTGAGTGGACAGGTGTGAGTTCATTTCTTCCCCCCACCAACCCTTTGAGAGTGATACTGCAATTAACCCCATTGACAGAGTCACAGCAAGGCTATTAGGTTGGAACATATAACATTGCTAGTTTTATAGTTCAAACAGTTCGGTATCACCAAGTGCATGTGGCCCACAGTTAGCACAGTGCGGGTCTCTAAGCCGAGCAACCTGCCTAAGCTTGGCAGCCTGCCCACTTACTGAGCACCTACTGTGTGCCATGAAGACTGTGCACCTGCCATTACAGCAGTTACAGTGTGACAGCAGGGCTATTTGTTACAAATGCTGTGTGCACGTGGGAGAGGGCACAAAGGGCTATTTTAAATACCTTTCTTTTCCTAACACTTTATTTATTTTTTTAAAATAAATCTTTATTGTTCAGATTATTACAGGTGTTCCTCTATTTTTTCCCCCATAGCTCCCCTCCACCTGATTCCCCACCCCACCCCATGCCCTTACCCCCCGCCACTGTCTTCATCCATAGGAGTAAGATTTTTGTCCAATCTCTTCCTGCACCCCTCACACCTGCTTCCCCTGAGAATCGTCAGTACACTCCCTTTCTATGTCCCTGATTCTATTATATTCACCAGTCCATTCTGTTCTTCAGATTTTTTATTCACTTGATTTTTAGATTCACTTGTTGGTAGGTATGTATTTGATGTCATTTTGTTGTTCATAATTTTCATCTTTACCTTTTTCTTCTTCTTCCTCTTCTTAAAGAATACCCTTCAGCATTTCATGTAATCCTGGTTTGGTGGTGATGAACTCCTTTAGCTTTTTCTTGTCTGTGAAGCTCTTTATCTGACCTTCAACTCTGAATGATAGCTTTGCTGGGTAGAGTAATCTTGGTTGTAGGTTCTTGCTGTTCATCACTTTGAATATTTCTTGCCACTCCCTTCTGGCCTGCATAGTTTCTGTTGAGAAATCAGCTGACAGTCGTATGGTTACTCCCTTGTAGGTAACTAACTATTTTTCTCTTGCTGCTTTCAAGATTCTCTCTTTGTCTTTTGCCCTTGGCATTTTAATTATGATGTGTCTTGGTGTGGTCCTCTTTGGATTCCTCTTGTATGGGGTTCTGTGCGCTTCCTGAACTTGTACGTCTATTTCTTTCACCAGGTAGGGAAAGTTTTCTGTCATTATTTCTTCTAATAGGTTTTCAATATTTTGCTCTCTCCCTTCTTCTGGCACCCCAAAAATTCAGATGTTGGTTCGCTTGAAGTTGTCCCAGAGGCTCCTTACACTATCTTCATATTTTTGGATTCTTTTTTCTTTTTGTTTTTCTGGTTGGATGTTTTTTGTTTCCACATATTTCAGATCTTTGGTTTGATTCTTGGGGTACGTTGATCTACAGTTGAGTTTCTGTATATTCTTTATTTCAGACAGTGTATGCTTCATTTCTGACTGATTCTTTTCCATTTTTTTGGCATTCTCATTAAGCTCCTTGAAGGTCTCATCAAGTTTCTCAGCGGTTTTAAGAAGATTCTTGAGTAACCTTATAAATGTGGTTCTGAACTCTATGTCATCCAGTAGTTTGCTTTCCTCCATTTCTTTCATTCGTGACATGTTTCTTTGTCTCCACATTTTGGCTGCTTCCCTGTGTTGATGGAGTAGCTTTGTGTGGTAGGTGACCTATAGGGGGCAGTAGCTCAGCCTCTCCAATCACCTGATGTGGACACTCTTGGTACACCCCTTTGTGGGCTGAGTGCAAAGACTTGGTGCAGTTAAGCCTTAATTGCTGTTGGTATTCTGGGAGGAATTGACCTCCAGGCCAATTAGCTGTGAGCACTCACTGTGTCTATAATGGAAGAACTGCTGCGCTGAAGACACACTTATGGGGCAGGACTTGTTTCAGTGGGGCTTTGGTGCTCACTGAGTCTGCCTCTTGAATGTGTCACTTATGGATGTGAGGAGTTGAAATCTGGTGTCTCACTCTGACCACTAGGTACACTGGCTTCTGGATCTCCAATGGGGTGCAGGTCAGCTACTGTCTGAGGCTATCCAGCAGGAGCTACAGTTTTCTCCTCTTTGCTTGAGGTTTGGAGGTTTTGGAGCTGTCTGACCTGGGCTGCAAGTTTGCTAGGTTAAGCTGCAATAGGGCAGGGCTTTCTTACGCAAAAGCGGCTGCTTAGAGCTTGGGTGGGTTTGTAGGTGGTGCAGGGTGGGGTCTCAGGGTGTCACTAGGCTAGGGCGTGGCAAACAGCAATAGCTGCTAGTTAGCCGGCTCTGTGTCCCAGATGGCGTCCCGGAGTCCCGAGCCCCAGTGCCGTAAACAATTATTCCTGCGCGCAGCTCTGCAAGCAAGCCACCCTCACTGGCAGACAGTCCAGCTTCTCCCCGTAGGAGTTTGGGTCCCCCGCGTCTCCCCAGAAACTGGATTTCAGAGTAGTTGGGGGCTTGTCTCCCTTTGGGTTGATAAAAGCAACGCCCGTCGCCAGCCCGGATCACGCGCCTCCGTACCTCAGCTTTTCAGCGCTCGTGCACGTCTCAATGCTCTTTTCTCTTTCCTTCTAGTTGTAGAACTTCCACTCAGCCAGCTTTCCCGTAGTTCTGGGTGATAGACATTTTGTCTTTTAGTTGAATTTTTGAAATTGTTGCCCGAGGAAGCAGTTTAGGTGTTTACCTACGCCGCCATCTTGGATCTCCCCCTTTTCCCAACACTTTAGCTCACTCCTTCAGTGTCCAGCATAGACACCCCCTCCTCCAAGAAGCCTTCTTTGATTCTCCCAACAGAGGAATCAACCTGTGTAACGGCTCAGAGGCAGGAAAGGGCCTTGTTTATGGGAGACAGTGGGAAGTGTGTGGCTGGAGTGTCAGGTGTGTTTGTGGGAGAGGCGGGAAAGAGACCTGAGTGGTGAGGGGCAGACCTGAGGCTGAGGGGATTTCCTCCATTGTTATCATGAGAACGAGATGTCAGGACCAGTTCCCCTTACTCCTGAGATGTCCCTGAATCTGCTATCACTCTTTGTGCCTGTTCATGGGCCTTCTGGGAGGGGGCTCCTTGGAGAGGGCCTGTTATGGGGGCCTGAAATGGCCCATCTGGCAGGAGGCAGGAGAATTTCAGAGCCTGGTGGGCAACATGGCAGCAATCTTCCTGTTTATGCCCACAGACCCTGTGAGTGACTGAGGCCCTTGGCCTCTGCTCTGGACCCTCCGGCAGCCCCACCTCCCACTCTGCTTCCCCAAACCCATGCCCAAGGCTTTGTTACGGCAGTTGCTTCCTGTCCCAGGCCTGATGCTGCCCGACTCAGCTTCCTTTTCCCTTTTGCTTCTTGAGACACTCTCATGGCCCTTGGCATGTACTGTCCAGCCCTGCTTCTGCTGCTTCCTCTCGGCAGGGAGACCAGACGCATGTGCCAGAAAAGCAAGCTCTCCCTGGGGGCTTGCCCAGGTCTGCGTGAAGAACTGGGGGTGACAGGATGCCCCTTCCCCTTCCTCGTGCTTAAAAGCTTGGACTCAAGGCTGGGCTGCCTGCAGGAGTCCTCTCTGACCCTCCTGACCCGTCTCCCTCTGTAAAATGGGCTTCTAGCCAGCCCCTCCCTGGGAGGCAGCGTGTCCAGTAAAGACCCACGAGCCGGCTCACCAGGTGCAGTTCCCTCCAGGAGGGTTGATGGGCACTGACGTTTACATTAAGGAAGAAGGGGAAAGGAAAACAATGGAAGATATTTACAAACTTCACTCACCCATCCAGGGCCCTAGTGGCCTCTTTGCCATTTTTGAATACAGGGCAATATTTTCCTTTGTCACAAAATAACAGCTGCAGACTCAGGCACTCCTTTTAAGTTTCATTTGCACGAGAAATATTTCCTCCATCACTTTCTTAGGTCTAGGAAATCAACAAGAAGTACATCAAGCCCTGATGTGTCACCCTCTGCAGTCTCCGTGTGACATCACCAGCAGCAGAGCGGGGGAGAGACACCTGGTGGCACCATCAGCTCCTGCTCCCCTTGCAGACTAACAGACGCGAGTGGCCACTAACAGCAAGGACAGTGTGAAGCGTGGCAGGAGAGTTAGGAAGTGATGAGTCTTGAGGATGTGTTACTTTTGTTTTTAACATAATTTAATTGTAAATTGATGTAATTTAGTTTTTTAATAATAGCCATATTTTACAAGCTCCCTGTAAAATTCCTGAAAACCGAGCAGTTGGCTCTTGCGAGCTGATATGAGCTGGCTTTAGCATGCCACCATAGGATTACTGTGGAGAATAAATAACTTAATATTTTCCAAATGTTCAGAAGACCTTAGCATACAGAAAGCACTCAATAAATGCTGGGTTGTTTCCTTCGCATTTACTGTTACTACTCTTGAGTGGCAGTTGGTGGCAGTGTGTGCGTATGTGGGGGGAAGAGTGGTATGACTTTCTGCCCTAGGACAGGGACCTGCTTCTGTCCAGCTTTTTGTTGCTTTCTGCACTTCACACAGGGCCTGGCGTGGAGAAGGTGCTAGGCAGGTGCTGGCTGGGTTGGCATTTTTCTTGTGTGAGATGGTGCAGTGATCATTCCATCTTGGCTGACCACGGCCATCCCTGAGTCCTCCCTGGCCTCACCAGGTGCGGACACTACCAGGCAGGGCTGCTGGTCTTCACCAGGGCTTGTCTGCCTAATCCCACAAGTAGGTGTGCATGCGGGAGCCCTGTTCTCATGTCCTGACCTGAACACATAAGTCAGATGTTCTCCTCAGGCTCCCTGCCTGCTTGCCGCCCCTGAAAGCGACCTGGGATATTTACAAGGTTAGCTTCCATCTCCCAGCTGAGGCCAACAGAGCTGCCAGCTCTGTGCAGGGAAAGCCACTTGGGATCTCATCCTGCCCAAATCCTGCCAGTGGGGAGGCATCCTGAGGAGGGACAAGCAGAGAGATTTGCTTGAATGCTTGTTCTTTTATCTACATTTATTGAGCATGTGTTACTGTCTAGGGATATGCAAATGAACCTCACCGACTTGCTCTCAGGGTGTTTACATTTCTGTGAAAGAGAGCAGAGAACATACTGGAAAGGGTCTCACCAGTCCCATATGCAAAGATGAGGGTTGATTTTGGAAGTGGGGAGTGTTGGGAAAGGCTCTGTGGAGGGCAGTGCTTGGTTTGTGGATTGCCAGGTAAGCAGGTGCTCACCAGGTAGTTAAGGCAGGAGGTGCAGCATGGACAGAGGCAAGTGGGAGGACTAGTCTGTGGACAGAGGCATGTGGGAGGACTAGACTGTGACTAATGTGCAGGTGGAAGGGCACAGGGAAGGGCTATACGGAGGTGCTGGGCAGCAACAACAGTGTAGGGTTCACTCTTAAATGAGCAGTTCGTGAAGACACAGAAAATGAAGGGTCGAAAGGTAAAGAAAGACAGTGAGACAATGGTGCCTATCAGAGTGGAGCCTAGACAAGGACTTGGGTGCAGGTGGTTTATTTGCAAGGTGATCTTGCAAGTAGCTGGAGTGAGGAGAGAGAGAGAGAGAGAGAGAGAGAGAGAGAGAGAGAGAGAGAGAGAGAGAGAGAGAGAGAGAGAAAGAGAGAGAGAAGAGAGGAGAGAGAGGAATGCCAGTAAAGAGTGTATAACCAAGCCAGTGACCTCTATAGACAACTAGGCTCAAGCCAATCCAACCCTTTAGGACCTCCTAAAGAACTGGGGAGCACATACTTAGAATTCTCCTTCCAAGGATGGGGCAATTATCCACATGCTTCCATCTTCCAGTGGCTGATGCTTGTCCCTAGGCACATGAGCTCCTCCATGCTTTGGTCATGCCTGCATTTGAGCTGAGGTACAAAACTGTCCTCCTCTGCTGTGCTGAAATCAGGAGGATCAAGGGGACGTGGCATGGGGCACAAAAAGTATTTGCTAAAGAGCGAAGGGAAGAGTGAGTTTCAAGAAGAAGGAGCTGGTTAGCAGGGTCAGGGGCTACTGGACAAAAAGGTGCAGAGTGTTCATCAGATTTGTATTAGGACCCACTGGTGACGTTCGGGTTGTAGAGTGGTGACACAGCCAGGTTACATGGGGGTGAGAAATGGGAAGACAGTGAAGAAGCAGAGACAATGGTATAAGTTATTTCTCCCTTAGATCATTAGCTATGAAGGAAGGGAGAGTAATATGGCAACAAATGGAGCTGCTGTGGGTGAACTTGCTGAAGGGAAAAGGTGCTCAGAGTCCTGCCAGTGAACCTGAGGAACTTTAGCCTTTTCCTTTTAGTTATCTTTCCTTCAGATTTTTTTTTGTTTTGTTGTTGTTGGTTTGCCTTGGCTGAAACTGTTACAGAGAAAGATAAATTGTTCTTTGTTAGAGACCCATTGGGACTGTGGGGTGAACACTGGAGTCTGACAGACCTGGTTAGAATCCTGGCTGTGCTGTGGTGTGATCTAAGGCAAGTACTCAACCTCTCGGAACCTCAGTGTCATCTGTGAAATGGGGATAACAATAGTTCTCTCCCATGGCCGCTGTGGGCTTTGATGAGAAAAAGTTTGAGAAAGGATCAGATATATCAGGTGGTGAAGGCCTCAGCATTATCTGAGATGAGCATGGTGGTTAAGAGCACATACCCTTTAGCCAGAGCCTGGGTTCAGGTCCTGGCTTGGCCCAGTCTGGACACTGGTGGAAAGTACAATGGCTATTAACATTGGTGAGAGTAGAGGTGCGATAAGCCATGAGGCTGAACAGGCCAATGCCTCCAGATGGCAGAGGTCTTCAGAGGCTGGGACTTGATCCACCTTGGTCCCCAGAACCTTTCCTTCTCCTCAGTGGCTTGATTTCTCCTGCTTCTGCCAGGAGGGGGGGCGGGAATCAAATCACAGTTGGCAAAGGCATGGCTTAGGCACTGGCACTCCCTGTCCCTAGCAGACATTAGGACCAGAGCTGATACTCTTTTTGGTAGAGCCTGGACATTGTCTCATCCAGTCTTCTGGACATGAGCTCCAGATGAACCCTGCAATTTATCAGAATGCACACATGAGCTTGTCATCCAGGACTATAAGAATGTAGAGATGATCTTATCCTTAGACCGGGACAAGCCTGGCTCCTGCCCATGCCCCATACTTTGCAGTGCCTTCCTCAAAGTTTTCAGAAAATGTACAGCTAGTCATGGTCCCAATTTATCCACTTGGGGCTCTCTCCTCCACAGTGCAGGTAGGTCTGGTAAGCTATAGGAGTTACACCGATGGGGTTGACTGGGGCTTAAATCCTGGAGCTAAAATCCTGTTGTGCAGAGTGCCTATGCTGGCCACCATAATATTTCTTTTCTTTATATTGTTTTAATAGCAGTGTTATTAAGATAGAATTGACATACCATATACTCACCCATTTAAAGTGTATAATTCAATGGGTTTTAGTATATTCATAGTTGGGCAGCCATCACCGCAATCAATTTTAGAATTAAAAAAAAATGTATTTGTATTGATTTCGGAGAGGAAGGCATTGATTGGCTGCCTCCTGCACTACCCATTCCCTCCACTGGAGATTGAGCCCGCAACATTGGCATGTGCCCTGACTGGGAACTGAACCAATCATAGGTCGATGCTCAACCACTGAGGCATGCTGGCCAGGCAATTTTAAAATATTTTTATCATCCCAAATTAAACCCTTTATCCAATACCATCCCCCATCTTCTATATATCCCCCATCTCTAAACAACTACCAATTATATTCTGTCTCCAAAGAATTCCCTGTTCTGGACTTTTCACATGAGTGAAATCATATAAGATGTGGTCTTTTATGACTGACTTTGCACTTAACATAATGTCTTCAAGGTTTACCAAGTATCAACACTTTACTCCTTTTTATGGTTGAACTGGAGGCCTGGTGCATAAATTCGTGCACCAGTGGGGTCCCTCAGCCTGGCCTGTGGGATCAGGCTGAAACCACCTCTCTGACATCCCCTGAGGGGTCCTGGATTGTGAGAGGGTGCAGGCCAGGCCGAGGGACTCCACCAGTGCATGATGGGGCCAGGGAAGGATGCGGGAGCTTGGCCAGACAGGGAGAGATCATGGGAGGTCTCCAGGGTATGTCCGGACTGTCTTGCTCAGTCCTGATCGACTGGTTCCCAGCAGCAAGCTAACCTAATGGTCAGAGCAGCTGCCCTCTGTTTATTAGTGCATGTCACAGAAAACGGTTGAGCGACCTTAGCATATCATTAGCATATTCTGCTTTGATTGGTTGAACAGATTACTGGATGACTGAACACTTAGCATATTAGGCTTTTATTATATAGGACTAGAGGCCTAGTACATGAAAATTCATGCACTGGAGGGGGGGGGGGTCCTTCAGCCTGGCCTTCTCCCTCTCACAGTCCAGGAGCCCTCAGGGGCGGGAGGCAACCCGGTGATCAGGGGAAGGCGATGCCCCATCATACCTCTGCTGCTGCCACTGCCGGCAGTGCAAGCCTCAGCCACCCTGGTTACCTGAACCTTGGGTGGCCCTGGGTGGCTGGGCAGCTGCCATCTAAGACTTGCCTGTGCCTCGGGCTGGTCCTGGGCAGCTGGGGGGCTGAGGGGACTGGGGGACTCCAGAGGCAGACACCCCAGTGGAGCTGAGAGGACAGGGCACCACCATCTTGTGGCTGTGGGCACCGCCATCTTTGATGGCAGTCAATTAGCATATTCCCTCCTTATTGGTTGTGAGTGCTGCCATATTTGTGACAGTGTGAGGGTCAGTTAGCATATTCTTCCTTTATTAGATAGGATAATATTCCATTGCAGAGAAATATGACATTTTGTTTAGCCATTTGTCAATAAATGAACATTTGGGTTGTTTCTGCCTTTTGGCTATTATGAATATGTCACTATAAACATTTGTGTACAAATTTTTGTGTGATTATGTTTCCATTTCTATTGGGAATATATATAGGAGTGGAATTGTTGGGTCATGTGGTAATTCTATGTTTAATTATTTGAGGGAATGCCAAAACTTTTTTCCTAACTAAATGGCTATTTGAAAAATGCACCCTTTTTCATTCCTGCCAGCAGGGTATTAAGGTTCTATTTTTTTATATCCTCATCAACACCAGACTTTTTGATTCTAGCCATCTTTGGTGGGTGTGAAAGGGTGTCTCATTTACCTAATGGATAATGATATTAAGCATTTTTTCATGTGCTTGTCAGCCATTTCTATGTCTTCTTTGGAGGAATTTCTATTTAGATCATTTGCCAAATTTTAATTGGGTTATTTTTCATTTTATTATTGAGTTGCAAGAATTTTTTATGCATCCAAATATAAGTCCCTTATTAGATATATGATTTGGAAATATTTTCTCCCAACTTATGGATTATCTTTCATTTTTCTTATGGTGTCCTTTAAAAATTAAGAGTTTTTAATTTTGAGGAAGTCCAATTTTTCTATTTTTTCCATTGTTGCTTATGCTTTTGGGGTCATATCTAAGGAACCATTGTTCAATTCCAAATCAAGAAAAATTATCTCTATGTATTCTTATAAGTTTTATAGTCTTATCTCTTATATTTGGATTTTTTGTCCAACTTTTAGTTAATTTTTTATATATGGTGTGAGGTAGGGATCTAATGTCATTCTTCTGCATGTTATGCCAAAAACATTTTGTTGAAAAGACTATTCCTTTTTTTTTTCATTGAATTGTTTGGGCATCCTTATTGAAAATGAATTGAATAAATGTGATGATTTATCTCTGGATTCTCAATTCTATTTCATTGATTTATGTGTTTATCCTTATACCAGTACCACATAGTCTTGAAGTAAGTTTTGAAACTGCAAAGTATGAACCTTCCAAATTTGTTCTCCTTTCTCAAGATTGTTTTGGCTATTCTGGGTCCCTTGAATTTCCATATGAATTTTAGGACCACCTTGCCCATTTCTGCAAAGAAGCCAGTGGGATTTTTGATAAGAATTGCATCGAATCTGTAGATTAGTTTGGGGAGTGTTTCCATCCTAACAATATTAAGTCTAATGATCCATTAACATGTGCTGTCTTTCCATTTATTTAAAGCTTTAATTTCCTTCAACAATGTTTTATAGTTTTAAAAGTCTGAGTGCTGCATTTCTTTTGTTAAATGTAGTTCTAATTATTCTTTTTGACACTATTGTAAATGGAGTTGGTTTCTTAGTTTCATCTTCAGATGGTTTATTACTTGATATTTCTTTTGTGGGATTGGGTCTTCAGAATGGTGCTGACACACAGATTTTGAATGACTCAAATTGTCTATATAAACAAAGACTTTCCAGAAAAGATCTATCTTGCACACATAAGAGGCATCTTAACTCCTAATTTTGAGATGTTTTATTATAACAGTTAATTTATTTATTCACTCATTGATTTATTAGTTGAGGGCTCTCATGGGCCATATACTGTTCTAGGAATGAGGGGTACAGCAGTGGACATGGCAAAGTCATGGGATCCGCCCTTATGAATCTTACATTCTCATGGGGAATACAGATAATAAACTAACTGGCTAACTAAATGCTTAATATAATTTTAGGCAATCACTTTAAAGAAAGTGCTTTGAAAGAAAATGAATTAGCCTTAGGACAGAGAATTGAGCGACATGGAGGCTGATTTAATGGGGTGACAGGGAAGCCTCTCTAACGAGGTGACTTAGGGACAGAACACATGCAGGAGAATGGAGAGCTAGAGGAGGAGGACAATAGGCACAGGCCCTGGGTGGGAACATGCTCCAAGGGTTTGGGGAATGGTAGAGATGCCAGCATGGCTGGAGCAGAAGAAGGGAGCTGAGAGTAATGGAGAAGCTGAGGAGTTGGGGCCATGGGGTTGAGTGGGCCACTGTGACTTTCATTCTGAGGGTGTTGCTAAGTTGCTTGAGGGCTTTGAGAGAGGGAATAAACAAGTTATCGAGAGCTGAAGAAGTCAGGGAAGGTGCCTTAGAAGTCAAGGGGTTGAGTAGAGTGATGCATGAAGAATCTGCATAAACAGAATCCAAGGGAAGGCAAGCCAGGTGGGAACAATTGCAGGAACAAGGTGTTGGGGTTGGGGCTCACTTGAATAGAGCAAATATGGAGCAAGACAGAAGAAGAGAAGGGGACGCTTTAAGGAATGAGTTGGCTTATTCCCTGTATCATGGTCTATCCAAAGGCAATGTCAATTTTAGTCCAGAGTGGAAACCAGGCTTTGGAACCCTGGATCGTGTTTGGTTATGACATTGACGTGCCACATGATCTTGGGCAAGTCACCTTACTTCCTTGAGGCTCAAGGCTCAGTGCTGTCATATGTACAATGGATATCTTAGAGCAAGAATGGCAATAAGTAGGTTGGCCCTATGACACATGTCATTAGGGATTGCTTGATGCACCAAACCCTGGGAGGGGACTCTTGATGGGAGAGAGTTGCCCCCTTCTGTTCACTTGCCTAACCTATGCCCTGAGCTAAGATGACCACAGGTTTGGCAGGGATGAAGTAGAATGTTTCCCTTTCATCACTGCCTAGCTAATGTTGTGGCCTGTGGCTGGTCTGCAAGTGGCCCAGCTTGCAATTGGCTGTAATGAATTAAGTGTGGCTGAGTTGAGAGGTGGGGTTGAAGTGAGATGGAGAGAGGTTAAGCATGGTAGTGCCAGGCTCAGCTACACAACATCCTTCCAGAAAAGTCTAAAGGGCCTCCATGTCAAATGTGTCATCTACTGGCACAGCAGAATGGTGCCCGAGCAGCATTTGCTACTTTTTAGAGTATTTCCTCATTTCTTATCCTCTTTAGGGTTCAACAAACCTCCTTCACCTGGGGTGTGGTGGCTACTGCCTTTGTCCTGATCCCTAACTTACCTTCTCCTGGACATTGACCATCTACTCCTCCTGGGCTCTGTGGTATCCTAAGCCAAGCCAATCAGAACCCTTTCCCAGAATTTTTGCTACTTGAACTGGCCCAGAAGAGCTTTTTATCCTTTTTTTTTGTGTACAAATTTGTTTAGATATAAGCTACAGTTGTCTATGGCCATATTTCATTCTCTCCAAACACCTGAAACTGGAAGAATAAACTTAACATATAGAGAAACCCAGATGGCAGATTGAGAGCATCCTGTGGCACTGAGTGCCTGGATCCCACTGCTCCTGAGGTAAGATCTCTCTTCTCTGTGAGAAAGCTGATTCCCTGGGTTTTCTGAAGCAGCTGAAGAAGCTCTGGCTAACCTGTGGGGCTGATAATCTTTGCTTGGCCTCCTGTGGCTTGTGAGAATCCAGTGACCTGCCTGTGGTATTTAGCCAGCCACAAGTAGATTTTCAAGAAGACCATGAAGAAGAGGGAAACGCGGGCAGGGGGGTAGGTGGAGGTAGGCAAAGAGAGTGTGAGGGGGGGATGGGTATGGAAAGAGACTTTGCTTGGGGCAATGGGCACATGATACAGTGTGAAGATGATTGAGTTGTACACTTTTGCTTTTGTGAACCGACATCATCCCAATAAATTCAATTAAAAAAAGAAGGCTCCCTGCAGCCCCAACTCCTGTTTGGTAGCCTTTCCAGCCACCGTGTGAAACAATGGGTAACTCAGAAAGGACAGGAAATGTTGGGGCCCATAATTGCTGGGGGTTGACACACATAATACCTTTATTTTACTATGAAACAAAGAAATAAGACTATTGTACAGATAGAGAATCAAGTTAATGTTAACTGGGTTCCTTCAGGCTATGAGAGGCAGTGTCTAAGTCCAAATGGCCAGCTGCACAAGATGGGTCCCACTTCTGACTGGACCCTGGACTAGCACTGTGCCCTGATCTCTGGGCCTTGTATAGCCCATAGGTTCTCTTTCCAGGACATCTCTCTAGGGATTTAGGGTTGACCAGGGCTGTGTGTGATAAGAATCACTGAATATTAGTGCCTGGAACAATCTTTGAGATCCAGAGTGGAGGATAAGTGCATGAGACAGAGAGAATTGGCGGGGATCACACAGCCGTGCACTGTTGTGTGCTGACCACGGCAAGGGATGAAGAAACCAGGCTCAGGTGCTCCCAACACTGCTCCTGGTGGTCACACTGCTTCCTGCTGGTTCATTAGTTGTTGGACCCCAGAAGTTGATCTTAGACAGGGTCCTAGGAGCCCAATGGTGTTCCAGGGTGAGACCTGGATGATAGGGGGTCTACAGGTCTGATGGCTGCTACTCAGCAGCATCTTATCCAAGTGTAGTTAAAAACGTAAAAGGCTTAGATGGGGACATGCATCTTTGCTGGAAATTCTAGAATTTTCCATTTGCATTTTTGAATATTTATATTCTCCTTCATGAGCTCAACTATAAAATCCAGGTATCTTCTCTCCTAGACCTCCTTTGCCATGTGGATACAGAACTTGTTTCAAAGAAATAATATATGAGTGGCCCATGAAGTAAATCTCACCAGGACTAAACTAATAAGCCATGGGGTTTTTAATAGGCCCTGGCCCATGCTTTGTGAGGCTCTGGTCACCAGTTCAGATGACTGGCCAAGGAAAAGTCACCCCTTCCATCCTTCCATCACTCCTCCATTCTGTTGCCATCAGAATGGAAGGAAGTTCTGACCTGCCTGGTATTCGCTGCTCACTGACACCCAGCACTTTTCCCCTCACAGGAGTTTTTTATGCCATGTGTCCTTGTCTGTGTTCCCATGCCCAAAGCTTGGCTCTTTGTGAGATCTTCAGCCAGAAAGGGTGTCTCTCTAGAGAGTCTAGGGGTTCATACTAAGACATGATCCATGTGAAGATCCCAAACAGAGGCTTGGAGAGGAAAGGGAGAGGAGGGCAGAGCACTGAACTTGGATTTGAAATACTGACTTGTGTTCACTGAGCCAAGTCTCTTCACCTCCCCGGCTCCCCTACCTGTTGCATGGAGGAGATTATACCTTTCTCGTCTTGGCTTGTTAGGGGGCTAGATGCTGGGGATTGGGGCTTGAGGTGGTGTGCAGAAGCTCTGGACATAGAGCAGCTGAATGATCCAGAGGCCAGCGCTGATGTGCAGGGCCCCCCCACTGGAACGGATGCAGAGGAGCCAGAGAGAGCAGAGCTGCTGCTGTGGGGTGATGAGTGGGACAAAGGGTTTAATGAGATGACAAGTCAGGCGCCTCCAATTCCCTATGCCAAAGAGGGCCTGTCTCTGTACCCAGACCAGCGCTAACTGCTGTGAAGAGCAACTTGTCCCCAGTGAGCATCTGTTTTGCTTCTCTGGGCACCGGCCGCTCGGGAAATTCCCAGCAGACCCTCTGTGTGTGCTACAGAGCAACGCCTTCCCAGTGTGGCTGCAAACAGCCTTCCAGCAGGGGAGTCTTTCTGAATCCAAAAATGCGCTTCATTTAAGTGTTTAGTTAGTGCCAGGGGAGGGGACAGGGAGGTGAATGGGGAGCAGGTGAGGAGGAGCAGACTGGGAGCACTATGCAGGCGCAGCCTGGTGCTGGGTCCCTGGACACTATAGCAGACAGCGCACACCAGGCTTCATCTGTTTGACGGGTCTCGGAGGAACCTCGCCTGTCAGTCTACAGGCTGGCTCAGCGCCTTATTGCTCAATCAGCATCCTGTCATCAGTGTGCTTGGCCCGTGGTGGGTGCGGCCACTGAGAGGAGCAGCCAGATAGCTATGGTCCTGCTGCTTAAGGAGAGGAAGGCTAATCACTCTTGTGATGTGGAGATTTCGAACGGGCTCTGGGGTCCTTTCCTTCCATGCATTCATGTGCTCACATGTCGTTACGGAGCACCTATTCACTACCAGGCTCTGGGCCCCCGTGGGACTCAGTGGTGAGCAGGAAACATGTGAGTCTGCCTCCCCCGTCCCTGTGTTGCCGGCCTGCCTTTCTCTCACCTGGATTATAGTCACACACAGCAAGCCCAGATGAGACAGACCAGACTCTGGAGCCAGACCACCTGGGCTCAGCTCTCAGCTCTGCCACTTCCTTTCTTGGTGACTTTGGGCAAGAAACTTTCCTTTTCATGTTCTCATCTGTAAAATGGGGATGAGAATAGTACCTATCTTTTGCATTTGTTCTGAAATCTAGGAGGCTAACGAGTGTAAAGAGCTTGGAACAGGGCATGGAATGTAGTAACAAAAAAATAACATTGTCAAGCTACTTTTTGTGTCACTCTCTTCTAATCTGTTCCCCACAACATACCCCTTTAATCTTTCTAGAAGGTAGGTCTGATCATAGTAAAGTCGTTCAAAGATTCGCCTTGGTTTAAAGTCCAAACTTTCCCATGGCCTGCAGACCCCTGCTTCTCTGCACCCTTACGCCCCATCCCATCATGTTTCCCATGTTGCCCCTCCTCTCCTCTCCCACCTTACAGCCATTCAGGTAGCCTGCCACTTGCCAAACATGCCATTCTTCCTCACACAATGCTCTCTACATGGGGACCTTTTTTATTGCCTCCTTACCTCCCAGGAGACCTGCATGGGTTCTTAAGAGGAGGTTCAAGTCTGTGTTTGAAGCCCTCCTCCATTTCTCCTTTCCAAATCAAAGCCAGCCTCTCTCTTGCCTGCACCCCATTCACCCTGTTCACCCCAGGTCTACTGCATGAGCAGTGTTTGGTAATTGTCTGAGTGAATGTGTGTCTTTCACTGAACCCTGTGTTCCCTGTCCATGTTGGATTTCTGTCTGGGCTGGTTCAAGTAGACACTCAGCAAATAGTTGTTGAATCAATGAATAAACAAGATGCTTGATGAACACTTGTTAGGTTGGAATAAAAAAGCAGGTGATTTCATTTCATCCTTACAACCACCCCTAAAATGCATGGGTAGATAATCAGAGCCAACTCAAACAGGCCTGCTGCCTTGCCAGTGTAGGTGACAGCTGACTGGTCCTGGGGGGCTGCAAGTGCTCATTCCTCTGCCCCATTAGCCTAAGTTCCATTGCCTGGGAAGAATAGGTCGGTGGTGTGAAAGGCTATATTTTCTAGAGATGGCATCACACTGTCTCCATGCCTCATGCTCTTCTGCAGTGTGACCTTGCCTATCCCGGACCAGGAGGTGAACTCCTATACCCCTTGCATTGAACCTGGGCTGGACTTTGGCCTACTTGGACAATAGAATGCAGTGATGTTCTGTCACTTCCATGATCAGGCCATGAGAAGTTTTGCAGCTTCTGTCTGGCTCCCTTGGAATTCTCTTTTGGGATGTTCCCCTTGGAAAGCCCATGCTATGAGTTGGCCAAGCCATGTGGAGAGACCACGTGCAGGTTCTCTGTAGGATAACCTAGATGAGCTCCCAGATGACAGCCTTGCCATGGGAAGGAGCCAGCTGGGACTTTGAGAGCAGTCAAATCTTCAGAGGACTTCAGCCCCAGAGGACATCTGACTGCAATCCCATCTGGGATCTGGAGTGGAAACTGTCCAGCTGAGCCCAGTCAATCAATGAAACATGAGCGATGATGATAAATGTTTGTTTGAATTTAAGATACTGAGCTTTGGGGTGGCAATAGATAAACAGAAGGTTGGACTCAGCACTGGAGGAGGATGTGATTGCTGAGCTGCAGCTCCTATGATTTCTCAGAATGTGGAGGAAGGGACTGGGATGGGGACCTTTGATTTCCAAGGTCCTGTTTGCCTCTGTGACACTTTCTCTGATTTGTAGATTGACCTGGGGTGAAAGGGAGGGAGAGAGAGAGAGTTTGGATAGTTTCATAGTCCAGTTACCTTAGGCTGTAGGAAATAACCAAGATTCAAGGGCATGGTATAATGCCTTTACCCACATCTTCTCTCAGTCCATTCTCTGACCACTCCTCAAGGAAAATGACCTATCTGCTTGATACAGAAAGAAGGAAGGAAAGAAGTGGTGATGGAGTACCCATTCTGTGCCAGGTAGCTAACCTCCATTACTTCATTTGCTCTTCACAACAATTTGATGAGAATGGCAGTATGATCCCCATTGAACAGACGAAGAAATTGGGTAAGAAGGGTTCAGTGATGTGTCTACAAGCTAGCAAGTGGCAAAGCTGACAAAGCCCAGGCCTGTATCACCAACACTGATGATATTGGAATGGTCTCCAAGATGCTGGGAAGGTTCCAGGTCCTCTCTTTAGCCCCACCAATCTGCTGGTCAGCCCTGGAATCCCCTCCTCATTGCGTTGCTGTTTTGGCCTAAGTACTGGATCCTGCCAATGCAAATCCCCTGGAAGGGTGATGCATTAAGCTGTCATTAATCACTCATCCAAGTCAGACTGAGGTCCTGTGTCTTCCCTGGGAGGCTGTTTCAATCAGAAGGGAGTGTGGGGTGGTGGGACTGCTTGCGGGGGTGGGAGACAAGAGATGGGAGCAGAGAAGGGCTGTAGCCAGGCTCTTCTCCATTCTTTCATGATGGAGCTTGGTGATGGGGTTGGTAGACTTTTAGCACTGGCACAGGACAAACCCCAACCCCTGTCTGAGGTCGAACTTCCCATGTCCAGTGGCAGCTCTAGAGAATGTCTAAATCTTCAGCTGATAGCATCTATTCTTGGCATAGATGCAGCATATTCATTCTCATCAGCATCCCTCCAGGGCTCCTGGAAGAGCTGAGTTTAATTCTGGGCTCCAAACTCAAGAAGCGGTATTCACCAACCGGTGCGAGGCCAGAGCAGGCAGCCAGGGTGGGCAGGGAGGGAGCCGATTCCTGGCAGAGCAGTGGCTGGGGTCTTTGGGGGAAGGAAACCTGACTACTTGTCTCAGCTCTACAGAGAGAGTTGTCACAAAAGAAAAAGGGGCCAGGTAACCTCAGGGGCTTCTTACAATGCTTGGCTCTGAGAAAGGACAAGCCCAGCCTGGCCAGCAGGGTTTTAACCACCTGAGCTAAAGTAAGGGAAACAAAATACCCTGCCTGTCCTGGCCCTCTCTTCAACCTCCCCAGTTTCCCTTTTCTCTGCTCCTTTGGTTGTCTAACTTCCCTTGGACAAGGAGGCATTGCTGCTCTTCCCTCCCTCTGCTTCCTCCTTCCTCTATTCATTTAACAGATCTATATTGAGCACTTAGCATATGCTAACTCTTGGAAGACCCAAGGGTGAGCAAATTAAATGCAGTCCCTACCCTATGGCAAAGCAGTGAGAGCTCCTGTAGGACAGAAGAAGAGTGAAAGATGGGGTATAGAGGGTCAAGAGGAAAGCGGGAAGACTGGCCCTTGGGAAGTCAGGGCAGATCCAGCTTGGAGGTGATGAGGGGTGGGCAGGAAGGGTGGCAGTGGGACCATGAAAAGTAGGTGATTCAAAAGCTAGATAGTAGGATAACTCAGTAGGCCTTGATGAAGGGTTGGCTATGGCAGGCAGGCAAGAGAGAAGAAGGTGTCAAAGGCAGATTCTGATCTCACTGGCTCGAGCATCTGGGTAGGCGAATGTGCCAGTCATGGGCACCTCACAGCAGGGCTGACTCTGTTGGATCCCTGGCTGGCAAGGCTGCCCCATACTTGAGTGAAGGCCTCTGCACCAGGGTTTCATCTTGGGTAGGGCTAGGCACTCTATAGCAGCTGGAGGCACTGGGGTGGGGGCAACACCCTTTCCCCAAAGCCTGCTCCTATCCTTTCTACTCTTCCCAATAGCTCCTAGAAGTCTGGCTCTTTCCTGAAAAGCCTCCCAGGTGCCTGCCCTCCTTTCTAGTGCTCCTTTCCTCATCATTGCAGAATAGTGATGATTGATATATAGGGGAAGGCCAATGAGCCCCTGCCTAGCTCTGCCCACTACCCCAGGTTCTCCTCACTCCTACCCAGCCCTCTCCTACTCTCCCTCCCTCCCCCCAGGATCCCTCATGGTATCAAAATACCAGGACCATTAGGGGCAATAACAGACCTGATTTGCACCTGGGGAGAAGAGGGAGGGCCTGGGCCCAGCAGAGTCTTCTCACTGCCTCCTGCTACCCTGGGTCCACACCACCTGGCCACTGAATGCCTCTAAAGAGGCAGGGTTGTCTCAGGCTTCCTGGCCAGGGCTTGCAGCCTGTAAACATTCCTACACCATTTAAATGGTTTCCAGATGGGCTTGAACCACAGCGGGCGGGGGAGGGGCTTTGGCTGGGCCTGCCTGTGGGACTTGGGGGATTCCATGGTTCTCTGTTTCTAACTTAGCTCACCTTGAAGTTGTTCAGAACAACTTCTTTCCTCTGCAACTAGTCTGCATGAGCCCAGTGCACCTCAATGTTCTCCCTCCCTCCCTGTGTGCATGAGCCCAATGTACCTCAATGTCCCCACTCCCTGTGTGCATAAGCCCAGTGCACCTCAACGTCCCCCCCTCCCTGTGTGCATGAGCCCAGTGCACCTCAATGTCCCCCCTTCCTGGGTGCATGAGCCCAGTGCACCTCAGTGTCCTTCCTCCCTGTGTGCATGAGCCCAGTGCACCTCAGTGTCCTTCCTCACTCCCTGTGTGCATGAGCCCAGTGCACCTCAGTGTCCTTCCTCCCTGTGTGCATGAGCCCAGTGCACCTCAGTGTCCTTCCTCACTCCCTGTGTGCATGAGCCCAGTGCACCTCAACGTCCCCCCTCCCTGTGTGCATGAGCCCAGTGCACCTCAATGTCCCCCCTTCCTTGGTGCATGAGCCCAGTGCACCTCAGTGTCCTTCCTCCCTGTGTGCATGAGCCCAGTGCACCTCAATACAGGGCTCACTCCCTGTATGCATGAGGCCAGTGCACCTCAATATCCTTCCTCCCTGTGTGCATGAACCCAGTGCACCTCAATGTCCTTCCTCCCTGTGTGCATGAGGCCAGTGTACCCTGGGCCCCCTCTCTGTGTGTATGAAGTCGGTGCACCCTGGGTCCATTCTTCTGACCTGACTTAGACAGGGAATCCTAGTCTAGGGCTTGCTTTGTCATCCCCCCAGGGAGTAGGGTTCAGTCTTTAGTTTTATAAACTGAGGAAGTGGAAGTTGATCATGTTTATGTACCTGCTATGGGGTGGGTATGGGTTGGCCTTGGCCTAGGACAATCTTTTACATATTAAACTCAGTGCCATAAGATGTATGTTATGATCACAGCCTCAAGAAGTCAAATGGGGCTTACTCAGCTATCTCAACCAGGGTCAAATTTATGTATGAGCTCCCTTCTTGGTGGTGTTTTATATAAGCTCCCTAATCATAACAATGGCTTTCTGAGTATTATTGTATCCATTTACAGATGACAAAACTGGTGCCCTTAAAGGTGAGTGGCTGCTCACCATCTCATGCTGTGGAAATGAAGCTCTGCCCTTGTTCTCATGGCTTAGGCCCCACTGGGCTTGTGCTGACGGGCCCTGCCTCTGTCTGGGAACACTGAGCATGACTGAGTGATCTTGGCCAGGACTGGTCTGTACCCCAGCTCCTTCACCCTCCATCATAGCCTATTCTGTGTGGCCTGGCTCAAGTGCCATTTCCAAATAACAGAATAGGAGTCAGAACAGAGAGGGGAATACACTTGCCCAGGGCCACACAGCTGTTCAGTGGTAGAACCAGGACTGGAACTCAGGTTTTCCAAGTTCCTTTCAGGTGTTCATTCCACTCTGTGCTACCTCCAGCTAACCAGAAAGCTCTCCGAGTGGCCTTACCACCTGGGCAGGACAGAGTAGACTGACCGCAAGAGAAGGTGGGCAGCGAGGAGCAGGGCTGGGGGCTGGGCTGCAGGTCCTGTCACTGTGCCCTTGGACAACTCACGTCTGTCCTCTAAATCTCCCCGGTTTTTTGTGTCTAGCTCTCCTTGAGGACAATGATGTGGTGTGAGTCTCTGTTCTGCAGATGGACAGGGGCAGTTTTCCTTTCCATGGTGAAGCCCCAGGCACGGGTCAGCTTTGGCCAGTCCTCCGGGCCAGAGTCCTGCCCAAGCTGCAAGCCGCTAGTGCCTTCGGATGGAGGAGCGCTCAGCTCTGGGGGGACGGGGGCTGTCTGACATGGCCTTTCCCAGCCCGGATGTGCCACACACAGCACCCTCTCCCCTGCCCCACATCCCCTCCCAGACGTGAGGACTCAGGAAAGCCGATTGCCCCCACCAGGGGACCCCCATCTCCAGTGTCTGGGATTCACTCTGCAGCTTTCCTTTCTCAAGAGCTGGTGCCAAGCGGGCCCTGCCTCAGTGTCTGGAAGGGTGCCAGGCATTCTGTCTTGAGCACTTTTCAGCGGCAGGGGAAGACCCACTTCAACAGACTGGAAGAGATGCAGCACCTTTGGCCCAGTTGTAAAATGGGTGCATGGTCAGTGCTTCCCAATCCATGTGGTGGGTCTGCTGCTCTAACCTCTGTGAGTCTGTAGGAGCCCCTCTGTCCCAGAGCTTGGCCAGCTGCCCCTGGGAGGGAATGTGAGTGGTGCCTGCAGCTGTAGGGAGCACACCACATGTGTTCTCCATGCTGATGCTACCCGGGACAGGAGGAAGTACCCATGGGCCAAGCCCACCTGCCTGTCCATGCTTTACAAGTGCCATCTTATGTGGCATGAAACCATTTCCCTCCAAGGTGTGGGCTGTGACTTGGGCCACAATTCTTAGGTTGAGACCACAGAGGTGCAGTGAGGTTAAGAACTTGCAGGGTCACTCAGCTCTACGTGCAGAGCTGGGTTGGAACCCAGGCAGGCCAGTTCCAGAGCCCCATTCCTGCCTCAACAGCGTGGGGTGTGCCCTAGGTTCTCCCATCCATGGCCTCTGTCCACACTTTCTGTGCCCCAGCACCTACAGGAGTCAACTCCATCTACAGGGGTGGAGGGGGCTCAGCACAGGTGTATGCAGATGAGGTGTAATTCCAGCCAGGGAACCCAGGAAGGATCTAGGTGCCAGGGCGGGGTGTCTGTAGGAGCTGGCATTGGGTGGAGGGGGCATGAGAGCCACGCATGCTAGCTGACCTGATGGTCTTGGGGAAGGGGAGGGACTCGGGCCTCTCGGGTCCCTGTCTGGACCAGCAATGCCATTTGTAGACACATGAGGCCAGGAAGGTAAGGGAGGTCTCAGTCTCCAGCTTCCACCCACTGCCCTTGAAAGCTCCTCCCTGGGCAGAGCATCTCTTTAAAGCCCAGCTCTCTAAACCTGGTCCTGTTGTTGCTTGAATGTTTGATGGGACAACGGTTTTGCATAGCATGCTTGGTTCTCTGTTCTCCCCCTAGATTCCCCACCTTCCTTCCTCGCTCCAGTCTGTCCATCCCATCCACTCCTGTTTTTCGTCCCTGGCGCCTTGGTTCCTGCTGCTTCCCTAGTCAGACTGTGTTTGTGACCTTGTTTGCGGGGGTGGCCTCTCCTTTCTGTGAACCCTCGACATCCTAGGATACGAGGTAGAAGTGACAGAGCACCATGGGAGGGGGCCGAATGCTTCTTCACCTCCCCTGACCTTGAGACCATAAGGGCAAATTCCACAGCAGATTTATGTTCATAATTTCTCTGGATGTTTGTGGATGACATGGAAAGAGGGAAGAATGCATGAGCCTGGGGTAGAGGCTCCAGGATTGGACCAGGAGCCAGGATACCAGACTTCTTTTTCTTCCAGCGTCTCAGTGGGAGAATAGGGAAGATGCTATACATGGCAAGATCATGGTCTTTCCATGCCTTGATGTGTCACCTTCTGGAGAATATTTGCATTTCACAGGGGCCTCAAGGAGGAACCCACGAGTGACAGTGGCATTTCTGGTGCTGGGGAAGATCATGGGTGGGGGCCGTCTGTGCCTAGCTCACATCATGGCATGGGTGAGCCCGGACATTGCCCTTGGATGGAGCCTCTGCTCTCGGTGGCCAGCACCTGCGAAGCCCTCCCTTTGTTACTTCTCAATGGAGCCTGTTCAGGGAAACATGGTCCTTCTCCTTTGCTCTGGGTCGTGGGGTGGTGACATTTTAAAATACTGTTAATAGCTGACATTTATCCAATGCCACGTGCAGGCACAGTACCCGCGTTATCTAATCTCATCTCCACACCAGCCCTGTGAGGGAGGCACGCTTTTCGGCCACCTGGTTCGGCAGGGGAATCTCATTTGTCTCCAGGTCTGGCTCCCTCACTGGAGGCTTGGACTCCTGGGTGACAGGGACCATACCTGATGCTGCTCTGTGCCGCAACACCTGGCACACCTCTGGCAGGAAGTGGGCGCTTCGTGCTGGTTGGTCAAACAGGGTGAGAATGGGTGAATCTCCGGGGCTCCACCCTCCCCACGGGCCTGATCTGAGAACATTTGCTCCCATGCTACAGCCTCAAAGGACAAGGCGGGACCTGAAGTGTGGTGTGTGTGTCTGCCCAGGGGCACACGTAGATGGTGGCATGTTGGCCTGCTTAGAGTGTGAGCTCTGGGCCCTCCTGCTTGGGGGGAACCCTGGTTCTGCATCTTCCCAGCTGTGTGACTTGGGGGAGATGCCTAAGCTCTCAGGGCTTCATTTCCTTTTGCGTAACAGAAGGGTAATACTATCTATCTGACCGGGTAGCTGTGGGATGACATGAATTATTACCATAAAGCACTCAGGACCCTCCTGCCCAGCAAGCACTAAATGCCTGTTACAGTCATTAGTAGACGGTTAGGGATGGAGGGAGCTAGAGAGAGGGATGCATGTGTCATTCGCGGCACCTGGCCTCCTGACCGTGTGGTGTACTAAGCAGTGTCTTTTCTCCTTTCTGTGCACCTCTGCCCCTTGGCAACTCCCACAGCCCTGTGACACCTGAGGGGGATGGCTTTTCAGGTTCATTCCAGCAAGGTGAGGGGCAAGGTGAGGGGCAAGGTGAGGAAGCAAGCAGCCCGTGAAGGGATCTGTGAATGAGATGAGGGATTGAGAGCGCTATGCCGAGGGGACAAGAGTGGTCTTATGGATGTCCACTAGACACCAGCACAGGACAGCTGGCCAGGGCCTCCTTTCTAGCCCTGCCACAGCCCCAGCCCCAGGGGCCTCAGGGGCAGCTCAGACCCATCTTTTGAGGAGATGGGGGAGCAGTGAGGTGAGAAAGGAAGGTTCTGAGCTGACGGCACTGAGATCTGCATTCATTGAGGAGGAAACCTGAGGTGACCGCATTTGCCTGGGACTCACTAGGTTAGCATTTCTGCTGTCAGAAAGAATGGGACTCAAGAAAGAAGTAAAGCTTATTTACACAAAAGTAATGAAAATGACATTTCCCCCATATATGCCTATGTGCTTATGAAATTCTTACCACCATCTACATCTATATGATTTCCTTCCTGTATATAATATCCAAATGTGTACCAGTGTGTGTTAACATATATATAATATAAATAAATATATGTATATAATATATATACATATATGAGGCCCAATGCAAGATTCATGCAAGAATGGGCCTTCCTTCCCCTGGCTGCTGGCACCACCTTTGCTCCAGCCTGGAGCTGCCTTTCTGCCTTCTCATGCTGCCCAGAGGCCTGGAGCAGCTGGGATGGTGCAGTAGCCTGCATCATCACCATGGCAACAATGCAAGCATCCCGCCCCGCTCCCTGCCACTAGGCGCCTGAGTATGCAAATTAACCCACCATCTTTGTTGGGTTTATTTGCATACTCACTCCTGATTGGCTGGTGGGCATCACGAAGGTACGGTCAATTAGCATGTTACTCTTTTATTAGATAGATATATATGGTTGACCCTGAACAATGTGGGGGCTGGGGTGTCAACTGCCCCCACAGTTAAAAATGTGCATGTATCTTAAGTCTGCCCTCCACATACGCAGATTCCCAAATGCATGAGGAAAATAAGGTTGACCGTGGAACAACATGGGTTTGAACTACACGGGTGCACTTACATGTAGTGTTTGGCTTTCTCTGGATGAAGGGATATGAGCTATTTTTAATTTTCCTAACTTACTGCATCTTTCCAATTTTCTAAAGTAAGCATGATCAGAAAGATCAAATAATTATATAGCTGTAAACTATGTTAGCTATGAACTGTGTTCTTTGTGTTAGACAAACAGGGCCAGTAGATGGTGTGTGCCTGGTGTGGGAGGCTTCAGGCCAGCGTCCATGTCCCGCGAGTCTCTGCCCTTTCCCAAGCAAGAGTAGGGCCATCTCACTGCCACGTGCTTCACATGCAACCAGAACCCCACACATGTTTGTGACAGATGTGAGTCCCTGCAAAGAAGCAGAACCTGCACACACAGCCCACGGTGCTGGCAGTGGAGGGATTCTTGTCTCTGGTTCACAGATTAGAAACTGGAGACTCAGGGAGGCCTGGGGACTTGAGCAGGGCCACATAGTTGGGACCTCACACTATAGGAAGCTGTTCTGGGACACATTTCTGGTCCCATGTCCTCAGCATCTGATGGGGATTAATGGCTCAAAGAGAATAAAAGCTTGAGTTTTGTGACCAGTCCAAGGTCACACAGTAAGGAGCAGAGTTAGAACCAGGATTCTGAGCTCCACGCCAGAACAGAGAGGTGCTCAGAAAAGGGCCAGAGAAAGAAAAGTAATGAGAAGGAAAAAGTCAACAGTGCGTCCTGGAGCAAAGAACAGAGATTAGAGCACGTTGTATGAGTGCATGTGTGCATGTGGCATGCATGAGTGTGTGTGTATGCATGAGTGTGTATAGAAATGGCACTCTTGTGTGTGTGTGTGGGGGGGGGGAGGAGGTGAGCATTGTAGTTGAGGAGTGGGGCAGAGGGAAGGAATAAAAGAGGCAGATGGGAAACAGTTCATGAAAGCCAAAAACCTCAAGTAAGACAAATGTTTATTTTATTTAGTGTTGATCACAGGAAAAAAATGCTGACGGAAACTCAAAACTAGCAGGGGCTAGTGCCAGCTCTTCAATGGAAAGTACTAGAAAGTGCCTCCTCCAGGCAGGGCAGGCACCAACATGGATGGCAAGCCCCAGGAGGGCATGATACCTGTGAGGACAGCCCACCTGAGGAGCAGAAGGTGCCCTGAAACAGGGGCCTAGGGCTGGGGTCCATGGGGAGTTAGGGCAGCAGGCCAGACCACTTCTCAGACCTCAGGGACTTCTATCTTCTGGCCTGAAACAGTGATTGCAACACCAATAACAGCAACAATAATCAGAATATATGAAGCTAGCTTTCCAGACAGTGGCATCAGGAGGAGAAGTTTTGTGATGTATGAGAGAAGGAAACATACGAGGTGGGCCTGGGAACTGCCCCTGGCCACTTGCCTGGAGAGAGTTCCCAGGAACCCCCAGAGTCCAGTGGACCTCTGAATTCCAGGAGATGATGCCGAGAGCTGGGGAGACCATAGTGGCGAGAGTGCACAGGACAGAGTACCCCAAAGGCTGCAGAGGGACCCCTCCAGGTCCTGGCAGAGTTCAGTTCTGCTCAGCGCATGACTATGAGGAAATTGCCTGAGGTCAGGGGGAAACCACTCAAAAGGGTCAGAGGGGAAACCACTCAAAAGGGTCAGAGGGGACAGAGCATGAGCATGGAGCTCACCTGAAGTGTCTGTCCCCATTGGCCAGACTGTAAGACTCATACTTCAGAGGGTATGACCTACTCTAATGCTTGGTCCATTTTCAAATGTCCTGCTGGTCCCTCCTCTCCCTGCCAATGTCTTCCCTCTCAGTTACTTTATTATTTTTTTTTTATTGTTTGAAGTATTACAAATAGTAGTACAAAGGTCTCCTTTTTTTTCGCCCCATTGACCTCCCCCCAGCCTCCCCTACCCCCCAGTACATGCCTTCACCTGCCCACCCCCCCGCCCCCCGCACCAGTGTCTTGTATCCATTGGTTATGCTTATATGCATGCGTACAAGTCCTTTGGTTGATCTCTTACAGCGCCCCCCCCCCCCCACCCGCCCCTGCCGCCCAACCTCCCCTGCCTTCCCTCTGTAGTTTGGCAGTCTGTTCAATGCTTCTTTGCTTCTGTATCTATTTTTCCCCCCATTTCTTTCCTTTAAAAAATCTTTCCTCTGCAGACTAGAAATAAACATAATAACAAAAAAAATGTTTGAGTCCCAATTTCAATGTCCAACAGTTCTGAGTCCCTGTCAGAGCGAGCCTTAGTGTTGACATACCAAGGAGAGAGGATCCAGTTCAATAACACAAGAGTGAAGTCAACCAAATTCCACATGAGACATTCTGCAGGATACAGACCCATGTTCTTCACAGACTCAAAAGCATGAGAGATCAGGGGGGTCAGGGTGGGGAAGAGAGAGAATGTTCTTTTAGATCCATGAAAACCAAATCAAAGAAAGGGTCCAGTCTGGCTATGATTTAAAGTAACTGAGAAGAAGTACCTTGTCAGTTACTAAATCATGGCCAGACTGGACCCTCTCTTTGAGTCTGTGAAGAACATGGGTCCGTGTCCTGCAGAATGTCTCATGTGGAATTTGGTTGACTTCACTCTTGTGTTATTGAACTGGATCCTCTCTCCTTGGTATGTCAACACTAAGGCTCGCTCTGGTTTCACCAGACTCAGGTTCAATTCTTTCGGCAAGAACCCTTCTTGGATGGTGCCTTCTTGTCGAGGTAGTGAAATTCTGTAGCGATTCACAATGGGCTCATCAGGATGGCTGCTAGGTTCAGCTGCTGGGAATGGAGCGCCCGGGTATGCTCACTGTGGCTTCCCTCCTTCCTGGCCCACATGAGCAAGCCTATTAGAATGCTCATAGTCAGAATGGTATCAGTCTGTACATGAACAACCTTGAATCCATATCCATTTTTTTTTAAAATTCTTTCCAAATTTTGATTCCCCCTTTTAAACCTCATTATTCATAAAAACTTATGGTGAAACATAGTATGTCACAACCCTGAACTGTTGAATTCCCCCATCCTAGAGGTTTAAATGTGTTTTCTGGTTGTCACCCATGAAGCCTAAAAAGTAGGGTGACTAATTGGGACTATGGGGTTTTCCAGGATGAGGGACTTTCAGGCCAAAAGCTGGGAATGTCCTGGGCAAACCGAGACTGGTTAGCCACCCCATGATAACATGCAGACCTGTCAGGTGACCAGGATCGTAAACAAGTCCCTTAATATATTTGAGTTGCTCGGGTGTTGGCCTTGTCTGACCCCTCTTTAAACCAGCTGAGGAACCTGTGGTTGTCTGGGCTTTCTAGCAATGGGGTCCCCAGTCCTTTTTCTAAGGTGAACTCTTTTATTGGAGAGTGTGTCTGTTAGAAAAGCAGGCCTTCCTGTAAACCCCATGAACTCACCTGTCAGCTGGAATTTTACTCCCCAGAGCCAAGCGTAGAATATTGATTAGCCAATCAGACCACTAACATCTGACCACATGACTTCCAAGCAAACACTCTCAGGTCATCCCTAGTCCTGACTTTATGTCCCCTCACCCCACTGTCCCACCTGTGGCCTCAGGACATCGTCCAGGTCCTAGGGTAGAAGGGTTATTGACACCAGTCAGGAGCCTGACTTGAGATGGAGTGCATCCTCTGCAGAGATGAGCCCGCTTGCCCCTGCCTTCGAGAACCCAGGGACATGTGTCACTTCCTGGCCGAGGCAGGCACCTTCACTCTCTGCCTCTAAGCCTAGGGCCATCTGACCCCTGTGCTGGGGAGAAATGAACTATCAAAAGGGAGGCCTTGTGTGTCCTTATACCCTCTTAAGTGGCTGGGAGGAGAAGGGAGTGCCCAGCTTCATCCATTAAGGATGAGCCAGCTATTGGAAGCCACTTGAGAGGATTTCAAAGTAGAGCCAAGAATTTAACTTCAAGATGTACTTTACCTCCTGAAATCAAATCATCTCATTTTCAGCACAGACACTCTGTTGGGTTTAATGCTGCAGCTTTTCCGGAAACACTTGTGTGGGATGGAGGTCAGGATTTTATGGGCTCGGATGCATTTCTATCACCAGCAGGGTGATTGTCCTGGGGACAGGCTGGCTCCATTTAAGATGTCTCTACAGTCTGATCTCTGCACAGTGCCATCCTCTCTGTCTTCCTCTCCTTCCTCAAGGATTCCCAGAAGAACCCTTTAGCATGTCACTTGCTTCCAGTCCTCCTCCAGGAAGCCTCATCTTCCCTAACTGCCCATTCATGCTAACTACCCCATTCCCTCCCAACCCAGTTTCCTAGGCTGTCTTCCAAGGGCCTCATTCTCTGGCCCCATGTCCCTGACCAAACTTTCTCCTTCCTAGGCCTCCGCCTTCCTTTTTCTGAGACTAATCAGTCTCTATCTCTTCCCACTTTGGTGTTGAATGGTTACCTCTTTCTAGGTCAACCTCCTACAGGGAGTCTTCCCTGATTATCTTTATCCTTTTCATGGACCTTTGGTCTCTAGTGTTACACAAACTCACAGACCAGTTTCTCTTCTCCGGTGGCCCTTTCTTTTCTCCCTGAACAATTTCTAAGTCCCTGGAGGACTGAAACGGTAATGCCTGTGTCAGAGTCAGTGAGTGCTCACCAGAAATCCATGTTATCCCTTGTATTTCCAGCCTCCCTTGCTGGTGGGGGTGGGGGGTGGGGTGAGGACATGTGACTAGTTTCAGACTGTGAGCAGAAGTGACATGTGCCACTTCCTGGCTGAGGCAGTTAAGAGCTGGCAGCAGCTCTCCTCCCCGCTTTTATCCCCTTCTGCAGCAAACACAGATGCTGATCCAGATGGTTCTGCTACAAGATGACAGACCCTCTGTTAGCCTGGTTACCTGCATGACTGTGTGGATCAGAACTCCCCACAGCCCTGTGTTAGACATGTAATACAAGCAAGAAACAGACTTTATCTGGGTAAGACTGAGATTTGGGGATTTTTCTGCTTCAGTAGCTGGTTTGGTTTAACATCAATACATCTTCTTTGTCCCCACCATCTTCATTTCCCTCTTCCTGGGAGCCCTTAGCCCATACTGGGCATCCAGTATAGATTAACTAAATAAGGCTTTCTAGTCTAATTGGTAAATTCCATGGGATAATAAGCAGGACATGGAACTCATAAATGGAACAATGTAAGCGCATGTTCTCAGCAGCAGTATGACCAAGGAAACCACCCTTGAACTTGGACTTCTGGATAAGGCCACCATCCGGTCTGACCTCATGGAACGAACCTAGAGTCCTAAAGCATTCTGATAGGTTCAAAACCAGGGCAGGGACCCCCATAGCTGTATGACTTTGGAATGACCACATGCCCTCTCAGAGTTTTGAGCTGCACATCTAAAAAATGACCAAAAGATGTCAGTTCCAGGGACTTGGACTCCCCCTCCCACCCCCCAGATCTGCCCTCTAGGAAGACCAGCATGTTCCCAAGGAGACAAGGGCTATGAGGCAAACCTTGCTGTGGCTGTGTAAATATGATGCCCAACTTTCTCCACTTCCTGGATATTTGATGTAAAGGAGGTAAAATGGTGATGCAGCAGGAAGAGGTCCTGCAGACCATGGCCTGCTATATGTCTGGTCATTGCTTTTCTTTGGGTTGGAGGACAGAGTGGGCATGGAGCCCTGAAGGGAGGTGTACAGGCAGCCCTGCCCTCACCATGATACTAGAACTTGCCGTCCACTGACCCCCTTGGTGTATGGCTGTGCCTTTTTCATAATCTCATCCTCTATGTCCTATTCAAGCCTAGCCCGGAGAAAGTGTTGGAAGGACAACTGACTCGACTCCCCTGGGGGTGGTAAGTGCACTGTGGGCAGGTGTAAGCTGAGGTTGGATGGTACTGGGCAAGGCTGTAGTATAGGGTGTCCTGAACTGTGAGGTGAGCAGAGGAAGTGACCAGGTATATTTGTGGGGGCTGAAACCTTCCCCTGGAATCTCCTGGGTAAGGCTGGTGGGGCATCTGTGAAGTCAGCTTTCAGGGCTGTGGGCCCAGGAAAGGCCCCAATGAGGCGAAGTTTCCTCCTGCTTCCACGCTGAGGTGGGATGCCTACAGCGCATATTCTTAACATATGTTCACCTTGGCACTGTGCTCCTGCCAAAAAGCTGTCACGGGACGTTTAGCAGAGGAGACAGCATAGGAAACATTCCTGTTGTACTTTGGGGAACCTGCAACTAATAGGGCATGTATGATGGGGGACCGCTAGGCGGGGGTGACCCTGCCAAAGCCTGTTTGGTCCAGCATCAGAGGAGCGGGCATTAATAGTGTCTGGCGGACAAAGCACGGGCCCTGCAGCTGTTGGAATAAAGCACAGCTGATGTGGGTTGAGCACCTACTATGTGCCAGGTGCTGGCTTTGGGCCTCACACTCCATCCTCTCACCAGCCTCACAGTTTATAGACAAATAAGCTACTTTGCTTGGGTGGACCTGACTCTCAGCAAATCTATCTATAATAATAAAAGCATAATATGCTAATTAGACCAGATGTCCTTCCTGATGACCTTCTGGATGAAGCCAGGGCTATGAGAGAAGCCTGGGTCTCAGGTGCCAGAGGGAAGCCGGTGCTGGCAATTGGAGGAAGGAAGGCCTACTCTTGCAAGGATTTTGTGCATTGGACCTCTAGTCTCAAATAAAAAAAGAGGGCAGCTGGAGGGGTCTGGGCGCCCGGGCTGGGTCTCTCCAGGGACGGCCTGGTCCACGCCTTTACCTCCTGGATTGGTCTCCACATGACTCAAGTGGGGCGGAAGCACCTTCCACCTCCTCACTCCGCCCTGTGAGCTGGTCGCAGGCATGCAGCCCAGTTCCCGCTATGATCCACAAAGCCCTTTCCCTGCCGCCCATCTTTTGTTCCGGCCCAGGTGGTGGAGTGTGGCAGTCGTCCCCTGAAGGGCATTGACTCGTGGTCACAGTGTCAGAGCTGCACAGGCCCTGAGTCATGTGGGATCCCCTTTGTATTGCACGTGGGGAACTGACGCAAGGAAGGGAAGGGCAGAGCACTTAGCACCATGGCTGGCTCTTCCCAGGTCCTCAGTGGACACTTGGTGAATGACGGTCACATGCTGCTTGTGGGCCATTTTTGAATCAGCTCTTGAGGTGCCCGAGGACTTACGGAATAAGAGGGACCAGATGAAGCAATATTTATTTATTTATTTATTTTTATTTTTTAAAATATATTTTATTGATTTTTTTACAGAGACGAAGGGAGAGGGATAGAGAGTTAGAAACATTGATGAAAGAGAAACATTGATCAGCTGCCTCCTGCACACCTCCCACTGGGGATGTGCCCACAACCAAGGTACATGTCCTTGACTGGAATCGAACCTGGGACCTTTCAGTCCTCAGGCTGACACTCTATCCACTGAGCCAAACCGGTTAGGGCTGGTTTTGTTTTTTTACTAAGGATATTTAATATTGTCCATCCATGTAAAGAACTGGATTTTTATATTCTTTCTCAGAGCGTGTTGGTTCTGGTCTCTTCAGGGATAATATTTAATTCCCAGACATGAAGTGAAGTGCTGCTATTTAGCAGGTCTCCCATCTCTTAGGTATGTTTCAGACATCTGTTACTTCTAGACTATAAACATTTCTCAAATGTTAATGTGTACATGGATCACTGGTGATGTAGTTAGAATGAAGATTTTGATTCGAAAAGTCTGTGGTGGGCCCTGAGACTCTGTACTTCCAACCATCTCCTAAGTGATGCTATTGCTACTGTACCACAAACCACACTAAAGAGCAAAGCTAGACCACATACAGTCTTTTCAGTCCTCTGCTCTTCTGTCCTTTGTATCTTTCCCAGAACCACCTGCTCTACTTCTTCCATTCAGAAACTCTCATCTGGTCTGCTCATGGCAGATCATTATCATGAGTCATGAAAGCCAAAACATGCCAATACAATTGCAAATGTAGACATGGCACTCTCTTCACCCGCTCCAGCCAACATCAAGAACCCATTGAGCTCCTTTTCTTTTCTTTTTTTTTTTTTTCTAGTTATATTATGGGGTCAGTTTTTCTTTTCTTTTTTTTTAATTTATTTTTTATTGTTTTAAGTTTACAAATAGTAGTACATATGTTTCCTTTTTTTTTCCCCATTGATCTCCCCCCGACCTCCCCTACCCCCCAGGACATGCCTTCACCTGCCCACCCTCCCCCCCCCCCCCCCCGCCCCAGTGTCTTATATCCATTGGTTGTGCTTATATGCATACGTACAAGTCCTTTGGTTGGTCTCTTACAGCCCCCCTCCCCTAACCTCCTCTGTCTTCCCCAATGTAGTTTGACAGTCTGTTCAATGCTTCTTGGCCTCTGTATCTTTTTCCCACCATTTCTTTCCTTTAAAAAGTTTTGCCTTTGCAGACTGGAAATAAACATATAATAACAAAACAAGACAAAACAAAAAAATGTTTGAGTCCCAATTTCAATGTCCAACAGTTCCTTATGTGTACATGTCAGCAGTGATATCTGGATGGTGGGCACATGGTGGCAATGCAGGTCCGACCCTCTCTGGTTTGGTCCTAGGTAACCTGCAGCGGTGCACAGGTGCTGACTGCTCGCGTGGCAAGGCATTGTCAGCGTCTTCCATCTCTGGACTGTTTTTTCCTCTTGTCTTCATGGTTGGAGCACTCCTATCAATTCCTCTCTGTTGCAGGAATCCATCTGGTCTTGGGGTTGTTTTCTGAAAATATACAAATATATTCTCGACCACAAGTTAATAAAGGAATCTTTTCTATATAATTGATTTGGGATCCTTTTTATTTTTGTTCAGATGATTTTCCTTTGTCTTATTTAGACACCATGTGTGTTTTTAATGGCCGTCTTGCTGTTAGAATTGCAAATGAAACTTAATTTGGTAAAGTAAAAATTTTCTAGATGTAATTTACTTATAGGATATTTTTCCTTACATGATATTGCCCTACTATCCCCCCCCCTTTTTTTTTATTAATGGAGGTTTTTGTAAATTTTATAATGCAGTCTTGATAACTTTAAATTAAAAAAAATTTTTCCCCCCACACATATGACTGCTTTAGGTTCATTGCATATTCAGGAATTTTACCATGAAATGAACTACCAATAGAAATTTTAGTTATTACTTTAAGAACAGCTTTTTATCCAGTACAATTAACTTTACTTGAATATTCACTTATTTCAATTAGCCTATTTAAATTAATCTGAAAACTCAATTACTATTTTACTGTCAAATTTAATACTCTACCAACAATCTTAGTTTACCCTGTAAATATTAGTGGGAAGGATTATTTGCATTCTTGAGTGGGCCCTGAGCATTCCAGATGCTCAGCTGAATTTAGATATAGGGCAACTGCTGTCGGCCAAGTCTCTTGTCTGTTAGCTGGGTCCCGATCTGAGCTGGGCCAAGTCTCTGTCTGTCACCTGTATCTCGATGTGAGCTGGGCCAGGTCTTTTTCTGTTGCCTGGGTCCCGTTCTGAGCTGGGTGTGGGAAGCGCGAAGCAGCCATGGGGGCAGGAGACCTCCTTCAGATGGGGTGAGGGTTCAAGCCCCTGCAATGTTGGGGGGGTGAGGGTCTGTGCCCCACTTCTGTTGGCCCCCCCCCCCAAGTTCTCTCCTGATGGCCCCTCTGCGACTGTGCCTGTCTTAGGTTGTTCCTTCCTTGAGGAATCTTACCCGTCTCTGGTTAACCAGCCATCCTCTGGGGCCAAGCAGGGTGGTGTGAGGTTCAGTTCTGTCTCCTTGGTAGCCTATGCCCCCGTGGCCTCCACACCCAGCACCTTCCTTGGGAACCCCTGGCCTGCTGGCAAGGTCCCGGTGCTGATCACATATCTCAGGGAACTCGGGTTTCTTCTCCAGTGAGGGCCCAGCTCACACAATTGGATGTGAGATAGATCCATGGTACCAGCCCCCACGAGGCTTCAAGCTCAGCATGAACAGAAAGCTCAGGTAACAGCTGAGGGCAATTGGATTGTGAGAAGAGGGTCCCTCTTGGCACAAAGGGCAAGAGGGGCCAATATAGGATGCTCAAGTGCCTTCCCAGTGCCTTAATTCCTTCTGCAAGGGATTAAATCCTTTCATGTCCTTTTTTTTTTTTTTTTAATTGCTGCCAACCATTCAAAGAATTAGTTTGTAAGTTTGTTTGGGATAATTCTAAAATATGCTGTTGTAAAATATCTAAAATTATAATGACATTGTAGAATAATATCATGTAAGGATATTCTTTGCCCTAGGCCCTGGCAATTCCATTTCAAACTGGCTGTCAATTTCTTTTTGTAGCTTTATATAAACTTTGCCAGGGATGCAAAAACACAAATTACTTACTTTAGTTCAAGAGGCCAAATATATTGACTTTCAATTACAATCCTTATGACTTTTGAAGGAAACTTCTCTTTGTTTCCTTCCAAAATAATTTTCAGTCTACAGAGAGTTTCATTTAAAAATTTTTGTCACATGAGACAATTTCTCTTAATGCCCCGCCCCCTTGTTGCCTGTGTCCATTGATTAGGTTCATATGCATGCATACAAATCCCTTGGTTGATCTCTCCACCTTACCCCCACCCTCCCCTACCTTACCTGAGGTATGATGTTCTGATTGACGTTTCTCAGCCTCTGGATCTGTTCTTGTTCATCAGTCTATGCCGTTCATTATATTCCACAAATGAGAGCGAGATCATCTGATATTTATCTTTCTCTGCCTGGCTTATTTCACTCAGCATAATATTCTCCATCTCCATCCACATTGTTGCAAATGGTAGGAACTCCTTCTTTTTTTACCGCAGCATAGTATTCCATTGTATAGATATACCACAGTTTTTTAATCCATTCATCTGCTGATGGGCATTGAGGTTGTTTCCAAATCTTGGCTATGGTGAATTGTGCTGCTATGAACATAGGGGTGCATATTTCCTTTCTGATGCGTGTTTCTAGATTCTTGGGATATATTCCTAGAAGTGGGATCACTGGGTCAAATGGGAGTTCCATTTTTAGTTTTTTGAGGAAGCTCTATACTGTTCTCCACAGTGGCTGCACCAGTCTGCATTCCCACCAGCAGTGCAAAAGAGTTCCTTTTTCTCCGCATCCTCGCCAACACTTGTTGTTTGTTGATTTGTTGATAAAAGCCATTCTGACAGGTGTGAGATGGTACCTCATTGTTGTTTTGATTTGCATCTCTCTGATGATTAGTGACTGTGAGCAGGTTTTCATATGTCTCTTGGCCTGCCTTCTGTCTTCTTTCGAAAAGTGTCTATTTAGATCAGTTGCCCATTTTTTATTTGGGTTGTTTATCTTCTTTTTAAGTTGTATGAGTTCTCTGTATATGTTGGAGATTAAACCCTTATCATTGATATCATTGGCAAATATGTTCTCCCATGCAGTGGGCTTTCTTGTTGTTTTATTGATGGTTTTCTTTGCTGTGCAAAAGCTTTTTATTTTGATGTAGTCCCATTTGTTTATTTTCTCTTTAGCTTCCATTGCCCTAGGAGTAGTATCAGTGAAGAAGTTCTTTCGGCATATGTCCGAGATTTTGCTGCCTGTGGATCCCTCTAGTATTTTCATGGATTCCCGTCTTATGTTTAACTCCTTTATCCATTTTGAGTTTATTTTTGTGTATGGTGTAAGTTGGTGACCTAGCTTCATTTTTTTTGCATGTATCTGTCCAATTTTCCCAACACCATTTGTTGAAGAGACTGTCTTGACTCCATTGAATGTTTGTGCCTCCTTTGTCAAATATTAATTGAGCATATTGATTTGGGTCAATTTCTGGGTTCTCTATTCTATTCCATTGATCTATATGTCTGTTCTTGTGCCAGTACCAGGCTGTTTTGAGAACAGTAGCTTTGTAATACAACTTGATATCTGTTATTGAGATCCCACCTACTTTGTTCTTCTTTCTCAGGATTGCTGTAGCTATTTGGGTTCTTTTTTTATTCCAGATAAATTTTTGGAAAGTTCGTTCTAGGTCTGTGAAATATGTTGTTGGTATTTTAATGGGAAGTGCATTGAATTTATAGATTGCTTTGGGTAGTATGGACATTTTGATGATGTTGATTCTACCAATCCATGAACATGGTATGTTCTTCCATCTGTTTATGTCTTCCTCTATCTCTTATTTCAGTGTCGTGTAGTTTTCTATGTATAGGTCTTTTACCTCTTTAGTTAGGTTTATTCCTAAGTATCTTAATTTTTTTGGTGCGATGGTAAATGGGATTGCTTTTTTAGTCTCTCTTTCTGTAAGTTCATTATTGGTGTATAGAAATGCCATAGATTTCTTGGCATTAATTTTGTATCCTGCTACATTACCGAATTCAGTTATTAAGTCTAATAATTTTTTTATGGAGTCTTTAGGGTTTTCTATGTACAGTATCATGTCATCTGCGAATAAGGACCATTTTACTTCTTCTTTTCCAATTTGGATGCCTTTTATTTCTTCTTCTTGTCTGATCACAATGGCTAGTACTTCCAGCACTATATTAAACAGGAGTGGTGAGAGTGGGCATCCCTGTCTTGTTCCTGTTCTTAGGGGAAATGGTTTTAGTTTTTGCCCATTGAGTATGATGTTGGCTGTGGGTTTGTCGTATATGGCTTTTATTATGTTGAGGTATGATCCTTCTATTCCCACCTTGTTGAGAGTTTTTATCAAGAAAGGGTGTTGGATTTTTATCAAATGCTTTTTCTGCATCAATTGATATGACTATGTGATTTTTATCTCTCAATTTGTTTATGTGATGTATCACGTTTATTGATTTGCGAATATTGTACCATCCTTGCATCCCTGGGATAAATCCTACTTGGTCATGGTGTATAATCTTTCTGATGTACTGCTGGATTCGATTTGCTATAATTTTATTGAGGATTTTGGCATCTATGTTCATGAGGGATATTGGCCTGTAATTCTCTTTCATTGTGTTGTCTTTATCTGGTTTTGGTATTAGGGTGATGCTGGCCTCATAGAAGGAGCTTGGAAGTGTTCCTTCTTCTTGAATTTTCTGGAATAGTCTGAGGAGGATAGGTTTTAGTTCTTCCTTGAATGTTTGGTAAAACTCCCCTGTGAAGCCATCAGGCCCTGGGCTTTTGTTTGCTGGAAGCTTTTTGATGACTGCTTCAATTTCTTCCATAGTTATCAGCCTATTGAGATTCTTAGAATCTTCCTGAGTGAGTTTTGGAAGGTTGTATTTTTCTAGGAATGTGTCCATTTCCTCCAGATTGTGTAGTTTGTTAGAATAGAGTTGTTCATAGTATTTTTTAACAATTCTTTGTATTTCTGTGGGGTCTGTTGTTATTTCATCTCTTTCATTTCTTATTTTGTTTATTTGGGTCCTCTCTCTTTGCTTCTTGGTGAGCCTGGCTAGAGGTTCATCAATCTTGTTTATCCTTTCAAAGAACCAGCTCTTGGTTTTGTTGATCCTGTGTATTGTTTTTTTGGTCTCTATGTCATTCATTTCTGCTCTGATCTTTATTATGTCCTTCCTTCTGCTCACTGTGGGCTTTTCTTGTTGCTCTCTTTCTAATTCTTTGAGTTGTTGAGTTAGAAGATTTATTACCATTTTTTTTTGTTTTTTTGAGGTAGGCCTGTAGAGCTATAAACTTCCCTCTCAAGACTGCTTTCATTGTGTCCCATAGCATTTGCATTGTTGTGTTTTTATTGTCATTATTCTCCAGGATGTTTTTAATTTCTTCTTTGATCTCGTTGATCACCCAATCATTGTTTAATAGCATGCTATTCAGTTTCCATGTGTTTGAATTTTTTGGAATGTTTTCATTATAGTTTATTTCTAATATTATGCCATTGTGGTCTGAGAAAATGCTTGATATGATTTCAATCTTTTTGAATTTAGGGAGGCTTTGTTTGTGACCCAATATGTGGTCTATTTTTGTAAATGTCCCATGGGCACTTGAGAAGAACGTATATTCCGAGGCTTTGGGGTGAAATGCTCTGAAGATGTCAATTAGGTCCATCTGATCTAGTGTGTCATTTAGAATTGCTATTTCTTTGCTGATTTTTTGTCTAGAGGATTTATCCAGTGATGTCAGTGGTGTATTAAAGTCTCCTACTATGATTGTATTGTTGTTGATCTCTCCCTTGATCTCTTCCAGGAGTTTTTTTTTTTATGTATTTGGGTGCTCCTGCGTTGGGTGCATATATGTTTACCAGAGTTATATCTTCTTGTTGAATTGCTCCCTTTAGTATTATGTAGTGGCCTTCCTTATCTCTTGTTATGGCCTTTACTTTGAGGTCTATTTTATCAGATATAAGTATTGCTACCCCAGCTTTTTTCTCATTTCCATTTGCTTGAAAAATATTTTTCCATCCCTTCACTCTCAGTCTGTGTGAATCCTTTGCTCTGAGGTGGGTCTCTTGTATACAGCAAATATATGGGTCATGTTTTCTTATCCATTCAGCTACCCTATGTCTTTTGATTGGTGCATTTAATCCATTTACGTTTAATGTTATTATTGACAAGTACATGTTTGTTGTCATATTTTTCCCCTTAGTGTTTGTGTTTCTTTTTGCCTTTCTCTTTCTTCTTTTTACAGCAGTCCCTTTAGCATTTCTTGCATTGCTGGCTTGGTAGTGATAAACTCTCTTAGCCCTTTTTTGTCTGTGAAGCTCCTGATTCCACCTTCAATTTTGAATGATAACCTTGCTGGGTATAGTATTCTTGGATTCAGTCCCTTGCTTTGCATCACTTTGTATATTTCATTCCATTCCCTTCTGGCCTGGTGTGTTTCTGTTGAGAAATCAGTTGATATTCTAATAGGAGATCCCTTGTAGGTAACTTTCTGTCTCTCTCTGGCAGCCTTTAAGATTCTTACTTTGTCATTAGTATTCGCCAATTTAATTATGATGTGTCTTGATGTCGGTCTTTTGGGGTTCAACTTGTTTGGAACTCTATGTACTTCTTGGACTTGCATAGTTTTTTTCTTGCCAATATCAGGGAAGTTTTCTGTCATTATTTCTTCAAACAGGTTTTCTATTCCTTGCTTCTCTTCCTCTCCTTCTGGTATCCCTATTATTCTAATATTGTTTCATTTTGTGTTGTCCCAAAGCTCCCTTAGGCTCTCCTCTTGCTTTTTAAGTCTTCTTTCCATTTGCTGCTGTGTTTGTGTGTGTTTTCCTACCTTGTCTTCTAATTCGCTGATGTGGTCCTCAGCCTCTTCTAGTCTACTGTTTAAGCCTTCCAATGTGTTCTTTATTGCAGCTATGTCGTTCTTCATCTCCTCTTGGTTTCTTTTCATGTTGGTGACATTTTCATTCAGCTCCTTATAGTTCTCATTGAGTTGTGTGTATTTGTCATCCATCCGTTTAAACATCCTTAGAACCATTGCTCTGAATTCTCTCTCTGTTAAGTTGCTAGCCTCAATTTCATTTAACTCCCTTTCTGGTGATTCCTCTTTTTCTTTCCTTTGGGTATTGCTTTTTTGTCTCCCCATGTTTTCCTGAAATGTTTTAATTGTAGATCCAATTGCTTTGCTACCCAGGTTCTTTTGGTGATGGTGCTACTGGTGAAATCTTTCTGTTATCCTGGGCTTGGTTATCTAGTGTAGCTCCCTACTTGAGCTATTTGGATTCTCTTAATGTAGGCCTGTAAGCTTGAGAGGCACAACTGCAGTGCCTAGAAGGCAGCTGCTGTGGAGGGGAGTGTCCCAATTTTTGCTGGCTTGCACCCTTAATTTAAATCACATGTGCCCAGTGGGGCTTCACAGTGGCACCAAGGAACAGTCTGTCAGGGTGATGTGGCTCAGGGGGCTACACTTGGGAAAGGGGTAACTGTGTTGCCCAGAGTTCTGTAGTTGTGAGGTGGGCAGACTCAACTTTCGCTGCTGTGTCTGTGGTGGGTAGGCGCTTTCTCCAGGTGGCGGCTCACAGGAGCACTGGCGGTAAGTTTGCCAGCGAGGTACACTGAAGCACTCTGGAGGGCCCTGGCAGTGTAGCCACGTAATTGAGGTGCTTAGCTTCTAAAGATTTCTCTTTAGAGTAGATCCTATGGCCTCAGGGAGTATTCAGATTCCATGGTGTTAATCAGGGTGGAATCTGGGTGTGGCTATATTGGTTGCCTGGAGACTGGGGGGAGGGGCTATCTCTCAGGAGAAAATGGATTCTGTGGGCTTAGATATGACTCAGCACCAGACTTGCTACCACTTCTCCTGGACCATCAGTTGCCCACTCTGCCCAGATTCCACAACTCTACCCCTTCTCCCGCACTTCTGTCACAGGTAAGCGCCTGTCTCCAAAAGGTCCCACAAACTAGGTTCAGTGGGGAAAGGTGCAGGCCCCAGCGCGAGGAAGGACCGCGTCTCTGCCATTTCCTCTCTTGCCAGCACTCCGCGGTCCGGCAGCTCTTAAAGGCTGCCTTTGAGCTCAGATCCCAAATCCAGACTCTATGGTCTAAAATCCTTCAGACCTTGCCTGTCCTCAGGTATGCGGCTTGGCACTGTGTAGTTTCTCCCTGACCTTCTGGGCACAGAGGTCCGGGAGATTCTACTGCCTAGATCTTTGATTTTACCTTTATCCGGGGGATCCCTGCTCTTCCCAGCTGCAAACTGTCTCACCAGCTGTGCCTCCTTCGCCAATTCGGGCTGGATTCCGCTCATCTCAGCTGCCTCCTCTATTTGCTCCGGGACAAGGCTCAGGACACATCCTTCTATTCTGCCGCCATTTTGTCTCTCTCCAGATGAAGCAATATTTAACTGTGTGCAAGAGATTGTGGGAAATCTCAGTGCTGACCTGCTCCCCTCCTCCCAGGCGAGGGTGCCCACTCTTCCTCCCCTGAGTGCATGCCTCATGCAAGAAGTGAAATTCCTCTTTGCCCCTCCTCAGGATTTGCTGTGTATGGGTGTGCACCGCAGGCACCCACCACAGGCACACACATACACATGCACTCACACATATGCACTCACTCTCTTACACATGCACATGCATACATGCATGCACACCCATACACTCACACATACACACTCACTCTCTTACATATGTGCATGCACACCATGCACTCACTCTCTTACAGGACTCACTCACAGGGCACACCATAAACACTCACTCTCTTACACACATGCACACACGCATACAGGAACACAGGATTCCCTCTCTGGGTTGAGATCTTCACAGAAAAGCAGATACAGGGAGGGGCAGTCTGAGTTCCCCAGCCTGGCTGCCCCTGGTGTCCCAAATGCCATGTCCATGCTGGTCAGTGTTGAAATGAATTTTAATTCCATGTTTCTGGCCAAGCATTGGTTTCCACCAACGTAAGGCTGACCGTGGTCGGGGCCCTCCCCTCACAGAGCTTAAGGTCCAGTGGAGGGTCACCCCGTGGTCACCCACAGAGGGCTACAGCTTGGAGGAGGGCTCCAGATCACATCTGAACAGGGTCCTCTGGGCATTTGAAGGGGGAATGACAGACTTCCATGGGCTCTGGCTAGTACCTCTCAGAAACTATCAAAGGACACTTAGAATTTTGCAACAGAAAGTAGTGGTAGGCTGGAGCAGGGTGCGCACCAGCCAGAGGGGTGGGGTGGACAGCATGTTAGGATAGGCAAGTGGTCCCCGTGTGCCAGCCTGGGGCAGGAGGGCACAGATGGAAAGGGCTTCAATGCGTTGCCAGGGTGCCTTTTTTCTGTGAGTGGGGGAGTGGGCTCCGGATGGGTAAGAGAGGTGGCCATGAGGGGCCAGTTGAGGTGGGAAACTGGCATCTAAATAAAGGCACAGAGGCTGAGGTGAGAGCCCTGGGAGCCCTGCCCTCCTGGAGCTTCCAGACCAGCAGGAGGTGTCAAGGCAGCTGGTGGCTGTGCTGGGAGGGGGTCTGCGGGAAGCGAGGGGGATGGGTTGGCCAGGGGGTTCTGAGTCAGACCTGAGAAGAGAAGAAGGAGTGGGAGGTGTCAAGAAGGAAGGCCAGGTGTCTGGGGAGAGAGAAGACCTGCCGCTGGAGGTGGGGCAGGTAGCCATGTCCCATCTCTCCCATCTGCCTGGGGCAGGAGCCAGCCATTGTCAGCCTGTGTGGTCTGGGAGCTGCAGCCCAGAATATTAAAATCTCTCTCAGGTTTATCTCCTCCCCATCTCGCTCATTTGAAATCCCCACAATTCGGGGGAGAAAGTTACTTTAATCCTCTGGTTCCTATCAGCCTAATTACAGTTTCAATAGATGGCGGGCAGGGCTCTAAATGAGATCGGAGGACACAGGAACACATTATGTTGGCGCTAATAATGATCTGTCTTTGTTTTATCATTTCACGTTGTTGCCTCTCATTTTGGCTGCCTGAATTCTTAATGCCTCCGAGTGGCTCAGAGATTGCTTCCTGGCTGCCAGGCCGGGACGCACTTGCAGGCTCGCATATGAAAACACCCGCCTGGTGCCTGCTGCTAACAAGCCCGCCTCCATTTAAATTTCAATCAGCCCTTCTGTTTGTGTGTGAGTTCCTTGGATGGATGAAATTAGCAATTTTGAAAAATTGATTAAAATTGCTGGTTTCACACTCCTCAAAACATCCAAATCAATCTTTAAAAGAAAGAATCCGCAATTCTTGTTGGACTCACCATGTCCGCAGTCTGAGGAACTGCCAAGTGTGCTGATGGGGAACGGGTTGCTAGTTTGGGCTACCGCTTATCTGGGCTCTAGATTAACTCCTGTGTGACTGTCCTAAGTGCCGGAACCTCTTTGGGTCTCTTTTTTCTTATGTCTGTGAAATAAAGAGGTTTGACTGGCTGGGGACCCCCACAGACTCTTCCGGCTCCGACACCATGTCATTATGGATCTCTGCAGGTGGAATCAGCATTCAGACGAGGCGAGAATATTAACAACACATAGCACATTTGGGAACATTTTTAGCTAAATCTAGCACTTTATATGCATTATTTATATCCACAGGATCATCATGAGAAGACGCTGAGAAAATACAATTATTATCTCCACTTTCTGGTGTGGAAATGGAGGCATCCACCTTCCATGGTGCTCTGATCCCCAGCCCAGGGCCTGAAGCCTCCCCTATGACCAGGTGAAGGCCGTTCTGACCTGCCCAGTGAGGGCTCTCCCAGGGGAGTGGTGCACGGGGCTCCCTGGACAACCAGGCAGTGGCCACTGGCAGCAGCTGTTGAAGACGTCCCCGGACTACCTCTTCTCTGTGCTTTGCGTTGATGTCTTGAAAGCTCTGTTCATCAACTGTGTGGCCGTGATGATGCAGAGCAGTGAAATGGTAATAAAGATGGGGATGTCTCATTTCCCTAAAGAGTGTGCACTGCACCACAGCACATACCCATGGTCCCGGCACAGATAAAAACATCCTGAAAGTATTACAAAGCAAGTATTGTTTTGAAAACATGCTGCTTGTGGCTATGGGCAGGAGTCATGGCCCTTCACCTCCTCGGGTCTCACCGTCCTGGGCCTCCCGTGGACTCACCTTGTTCGGTGATGAGGCGCTGCTGCTCCTCCACTTCAATCTGAGTGTCACAGCCCTTGTCTTTGTTTGTTAGGTCCCCAAGGCACAGCTGTCGGCAGTGCCTAATCTTGAGAATGCCTAGGGCTCTCCTTAAAGTGGAGGGATGCTCGGTGCCCGCTCAGAACCCCAGCCCATTTGGGAAGCCCTAGTTCTCTAGACACACCCTGTGTCTACATGGATGAAGTCCTTGTGGTCTCACCTTCCAATCCACTGGCCAGAGGGTCAGTGTGTAGACAGCTTGAATTCTTTTCACAACCCTATACATACTTACTGAACCCCTGCTAAAGTTAGTGGAAAGAGAGAGAGGCACTATGGGAAAAACATGTTTTCCAGATCTAAAATTGAATACCAGAGCCATCACAAATGTTTCGTGACCTTGGAAAGTCACTTAACTCTCCGGACCTGGGTGTCCTCAATTGTCAGGTAAGGACACTGGTCCCTCTCGGACTGTCTTCAGAAGGCATAGTGGCATGCATGTGCCACACCTGGCACAGAACCAGCAGTAGCTATATTCCTACCAGAAGAAACCCGTGGCACCCCTAAGGGGACTATTCTGAAGCATCTGTGAGTTCCCAAGTGGCTGGCCTCTCCCATAGCATGTAATTCCCCCTTCAAGGGAGGAGGATGGAGGCGGTGGACTAGGCTCACTCACAGGGAAGTAGCTGCTCCTTTCACTAGCCTCATATTACATTTCAGGCCTCAGCATAGTGTAAAACACTCTGTGTTGTGGAGATCCAGGGAATTGAAATAGTGGGTATAACGCCCGCAGTGTCAAGGTTCTGCTTCCTGTAAAGCCGGTGGTAGGCACTCAGGCTATTCATGTGGACCGTATGGAAGACAGGCTGGAAGGAGGCAAAGCACGGTGATGGAGTGGATTTGGCCAGCTTTCTTGTGAGTACTACATCTGTCCAAGGCAGCCTTTTGTAGCACCTTGGTGACCATCTGAGCACCATGCAGGTAGAGCCACTGAGTTGGGGAACCATGGGGTCCCAGCAAAGGGTGCATTTTATCTGAGAGTGAGAGAAATCCAACTCAGCCTGGCTCAAGCCAAAGCCAGGTTATGGGCATGCATGCAGGAGTCAGGCATGACCGGTCCTAGGTACCATATGGAATTGTCAGCTTCCGTCTCAGCTTTTGTTCCTCTGTATGGACTCCATCCTCAGGCTGGCTGAGCCCACACGGTGACGGTGACAGAAGTGGCGCCCGGAAACTCTAGGCTCACATCCTATCTTCTCCAATGGTCTCGGTCAAATCCTGGTGCTGGCTCTCCTTGGCTCACAAGGGCCATGTACCCATTCTTGAACAAAAGCGCATGGCCAGGGGAGTGGGGTACACTGATGGCCGAGGCCCGGCTCACTGGCCCCTCCAGGGCCTTCAGTGGAGGATCAGGGTGGGTGGCTCCTATAGGAAGGAGACTGAGGGCTGAATGGGCAAAGCCTAGAGGTGGCCAATCCCACTGGTCAAGCAGCCCAGGGCAAGTGGCAGAACTGAGGGTGCCTTCTCATCAATCCTGACTGCCCCCGTCCCCGCTCCCCCAACACATTGTTTAGGCTCCTGGTTTTGACCTATTAAAAACACAGGTGATTTAAACAATTTGAAAAATCTGAATATTGATTAGTTTGGGACCCCATTAAGGGGAAAGCAGGGTCCCGCAGCACTGACCTGCCCACAGGTGGAGATGCAGGCGCTTGAGTGGGAAGCTCTGGCATATGAGGGTGCTGCCCACTGCGGCTGCGCTGCCTTCCAGGGACCGATGCCAGCAGTGTCTGCTACAAACCTAGGTGGGCATTTGATTTTAAGAAATTATTAACAGTTTTATTAGGTGCCTTCATGACTTGAAATTAACATAGGTATATGCTTTAATTTTTAAGAGATATATTCTGAAGAATTTAGGTGTGAAATATCATATTTATGATTTACTTTATAATATTTCAGCAAAACAACCCCACATGAAGCAAATAGTGCAAAATGTTAGCAGTTGTTAAATCTAGGTGACGGTATATGTCTGTGGGCATTAGTGGTCCTTTGTCTACCTTTGGTAAGTTTGGGAATGTTTGTAATCAGAAGGAACCCCTGGGTGATGCTGGGACCTGCTGTGCTTGGTGATGGGTGGTAGCAGCTTTCCCGTGTCTGCCAGTCCTGAAGGCCCAGAGTCCAGTGCCCTGGCTGCGGCCCCACCCAACCTCCCCGTTGTTGTGTGACTGGAAATACGTCAGGGCCTTAGTTGCTCTGCCTGTGGATGAAAGAGAGGGTTGTTTCAGATTCCTGAGAGCTGCCACACTCTGAGGCCTGGGGGTCAGTGGCCTAGAAGTGAATGCATATATTCCCACTCTACTGCGAGTGTTTATCAGAAATGATGCTGAATTGTGCCAAAAGATTTTTTTTTGGGGGGGATTCCACTGAGATATGATTTTACTGATATTGGAACATTACACTGACTGTTATTAGTAGGATAAATCCCACTGGGTCAGGTGAATTACCTTTCTGTATATTGATGAATACAATTTGCTCATACTCAAAAAGTATTTTAGCCCCATAAAGAGTATTGGTCTGTGGTATTCTATTTTAATATCTTTTTCTGGTTTTGGTATTAGGATAAGTTGACTTCATAAAATTAGTTAGGAAGGGTTTTCTGAAAGAGATTGATAGGTATGGTATTTTTTCTACCTATTTTAAAAATTGAATTTACCACTGGAACTATTGTAGTCTAGTGCTTTCTTTGTGGGAAGTTTTATAACTATGAATTAAATTTATTTAATAGATATAGGAAATTCAGTTTTTAAATTAATTCTTGTGTGAGTTTAGGTAGTTTGTGTTTTTCAAAGAATTTGTACATTTTGTCTAAGTTGTTGATTATGGCATAAAAATTTTCTAGTATTTATCATTATCATACCCCTTATCATTATGTAATGCCCCTTTTTATCCCTGGATATATTCCTTTTTATGAAGTCTATTTGACTTGTATCAATGTAGTCAATGTTTTCTTTTTAAAATTAAAATATTTATTATTATTATTATTTTTAATTTCTTTATTGATTAAGGTGTTACATATGTGTCCTTATTTCCCCATTACCCTCCCATCCCCCCCACTCATGCCCTCACCCCCCTGTTGTCTGTGTCCATTGGTTAGGCCCATATGCATGCATACAAGTCCCTTGGTTGATCTCTCCCCTTTACCCCCACCCTCCCCTACCTTCCCTCCGAGGTTTGATGGTCTGATCAATGTTTCTCTGTCTCTGGAACTGTTTTTTTTTTTTTTTTAAATCAGTTTATGTTGTTCATTATATTCCACAAATGAATGAGATCATGTGATACTTATCTTTCTCTGACTGGCATATTTCACTTAGCATAATGCTCTCCAGTTGCCCATGTTGTTGCAAATGGTAGGAATTCCTTGTTTTTTAGCACAGCTTAGTATTCCATTGTGTAGATGTACCACAGTTTTTTAATCCACTCATCTGTTGATGGGCACTTAGGCTGTTTCCAAATCTTAGCTATGGTGAATTGTGCTGCTATGAACATAGGGGTGCATATATCCTTTCTGATTGATGTTTCTAGCTTCTTGGGATATATTCCTAGAAGTGGTATTACTGGGTCAAATGGGAGTTCCATTTTTAGTTTTTTGAGGAAACTCCATACTGTTCTCCACAGTGGCTGCACCAGTCTGCATTCCCACCAGCAGTGCACCAGGGTTCATTTTTCTCTGCATCCTCACCAACATTTGTCATTTATTGATTTGTTGATGATAGCCATTCTGACAGGTGTGAGATGGTACCGCATTGTCATTTTGATTTGCATCTCTCAGATGATTAGTGACTTTGAGCATGTTTTCATATGTCTTTTGGCCTTCCTTCTGTCTTCTTTCGAAAATTTTCTATTTAGGTCCGTTGCCCATTTCTTGATTGGATTGTTTATCTTCCTTTTGTTGAGTTGTATGAGTTCCCTGTAAATGTTGGAGATTAAATCCTTATCAGTGATAAAATTGGCAAATATGTTCTCCCATGTAGTGGTCTTTCTTGTTGTTTTGTTGATGGTTTCTTTTGCTGTGCAAAAGTTTTTATTTTGATGTAGTCCCATTTGTTTATTTTCTCTTTATTTTCCATTGCCATAGGAGCAGTATCAGTGAAGAAGTTCCTTTGGCATATGTCTGAGATTTTGCTGCCTGTGGATTCCTCTAGTATTTTTATGGTTTTCTGTCTTATGTTTAAGTCCTTTATCCATTTTGAGTTTATTTTTGTGTATGGTGTAAGTTGGTGGTCTAGTTTCATTTTTTTGCATGTATCTGTCCAATTTTCCCAACACCGTTTATTGAAGAGACTGTCTTTTTTCCATTGTATGTTCATGACTCCTTTGTCGAATATTAATTGGGCATAGTGGTTTGGGTCCATTTCTGGGTTCTCTATTCTATTTCATTGTTCTATATGTCTGTTCTTGTGCCAGTACCAGGCTGTTTTGAGAACAGTGGCTTTGTAATACAGCGTGAAATCTGGTATTGAGATCCCACCTAACTTTGTTCTTCTTTCTCAGGATTGCTGCAGCTATTCGGGGTCTTTTTTTATTCCAGATGAATTTTTGAAGAGTTCTTTCTAGAGCTGTGAAATATACCATTGGTATTTTAATGGGGATTGCATTGAATCTATAGATTGCTTTGGATAGTATGGACATTTTAATGATGTTGATTCTGCCAATCCATGAACACGGTATGTTCTTTCATCTGTTTATATCTTCTTCTATCTCTTTTTTCAGTGTCCTGTAGTTTTTTGCATATAGGTCTTTTACCTCTTTAGTTAACTTTATTCTTAGGTATCTTAATTTTTTTGGTGTGATGGAAAATGGGATTGCTTTTTTTAGTCTCTCTTTCTGTAAGTTCACTATTGGTGTATAGAAATGCCACAGATTTCTTGGCGTTAATTTTGTATACTGCTACCTTGCCAAATTCATTTATTAAGTCTAATAATTTTTTGATGGAGTCTTTAGGGTTTTCTATGTACTATATAATGACGTCTGCGAGTAAGGACAGTTTTACTTCTTCTTTTCCAATTTGGTTGCCTTTTATTTCTTCTTCTTGTCTGATAGCAATGGCTAGTACTTCCAGCACTATGTCGAACAGTAGTGGTGAGAGAGGGCATCTCTGTCTTGTTCCTGTTCTTAGGGGAAATAGTTTTAGTTTTTGTCCATTGAGTGTGATGCTGGCTGTGGGTTTATCATATATGGCTTTCATGATGTTGAGGTATGATCCTTCTATTCCCTCCTTGCTGAGAGTTTTTATCAAGAAGGGGTGTTGGATTTTGTCAAATGCTTTTTCTGCATCAATTGATATTATTATGTGATTTTTCACCCTCAATTTGTTTGTGTGATGTATCATGTTTATTGATTTGCAGATATTGTACCATCCTTGCATCCCTGGTATAAATCCTGCTTGCTCATGATGTATGATCTTTCTGATGTACTGCTGGATCCAATTTGCTAGAATTTTGTTGAGGATTTTGGCATCTATGTTCATGAGGAATATTGGCCTGTAATTCTCTTTCATTGTGTTGTCTTTATCTGGTTTTGGTATTAGGGTGATGCTGGCTTCATAGAATGAGCTTGGAAGTGTTCCTTCCTCTTGAATTTTTTGGAATAGTCTGAAGAGGATAGGTTTTAGTTCTTCCTTGAATGTTTGATATAACTCTCCTGTGAAGCCGTCTGGGCCTGGGCTTTTGTTTGCTGGAAGCTTTTTGATGACTGCTTCATTTTCTTCCATAGTTATTGCCCTACTGAGATTTTTAGAATCATCCTGAGTTTTGGATGGTTGTATTTTTCTAGGAATATGTCCATTTCTTTCAGGTTGTCTAGTTTGTTGGAATAGAGTTGTTCATAATATTTTTTAATAATCCTTATTTCACCTCTATCATTTCTGATTTTGTTTATTTGAGTCCTCTCTCTTTGTTTCTTGGTGAGCCTGGCTAGTGGATCATCAATCTTATTTATCCTTTCATAGAACCAGCTCTTGGTTTCATTGATCTTTTGTATTGTATTTTTGGTCTCTATGTCATTTATTTCTGCTCTAATCTTTATTATCTCCTTCCTTCTGCTCACTCTGGGGTTTTCTTGTTGCTTTCTTTCTAATTCTCTGAGTTGTAGCATTAGATGATTTACTACCATTTTTTTCTTGTTTTTTGAGGTAGGCCTGTAGAGCTATAAACTTCCCTTTCAGGACTGCTTTCATAGTGTTCCATAGGTTTTGGATTATTGTGATTTTATTGTCTTTAGTTTCCAGAATGTTTTTAATTTTTTCTTTGCTCTCATTGGTAACCCAATCAATATTTAATAACATGCAATTCAGCTTCCAAGTGTTTGAGTGTTTTGGATTGTTTTTATTGTAGTTTATTTCTAATATCATGCCATTGTAGTGTGAAAAGATGCTTGATATGATTTCAATCTTCTTGAATTTGGGGAGACTTTGCTTGTGACCCAGTATGTGGTCTGTTTTTGAAAATGTCCCATGTGCACTTGAGAAGAACGTATATTCTGCAGCTTTGGGGTGAAATGTTCTGAAGATGTCAATTAAGTCCATCTGATCTAGTGAGTCATTTAGGATTGTTGTTTCCTTGCTGATCTTTTGTCTAGAGGATTTATCCATTGATGTCAGTGGTGTATTAAAGTCCCCTACTATGATTGTAGTTGCCTATCTCTCTCTTGATATCTTCCAGGAGATTTTTTATGTATTTGGGTGCTCCTGCATTGGGTGCATATATGTTTACCAGGGTTATATCCTCTTGTTGTATCGATCCCTTTAGTATTATGAAGTGGCCTTCCTTACTCTTGTTATGGCCTTCACTTTGAGGTCTATTTTGTCAGATAAAAGTATTGCTACCCCAACTTTTTTTTTTATTTCCATTTGCCTGAAAGATATTTTTCCATCCCTTCACTTTCTTTTTTTTTTAAAAAATATATTTTATTGATTTTTTACTGAGAGGAAGGGAGAGGGATAGAGAGTTAGAAACATCGATGAGAGAGAAACATCGATCAGCTGCCTCCTGCACACTCCCTACTTGGGATGTGCCCACAACCAAGGTACATGCCCTTGCCTGGAATTGAACCTGGGACCTTTCAGTCCACAGGCCGATGCTCTATCCACTGAGGCAAACTGGTTAGGGCAATCCCTTTACTTTCAGTCTGTGTGAGTCCCTTGTTCTGAGGAGGGTCTCTTGTAGATAGCATATATATGGGTCATGTTTTTTTTATCCATTCAGCCACTCAGTATCTTTTTTTTTTTAAATAAATCTTTATTGTTCAGATTATTACAGGTGTTCCTCTTTTATTTTTCCCCATAGCTTCCCTCCACCTGATTCCCCACCCCACCCCATGGCCTTACCCCCAGCCACTGTCTTCATCCATAGGAGTAAGATTTTTGTCCACTCTCTTCCCGCACCCCTCACACCTGCTTCCTCTGAGAATCGTCAGTCCACTCCCTTTCTATGTCCCTGATTCTATTATATTCACCAGTCCATTCTGTTCTTCAGATTTTTCATTCACTTGATTTTTAGATTCCTTGTTGGTAGGTATGTATTTGATGTCATTTTGTTGTTCATAATTTTTATCTTTACCTTTTTCTTCTTCTTCCTCTTCTTAAAGGATACCCTTCAGCATTTCATGTAATCCTGGTTTGGTGGTGATGAACTCCTTTAGCTTTTTCTTGTCTGTGAAGCTCTTTATCTGACCTTCAACTCTGAATGATAGCTTTGCTGGGTAGAGTAATCTTGGTTGTAGGTTCTTGCTGTTCATCACTTTGAATATTTCTTGCCACTCCCTTCTGGCCTGCATAGTTTCTATTGAGAAATCAGCTGACAGTCGTATGGGTGCTCCCTTGTAGGTAATTATCTGTTTTTCTCTTGCTGCTTTTAATATTCTCTCTTTGTCTTTTGCCCTTGGCATTTTAATTATGATGTGTCTTGGTGTGGTCCTCTTTGGATTCCTCTTGTATGGGGTTCTGTGCGCTTCCTGAACTTGTACGTCTATTTCTTTCACCATGTAGGGAAAGTTTTCTGTCATTATTTCTTCTAATAGGTTTTCAATATTTTGCTCTCTCCCTTCTTCTGGCACCCCAAAAATTTGGATTTTGGTTTGCTTGAAGTTGTCCCAGAGGCTCCTTACACTATCTTCATATTTTTGGATTCTTTTTTCTTTTTGTTTTTCTGGTTGGATGTTTTTTGTTTCCACATATTTCAGATCTTTGGTTTGATTCTTGGGGTACGTTGATCTACAATTGAGTTTCTGTATATTCTTTATTTTAGACAGTGTATGCTTCATTTCTGACTGATCCTTTTCCATTTTTTTGGCAGTCTCATTAAGGTCCTTGAAGGTCTCACTAAGCTCCTCAGAAGTGTCATCAAGTTTCTCAGCAGTTTTTAGAAGATTCTTGAGTAACCTTATACATGTGGTTCTGAACTCTATGTCATCCAGTAGTTTGCTTTCCTCCATTTCTTTCATTCGTGACATGTTTCTTTGTTTCTGCATTTTGGCTGCTTTCCTGTGTTGATGGAGTGGCTTTGTGTGGTAGGTGACCTATAGGGGGCAGTAGCTCAGCCTCCCCAATCACCTGATGTAGACGCTCTTGGTACACCCCTTTGTGGGCTGAGTGCAAAGTCTTGGTGTAGTTAAGCCTTAATTTCTGTTGGTACGCTGGGAGGAATTGACCTCCAGGCCAATTAGCTGTGAGCACTCCCTGTGTCTATAATGGAAGAACTGCTGCGCTGAAGACACGCTTATGGGGCAGGACTTGTTTCAGTGGGGCTTTGGTGCTCACTGAGTCTGCCTCTTAAATGTGTCACTTATGGATGTGAGGAGTTGAAATCTGGTGTCTCACACTGACCACTAGGTACACTGCCTTCTGGATCTCCAATGGGGTGCAGGTCAGCTACTGTCTGAGGCCACTCAGCAGGAGCTACAGTGAGAGCTGCAGTTTTCTCCTCTTTGCTTGGGGTTTGGAGGTTTTGGAACTGTCTGTCCCAGGCTGCAAGTTTGCTAGGTTAAGCTGCGATAAGGCAGGCCTTTCTTATGCTAACTCTGCTGCTTGGAGCTTGGGTGGGTTTGTAGGTTTTGCAGGGCAGGGCCTCAGGGTGTCACTAGGTTAGGGCGTGGCAAACAGCAATGGCTGCTAGTTAGCCGGCTCTGTGTCCCCAACGGCATCCGCGAGTCCCGTGCCCTAGTGCAGTAAACAATTATTCCTGCACACAGCTCTGCAAGCAAGCCAACCTCACTGGCAGACAGTCCAGCTTCTCCCCGTAGGAGTTTGGGTCCCCCGCGTCTCCCCAGAGACTGGATTTCAGAGTAATCGGGGGCTTGTCTCGGTTCGGGTTGAAAAAAGCAACACACCCAGTCTCCCGCAACCAGCCCGGATCACGCGCCTCCGTACCTCAGCTTTTCAGCGCTCGTGCACGTCTCAATGCTCTTTTCTGTTTCCTTCTAGTTGTAGAACTTCCAGTCAGCCAGCTTTCCCGTGGTTCTGGGTGATAGGCGTTTTGTCTTTTAGTTGCAGTTTAAATTGTTGTGGGAGGCAGCAGTTTAGGTGTTTACCTACGCCACCATCTTGGATTCTCCTGTCCAGTCAGTATCTTTTGATTGGAACATTTAGTCTGTTTACATTTAAAGTTATTATTGAAAGGCACTTGTTTGTAGCCATTTTTATTTTTTGAAGCTGTGTTCCTTCTTACCTTTTTGTTTTTTTCTTTTTATAGCATTCCCTTGAGCATTTCTTGCATTGCTGGTTTGGTAGTGATAAACTCCCGTAGCCTTTTCTTTTGTCTGTGAAGCTCCTGATTTCTCCTTCAATGTTTGTTGATAGTCTTGCTGGATAGAGTGGATAGAGTGGATAGAGTATTCTTGGATTCAGTCCCTTGCTTTGCATCACTTTGTATATATCCTTCCATTTCCTTCTAGCTTGATGTGTTTCTGTTGAGAAATCATTTGACAATCTGATGGGGGATCCTTTGTAGGTAACTCTCTGTCTCTCTCTTGCAGCCTTTAAGATTCTCTCTTTGTTGATAACATTTGCCATTGTAATTATGGCGTGTCTTGGTGTGGGTCTTTTGGGATTCATCTTGCTTGGGACTCTTTGTACATGAGTAATTTTTTCTTCCCCATATCAGGGAAGTTTTCTGTCATTATTTCTTCAAATAAATTTTCTAGTCCTTGCTGCTCTTCTTGTCCTTCTGGCAGCCCTATTATACGTATGTTATTTTATTTTGCATTGTCCCAAAGCTCCCTTAGGCTCTCCTCTTGGTTTTTAATTTTTTTCTCTAGTTGCTGTTCAGATTGGGCTTGTTTTTGTACCTAATCTTTTTCTTCTTCTTTTTTTAAAATATATTTTATTGATTTTTTTACAGAGCGGAAGGAAGAGGGATAGAGAGCTAGAAACATCGATGAGAGAGAAACATCGATCAGCTGCCTCCTGCACACCACCTACTGGGGATGTGCCCACAACCAAGGTACATGTCCTTGCCTGGAATTGAACCTGGGACCCTTCAGTCCACAGGCTGATGCTCTATCCACTGAGCCAAACCGGTTTCAGCAGTACCCGATCTTCTAACTCACTGATTCAGTCCTCTGCTTCTTCTGGTATACTGTTGAAGCCTTCCATGGTGTTTTTCATTGTAGCTATATCGTTTTTCATTTCTTCTTGATTTTTGCATAGGTTGTTGATTTTCTTGTCCATCCAGTGTATGACCATTACTCTGAATTCTTTTTCTGTCATGTTGCATGCTTCCATTTCACTTATTTCCTGACTTGGCGATTCCTCCTTTTCTTCCCTCTGGGGATTGCTTCATTGTCTCCCCATTCTGACTATCACCAGAAAGTTCAGATGTCTACTTGCGGGGGCCTGGACCATGTGCAGTGGGAGTTTTGCACCCCCCAAGTGTCACTGAAGAGCTCTGATACCAAAATGTGCAGTTGCTGTCAGGTGGTGAGAGCCACGCTCATCCTGGGTCAGAATCACTGGTGCTTAGTGTGGCCTCATGTGTGCACCTAGAATCAGGGACCCTGCCTGTGCCACGTTGAAACAGAACCCACTGGAGTGTGCCAAAAATCGAAGTCCCCTATTGCGTGTCAGGAGTCAGAGGCTCCCTGTGCCCATGCTAAGAAACGAGTATCAGAGTCTCTGTTTCTTAGTGCTACCTCGCACTGAGAATCAGGTCCCTGTGTGCACATGTGGCAAGAATTGGAGTCACTGGCTTTTAGTGTGAATGTACTGGGAATCAGGGATCTCAGGCACATGTAATGAGGAACAGAGTCTAGTCACTGGTGGTCAATGGTGCCTCTTGTGTGGATATTCAGGGTCCCCAATCTGCCCAGGAGACCAGGTTGCTCAGTCGCACTGTGTTGGCAGGAGATCCACTTCTGCCCTGTGGTAAACAGCCTCTGTGTGCTCTTGCCCTGAATCAAAGTCAGGTGGCACTGCCACTTAGTGTGGGAGTGGGGTCTGGTCATGTGTGTGTGCACTATGGAAAACAAACTCCCTGCATCCATGTACCAGGCTCAAATTCAGTGCTGCCTTCCTGTGTGAGCACAGGGTCTGGTTGTGGAGAACAAACTCCCTGAGACCGCACATCCAGGTTCAGATTCACTGCAGCCTCTCTGCTAAGGTGCAGGGTCTGGTCATGGGAAACAAACTCCCCAGGTTTGCACCCCCAGGCTCAAATTCAGCACTGTCTCCCTGCATGGGCGTAGGATCTGGTCGCAGAAAACAATCTCCCCAAGGTTGTGCACCTATGCTCAAATTCAGGACTGCCTCCCTGCCTGGGTGTGGAGATGAGTCACGGGAAACGAATTCCCTGAGTTTGCAAGTCTGGGCTCAAGTTAAGCGCTGTTTTCCTGTCCTGCGTGGGCACGGGATCTGGTCACAGAAAACCACCTCTCTAAGGATGAGCAGCCAGGCTCAAATTCAGCTCAGTCTCCCTGCCTGGACACAGAGATGAGTCAAAGAAAACAAATTCCCCGAGTTCACAATTCTGGGCTCAAGTTCAGTGCTGTCTCCCTGCCCCGCGTGGGCAGCGGGATCTGGTTGCAGAAACTACCTCCCTAGGGATGAGCAGCTAGGCTCAAATTCTATTCCATCTCCCTGCCTGGGCGCAGAGATGAGTCATGAGAAACAAATTCCCTGAGTTCGCAAGTCCGGGGTCAAGTTCAGCACTATCTCCTGCACTGTGTGGGCGCAGGATCTGGTCACAGAAACTACCTCTCTAGGGATGAGCAGCTAGGCTGGAATTCCTCTCAGTCTCCCTGCCTGGGCGCAGAGACTAGTCGCGGGAAATAAACTTCCCATGTCTGACACCAAGGCTCAAAGTAAGGCAGAATCGCCACTGCTTTGTGTGTGCAGAAAGCCTTATTGTGCAGCTGGGGTCTGGTAGTTTCTATATCACTGCTGTAGGGGCAGCGGGGGATGGGGATTGGCTTTGTGACTCAGAAATCTGCAACCAGGTGCCTGGAGTCTTGGTGTCCCTGGGTCTGCAGCTGTGGTGGCAGGTCTTCTACCAGAGAGGCTGTAGGGTCCTGCTTCTGAGACCAGACTGGGTAGTGGTGAGGCTAGGATCCTAGTCTCAAGCAGTTCTGTTCTTCAAGATGGCATGGTGTCTGTGCCGCTGGTATCATCCCCAGAATGTTTGCGGCGGTAGTGGGGTTTTGCTGTCTAAGACTGCCTGGATTGGCAACCCCCTGGAAGAACTGCAGGGTCTAACTGTCCATATTTCACTCACACACACACCCCCACATGTCCACACATACCTCTATCGCTTTCTCACTCTCTCACACACTCTCCCTCCTTACCTTCCTGCTGGTTGCCATCTTGCCTCATTTTATTATTTTTTTATTGATGTATTATTGACATAGTAGAACTTCCTTATAATTAGTGTTGTGTGGTATATTTTATTCCACCCATCATTTATAACCTGCCTGTGTCTTTATATTTATTTACTTAATCTTTCAAATATGTTTTCATTGATTTCAGAGAGAGGAGGGGAGAGGGAGAGAGACACAGAAACATCAGTGATGAGGGAGAATGGATCCGCAGCCTCCTGCACTCTCCCTACTGGGGATCAAGCCCAAAACCCAGGCATTTGCCTTGACCAGGAATTGAATGGTAACCTCCTGGTTGATGGATCAATGCTCAACAACTGAGCTGGTCTTTATATTTAAAGTCAATGTCTTGTAGTAGCATGTAGTCTGGTCTTGCTTTTTTTATCTAGTCTGTCAGATTGGGGTCTTTGAATTGGAATGTTCAGAAAATTTACATTAAATATGATAATTGATACATTGGATTCAAATATATCATCTTGCTGCTGTTTATTTTCTATTTTTCTCATCTGTTCTTTGTTCCTCTTTTTCCCCTCTCTTATTTTGTATCAATTCAGTACTTTTAAGGATTCCATTATATTTTCCCTATATGCTTATTAGCTATACCACTTTGTTTTCTGTCTTTAGTAATTGCTCCAGAGATTGTAATATATATGTTTAACTTATCATAGTCTACTTTCCAAGAATTTATATTACTTTATGTCTGATGTAAAAATCTTGCAACAGAATAATTCCTTTCCCTTCCTGTCCTTTGTGCTATTGGTGTCGCAGACTTTACTTACACATACATTATAAATCCCACTATTCATTGCTATTTTTATTTTAAGTAGTCAGCTATCTTTTAAAGAAAGTGAGGAAAATGCATACATTTTTAAAAATCTACCCACATAGTTCGTATTTCCAGTACTCCTCATTCATTTGTATAGACTTCATTTTCATCTGATATTTTCCTTCAGCCAGAATAGCTTTATTTAATAAGTCTTATGCAAGTCTGCTAGGGATAATGAATTCTCTTAGCTTTTATTTGTCTGAAAATTCTTCATTTTGCCTTTACTTTGGGAGGATATTTTCACTTGACATAGAATTCTAGATTGATAATCATGTCCCCCTTCCTATCTATACATTAGCAATATTGTTCCATTGTCCTTTGGCTTGCATAGATTCAGCTAGGTAGTGTTTGTAATTTTTTAGTTATATTCTCCTATACATGATGAGTATTTTTTTCTCTGACTACTTTTAAGATTTCCTCACTGTTGCTAGTTTTCAAAACATGATTATAAAGTGCCTTGATGTGATATTTTTTGTATTTATTCTGCCTTGGGGTTTGTTGAGTTTTTTGAACATGTCAATTTTTATGTTTAATGAAACTTAGAAAACTTTCAGGTATTACTTCTTCAAGTAATTTTTATGTTCTCTTCTTTTTCTTTGGGTCTCCAAATTACACATATTACAGACAACTTAATATGGTCTTACATGCCATTGAGGCTCTGTTTAATTTATTAGCTATTTTTTAATCTCATTTTTGTTTGGATAGTCTCTCTTGTTTTTTAAAAAAAATGTACTTATATTTTCCTTCTGGAATGTCTAATCTGCTCTTGAGCTTGCCCTATGAATTTTAAATTTCAGATATTGTAATTTTGGGTGCTATATGCTTCAGGTTTCCTTTAAAATAGTTTTCTTTCTTTATTTTGCTTATGTTTTTCTTAAACCCTTAAAATCTTTATAATAGCTGCTTGAAAGTTTTTCTATACTAATTTTATTACCTCTTTAATTTCTGGGCTTGATTCTATAAATTTATTTTATTGATGAAGTCACATTTTTATGCTTTTGCTTGTTTGGTTATTTTTTATTATACGCTGGACATTATGTGTGATGTTGTTGAATGTCTGGACTTTGTTTTCTTCCATGAAGTGCATGGAGTTGTCTTCTGGAAGCTAGTTAGTTTGCTTTCTGATCATCTCATATTCATGAGACTTGTTTATAAGCATGGAAACTGTATCTAGATCAGCCTTTACTCTGGGGCTAGCTTAGTCATGCTATGAAGGTGTGCCCTTAATTCTTCTGAAAGCCCTAAGTATTCAATGAGGTCTTTCTATTCTCCTTGGTTAGAACTCAAATGTCTCTCAACCCTGCTAAGCTTCAGTATTTATTTAGCTGGCATTTTACCAATAGTTGTTCCTCCTCTGGTAATTGTTCTCTCTCTGGCCTCATGGAGTATCGCTCTACACTCTCACAGCTGAGTGTTCAGTCAGAAGCAGGGGACACCTGTAGAGATTGCTGGTGCTCCTTTTCTTCATAGCTTCTTCCTCTTCAGTTCTCTGTCCCACAAAGCCTAGCAGTTTCACCCTTCTCAAACTCTCATCACTGTCTCCTCAGCTCATGCAGACCACTTGCTCTGTGTGGATTCTCCTAAAACTTTGCCAAGTCCAATAAGTGCCTCTGGGCAGGAATGTTTGGAATCACCGGGCTCACCTCCTTTGTTTTTTTGTTTTGTTTTGTTTTGTTTTCCTCAGGGACTGTGAAGGCTATTGTCCAATGTCTGAAAACAGTTGCTTTACATTTTTACCCCATGTTTTTTTCTAATTGTTTTAGGTCGTGTGGAAGGCAGAATATGGTCCCTTAAAGATGTCCATGCCCTAATCTCTGGAACCAATTAATATGCTAGGTTATATGGCAAAGGGGAATTAGGATTGCTAGTCATATGTCAGTTTATATGGCAAAGGGGAATTAAGATGGCTTGAAATAAGGATATCTTGGATTATCCAGATGTAGAAGAGCCCAAAAGTAGAAGAGTGAAGAAGAAGAGAGAGAACCAGAGAGGTGACAGTGTGAGAGGCTTTGACCTGTTGTTGTTGGCTTCAAAGATGGAAGAAGGAAAACATGGGCCAAGGAAAGCATTGGTTTCTAGAAGCTGGAAAAGGCAAAGAAATGGATTTTCCCCCTACACCCTCTAGAAGAATGCAGCCCTCTGACCCCTTGATTTTAGCCCACTGAGACCCATTTTAGACTTCTAAACTCACATCTACATAATAATAAATTTATGTATTTTAAGCCACCAAGTTTGTGGTAATTTGTTACAGCACCCATAAGAAGTTTATCCCATGAGAGAACTATTATGGTACCAGTTAATCTATCAGGCCTAGAAGGAGCTATTCCCTGGTGTGTTTTTAAAGCAGACTGAGACTTAGGATCACTCCAGATATTCTGACTTAATTAGGGACATTGGTATTTAAAATTTTTTTTCTCTGGTAGTACTAATATGCACCAAGGGTTGAAAATTACTGGCCTCAGTCAACATTCCCACTTTATAGCTCAGGCCACTGAAGCAAAGAATGGCTAGAGACAAATGCAGGTGAGATCTCAGTCTGTCGCAAAGCCCACCCAAAACAAAGCGTAAGAATGCGTACCTTGTACCCTCTGGGGAAGCTGTCTCTTGGCACTTGTGGCAGGAGGTCTGCATATACTTGGATGCAATATGTACATCCTCAAAACATAGTAGCTAAAACCAACCTATTATTTATGAAAAACTATGGATGTCTGCAGTCCTATAATCAGTTTAATCAGCCTGATTACTACAGAAGTGTCCACATATAGACCTGGAGAAAGTCATTGATTGGTTTCGATCAAGGTGATGAGAATTCTGATATTTAAGAGACCTCAACACTCAGGAGAACCAGTGTTCATATCAATTCCATATTTAAGATTGCAAACATGAGGCTTGGCTTTTTTTCATTCATTTCTTGCATTAAAAAAATTGTGTTTTCATAGAGCCAGTAGGAACCAAACATTGCCTAGATTTTAACGTTCAGTAGCATTCTGAGATTTACTGATTCATAGTCAAAATTTCAGGGATTTTAGAATTCTTTGGTAAGATCATCAGATGACAACTTTTCTTTTTTTTCTTCCCCTCCTCTCTCTTCTCTTCCCCTTCATTTTCTTCTTTTTCCTTTAAAAATTAACCTTAAAGATTGGTCATACCTGGGGCAGTTGGTTACCTCTGCCTGTGGACCACATGCAAGTTAATACAGGATTGGGTTTTCCACAGGCCCCAGGTGGGTGGTAGTTGGCTTTGGTATACCCCGAGACTTTCACTGAGTGGCCTCAGACCCAGCATTGGTATTGAATTTAAATCTGTATTAACCTGGTGAACTACTAACCCTCACGTGGTGACTCCCTGAGAATGCACTTCATACAACTCATGTACTGCCTGAGGCTCTTTCAGTGGCTGAGACTAATGGGCAGCCAGCAGGCAGCGGCAGGTCTTAGGGAGCCTTGAGCCTTTTGCTGACCTGCCCCAAGCCCAATCCTGGAGGCAGCCAGTCTTGGTACACAGCGTGGCCCCTCCCAAGTGTCCCCAAGCCCATCACAGGCAACTGCCAACCATAGTTTGCTTTGTGGCTCCCAACAGATAGCCCAGGGCTGCTCACAGGCAGTGTCTGACATTGACTCGCACTGGAGTCTCTCGTATGAGGCCCCAGAACAAACATACCTGGTGGCTGGCTTTAAACTGCAAGCGGTAAACCCGAAGGGAGGTTTTGGCAGGCTGCTGACCCTGCTGGAGCGAATTCTGCTTTGTAGGGTCAGCCTCTGCACAGCAGCTTGCACACTGTGGTTGTGGCCAGTCCTCACAGTGAGCCAGCCTGAGGGTCAACCCCATCCATGGATGTGCCAACAACAATCAAGGCTCAGCTACAGCAGGAGGGTTCACATAACCACACAAGGGATACTCTTGGAGCAGCTGGCTCAGGTGAGTAGGGAAACTGTGCCTTTGGGCCCCATGGGACACCTACTACATAAGGCTACCCTGGGAGACATTAGATCTACCTAATATACAGAAACAAACACAGAAAGGCAGCCAAAATGGGGATACAAAGAAACATGTTTCCAAATGAAAGAACAGGGGAAATTGCCAGAAAGATAACTAAATAAAATGAAAGCAAACAATCTACCAGATATAGAGTTCAAAACAATGATTACAAGTTGCTAGAGAAACTTAGTGAGAACTTAGCATAAAAAAGAACATAGAAATAAAAAAAGAACCAGTCAGAAACAAGGAATACAATAACTGAAATGAGAATACAGACATTATCTATATATATAAAAAGCTAAGTGACTGGCTGACCAGCTGACCGGCTGACCGGTCAACTGGCCAGTAGGTATGATGTGCACTGACCACCAGGGGGCAGATGCTCAATGCAGGAGCTGCCAAGCAACAGCAACTTTACAGAATGTCCGCTCACACTCCAGGACACCTCGGGGGGATGTCAGACTGCTGGTTTCAACCTGATCCCCGCAGGCCAGGCCGAGGGACCCCACCTGCTGGAAGGACCCTGCTCATTCCTCAGATGCCCTTGGAGACCTGGCGCTGCCCGAGGTGCTGCTGGCTGGGGAGAGACCACGGGAGTTTGGCTCTAGGGTGCGTTTGGCCCATCTCTCCCAGTCCCGCCCCACTGGCCACCTTCTAATTAATTTCCTTTCGATGTGCAGAATCCGTGCACTGGGCCTCTAGTATAATGATAAAAGGAATAATCCAATAAGAAGCTATAGCCCTTGTAAACATGTATGCACCTAACATAGGAGAACCTAAATATACAAAGCAAATATTGATAGACATAAAGGGACATATTTACAGTCAGGCATATCCACTTTTACCACTCCTATTCAACATAGTATTGGAAGTTCTAGCCACAACAATCAAATAAGAAGAAATAAAAGGCATCCAAATTGGAAGGAAGGAGTAAAACTGTCATTATTTGCAGATGACATGATATTATATACAGAGAACTCGGCAGATTCCACACAAAAAAACTACTATAATTGACAAATATAGTAAAGTGGCAGGATATAAATATTTAGAAATTGGTTGCATTTTTATATACCAATAATGAACTATCAGAAAGAGAAACAAAGGAAACAATCCCATTTTCACTTGCATTAAAAAAGCCACTCAGTAATAAATTTAAGCAACAAGATAAAAGACTTGTACTTGAAAAGTTGTAAGACACATTGGCCGGTGTGCTCAATGGTTAGTGTCCACCTGAGTATTGAAGAGTCCCAGATTCAATTCTCAATGCCCTGACTGGGTTTGCTCCCTGTCCCAGTCCAGGTGCGTGTGTGAGACAACCAATCAATGGGTTTCCTCTCACATCCATGTTTCTCTCTCTCTCTCCCTCTCTTTCCTTCCCTTCCACTCTCTAAAAATCAATGGAAAAAATATCCTTTGGTGAGACTTAACAAAAATAAAAATAAAATAAAATAAAATTGTAAGACAGCTAAGAAAGCAATTGAAGAAGACACAAATATATGGAAGCATATACTATGCTTATGGGTACAAATAATTTACATTGTTAAAATGTCCATACTACCCAAAGCAATCTATGGATTTAATACAATTCTAAAAATTTATATGTAACCACAAAAGCCACAGCAATCTTAAAACACACACATACACACACACACACACACACACACACACACACACACACACACAATGAATAAAAATAAACTCAAAATGAATTAAAGACTTAAATGTAAGACCCCAAACTATAAAACTCCTAGAAGAAGACATAGGCAGTAAACACTATGACATTTATCCTGGCAATACTTTTACTACTATATCTCCTTGGGCAAGGAAAACAAAAGAAAAAATAAACCAGTGAGACTACATCACACTAAAAAGCTTTTGCACATCAAAGACAATCATCAACAAAATGAAAAGGCAACCTACTGACTGGTAGAGGATATTTGCCAAAGATTAAGGTTAATATCCAAGATTTATAAAAAACTCATATTACTCAGTACCAAAACACCAAACAGCCCAGTTAAAAAATGAGCAGACATGTTTCCAAAGAGGACATACAGATGGCCAATAGACATATGAAAAGATGCTCTGCATCACTAATCATTAGAGAGATGCAAATTAAAACCACAATAAGATGTTACCTCACACCTGTCAAAATGGCTATCATCAATAAATCAATAAGCCAGTGCTGGTGAAAATGTGGAGAAAGGGAACCCTTGTGCACTGTTGGTGGAAATGCAGATTGATGTAGCCTCTCTGGAAAATAGGGTGAAGGTGCCTCAAAAAATTAAAAATAGAACTGACTTATGACCAGTAATTCTACTTCTGGGTATACATATACCTGAAGAATCACCAAAGACTAATTGGAAAGGATATATGTATTTCTATCTCAAACAAACTACAACAGATTCAGATGCAGAGAAAAGACTGATGGCTGCCTGAAGGACAGAGTTGGGAGACTGGGTAAAAATGGTGAAGGGATTAAGAAGTGCAAATTAGTAGTTGCAAAATAGTCATGGGCTATAAAGTGACTCATCTAGCACCAACTATGAATGGTGCTAGGTGAATGCTTGAAATCTCCAGGGAAACACTTTGTAAAGTACATAATTGTCTAATTACTATGATATACACCTGAAATGAATACAAAATAATATTGGAAGAAACAATAAACAAATATTAGTTATAGAAAAATTATATGAAATTCAAGTTGATAAAAACATAGGGGATTGGATTATTCTGGAGCTCATTTCCTACTTTGACATTTTAAAATTCTACAGTGCCCATAGGTGATTGGTGGCCACTACCCAGTTTAGGATTTTCAGATGATAATGACAGCCAGATGACTCCTCTCTCTGCTCCTCACTCCAGCACACTCTCAGCTTTTGCTTGGGCCTTTACTCAATGGTTAGCTTAGAGAAATAAATTCAGCAAGATGGCATTTTGCAGGTGGTTGAGGATAGCTGCTGAGAGTGAAGACAAAAGTGATGGTGAACACTTATGGAGTGTGTATAACTGTTTGTGGTCCTTGACTGCCAGAGCCAGGCTATAAATACAAAATATTTAGCCTCATTTTACACAGGAGCACACTTGGGCACAGAGGGATTAAATAACTTTTGAAAGAACACCTACACTAATAAAAGAGAAATATGCAAATTGACTGTACCTCCACGACACCCACCAGCCAATCAGGAGTGATATGCAAATCAACCCAACAAAGATGGTGGTTAATTTGCATACACAGGCACTGAGTGATGGGAGCAGAACACAGGAGTTCTGCCCCACCCCCGTCTCTCAGGGCCTCTGGGCAGCGTGGGAAGGCAGGACCAGAGCAGAAAGAGGTGGCTCTTGGAGCGGAAAGAGGCAGCTCCGGGGCCTGAGCAGAAAGGGCCTGGGCCAGAGTGGAAAGGCGATGCTGGCAGCCAGGGAAAGGAAACCCATTCTACCATGAATCTTCATGCATCGGGCTTCTAGTCTTATATAATTTACAATGATTACAATGAAGAAATTAATGTTGGGAAACCACAGACTTGATTCAGATTTCACTAGGTTTCTTCATTAATGTCCTTCTCCTGTTGCAAGATCCAGTCCAGGAGCCCACGTTGCATTTAGCTGTCATGTGTCCATCCCTCCCTATGTGTGACCGTGATGGCGTGCCCTGCTGCTCAGGATCTTGAAAGAGGACCGAGCAGTTATTTTGCAGGAGGCCCGCAGTCTGTGCTTGTCTTTTCCCCCATGATGAGATTGAGATTATGTATATTGGGCACTAATGCCATCTGAGTAATGCGCCATTCTCAGTGCATCAGGTGCACGTGATATCGATATGTCTTATTACTGATGTTAACCTTGACCTTCTGGTTAAGGTGTGATCTGATTGGTTTCTCACTGCAGATTACAGTGTCCCTCACCCCTTCATAGATGATAAATATCTTGGGGGAGACACTTTGTGACAATTCAAATATTGTTTCTCTTCAAACTTTAACCCATTCATTTTAGCATCTTGACTGCAGTAAATATTATTGTGATGTTGTAAAGGTGAAATTTTTAATTTCCCTTGTTCATTTGACATTTATTAATTGGAATTCTTCCATAGGAAGAGCTGCCCCCATTAATTTACTTATGCAGTTATTCATTTATAACCATATGGACTTATGATATTTATTTATGAGTTATAATTGGATATGCTCATTATTTATCTTGTTGTTCACATTGTGCCAGCCTCGGCTGTGGGGGGCTTTCAAGGTGGTTTCCTCTGTCCTCTGACATGTGAGCCTGGTATACTCTCTCGATCAAGGCCAGGAGCCCAGAGTTCACCTTAGGGTAGTATGGCCTGCATGCAAGAGTGAGTGTGCTGGAGGGAGAGGAGATAAGAAAGGAGGGATGGATGCCTGGCGCCCTTTCTCCACACAGAATCTGCTTCCCTAAGACCCATTCAGCTCCGACATTTCACTGGACCAGCCCTATTTCCCTGCTCTATTCTACAACTGAGGAGATAAGGCCTCAGGAAGGGACTGGTTGGAGACCACCAGCAGGTTGGGTGGTGAGGTGGGGGAAGTAACCTGGGCTGGGAGCCTTGTCCCTGCCCTCCCAGGCTGGCTCCCCATAGCCCACATGGTGCCTGGTTGCAGGGTAGCTAAGGGCTGGTGGAAGTCTGCTCCATCAGCAGAAGCTTAGTAAACAGGAGGCGAAGTTTCTTCAGGAAGCCCTGGGGCCATTGGCTCTGTTCCCTCTCCTTTCTGCCCAGCTGAAAGGGAAGGGTTTTCTGTGCCAAATCCCCAGCTCCGGCTCAGTGGGGGCCTCTAATCCTCTCCTGGCTCAGGGACATGGTTCAACCAGGTCTGGCCGAGGTGCCCTCAGGGAGAGGATTTTTGAAGGCCTGGGAACAGGGCACCTTGTGGCCCAGGCCCACCCAGGCAAGGGCTGGAATGTTAGCAGCAGAGCATGGAAACAAGCACAGGTTTGGAGCTGACAGTGAGTTCTGTGAGAGTCAGGGGCTACATTAATAGAGATCCAGTGTGCAGAACCAAGGAGGTGACAGGCTGGTGCAACACACGTGGCCAGCCTGTAGCAACTTCTCTAGCATCTGAGCTCTTTGGGTCCATTCTACACAGCACTGGACCCCGGGCTGTGTGGACACATAGTACAGCCAATGAAAATAGAAAAGACTCCTTTCTGAGAAGAGACTGTGAGTTCTGTCTGGCCCTTTCTAGCCTCCAAGGAGCTTTCTTTTCCAATGAGGTGGGCAGGATCTTTTCCATTTTATAGATGTGGTAACTTAGGTCTAAAAGAGGAAGGGGTTATAGGTTTCTCTGGGGAGCTCAGGTGATTCCAGAAAGAACCAGACCTTCCCACTGTTGAGTTCTGAGAGATCCTATGATACTTTCCTATCTTTGGGGCATCTTCTTCCATATTTCATTCATCGCAGTGTCCAGGGCTCAGGAGGTGCTTGGAAAGTCCTCTGAGGATTCCTCATACTTCAGAGGGTAGACTGTGACCTTGGGTGGGTCTGGGCAGAGAAGCTGCCCTCTCCAACCCTCTCCCCCCAAGATCCATCAGCCTTGACTGGCTGGATGACCGAGTAGAATTTGTGTGTAAAACGAGTGCGCACATGCACACGTGTACTTATGCCTGCTGGGCGAGGAAGTGGCATGTGCTTGGAGGAGCCTGCAGAGAGGCACTTGGCTGGATCCCCACCCTCATCTGGCTTCAGTTGCATACTTCCTTCCCCAGCAGGCCTGGGGAGGCCAAAATGCACAGATGGCCATCTGGCTGGCACTTTAGGACACGGCCCAGTGCTCACTCACAACCTTCTCCTGCCCCCACTTCTCTTCTGCTTCAGTGGTTCTATCGATTCTGCAAAGCAGCGACTGGGCCAGGACAGGGAGGTGGTGGGGGGTGGTGGGCAGGGGGCTCAGGTACAGGGCTGCCCCAGGACAGAGCTCCCCCACCCTTGATCAGACTCTCATTGAAGAGAACCTGTGTCTATGTTGCTCAGCTCCTGAGGCCTGGGAGGAGAATGCAGGGAGCCCTGATGCTGCTCTTAGTGGGAAAATTCCACTCATGTGAGCATCTTCCATGGCTCCATAAATTCCATTCCTAAGAACCAATCAGAGGGATTGCAGCTCAGCCCCCCTACAATTCATTCATTCATTAATTCATTCATTCAATAAATCTTTCTTGATGCTTATAGCATGCTAGCACCTATTTTAGCCCCTGAGAAGGCCACCAAGATGAATAAAGAGCCATTTAATTTGTTCAGAATCCACTTCTGGCTCCAGAGTTTTAAAAGCTGATAGCTGAGGAGGATGAAGACATTCCTCCAAACCATTACTGTAGTGACCTTGGTCCCTGCACAATTTTGCAGACAGAGGTTATCGTAAGGGGTGGTGGTGGGAGGTGCTGAAGAAAGAGGTGAGGGCTGGGTTGGGGTCTGGGCTCTGGTCCCAGTGCTGGTGCCTATATCCTCCGTGTCTGGTAGGGTTGCCAGATTCAGTCAAAACAAAAACAGGACTCCCAGTTAAATTTGCATGTCAGTTAAGCAATGAAAATTCTATAGGGTAAGTCTATCCCATGCAATATCTGGGACATACTTATACTGAAGTTTTATTTGTTCCTTATGTAAAATGAAAACTAAATTGGGCTCTCTGAGTTTTATTTGGCAAGCCTATGGCTTGAGCAAGTGAGGTGGCAAACCCTGTCTGGGCCTCTGTGGCCTCATCCGTACCACAAAGGTGAGAAGGAGGGCCAGTGGGAGCTGAGGACCCACCTCCATGGAGGTCAGACTTTGCCTGTTTCATGCTAACCCCTGGCTCACTGTGCAGCCGGTCAGACATCTCCAAAGTCTGTGGATGTGAGTCTGGGTGGTTGATAGTCCTGCATCACCAGACATCCCCAAACAAGAGATCTGGGCCATTTGCCCTTCTCAGTGATTTTCCTGCTCCTAGTCTGACCTGCCCTTGACTGCTCCAGTACCCGTCCAGAGACAGGGAGAGGAATGCTGAGGTCACACAGCACAGAGTGAGGGGCCAGACAGCCCTCCAGTCCCTTGACTCCCTGCCTTGTGTCCCCTGGGAAAACCCTGCTGGCCATGCACAGTCTTCCTTGAAGGTTATCCTTGTGGCCTCGGAGGTTCTGCCCAAGAAGGACTAATGGGTCCCGGGGCTCTGCCCAAAAGGTGAGGGGTGCCTGTCTGAAGCCAGCCTGGCCTGGAGTGTTGCTAACTGCTTTGAGCATGAACAATTCCACATGTCCAACAGGCTGATTAGCCACACAGAGATGGGGGCGGGCAAGACCGTGAATAAGGAATCCATATTACCATATTAAACGCAGATCTAGCGATAGGGGCCCAGCTGAAAGAAATTAAAAAGATCGTGTTTTCAAACGCTGCCCTCCAACAGGGGAATTTTTCTAGCTGCAAGCAAGCGTGTTAAAAATTTCAGACACAAACATATTGACAAAAACAAACAAATAAACACACGTTGAAATGCAGGAGGCCTCCTGGGTGTGATAGAAATCTCAATGACGTTCCCCCTGTTTTGGTTGGTTTTTTTAAAAATGCAACTAACAATGATATCTGACAGAAAATTCTAACACGGTCTGGCCGCCTCTCGCCCATTGTTCCTTCTGGAAAAATGTTGTCTGTTTAAGCGCCTGCATGTTGGCGATCGTTAGGAGGAAAGAGCAAAGCAGAGTTTCCTTTATTTATTTATGTCCCTTTTGCTGAATTCTGATGAAGTCCAGGCAGGCAGGCAGCAGAACATCTGGCTTCTCAGGAAGATGGCTGCGTGGAGAATTGGGGCTCCGGCGGGCTCTCAGAAAACCTGCGAGCCCATCTTCCCAGCAGTGGGGGCTGCAGTGAGGTATCAGCTCCCCCCTCTTCCCTCACCTGCGGGTAGGCAGTGCGTGGAGTGGGCTTCAGGGCTGAGAGCCTCGCTCACTTGCAGGCTCAGGGTGGAGGAGGTAGGGGGGCAGGTAGATATTAAGTCCAAAACAAAAATGGTGCTAAGGCTGGTGTAGATTGTAGAAACCACATCTGCTGAAGGAGGCCTGCAGGATTCAGGGGCATTTAGGCAGCGGGGGGGGGGGGGGTGGTGGTGGGGGTGCTGACACAGGGGAGCCCAGCCCTAACCTGCCTGTGCACCTAGGCAGGGGGATCAAAGGGCGAGGGAAAGGCAGTCTTCGAGGGGCACGTGTGTAAAAGATGACATCACTAACTGTTAGAATCAGGTAAATGTTGGAATGGTGGCCCTGTAAATGGAGGGGGTGAGGGGGCGGTGGGCAGTGAGTGTGCATGACATTTTTTGTGCACCTAGTGAATGCGTGCTGGGCACAGGCCAGCTGGCATGGCTGCCCCTCATGTAGGCCTTCCTGCAGCTCGTCTACACAGTATGTGCACCTTGGTCTCATGGACCGCAGGCTGATGTGGAGGTCAGCCTGAGTCAACCTCTGTGAGAGTCAGAGCCGAGGGGAACAGAGTGGGACATGCTGCTCTCTTGCCGAAGCCTGCTCCTCAGAGGCCATGGGGAGAATTCAGCGTCTAGTAGGAGATGGCAGAGGGAGCCCTCTAAGTCCCGAGAGGTGCAACCCAGTAGGCTGGAAGAACTCCTGTGGAGAAAGCCCTGTGGGGCAATGCTTGTCCAGTGGGGCAATGATTGTCCCAGGTGATGGGCACGTGATATGCCCACCTGCCCCCTCTGCCTTTCCTGCCCAGCCCACAGCCAACGGATGGGGGCCTTCGTGTCTGACATGGACAGCTTGGCCAGTGGAAGGCTTGGGAGTCTGACACCGTGGGTCCAAGGGCTGCTGCCCAGGCTTATCAGTGGGGGATGAGGAGTGAGGGCCCCACCCCTCCCAGCTTCAGCACTCCCCTCCCCACACATCATCAAAGCATTTGCTAGGCCCTGGGCGGTACTGATCCTGATGCTTCATCTGCCCAGCCTCTTGGTCCCCCCACCTGCAGCCATCCACACTACCTGGCCAGGGAAGCTTCCTGAGGGCAGGGACAGTACCTCTCACTCTGGGCAGAACCCCATGTCTAGAACCTGGGCGAGAACATACAACGCATTTGCTGAATGTCTCCTGAGAGTCTGGGTGGAGCACAGGCTCCTGGGAGTCGGTGGGATGGGTGTTCAGTCCCTGGCATCTGTGGCTCATTTGCCTGAGCGCCATCACTGAGCACTGTCAACCTGGGTCAGCATTGGCACACTGTCTGAGTCTCAGGGAAAAATGCAAGGGTGACTTGTTCTCGCTCCACAGTGTCCTGTGACAGCACCAATGTCCCTTCTGGGACCCGAGCCACAGCCACTTTGGTAAGGACCTCACATGCACCAGCAGGTCCAGCTGCTGTCAAACATCAGAGAAATGGGGTGGGGTGAACACAAACCTCAAATTCACTTCTCCCCACTCCACACTGCTTGGATGCTAGAAGGTTCTTCCTTCCTGCTATGGAACAAAGCATCTTCTCTTGGAGGTCCTGCACATTGATCTCGTTTTTGTCCTGTGAGTCCCCCTGCTTGGGGACAGGCTCCTGGAGGTTTGAAGACAGGCCTGGGGCCCCCGGGGCTTTCCTGACCTCTGTCTTGCCACTCTGCTCCCTCGAGGCCCTCATTGGAGGGTCTCTCCACACCTGCTTTGCTCCCTGCATGCCTCTAGCTTCTCTTCCAGGGCTCGGCGCCATGACAAAGGCCCCTTCCTTTGCAGGAAGCCCGTGCTGAAGCCCAGCCATGCCCAGGAGTGCCCAACCCAGGAGAAAAAACAAAAGTTGACTCATTTCCCTGACCCATATCCCCATTCCCAAACTGCCATGGAATGACTCTAATTTGGGGTAGGAAGGCACATTTATTTCCTCTCTAGTAAAACCAGGAAATGACCTTTGAGACTCAGAGAACTCAAGTAACTTGTATAAGGTCACACAGCACTCAGTAGACGAGCCAGCCTCGGGAATTCAAAAGTAGTCTCCAGGCCCAGTTCCTTCCCTGAGCACCTCTGAGGACCAGCTGGGGATCAGGCCAGTGAAGGGCTGGGCTGATGTGATTGATGACTCAGTGCTGTGTCCATTGTGGGTGTCCTTATTGAGAACACAGAAATCGCAGCAGGACCACCGGGCCTTCCCTGGGCTGTGGACAACACTGGGCCTTTGTCCACCTGGCCAGGTCTAAGCGTGGATAAGGAAACCAGCTTCCAGCAGCCCCCAGCCCAGGGGCATGTCTGAGAAGGGAAGGGAAAGCAGACAGCGCAGCTCTCCCCCAGCCCCAGAGGAAGCCCCCACCATTTCGAAAGGCAGATGCAGGAACCATCTGCATAGTCAACAATATCTCCAAAATTGCATGAGCTCAGCCCAGTGGCCTGGGGCCGGCAGCTGTCCCCTCTGGGTTCAGATGAGGAATGTGTACAAACAAGCTCCACGTCCTCTTTTGTGGAAGCCCCTCGTGGAAGAACTTTTTTTAAAGGAAAATTTCAGAGCTCTGCCTTTGTGAGGAGCTGTAGAAATAACTCCCTGGGAACCCTATCTATCCAATACTTGCCACCTACAGAGAAGATGGTCCCGACGTCAGGCAGTGTGGCGTCAGGGAAGCTCAGAGAGGGTGCGTTGGTGGGCATGAGCTGAGAACGAATGGGTGGGGACCGCACACCTCGCAGGTCGTGTCTGGCTGTCCAAGGGTCGGGGGCAAACGCTGGCTCTGCCCCCTCTGCAGTGTGGCCTTAGAAGGTGGGTGCTGGGCTGAGGGGCTGGTCTGTGAACAGGGCTGATCTGTCCTCAGGAGATACAGGTTAGTGCGTGGGGACCAAGCGTAGCTGCTTCCTAGATGCCAGGACCAGTGAAGGAGCCCTGGGAGGAGAGAGGGCAGTGGGGCTCCGAGGGCTGGTGGAGGCGGATACCTCTTGTTTCCCCTGCTGTGACGCCATGGCGTGCTCTTGGACTTGGGGTTCTGGTGTCAGGAGGGGAACACAGTGATGTGTTAAGTCAAACTGGCACTCTTATTGCCAATATGGGGAAAGTGAGGCCCACATGGGGGGTGATGTGTGTCTGCCGGAGGTCACAGAGGGGAAAGGCCTGACCTGCTGGTGTCCTGCCCCCCATGCTGGGCTTTGCCTATGGGCCCCTGAGGGCACTCAGCCTGGGGATGGCGGTAGGAAGCCAGATGTTTGTCCACTCGGCCTGTCTTCTGCATTTCCCTATAAGGGACCAGTGGCACTGGGCTAAGCTGGACAGCAGGAAGGGGATATCCAGATTTTGTAGGGACAGGAGGAAGAGACCGGCTCTGCCCTCTGTGGGCGGGGGCATGGCTCACATCACTCCTGGGCTCACTGCCTCATCTGTGAATTGGAGGCATGACTCTGGCATCCTAGAGCTGCTGTGAGCATTGGCCATTCACTGAACAGGTATGGAGAGGAGACTGTTCCATCGCCAGGCACTGCTCCAGAAAAGGGACTGGGGTGATCTAGACTGGGGCTCCGTCCTCATGAGGGACCCTCCTCTAGGGGAGCGGGTGGCCAACAGACAAGCAGGAAAGGAATGCACAGGCGCCTTTCACACTGAGAACACAGCAGAGCATGTGAAGAAGGGTGTGGGGTGGGGTTGGTGTGGCTTGGATGAGAGAGAGGTGGGGGTACAGGCTGTGGCCACTGCAAGTGCTAAGGTCCTGGGGTAGGAGTGTGGCCAGCAGCAGCAGCGCAGTGGGGATGGGAGGGGCCTAGTGAAGTAGCTGGTCCAGGTGTGAGGGCTGAGCTGGGTCTGGCCAATGGTGGATGCTCAATGACATTCAGACTGGATCTGATACAGGAAACGTGGACACTTCAAACTTTACAAGGCCTGGCCAGAGTCTGGGCAGAACAGGCTGGTGTGGGGCCTTTCTTAGGGCACCAGTGCCCATCAGGCCTGGGGGAAGATGGGAGGTGGTGTCTGAGCATGTGGGGGGCCTGCAAGATCTCGATCTGTCTCTGGTGGGAGGAGAGAAGTGAGCAGGATAGAGCAGAGCTGGTGAAGCAGACAGATGGGAATGTCAACGTTGCCATCAGCTGCCTCGGAGACTCGCCAGACAGCAGGCACTCTGCGGGTGGGAGGATCACTGAGTCCCTGGCTGTGACCGTGCAGCAGGGAAGGCAGAAGCCCAGGGAACACTTGGATCAGCAATTCTGAGTGTGTGCTCCGCTGCGCACCAGTTCCCCGTGCGGGCAGGAAGGTGCCTGGCTTAGCAGCCACTGTGGGTGTCTTCCTAACACTCTCCTCCTCTTTTCTTTATAAAGGTCTGCTCTGTGTATCCCCCTTTCATGGGTTTCAGGTGAAACAAGCTCGGGCCCCAGCCCTGTCACCAAGAATAAGACACGATACGTCTAACCCAGAAGTTTCCAGACTCGTTCTGATCGTGAGCCCCGGTCTCAGGAGTCTTTCTCACAGTGCGCCTGTGCTAAAAGAAGCACCTCACACTCTGCTTGCTTGGGCTCAAACAACTTAATAAATATTGATGCTGGAACACCTCATTAGCCAACTGCAAAAACAATTTCTGTGAAGTAAAAGAAAACCGGAGTAATTTTATTTTACTTTAAAATAACAGCACTTACAGACTCATGGAATGTTCGCACACATTGGGCGCTGCACAACTTCTCAAATGTGGGATTTGGATGAGACATCACCACCCTGCTTGGTTTTCATTCAGGGCTTGCTTTTTATTATAGCAACCAGCAAACACTGCTTCTCACAGATATGATATCATCCAAGGAATGCAGTGTGACCTAATGTGGAAACTATGAGGTACCGTGAGCTCGCAGTTCATGTGGTGCCCAGTATTTCTGCTCTTCCCTTGAAAATCGTAAACATCCTGCTGCACCGTGATTTCTTTGTGTGTGGTCATCTGGGGTGCCTCAGCCCACAGTTTGGGAACTGGGTCTAAAGCAACCAGTCGCTGGTTTTGGCAGGGGAACGTGCCACGATTCTGGCCAATGAAATGTGGAAGAAAGACTTTTGGGAGATTTGTGGGGAAGGTTCACCTCGCTCGGGCAAGATGTTTGGAAGGAAGGCGTCTCCTTTGTGCCAGCCCTGGTAGTGACCCTCTGGGCATCCTGGCATGCAGCTGCCTCTGGAATCCATGGAGGAAACCATCCCAAAAGGAAAGCAGAGGGGCACAATGGAGGGACTCTGGCTTTAATGACATAGTTTGGCCTGGACATGCCCACCTCTGGACTTCCTATTGTGTGAGCTGGTCCCTTCCTGGAGAGTTTAACCTGTTTAGAACTGGACTTACTGTTCCCTGGCAGCCAAATCCTTCCTGTTACCCCAGCAAAAGATGCTTGGAAAACACTGTACTTTCTCTCCTCCTTTTGGGGTCACCCATCAAAGTCTCTGAGAAATCCCACAATTCTCTGCTTACTTTTGTTCAATGCAGAGCTTGCCAAATTTACTTGACCGAGGAAACCTTTTTTCCATAGAATCTAATTAACATTTCGTAGGACACTGTGTGCCAAAAAACACACTTTTGAAAGGGATGCCTTATATCCCTCCTTGGAGCCCCTCAGCCCCGCTCGCCCCAGAAGCCCTGACACAGACTCCCCACCTCAGTGGCGCGCCAAGGCCCACATGTGTTTCTGCTCAATGGGGGAGACTAAATGAAGCCAGATGTACCTGGGCAGCCCACAGGCAGGAGAAGCAATGATTTAATGTGCAAGCTATGCAGGGATTAGCTTGCCAGAAAGCTCCTAAGGAGGGGTGGGGACTTGCCACCAGTCTGCTAATGGATTCAGCAGAAATGCCTCTGTGGTCTGTGCATGACCACTGTGTGCATGAGTGCAGTGTCCACATCCGCTATGTGCATGACAATAGTGCCCATAACCACTCTAGGATGACCTCTATGCCCAGGACCTCTGTGCCCATCACCATTATGTTTAACTACTATCCTATGACCCCATGCCCTTGAGCGCAGTGCCCACAGTCAGTCTCCATGACTGCTATGTCTATGATCTCTGTATTAATGACCCCTGTGCCCCTGGCCATTGTGTCAATGACTGTTGTGCCTATGAGTGTTGTGCCCACAATCACCGTGTACATAACTGCTGTCTAGGAGGGTCAGACCCTCTGTACATCTCAGGAAAAATTCTGGCTCTCACTCTAGTTTTCCCTCTTCACCCCTCTGAGGTGTCACTAGCTTGCTCTGGCCTGCTGTTCCCACCCCGGCCCCAGCCTTGGTGTCCCGGGCCCAGGAGGAGAAGGACTTTGCTGACCACTCTCTGTGGGACTTGGGCCATTTCCTGCCCACTCTGGGCCCAGAGATTATCCAACCCAGTGGTTTTCAAAGTGTCTTCTAGGACTTTTGGGGTGCTGTGGGGGCCCCTTGGCGAGTGTGCTTGTGATTCAACCAAAACAGCTCTATTCTTTTTTATCCACTGGGTTTCTACCTAGGAATTTATTGGAAGAAAAGGCTTTGTGGCAGGAAAACAAGTCTAAAACCACTGATGTCCAGCTATGCATTTGCAGGGAGTGGTCTGGGCCTCTCCTCCTGGCACTGCTCTGGGATCCCTGGAGATTCGTGGGAGAACCAGAGTGGAGCAGGAGGGGCTGGGGAGTGGGGGAAGGAGACAGCCTGCAGAGAGGCAGTGGTTCATTCTCCTTGCTGGCTTTGTCTGCAGTGACCCAGGAGAAAAAGCCCTTTGAAACAGTCAGCGATGTGGCCAGGAGCTGCACAAAGCGTGCTTCTCAATCCTGGGCCCCTGGCGCGGACCCAGAGGCAGGCTGGGAATGAAGCGGGGCCTCGGAGGTGGAGTGCTTTTCTTTGCTCTACGGAGGTTGGGAGCCACGCAGGCCACCCACACAAGGCCAGGCGCTTCACACAGAACTGAGCTCTTGCTTCTGTGGCTGCCTGAGGCTGCCCGAGTCGGATCCTGGCCTCAGCCTGCCCAGAGGTGCAGATTCAGCAATGGGTGCTTTAAGAGGGGCATGCTGGGCCAACTGCTCCAGCTGGCACTGTGGGCACAGTGCCCAGAGCCCACAGTGCTCTCTCTCGCCCACAAAAATATTTTAATTTCTTTTAAAATCAGAAGAGAAAACAAACTTTTAAGTCAAAGAAACTCTTTAAATATGTCATATTAATATATTCATCTTTATACCAATGCAGTTATAAACAATACTAATATATAACATCAATATGTATTATTAACCTATTAAGACTAAGTATATGTTTTGGAGGAAGGGGCCATAAAGGGAAGAACACCCTCCAAAGTTATGGTGAAGTCATGGCGTGTCCCTGGGTGATAGTGGACTTCAGCTCCATGTTCATTTGCTGGGGCTGCCAAATACCACTGACTGGGGGGCTTAGACCACAGAAACAAATTTTCTCACGGTTCTGGAGGCTGGAAGTCTGAGATGAGATCACATGTCAGAAGCCTCTCTCTTGGCTTGTGGAGGCTGCCTTCTCCCTGTGTCTTCACATGGTCTTTCCCTCTGTACCCTTCCTTCTGTGTCCTCATTTCCTCTTATTAGAAGGACACCAGTTATACTGGTTAGGATTAGGCTGCACACTAATGACCTCATTTTAGCTTAATTACCTCTTTAAAGACCCTGTGTCCAAATACAGTCACATTCTCAGGTACTAGGGGTTAGGACTTCTGCATAGTAATTTGGGGGGATGCAATCCAGCCCATAATAGATCTTCTCATTTGAGTTCGTGTTCTTCCCATGCAGCAGTCCCGCCCTCCATCCCTCCCTCCTATGAAAAGAGAAGGGCTCTAAGTAGAATGTGCCCTGTTTGAGAGGAACCTGTTCTCAGGGGGAAACCTTCCCAGCTCCCACCCCCTTCTCTCTGTAGGGTGCAAGTCTCCAGGCTCTCCAGTGCTGGCTCCAGCAGGTTTAAGCTGCTAGAAGGAAGACAAAGGGCACCTGTCCTGGTGGTCTCTGGTGCTCCCTCTCTGTGGATGCCAGGGCTTGGTTAAACTGCATTCAAGATGTGCAGTACTGAAACTCCAGGGCTATAGGGGTGATCATGTATGTGTCATACCCTCATATGTGGGCTTCCTGTCTCACAACAAGGCCAGATGTTAGAGGAGGCCCCTCCCCCCTGTTCCAGCACTCTCTAGCTCATCCCTGCCATCCCCAACTGGGTGAGTTTGATACATGGGGTTCTTGATATTAAAATGGCTTAATGGCTTAATGCCTTAGGGTTGAAGTACAGGATCCAAGCAAGCCCTAGCCTCCCGAGTGCTGGGAATTCTTGCTGTTTTATTAGGGTTTTGTCAGGAAAGGGGGATTTCAGGGTGAGAACCCCAGGCTACTCCTTTTCATTGTCATTGGACAGCTGTTCTCCTGCCCTTGAAAATTAAATGTTACTTTCAGGAGTAGATATCTCAATGAACTTTGTGAAATTGGCTTTTAATTTAAACTAGGGGCCCGGTGCATGAAAATTCATGCACTGGAGGGGGGTCCCTAAGCATGGCCTGCCCCCTCTCACAGTCCAGGAGCCCTCAGGGGCGGGAGGTGAACTGGCAATCAGGAGAAGGCAATACCCCATCCCACCTCTGCTGCTGCCACTGCCGGCAGCATAAGCCTTGGCTAGCCCTGGTTACCTGAGCCTCGGGCCAGCCCTGAGTGGCTGGACAGTTGCCATCTGAGGCTTACCTGCACCTCAGGCTGGCCCTGGGCAGCTGGAGGACTGAGGGGACTGGAGGACTCTGGAGGCAGGTGTGCGGAACGAATGAGGGGACTGAGTGCCTCCATCTTGTGGCTGTGGGCACCACCATCTTTGAGGGCAGGGCAGTCAATTAACATATTCCCTCTTTATTGGCTGTGAGCGCCACCATCTTTGTGATGGTATGAGGGTATTCCCTCTTTATTAGATAGGATGGGTCCTCCCAAGGTTAACCCAAAAGTGAGAAAGAGGAGAAAGAGAAGGAGAAGGAGAAGGAAGAAAAAGAAGTGGAGGAGGAGGAAGAGGAAGAGGAGGAAGAGGAGGGGAGGAAGAAGAGGCAGCAGTGGTGGCAGGAGAGGGCAGGGTGGTTGATAGCTGGATTCCCACTTGTTGGCCCTGTGATGCAGTGGCCTGACTTCTCCAGTCCTCACACGTGAACTTCAGCATGTCTTCGTTATTTTGCTCCTGTGATGTGCTCCAACACCTTGGTGAGTCATGTGATCTTTGATGTCAGATACAAGGACATGGGTTGCAATCATTCTAGAACTAGAACCAGCCCAACTTGGGTCAGGATGGAGCCTGGTGATCCAACCTGGAAAGCAGGCCATGCAGAAGGGAAGGGGCCGGTGGGCTCTTGTCAGTCTCCTCTCTCTGCCTGGTCCTTACCAGTGGGAGAAGAATTGGGGCTGGGGGCTTGAGGTCTGGGGTTCAGAGACTTATTTCAGTGAGGCTTTGTGCAAGTCCATTTCCTCTCTGGACTTTGGGCTCACCATCTCCTGAAGGAGGCAGTTGGGTCAGATAAATTCATCGGTGCCCACTAGGGACCAGCCACTAGGAGATGCTGAGGATGCACAAAGACAGGAAGATGAACCCCCAGCCCTCCTGGCAGCAGGTAACCTGCTGCAAGCCAGGCATGTTCACTTACTCATTTCCCACCCCACCCCCCAAAACACACATCTTTTATTTTTTCTCATTATGAAAGCAGTTCATGCTTATTATTTAAAACACATATACAGATAACTGAGCTAAGGCAAACAAAGGCAGAAATGATCCCCATAAATCTCACCTGCCCAGAGACAACTACTGCAGGCACTGTGGTATATGTTCTCCCAGACTGTTACCTATGACTATGGATACGCATACTTACACAGAGAAGCAGAATAGGAACACAGACCATTTATCTTCCCAGTCCTTATAATCACTCTACCAGGTGCTTAGTGTTATTATTTTACCTTACCTTATAGGCGGAGGAACAGAGATGCAGGAGCTAGGGTAACTTTTTCAAGGTGGCAGGACTGTGACGCAACCCATGCCTGCTGATATCAGGGCCAAAGCTCTTTCTCAATGTGGATGCCTAGGAGTGAGCCAGGCAGGGAATGGGGGTTGTTCCAGCCCTAACCACACCAGCCACAATGGGACTGTGCACTCACTACAGGGAAGCTGGATCGGGGACACAAAGCTCTCCCTCTAGCAGTGTCCTTAGGAAAAAGGTGGACTGTGTCAGGTGGAGAAGCAGCAGGAAAAGTACTTCAGTCACAGGGAAGGAATGAGCAAAGTCAAAAAGAGGAAATTCTACCAAGTCCATGGTCCCTGGGCACCGGGTGGCAGCAAGGGCAATCTGATGTGCATAGTGTGTGTGGTGGGGAGGTGCAGGGAGAAGGGTAGGAGAGGAGCTGGGTGGTGTTGGGCTTAAGAGGGCCATGAATGATCATGCTCAGTTCTCAGCTTTCTCCTTAATGTGGTGGGAGCTATGGAGGACTTTTAATGGGATATGAATGGATCATTTAGCCAAGTCCCCTGGAGGCCATATGCAGGGGCAAGAAGAGTCTGCAGTCATTCATCTGTTAGCATGCCCAGGAAAGGGTGTCAGATAAAGGGGAGAGGGATCCAGGTCCCAGGTGCCTGGGAAAGGTGGCTTGATAACCCAAACATATGTCCTATAAAAGCACACTTCCCAGGCCAATGAGGAAGCACATGAAGCCCCGGATGTGTGTGGCTGAGCTGCAGATGAGTGCATCACATAGAGGGAGTGAGAGATCGGGGAATCAGGGGCTGGTTTCATGGCAGAAATCCCAGCTGTGTCCTCTCCAAGCCTCAGCAGGGCTGCCTTCACATGTTTGCTCCATCTCCAGCATGGGCAAGGGCCCTCCACTGTGGGACTGGGTGGTATTGTTTAAGTTGTCACTTGAGTGGCTTTTGTCTAGGAGGATTGATGTCCTGGGCTCCACTGAGAAAGGTCAGGCACTGGGTCGCTCTCATGGTTTCTGTGGACATCAGGAAGCACTGGGAGTGGGGCATTTATCAGGGACCTGGGCAGTGCAGTTCTGAGAAAGTGCAGACCAGGCTGGCGAGGAGCCCAGAGACCAAAGCTGCCCCTGAGTGGAATCCCACATGGGCAGGAGTGGCCCATCTCTAGCATCCCAGGCAGCCAGGTCTGGGAAATAGGTGCGGACTGCCATGAACTCAGTGGTAGGGGCAGAGGGCACCATTGGTGGCTGGCACCATCTCTGCTTCTGCAGCCAGTTCTCTGGAGACAGATCTGATTGGGCACCTCATGGCTGCCATGGTTGGCTGGGAGCCTGGCTCCATGCACGCCTCATTCTGGAGTTCAGGCTCTTCAGAGAAGCTACTGTCTGGAGTGTTGCTGGTCACTACGGCAGAGTTAAAATGATACCCCAGAGGGCCTCACACTGACCATTAAAGGCTCTAGTTCAGAGGAGACCCATGTCAGCTCCACTGGTGGGCACTGATTACCTGCCCTGGTGATCCAGCAAGGCAAGTGGAAGCGCTCTACCTGCCCAGGTGAGGATGAAGGAAACAAAGGAGAGAGGGCAGTGAGCCTGCATTGCTTTGCCAGGGTAACAAGCAAAGTTTCTTTCTTTCTTTTCTTTCCCTCACCACCTCCAGTCAGACTGCATTTGTCATGAGAACTGTACCTGAGTAGTTGCTGCAAAAATGTCCTCTCTCCAGGCCACTGGGGGCAGGGCATCGGGAAGAAGGGGCAGCCCATGCCACCCTCTGATAGCAGCACAGGGTTGAGCAGCTTTGCAAATCAGCCTGGGCTGCTGCCACCTGGGCCTGCCTCTGGCAGAGAGGGGATGAAGGCTGCCAGTGGGCAGCAATCCCCCATTGAGACCCCAGAAATGCCCTTTTCACACCACCATCTCCAGCAAGCCCAAAGCCCACCCAGTAGGGTCCTCTTCTGGCTTAAGCCTTGCTAAGATGTCTTCTTTTAAAAGAAGGAAGCTTCCGGACAATCCAACTACCAAATTGTTGAAGGGCAACTATGTGTGGGGCCCAGTGGGGCCGTGGGGTGAGACCCAGTCCTAGCCCTTGAGGAGGCCGTGGTGAGGACCCAAACATGCTCATGGAAGAGATTCAAAATAACTTTGGGCAAGCTCCTTCTCTCCTTGGGCCTCATTTTACCCACCTCTAAAATGGGAGGAGTTCGGACAAAGTGGGCACAAGAGGCTGGGTGATTAATTACTTAGTTAATTGGTTTGATGGTTAAAGAGGATCTGAGTTGTGTGACCTTGTATTCATACCCAGAAAGCAGTCCTGTCTTTGAGATTTTGGGCTGGCCTGTTGGTGAGCTAAGCTAGACTACCAACTCTGAATTCAATTCCAGTGAAACTAATTCACTGATAAAGTGTGTCAGGACAGGATGAATAGAGAGGAGGGCCAGGCAGTCTCTCACTCACAGGCGTGTGATACTGTGGCCCTGAGCCTGGTATTGCAGGTGGCTGCAGGGAGACTGAGACAGTCCGATGATGTGGACAGGATGGAAGACAAAGAGAAGGAACCAGAAGGAGACTGGCCAAGGTACAGCCATCTACAGAAACGGGGGTCCCCTAGCAGGCCTCCTCTCCTTCTTTGCTGTAATTCCTCCATGCCTGGCACAGGGCAGGCCCACAGGCAACGTTAATTAAAACAGGTTATAGCCCTCCAGGCTGGAATTTCCATGGCAGAACCTGCAGACAAGGCAGGGACACTGTCCCTCCCACCTGTCCACCTGATGGGGCCTCTGAGCTGTCAGGGCTGCAGGTCTGGTGCCGCTCTGCAGGGCTTGGGAAAGGAGCTGAGTTGAGTCCATTAGCTCAGTGCAAGTCTTCAGAGTGCATGCAGGGGGATTATCCGCTGCTTTGATGCCTCCTGACTTCCCAGGACCACCCTTTTGGGACTCGATCCAAGTAAGTGAGTGATACCATCATTAGACACGAGGAGTCAGCCGTCCGTTTCCTCCTCTTCTGTGAGTCTAGCCCAGGGAAGAAGCAGAGGGTGAAAAGGCAGAGGCCTCCAGCCTGGTCTCCGCTTCTGCCCAGAGTGTGGCCAGGGCCATGCCCCGTGTCTTCTGGGGCTGCTTCCTCACCCGTAGAACCAGGGTGTGAGCGCCCTTTGCTCTGGGGGTCCTTCCAGGTCTGGCATCTTCCAAGGTGACATCTAGGGACCAGAGGTCGTCCTGGCCCTGGCCCTGCCCCCATATCTGCCCAGGCTCCCCTCTCCTCCCTGTTGATAGGCGCTGAGGATGGCGGTTGTGATGCCCTTGACTTGTTCTCAGTGAAGAATGACAGCCAGAAGAATGTTAACGACCACCTGCCAAGCACAAATCAAATTGACTCTTGGTGGCCCTTCTGGGGAGGGTCAGGTGGGAATGATAAGAGTGGGGAGATGCCAGGGAGAAGGGAGAGGCAGAAAGGTGTATCTTCTATGATCGTGGTAAAAACAATAGTCTCCATTTATCAAGAGCTTGCTTAATCTATATGGAGCACAGCGTTAACAACTTAACATTACGTAGCATCTTGTATAACCTGCAACAATGAGGACCTGTGACCTATGACCAATGGCAGAGTCAGGAGGTAGTGTGAGGTCAGTGCAGGGCTCTGTGAGGGCTGCTGTTCCTCTCCAGTCCCTCAGGATAGAAGTGAAGAGGGGGGATGCTCTGTTTTTCCAGCGAGTCCCCCGCAGGTCCCCTCTGGACCCGGTATCTTCGATGGTCACAGTCACATGGGATGCTCATGAGACTTCACTGGGTTTGGTGGCTGGGAACATAGGTCAAAAGCTCCAGTGTGCAAGAAAGGCAACTTCCTCAATTTTTCTACAACAATTCAGTTTCTGTTCTTGGTTCCCATTCCACTAAGTGTACACACAGGACTTTGTGCATCTGTGGCCTCCCCTTCTGGGGATGTGTGAGTTCTGGGAGCTAGTGCAGGTGTTGGGGTGGGTGGACACCTGGCTTCCTGGACTGTCCTTCAGGCACCTTGGCCCTCAGCTGTGCTCCACACAAGTGGAATGATGTTGTTGCAGCAGCTGCAAAGCCCTACACACTGGCAGCATCCTCTCTCCTTCCTCGCCAGGCCTGGGCACCCTCAGCTCGATCTGCTGCTCCCAATACCCGAGACCCATCGGGCACGGAAGACTGTGAAACTGCCTGAAGCCACTTATTTTCCAGAACCTTCCCTCCTCCCAGCTCTTCTTCCCCTTGATCTACTTGGAAGTTTTGCTACCTGCCTGGGGATGGGGGAGTGTACAGGGCTCATCTCTCTGGGACCTACCAACAGCTCCTCTGATCACTCCCTTCAGTGCCCCCACTGTAGGCCCTGGGCACCAGACTTGGGATCTGGGAGCACCTGCTCATACTCACTGTCCTCTGTACTACATCAGAGATCATCGGTCCTTCCCCTTTTCCAGTGGGGATGGCTCTCTGAACTTCCACACGGGGAAGCGATGTCCAGTGTCTCTGTTTCTGCAGCTCCATCCTCTTTCCTAGGTGGCTTGACAAACGTCCAGGGCCTGGGTTGAGGAGATAGTCCTGGAGAAAAGCTGAGAATAAAGACAGAGGCAGAGGCTTGAGGGTGGGGCTGCCAGGCCCATGGGGACCGAGGTGCAGAACGAAGGTGCTCTCCAAGTCTCAGTCCCAGGGCTGTGCACCTGGGGAAGCCCCTCGGAGAGGGCTTCAGGTCCCACGGCAGCTCTGATTTGGTCCTCCCAGAAGGCCTGGCAAACAGGAGGAGCCCCTCAGAAAGCAGGATCTGTCCTATAGAGCTCCAATCTACTCCGAGCCCAGGTCTGTTACTGAGTCAAGGGAGACTCTAGGGGGGTATTGAAGATCCAAGTGTACATCCTGTGCATCAGCAGTGGCAATTCTGCCATCAGGCATCAACCAGACCACAACCTGCTTCAGGCCCACCCCACCCCATGCCAGACAGGCTCAATCCCACCTGCAGGGTGTCCTGCGGGCTTCAAGCTGACCCACCAGGTACCACTGGTGTCTTACAGATAAGGAAATTGTTGTCTTACACATAAGGAAACTGAGGCACAGAGTGGGGGTAGCTATTTGCTTAAGGTCACCCATCTAAAGTGAGCAAGCAGGATCTGGTCTGTCTGGCCCAAATCTCCCATGTTTTTTTCACTGCAGCTCATTGCCTGTGAGGTTTCACGGTTTATTAAAAACTGTAGCTGGCAAGTCCAGGGAGGAGAAGGGACGGTCCCAGGGCAGAGGGGTTGGTAGTGGGCTTATATAGGTAGGGGGTGAGCTGTGCTTGTGTTCTACCTCAGCACCTAATCTGACATCTCCCTGAGTCCACAGCTGTATGGCTGAGTGGGGATCGTGCATTTATGACCCCCATTTACCATGCCCAGGGCACTGTGTTTGGGAAAAGGCCAATCAGACATGAGCTATGGATTCACCCCATGCCACCCAAGGACCTGCAGGGTGGGTGGGCTGTACTGCACCACAGACTCTCCTGTGGCTCTTCCAAAAGTGGGGTTCATAGCACATCACACACACATCTGGGGGAGTTTGATGTTATGGGAGCAAAGGCTTGAAGAGCCTTGTTATAGCTGAAGAGCCTAGGAAATTCTGACCAAATGGGATGGAGCTGCTTCCTTTTGCACAGATGGTAGAGCCATCCTTCCTCTCCCCAGGGGCTGCACCAGGGGCTCCCCATCTCATTACTCCTCAGAGCTTGTGCACCACGACCCGCAGTACTTGTCTTCAGTAGCCCCCTTTTTGGCAAACAAGGCTCTGACACTTGATAGAAAGAACCCAGAGGAAGGACAAGCAGATAAAGGGGACAAAGTCTGCAAGGAGACAGGCCTCAGGCCCGGGGAGGCAGCCTCTGGGGAGGCCATGTGAGGCCCGGCCACCCGGGGAAGGAGCGTGAGGCTTTGCAGGTGGAGACCTGGGGGGAGAAAGCCTTGCAGGAAAGCCTGCACTAGCCTTGGGGGGTGGAGGGGAGGAGGCGTTTAAAGGTAGGGGGTGTGAGCAGCACCCCTCCAGTCTGCCTGAAGCTGCCTAGCAGACTTAGGGGGAGGCAGAACTGACACATCAGGTTGGAAGAGGAGGCTGGCAGTGTTCTTACAGCTTGGTCTTCACAGCAGGACCCTCAAGGGGCATAGCATGGGGGCCTCATTTGGAGACACCTCATGGGTTTTCTGGCCCACAGAGTACAGAGTCAAGGTAGACATAGGCCGAGTGCTTCTCTGCAAAACTCCAGGTTCTATCTGGGCCTCCTCTTTGTAGGGTTAGTTCCCTCTAAACACCCCTTTCTGATGGGCCAGGGACACCTTTCCAGTCTCTAAGGCCCCGGAGAACCTCCACTTTGCTCACAAGCAGGAGAGAGGAGGAGGAGGCAGAGGAGGAGGAGGCACACCTTTCAGCCCAGGAAAACCTGGCTGTGTGCAGCTGAGAGAGCAAAACTGTTCACTAAACCCTCTGCGATCTTGCCAAGGGGGAGAGAGACCAGGGGCCAGGTCTCTCTGAGCAAAGCGGTGGTGGGTTATTTATAGTCTGCGCTGGCACTGTCTGCCTGCTCTCAGCTCGAGGAAACACTGCCATCCCAGAGACAGCCATCTGATCGTTATAATTTCGTGTTTGAAGACAGTTTTAGCCTCCTGCAGACACCCATAAAATCTGCATCCGCCGCCCAGGATGGGGGCCATAAAAGTGCTTTAAGAGGGTCATAGACCTTCCTGGGGTGGCATCCAGGCTGCCTTCAGCTCTGGCACAGGGTCTGGCTCTTGTGCTCTGTTCCCACAGGTCCTGCCTTTTCCTCTCTCTGCCCACCCCGCACATCTACCCCATCCTCCAAGGCCCGGCCAGACCCGCCTCTTGCAGGGCCTTCCTTTCTTGACTGTAGGTACTTTCTCTCTGTGCTGTTTCTTTATTCTTTCCACAGTTGACTTAATTCACTTGATGTTATATTGTGCTGCCTCAGTTCCTCGTTGCCTCTTGTATATATAACCATATATTGAATGGGCTGCACCTGATGGGGCAGGAACAGGAAATGGCTTTATATTTCTCCCTTCAATGCTTCTGATCGTGCCCGGCTGGGTCTCTTCCCCTCCCCTGATGGCATCACAGGCATGTACCAGAGCTTCCCAATCATTTTCAGACATAGAGCAAATTTTACTCTCATATTAAAAAGGTCCAGTCCAGCCCACGTGCAGCCTTCTTCCACATTTGGTTCAAAGCTTCTCCTCCCGGCAGCTGGGCCTGACCATGCTTGGGAGTGGAGGCCTGAGTGGCCTGCACTTGGGTTGGGGGCTCAGTTTCTCTTCCTTCATGTCCACTGTGATGGCTTGAATTGTGTCCCTGAGAAAAGATATTTTGAAGTCCTAATATCCCCCTCCAAGTGTGGCTTTATTTGAAAGTAAAGTTTTTACAGAGGTAATCCAGTTAAAATGAGGTCACTGGGTGGGCTCTACTCCAATATGACTGGTTTGCTTATAAAAAGGGGGAATTTGGACACAGACAGACATGCTCAGAGGGAAGATGTCCTGCAGACACACAGAGAGAAGATGGCCATGGGAGTGGAGTGATGCGGCTGCAGGCCGAGGGACTTGCAGGCCTGCCACCAGTAGGAGAAGCAAGAAAGGGTCCTCCTCAGGCCACCAGTGGGAGCATGGCCTTGCCGACCGTGATCTCAGATGCAGCCTCCAGAGCAGTAAGACAATAAAGTTCTGTTATTTTAGCCACCCAGTTGGCAGGATTTGTTATTGCAGCTCCAGGAACCGAATACACATGCCTTTCTACCACGGTGTGTTCAGGGCCCAGCAAAGTGAGGGGGGAGGAGGAGAGGGTGCCCTTGCCTTCAGGATGGACAGTGCTGCCTGACTTCTCTCTTGCTTTCAGGGCCTCTGTCTAGGCAGGCACCCCAATGCTGGGTATTTGTGGGGTATAGGTATTCCCCTGCAGTCCTCTGCCTACTCTGGGGTGGTCCTCATCAGAGTGAGAGAACCTGGTTAACCCTGTGGCCTCTTCCTGGCCCTGGAGAAGCTCACATTCTCTTTCCACAGCCAAGGTAGGCCTGCAGGCTTTGCAGCTGCCCCCGGCCTTCCTCTCCTCCAGGTAACTTCTTATCCTGAAGTCTCTGGATGAGAATAGGCTCAGTCCCTACTCCCACCGAAGTGTTCCCCACCACAAATCTGGGGATATCTGTGCCCTGGAGTGGGCATGGGGTCTCTACAGTGCAGTAGGCCTCAACTGGGAAATCCATGTGCCCCCTCTGCAGCACCCGAATTTCTAGGAGATGGTCTCTGGAGCCCCTGCTAATAGCTTGCCTGGGCAGGGGATGGCGGGGGGGTGGGGGGGGGGGGGGCGGGGGCGGGCAGGGAAGTCAGAGCACTTTAGGTCACATAGATGCTCCCTCACATGCTCACACAGCTCTCTCTTTGCTTTAAATAGGCTGAAGGTGGGCTGAGAAGGTGAGGAGTAAAGACAGTGCAGACACATCTCAGCAAACACGGGGAGAGATTCTGGCAACTCCTATGTGGGCAGTCACCGCGGCCCTGGCTTTGTGGTTTTTGCTGAAGGACTCCCATTACCATTCCGCTACAGAAGGACAAGTCTGTCTGTAGGAGATCAACTACTCCCTGAGTATAGGGGCCATACTCTCCTTTCTTCTACCTCCACCTACATCCACAGGGAGAGAAGGGACAGTGGGCGGAGTGGCTAGGAGTCCAGGCTCTGGAGTCAAGTTCAAGTCCCTGTTCAGACACTTACTCAGTGGTGGGTTTCAGGTAAGTGACTCAGCCTTTCTGAGCCTCTGTGTCCTCAGCTTTCACATGGGACAGAAGGTAATGAAGTAAATACCTGCCACGGATTAGAACCCAGCCACTGCCCCCAGCATTAGGAGTTGGTCCTGACCCTCCAAGAATGATGGAAGTGTGGGCCGGACCCTGTGCGTGCTGTGGATCTTCTCTTCCAGCAGAGTGCATGTATGCAAATCTCTTATATATGATTCCAGTTATAAAGCTCTGGGCACTCCATGGCTTATCACTGAATTACAAGGAATTGCTCCACACTATTGAGTAAAGGAAGAGCAGAAAGAGACCAAAAGGACATTGGTAGCCTGGTAGGATCCTTGCGCCACCTGAGATGCCCACTAACTGGCTTAGAAATTTGACAAAGCTCAGATCTAAACTCCTGGGGGATTTTTTACCATCCCACAATGCATTGACCCAAATCTCACTTCACCAAGGACTTTCAAAATTAAAGGAGTCTGTGCATTTAGCAGTGTGCTATGGTGCAATCTCAGTAATTCTCAACATTGACTAATATATGCATTTTAAAAGGGAAAAATTGTCACAGACCCCCCCAGGGGTGGCTAAATTTATTTTGATCATATTGTTACTTAAATATATACAAACAAAAAAGTATAAATTTCATATGCTTTTAGTTCTCACACAGCTATAAAACCAAAACACAATTACAAAGTAAATGCAAACAAAACTATGAAACCATTAAAATTCAAATTAATGGCATTAATTTAATGTGACAGATGATGTTTTGCTGAAAGTAAAATAGCCAATATTGGATTTAAAAAACAGAGGGATGTGATCCCATTTTGAGTCCAGCTTGCTATCAAGTAGGTTGTTTTGATGTTTGAGCATGCTGGGCCATCATTAGAGTGATTATCAATATTACTAGAGGCCTGGTGCATGAATTCATGCACAGATGGAGTCTGGCTGGCCCACCCCAATCAGGCTGATTGGGCAGGGCCACCAGTGGGGAGGGGCTGCGGGTGGTTGGCGGGTTGGCCCCACCTCCTGGTTAAACTCCAGGTTGAACTCCTGGTTGAAGGGACAATTTGCATATTAGCCTTTTATTATATAGGATTAGTCTCCTAAATAGAAATTTTATCAATATTATTATTTTCCATGAGTTACAATGGATATGCTTTTAACCATAGACCTAGGATTTTAATGGGTCAATCAATTTATAGAGTATTCCAAAATATAATAACCTAAAAAGAGAAAATATAGATCATTTAGCAAGACCCTTCCCAGTTGTGTACCCTTCTTGTAGTGTTGTCTCACAAGTTGTTACAACCCCAAATGGCATTTACTCTGGCACCTGCTTGCAAAGTGATGACTATGATTCTGGCCTTTGGTGTGTGGCCTGGCAGTGTTTGATGACTCAATCCTCCCTCCACTTGTCTCTATTTGAACAATCGCTAAACCTTTGTTTGCACAGCAGCCCATGAAGTCATTTGGCCTTCATTTTGCAAAAAACATGATTGTAAACGCAATGTAAATGTAACCTTAGATCCCTGAAGCATTATTTGGTGATGACATGATCATCCACATACAACACTAATGGGGTCTCACTAATATTTTTGAAATGAAAATATTAAATTAAAAAAATTTCTTATACCACTCAGGGACCCCTGATAATATATTTATAAATTGATATCTTGAAGTTCCTGGTACATTAAAAAGAGACCTGAGAATCCAAGGCTAGATTTTTATTCTGGGTCATTTACTGGCCCACTGTGTTCTGTTGGTCAACTCTTTCCTTTAGACTTCACCTGCTCATCATACTAATTGTTTTGTGTTTTGGTCATTCTCACATAGATTTCCCCAACCTCTCCACAAGGTCAAAATGTTCTCATTGAACAGACAGGAAACTGAGACCCAGGAACATAGCTAGTGAGTGATGAGATGGGGTTAGAAGGCAGGGCTGACTGAACCTGCAGGCATCACATGGCAGTGACTCACAGAACTGAGGCTGCTCCTAGGCTCCTCAGTCCCCTGGGGAACCCTTGTCTTGGGACCTGAGCCTCCTCTCCCCACCCCTCACACCCACACATACCTGACAATAGAGCATAGTCCTGGAGAAAGGGAGAGAACAGCCTGATTTGTCCTGCCACACATCTGATGACCCACATCAGTCCTCTTCTCAGCTCTGGACAACACCCACCCCACTAAATGACAAGGGATATTTTCTTAAGTGAAAATTGGACATGAATCTTGATAACTGAATTTTTCCTGATGGGTGAATTCACATTTATTTATTTGCTATGTGAAAAGACAGATGTAAGTAGATAACTGAAATCATATTCAACTAGAGGCCCGATGCACGAAATTCATGCACTGGGAGGGGGAGGTGTCCCTCAGCCCAGCCTGTACCCTCTCCAATCTGGGACCCCTTGGGGGATGTTCGACTGTTGGTTTAGGACCGATCTTGTGACAACATGGGGGCAGCCATCTTGTAGTGGCCATCTTGTGATGATGTGGAGCGGCCATCTTGTGATGTCGTGGGGGCAGCCATATTGTGATGACATGGGGCACCCATCTTGTGATGATATGGGGTGGCCATCTTGTGATGACATGGGGGGCAGCCATCTTGTGGAGGCCATCTTGTGATGATGTGGGGGTGGCCATCTTGTGGCAGCCATCTTGTGATGACATGGGGACGCCCATCTTGTGACAATGTGGGGGAGGCCATCTTGTGATAATGTGGGGGTGGCCATCTTGGGGTGTGAGGGTCAATTTGCATATTACCTCTTTATTTTATAGGATACACACATGTATATATAGCTATATATAGGCACACACATTGCATGTGCATGTATACACCACTATATACATATGTGTTATATGTATGTATATATGTGCATATATGTGTGTGTATAAAGGAGATGACAGAGAATGACCTTTTCTGGAATTGAAATTGTGCTAGCAAAACAGGATTTGTGGTTGTTGTTTTTTTGCAGTTGAGGCATAGTTCATTAGGGAAGGGTCTTCAGAGAGCAGCTGTCTACTTGGGTCTTGAACACTGACCTCTCCAACCTTGGTGCCAGGGAGACCATAGCTGGAGTCCTTCCCTTTGGAAGCCATAAAGAACATCATCTTATTTCAGAAGCCCCTGCAGACACCATCACTCTTGAGACCCTTCCTCTTCCAGACTTGGGGTATGTGTGTGTATGTGTGTGTGTGTGTGTATGTGTATGTGTCTGTGTGTGCACATTCGCGTGTGTGCAGCCTTGACAAGTAGAGTGATGTCCAGGGTTCTTTGGGATTTTGGTTCCAGTGGGGAATTCCAGTTCAGCCCTAGGGAACTTTGCTCTTGGATCTGTTCTGTCCAAATGCAAGGAAGCAATCTTAAGGGAGCACCCCTTTAACAACCATTCTTCCTACCCATGGATCTTACATTTTTTAAAAAATTATTTCTTCTGGAGATAATGAACTCATTCTTTCATTTTTATGAAACAAAAACATTTATACTTCACCATCAGAAAGTTTAATTGGCATGTAGCTCATGTTTGTGAGACTAGCAGAATTGATAGACTAGCAGCTAAAACGAAGACATTTGACATTTTAGTTATTCATACAGCCTTGCTCAGGGCACAAGCACAATGATCATTGAGCTGTTTGAAATAGTGATGTTGCCACATTTGTCAGAGAATATATAGTGTCCACCAGTCCACCACTGGGTCTCAGGAGAACTCTGGAACAAGCAGGGGAATTGGGTTCAACTGGGCTTATTTGAGTGCAAGAAACCCTCCTAGTTGCTGGGCTATAAGGAGGAGCACGTCTTTGCACTTGAAGGATTCCTGGTCCAGGAATCAAGCCAATTATTTGGCCCTGGAGCTTCCTGGGTATTTTTAAAACCTTTTGCTATATGTAGAGGGTGGATGGGAGGAACACTCTAAGGTGGCACTCTAAGGATGTCAGAGGACCTCGCCTGCCCAGGGCGACCAGTGTTCATATCTGTTGTTCCTGGGGAAGAGTAACAGGGACCTTGAATTACTGGGTCTCCAGGAGCCTGGGCCTTCAAGGCTGACAGCCTGCCTCCCTCAGCTCCTGCTCTGGCCCCAGTTCCCTCACTGTGGAGATGGTCATGGTTCCCCGAAACCCAACCTTTGCCATCAAAGAACCTTGATCTCTATACCCTCCCACCCCACATCCCCACAGTTCCACAGCAGCCTCTGACCCAGAGCAGATGCTCAGTGGGTATTTGTGAGTTGACTCACCAGAGGCCTCCCTGGCCCAGCTGCTCATCGAGCCCACACTGTGGCCCTTTGTCTCAGTGGAAGTCCTACTCTGTGGATGGTTGGGCTGGCGAAAGTCACTCTCTGTTCAATGAGCTCCCTAACATTTCCTGTCTTTATTTCTTTCCTAAACACATTTCTACCCCATCTAACACATTTCTAACCCTCTACCCCATGACTAGTGCTGTCTCCTAAGAAAACTGAGAAGACTGAACAGACTGCAGATGCAATTGCTCACTCAGATTGGTCTTAGCAGAGCCTTTGCTGGCCATCTCAGTGTGAGCCTCTCCTCCATTCATTATGGTACAGGTCCTGGTTGGCCACTCTGTGGGTCAGGCAGTGCCTCTTGTCAAGGCAGAAGGAGCAAGCATCTTTGCTGGGGGAAGTGGGGCTGCCCAGGCCACGGGCCAGCTGTTCCTGGGCAGAGTGGCAGGGCCTCAGTGTCCCTGGGCCTTGGGCACCATGGTCCCTGCATTTGAAATAACAATGATAGAGCCAAGGTGGCAGGTCCTATGAGTCTTTGCTGGTCATTGTTTCTGAAGCCTTCAGACTGTGTGGGCCTCTGGTGGGAGGAGGGGGTCAGAGCCAAAGGTCAGTTGTGTGGGCGGGAGGGCCTGGCTGGCCTGTGTGCTGGGGCCAGGGAGCAAGACCTGCTCCCCCATCACTGCCCAGGAGAAGTTGTGAATTGACCGGGGTAGGGTGGGCGACATAGATTGGGTTACCAGGAAGCAGTCGCTGAGAAGGGGCTCCGTGTGTAGGATGCAGATCAGAGTTCACTTGGGACCCATGGAGGAAGGGTAGGAGGCAGGCTGGGCAAGCTGCAGCACAGGCTCGTGGGCAGCCTTGGCTCAGACGGCCACCAGAGTCACCCCCGTGGGCTCAACCAGCCAGCCTGCTGCACTTTTCCTCTATCAGTCATTGGGTGCAAGCCATCCCATGAAGGTTATGACTTGGGGAAGGCAGCTCTGTGGAGCTGGGGAAGCCAGCTCTGTGGAGCTGGGGCAGCCTTGCGGGGGTGACCATGGAGGACTGCACTCCTAGAAGCTAGAGCAGCGGCCTTTCCTTGCAGGGAGATGTGTATGGTATACCCCACGAGTTATGTGGCATCCTGAGACTGGAAGCCAGGGCCTGATAAAAAATGACAGTGAAAGCGGTAGGGGCTGGTGAAGTTCAAACCAGATCCCAAACAGCAACCAGAAGCCCAGCCTGAGGATGGTGCCGGCTGTCCAGGCAGAGCATGGGGAAGCAAGCATTAGGTGGGATTCCAGTCAACCTGGGAGGGTGGCGAGGAGTAAAGAGGAAGATTATTCTGCCCTCTCTGTGCCTGCAAACCAAGGCAAGGACAAAGGCCAGGCAGAGGCTTACTTGTCGGGGTCACAGGGTGACTCCAGTCTCCTTTCTCTGGCAGAGGATGGGATTGGGGGCCTGCAGACACCTCCTGGTTATTGGCCTGGGCCATGATTGAGATACATTGTAAGGAAGGAAATGAGATAAAGCATGGAAAGTCCTCAGTCCTCAGTAAGCATCTCAGTGCTGGTGGTTACAATTATTACTAACATTCCTTGCAGAAGAGTGAGCAGGGCTGGACAGTGATTGATACCTCAGAGGTGCATTCATCAGCTCCCTTTCTAAAGATGCTGATTGTACTCCCAAGACATTGGGGTGGTGGCAGAGGGGGAGGGGTAACCTACCTGTGGAGCAAAGATAGCTGTGATCTTATTTCCGGTGGTTAAAAGGCCTCTGACTTACCCTTCTCCCTTCCCTCCATTCATTCATTTATTTAAGAAAAACATTCATTCATTTATTTATGTAAAAAACATCAAGCACATGGTATGTTTAAATGATATATTCTGGTGCAAGAGAAAATAGCAGTGATAAAATAGACTTGCCTCCATGGGGCTTATGCTTTCACAGGGGAGAAAGACAGCAAACAAAGCCCATAGTATGTGAGCTGGTGCTAAATGTCATGAAGAAAAATAAAGCAGAGGAGGGGAGTAAGGAATAGGGTGTGGGGGCTGGGCTTATAATTGTATGTAGAGTGTGGACAGGGAAGGACACTGAGAGAAAATGGTATTTGAGCAATATCTGAGGCAGGGAGGAGGATGCTCTGCAGATGTCTGGGAGAAAAGCATCAAAGGCAGATAAGGGATAAGAGCAATGGTTTTGCACCAGGAGTAAGTCTGGAAGGTCCAAGTCGGAGGAATGGGGAGCAGGGAGGGAGCAAGGCAGGAGTGGGGAGGCTTTGGCTCTTGGCCCCAGGAAGCTGGGGAAACCACTGGGGGTCCGTGGAGGAATCTCAGCATCTGACTTCAGTTCTAAAATGATCCTCTGGCCCAGGGTGAAGGATGGACAGAGAGCTTAGGGTGGAAGCAGGGAGAAGAGGCAGGAGGCTGTTGGGGTAACCCTGGGGTTGATGGTGGGAGCGCAGACAAAGTAGTGAAGGAAGGAAGACACAGGCTCGGATCCTGGTTGAAGGTGGAGCCCACAGCACTTGGAGAAGGATTGATGTGGGCTTTGAGAGAACCAGAGGAGTCAGGTTGGCTCCAGGGTCTTTCAGGAAGTTCTTTTTGGACGCTTTACTTTTGAAGTGTCTTTGAGGCACTCAAGTGCATCCAATAATCTGGCTGGGGTTTGAGGGAAAGGTCCGGACTGATGACAAAAATGTCTGAGTCCTTGCAGCTGCAATGACATTTACCCACTAGTGCTTTGCTGTCCAGTATGGTGGGCACTAGCGGCACCTGGCCATTGGACACCTGACTGTGGCTGCTTGGAACGCAGATGTGCTAAAGGGAACATATGGACTAGATTTTGAAGATATAGAACAAAAGTATAATCTATCCCATTGATAATTTTTATATTGCTTGTGTATTAAAATGACAATATTTTGGCTATCTTGGGTTAGATTCACTTTATTATTGTAATTAATTTCACTGTTTATTTTTACTTCTTTAACATAGTTACTAGACAATTTAAAATCACGTCTGTGGCTCACATTGTATTTCCATTGGACAGTGCTGACTTGGGGAGTGAAGAAGACATATCATTGAGCTCTCGTAGCATCTGACATTTAGAGCTCAAGGACATAGGGGCAGGAAGCCAGAGAGGAGCAGGAGTGAGTGGTGAAGCGCGTGCTTGAAACGACAGCATAACTGTTGTGCTGGGTAACACCATAAGGTAGTTATTATTTGAAGATGAGGAAACCGAGGCAGAGAGAGGTTAAGTAACTTGCCTAAGGTCACAGCAATTTAGTGGCAGAGCTAGGATTTGAGTTTTTGTGATACAGCTCTGCTCTGAGGCTGTGCTTTAACCACCAGGCATTATGCATCTTTATACCTGACAGAAAGTCGAGAGAGGAAAACTGATGACCCAGGAGAAGGAGGGGAGGATGGCTAGAGTGCTGTCCTTGAGAAAGGCAAGCTGGGATGGGGCCAGGCAGGTCAGTGGAGGATTTGTCCTTTGCTGGGAGCACAGGCAGGTCAAGTGCAGGAGGTGGTAGGCAGGTTCCTTTCCCAAGAACAACAGGCCCTCCCTTATGTGGTGCTGGTGGTTTGCAGGGGAGATGGTGGTGAGCACAGGGCCCACTTAATACTCAAAGCTGTGAGTTTGGGGTCTGGGGCTTGGGTTTCGAAGCTGTGAGTTTGGGGTCTGGGTTTGGGTTTCTCCAGCCTCTCCGTAGTGTTTAAAATGGGGTGTCTAGGCCTGTCCTGTGCCCCAGGCGCATTCGTGGCTGGCCTTGGGAAGATATCCTGGGCACATGCTGGCCACACAGGGTTCCAGGCAGGCCTGATGGTAAAGACAGAGGTAGAGTTATGCTGTGGGAGGCAACTGGCCGCAAGGCAGTAGGGTCTGTGGTCAGCTGAGGACACTCCACTGGGAAGACGTTGGTGGCAGGGCTGTGGGGCTGGCCGGCTGCAGAGCGAGGCGGGCAGAGTGAACATCAATGAGCAGGGCCTCCCGAGCTTTGAAGGGGCCATGGTGGGCCTTTGAATTGCTCCATCTGGGGTCAGGGCGCTGAGTGCCTGGGCCCCTGCACTCGCCAATAAACTGTGGGGGACAGCCTTCAATTATGGAAGCGTAGCCAACCAAATGAGCTTTCTGATAAATTATTTATGCCCAGGCCTGCAAAGGAGGGAGCGGGCTCCAGGAACAACGTGTTCATTTTAATAAAACGCCTGCAAAGTTGCAGTGCACTGGGGGGTTCGGGTGGGGAGAGAGGATGGGGGAGGAAAGACGATTAGATTATAGGAGGCCTGCTGTAAATAACACACAAGAAGGGCATTTTGTTTCTTCTGAGACTGTCTTTTGTATCATGTTTTCTACAACGGAAAAGAGCATAATACAGCATCTATGAAATGTTAATGGGGTTTTTTATTTGCTATTTACCTAGGTTGGGGGTTTGAAGAAAGGGCTGGGCTGGGCCTGAGGGAGGGGGTGTGGAAGATTGGATTCTATGCAAATGCAGGCCACAGGAAGCCTGGAAGGCTCTGGAGCCTGAGCTGGACTGGGGGCCTGCTGTGTCCCCAAGGAGTGGGGAAGACAGCCACTAATCCCTCTGGGCTACAGTGGTGTTCACTCTCTTCCCCTGAAACCTGGGGGAGAATGACAGGCCAGATGTGACATCTCTGTCCTCCCCGCCCCCCCCATCACCTTCCTCTCCCCAACCATGTGAAAACAGGCAGAAATGAGAAGAATGCAGCCCGATGCCCTGGGAATCAGCCACTGTCTGGGTGGCCACCGTGGGCACCGCACCGCATCCAGAGGTGATGAGAGCTTGGTTTTGGCGATGCAGATGACTGCTCTGTCACCATGCAGGTGCAGGTGAGAGCACAGCTGTCCTTCCCTAAGCCAGGACAGTGCCCTGGGGTGTCCAGAAGGCACTCCGCAAACTCTCTCATGAGCACACTCAGCCCTTGTGCTTCCCACCTCAGCCCTCTGTGGGAAAGAATGAAGAAAAACAGGTTGCATTTGCTGGTCTCGGGTTTCAGGTTCCCAGGGCATTTCTTCACCCCTGATGCAACTTTCCTCCCCTCTGTTTTCCTCCATAGTAACCACTTTGTTGCCAGTGAGGCAATCAGGCAAGGCCTCTTGGAGGAGGTTGCAGCTATGTTGGGCTTTGAAGGATGGGAAGGATTTCCACAGGGAGAGGAGGAAAATCGTTGTCATTCCGGAGAGGGGCAGGGACAAGGGGTGTGGTTAAGACATGGACCCTTTTGTCTTGTGGGCCACTTTATATCTTCCTGTATCCCAGGGCCCAAGGCTGCCAACCGTGTAACCCCAGCTGCTGCCTTGTGAAAGTGTTAACCTGACAAGCTCAGGGAAGGCCTGTGTGGCGGCCTTGCAAACTCAGAGACCTAAAGTAACCACAAAGGATGGTCTGAAATTAAAACTTTTTAAATTAAAAAGCAGTTTATATGGTGGATAGTCATGTCCTAGGCTGGTATCTTCCCTGACAGTGGTCAATTTTTCTTAATTGAGCCTATTGTGTTTTTGCATCTACCATAACATATCATTGGAATGTCAAACTAATTTTCCTTTTTCCAGACCCCTCAAAGCACAGGCACCACTCTGCAAAGACCACACATCCCCTCATTGTTATTGAGTTAATTGTTGACTGTTAACTATCCTGCACCCACCTAAGTAAAAGAAGCATGTGTGTATCATTTTACTTTTTATCCAAACCCAGAGATTTCCCTGCTTTGCTTTCTCCCACCTCCCTAATCTGTCATCAATGGAGTTCATGTAACCCACTTACATCTCCTTTTTGATTGTAATGTATAAAACAGGGTGCAAAACTGCTGTTATCTCAATCCATTGAGATTCTGCTTCCCGGCAATTGTCGACAGTTTGGGTCAAATAAACTCACAAACATTCTTTACAGGTTTGAGTGTTTTTACGTTAACAGAAGGGAGGGCACAACCTGAAGGGCTGTATATGGCAGCCTTTCCTTCATGTTATGTGCACATAGATATTGCCCAATATATCTTATTTTGAATGAATAAATGAATAAATAAATAATGTGTTTAATAGCAAACAATTTGTCTAATAGCAAAAAGTCTGTACAGCTTTCAACTACCGTTAGGCAATTAATTCTGTCTCTTGCGAGGGACAGAACCCTCATTCAAACTATCTCGGACACAAGATAACTTATTGTTTCAAGTAACTAAAGAGTTCAAGTCCCAGAGGTTCAGTCAACTTCCGGCATGGCTGGGAGCAGGGACCCCTAGGATGTTGAGAGATCTGTTTCACACCCTCTCTAGGCTCTGCTAGCCTTTATGATGGTTTCATTTTCATGCAAGCTTATTCCTCTGAGGGGCCAGAGATGGCTTCCACCAGTCCCCGGCTTGCATCCCCCCTGTTTCAGGAACCCGGGGAGTAGAAAGCCTTTTACCCAGTGGTCCCAGCAGAGCCCTGTCTTGAGTCTCATTGGACTACGGAGTCATCTGCCCACCTGTAAGCCAATCACAGGGGCGGGTTTTGGTGGTGTTAGAGGTGAAATACATGGACTGGCTTGGAGTGCCCTGCTCCACGTGGACTGAGAGCAGAAGAGGGAGTATTCCTCAAAGAGAATTGAGGTTCTTATTACTAGAAGCAAGGAGGATGGGTGCTGGGCAGGACAAACAACAGATGTCTTCTTCTGCAGCAGATCCCTTTGGTCAAATCAAATCTTACTGGGAAGCCAGACATGCAAACCAAATAAAAAATGGGACTGCCACAGGGCTGTCAGCTTGTAGAAGGATATGTTGTGGGGAATCCTGACTCTCCAAACAGAACCTGGGTATCTGTAATGCCACTCCACTCTTCTGCAAACACTGTACCCTCATTTTGTAATCTATGTCCTCCTCTTGGTCACCTGTCCTAGCACTATCAATTCGATATGAGTTTAAAGGCCACCTTCTTAGTAGCTATTGCCACTTTCTCCTCCTCAGAGGACCCCGAGCACACTGTTTTCTGGATATTCCACAGACATTGTTCTTTTGAAATCCTCTGAAAAACTGAACATTTAGAAAAGATTGCACATTCTCTCTCTTGAACTGTGATGCATATTAGCATTTTAAAGGCTCTGAAAAGTCCTGCAGTTGCTTGTTTAGCTTTATCCAAGTCAGAGTTTCCCCAATCTCACCCACAGAATCTGCTTCCCTCTTTATCTCACCCTGGAGGATTGGATGTTTCATGGCACACACTTAGAGCGACGCTCCTGGGGGACATTGCACCCTGCTTGTTTTTTGTGTGTTTTTTTAAATAGATTTTTTATTGATTTCAGAGAGGAAGGGAGTGAGAGAGAGAAACATCAATGATGAGAGAGTATCATTGATTGACTGCCTCCTGCACGCCCCCTACTGGTATCGAGCCCACAACCTGGGCATGTGCCCTTGACCAGAATTGAACCTGGGACCCTTTAGTCCACAGGCTGATGCTCTATCCACTGAGCCAAACCAGCTAGGGCATGCCCTGCTTGTTTTCACAATCTGTCTGGTTTTGTGGCTCTCTGAGGCAGTATTTCCTCCTTCTGGTCCCAGCTCTCCTCTGGGCATCCAGCGTGCAGGGTTTCAACTGAACAACTCATCGCGGGCATGTGAGCTAACACTGTGCGCTCCTGGGAGATGAAGGGAGAGGTGCCAGCGTGTGTTCAGATTCTTTTCCGCCCTCTCGCCTGGTGGCCTTGTCTGGGCTGCTCAGTGAGACCTTTCCCGACTGGCAGAAGAGCCGCTCATGGGTGACCCTGAGGAGAGACTCCTTTATAAACAGTGGCAGAATAAGGCACAGATGGACTGGGGCAGTACCCAATGCCCAGCTCCTAGTGATCACCTGCCCCTATGCTGGGCTATGGGGGCTGGACCTGGGGCTTGTGGCCCCCTTTCAGGGAGATCCCTGCTGGAAGACTTCATGCCCCACAGACTCCTGGGAAATGGCTGTGTCAGGGGTACCTCTGGAGGTAGGGTAGAAGTGAGTTGGCATGGTTCTTCTCCCTGAGAAGGAAGTGCAGGGTGGGCTTGATGAACCCGGGAGGACCCCCAAAGAGGTGGGCAGGGCCGTGGACTGACAGGAGAGGAGGACATGAACGAGCTCAGAGAAGCCTGGCTCCACTCACCACTTACCAGCTGTGCACATCACTTAGCTGGTCTTAGCAGCCCATCTGTGAAATGGGGTTGTTGTGTCTCCCAACACGTGGTTCTTTGGAGGTTAAATGAAAATGTGTGTGTAGGTGGCCTGCTTGTATGAATAACTACACAAACAGGAGCTCTGAGCTCTGTTTTCCAGAAGGGTGAGGGGGGAGGAGGGGGGAGGGACCCGTCGAGTTTGTTTGTCCCAGAGGAAGGGGAAGGCTTGGCAACGTTCCTGGGGGAGAACGGGTTCCTGAGGGATGGCTTGGCAGGCCATCATCCTGGTGCGACGTGGACTGGAAGTACCTGTCACTGATACCACCTTGGGCAGGAGAGGTAGGTGGGGGTGGGGGCACACTGGGAAGCTTGCCAGGGCCCCAGCTTTTACCACTGGCTCCAGAAGGAGTTGTCACCTTTTCTGTTGTGCCCCAGTTTCCTCATCTGTGAAATGAGTGAGGACCCTTATCAGGGTACAAAGAAGCTCCTGGGATTCATTGTGGCAATATGACCCATGATGCTCAGATGAAGGGGTCCGTCTCCCCTGCAGAATGTGGGGATTTCTGTTAAGTGGGGAGGGAAGGGTTTGTAAATGATAGGCATGGTTTTGAATCCCTGCTTCTGACAGTGATCAGCTGTGTAGCTTTAGGCAGCTTCTTACCCTCTCTGACTTCATTTGTCCTTGTCTTTAAAACAGAGATGATTATGCCTGCCTCCTAGAGTTATTGTGCGAGTTGAAGGAGAGCCAGTGCGTAGCACAGCTAATGGAGCCCTGGACCCGTGCCAAGCCGGATAGATGCAGTCATGCCCACCCACTGTTGTTTTCCCACCAGCCTGTCTGCCTTGAGTAAGCCCAGCTCAGGTGGGAGTGGGGTGCCCTGGGAAGGTGTAATTGGCTGCTGATTCAGCCTAGGTAAAACCCTTTGATGACACATTCTAGTACAAAGCTGTAGTGGACAAAGAGCCTCCTGAAGGGGGGCCCCAGAGGCCGGCTTTTCTGCCCCATCCTTTGTAAAATCACACAGCTGCAGCCAAACAGAGGCAGTTCCTTACTTCCTGGTAGGCAGCCAAGGGATCCAGCTCTATAAGACTGCAGACGGGCGGGAGGTAGCCTGCCCCACTGGGGTTGACCTCCTGTGTGGGCTTGGACATGGATCTTGCTCAGTTTGGGCCTCATTTTCCCCATCTGCAAATCTGGGGCATTGGGCATGATGACTTAATGCTTCCCCTTTCAGTTCTAGAATCTGCTGTTTCTTCTATGACTCCAAGAGAAGGCAGGAGGAGTAGTCAGATGGACACTGGATATTTGAAGGCCTGGAGTTCTGATCCTGGCTCTGACCTTGGGCGCTAATCATGAATTCACCACTGTGCTCGGTACTGGGGATATGAAAGAGGACAAGGCAGGACCCATTGCTTCAGCATCGATTCATCCAATGGGGGAACAGAGTGCCAGTGAGCACCCTGCAGTGGGAGGCGCTGTCAGAGGCACAAAAGGTCATGTGAGCACAGAAGGCAGAGCTGGGCTATCAGGGAAGGCTTTGTGATGGGGACCCTGGTGGGCTGACTTCTGGAGGAGGTGAGAGGAGTGGGGCCAGGAATAGGTGCTCCAGGCAGAGCACACCCCATGCAGGGGCATGGAGGTGCAGGAGGGCTCTGTGCATATCACTACCTCTCTGCTCATAGGACACTAAGAGTTCCTTCCTGGTTTTATGTCTGTGGCTACAATACCATAAATGGAGGTGAGGAGATTCTGCTCCCTAGTCCTGCACCAACAGAGACTGTGGTGTAGTGGCTCAGATGGGGGTTCTGGGAGCAGGGAACCTAAGTACAAATCCCAGGCCTGTACGGTACCAGCTGCCAGACCCTGAGCACCTTACTTCACCTTCCTACACCTTCGTTTCCTGTCAAATGGGGTGATAATGGCCTCCAAAGTATAGGGTTGAATGTGGCAGTTAATAAGTGCTCAGTAAACGCTAGCTGTCCCTGTCCCCTTCTGTTTTACAGATGAAGAAACACGAAGGTCAGAGGGACAAGTGAGCTGCCCGAAGTCTTACGGTCCATGCGACTGGAATTCCAACCTTTTCCCTTTGTTCTTTCCCCCCTCTTCACTGTCTTTCTTCTTCTCTCCTCCCTTCCTCCTCCCATTTCTCTCCTCCCTCGTTCCCTCCATTCCTCCCTATCTCCCAGCTCTGGTACTTCATCTCCCCTGAGCCACTGTAGGAAGACCTCCTGATAATGCCTGGGGCCTGGGTACAATGCTCGCTACTCTCAAACCAAGGGCATCTCTGGGGCCTGCACCTGAATAACCAGCTGGACTCGGCCTCTGGGCCTGTGTTGAGGTCTGGGGCTGAGCCTGGGCCCCCCCATTTGTCTCTTTCTCTTCCCATCACCCTCCTCCCCTCCCCAAACACTCAGAGCTACCTCTGGCTTATTCTGGGAGGAAAGTAGGGCCTGTGATCTGTCTTCTGCGACAAACAACTTCCATGAGCTACGCCCCATCCACCCTACAGGGCAGACTGAGGCCTGTCCCCTCCCTCCCTCCCGTGATGTCCATCCCCAAAACAAATGGTTCTCAAATAGCCAAGAGTCTGCCCCAGGACCCCAGGGACCTGGAGTTGGGGGCATAGTTTCTGAGCCCCGGGGATGACAAGCCTCCTCTGCCTCTTCACAGAGATACAGAACAATAGCCCACTCTGGACCTGAAAGGCAGGCTTGCAGGTGTGCGCTGACAGGGAGCACCCACCACCCTTGGAAATCAGGCATGGCTTCGGGCAGCAGCAGTGGCAGCAGCGGATGGTGGGAAGCAGAGCTGGGCTCCCAGCCCTTCCTCCAATCCCTACCCCCTCCCTCTGCTTTTTTTATGGTGATGTCTGCATCACTGCCCAGACCAATCTATCTCTTCATGCTGAATGTTTCTAAAGCCAATTGGAAAAAATTGGAAGTCGTCCACATGCTATTCCCCCTGGGCTCCAAATGAGCCTCGAGTTAGGGGAACAAAATACACTATTTTTATTTATAGTAATAATTGTTATTATTATCATTATTCTCATTAGCCACAATAATAACAATGCCAGTAATCCCGCATATGGGCAGGCTGAGTTATAGTGGTGCAGAGTGCTTTGCCAGCTGTGATTCCATTCAGGCCCCTATCTGTAATCCCAAGAGGTCCAATGACTGTGACTCCCAGCTGGGGTGGAGTGCGGGACAGCTGAGGACTCCTAGGTCCTGCTTTTCTCATGTCGTCAAGAAGAGATCACATTAGCAGCACTTTTATTCCCCAGCAGACATGGCCAGACACTTGCTTGGGGACAGGCTCCGGTTTGTCAGATGTAGAAGAGGGAATCTTCGCATTCACTGGGCTCCATTCAGATGGGAACGAGAGGCCCCTTAACCAGGACTTCCACCTCAGGCAGTAAGGGCTGTGCATGAAATCTGGGAGGCCCTCAGCTCAAAAACTGGTCAGTTTGGGGACGTTCTCAAAGGTCAAGTTCAATGAGTTTGGATTTCATGGCAGATATCACAATTTCTTGCCTCTTTTCATTGAAGTGAGACATGTGCAGAAAAATGCCTATAGCATAGGATATAGTTCAGTGAGTTTTTCTCAGACTGAACACACCCAAGTAACTGGCCCCCAGGGTAAGAAACACTAGCTGTCCTGTGCTCCCTTCTGATGACTTGCCACCATAAGGGTAACTGCTCTCCTGACTTCCAGCCCCATGCGTTAGTGCTGCCTCTTTTCATATCTTACAAGAGTGGAATGGTGCGCAGCATGTAATCTTTGTGTCTAGCTACTTTCACTCAATATTACGCTCAAGTGTCATCAATATCGTGTACATAGTCACTGATGGTTCATTTTTACTTCTGTCTGGTATTCACTCTAGGAAGATAGTGCAATGTATGTGCCCATTGATCACAGATGAGCACTTGGGCAGTTTCAGGTAGAATAGGGCTTCTGTACTTGTTTTTTGCACCTATGTGCAAAAAAAACCACTTCTGATGAGTACAAACCTATGAGTGGGAATGTCGCATAAATGAATGTGCAGTTTCAGGAACTGTTAACAGTTTTCCAAGTTGGTTACACCAATTTCCATCACCAGTTTTTAGGGGACTAGCTATAGAAAGGATACTTTCAGTTCATGAATCTCTGTCAGAGGTCCAGGGCTTTTGATATGATAGAGCCTTTGATAATCTGATGGAAGCTGAGCAATGTCTCCCCAGAAATAAACTCACAACTTTGCATCTAATTTCAGTGGGTTCACAGACCCTGTGAAGTCAGCCAGGCTCAAGGATCCTGATGAGAACCCCTATTCTAAGCTCTAACTCCTACAATATGCTGCACATGTGGTGATTCTAGGTTTTAAATTATTTGACTAGATGGAAGACTTAAAACTTAACAGGGCATCAGGAAACCAAGGGCACTAAAAATAAAACAAACAAATTTAGAAAACTTAAAGCTATTTTTGAAATCCTATATAATAAAGAGTTAATATGTAAATTGACCATAACTCCAACACACAAGATGGCCACCTCCTTGTGGTCAAAGATGGCTGCCCCATGTGGACACGAGATGGCTGCCACAAGATGGCCAGCAGGGAATGGCAGTTGTGGGCAATCAGGCAAGCAGGGGAAGGCAGTTGGGGGGAAGGGGGGACCAGGCCTGCAGGGGAGAGCAGTTGGGAGGGACAAGGCCTGCAGGGGAGGGCAGTTAGGGATGACCAGTCCTGCAGGGGAGGGCAGTTGGGGGGGACCAGGCCTGCAGGGGAGGACAGTTAGGGGTGACCAGGCTGGCAGGGGAGGGAAGTTAGGGGTTACCAGGCCAGCAGGGGAGGGCAGTTAGGGGCAACCAGGCTGGCAAGGTTGGGAAGTTAGGGGTGACCAGGCCTGCAGGGGAGGACAGTTTGGGGTGACTATGCCATCAGGGGAGGGCAGGTAGGGGTGACCAGGCTGACAGGGGAGGAAAGTTGGGGGCAATTGGGCTGGCAGGGGAGCAGTTAGGCATCGATCAGCCTGGCAGGGGAGTGGTTAGGGGGTGATCAGGCTGGCAGGCAGAAGCAGTTAGGGGCAATCAGGCAGGCAGGCAGGCAGGTGAGCAGTTGGAGGCCAGCAGTCCTGGACTGTGAGAGAGCAGTCAGACATCCCTTGAGATGTCCCAGATTGCAGAGGGTTCAGGCTGGGCTGAGGGACACACCGCCCCTGTGCATGAATTTTGTGCCCCAGGCCTCTAGTAATTTGATAATTTCACACAAAAAAGTAGTTTTCAAATTAAAAATCATAACATTATTGGACACCCTTGAACATATCTAACAGATTAGAATTAATGTCATTTTACATTATGTATGGGAGATGCATAATCTTGCCAGGGCTTCTGAATGCCTTCAACCTGCCCTGGTGGGATCAGTGACCCCATTATTGGCTCAAAGAGCACACCTCCCTTTGCTAAAACTGGGCACCCCCATACTGCACTGGAGCACATGTCTGATGGAGGTTCCCTGGCTGCAAAGGACTCAGAGCCTTGCTGCCTTATTGGATCCTCACCATATCCCTGCGAGATGGCTGGGCTGTGTCATCATGGTCCACTGTAAAGAAAAGGGGAGCGGAGGGGGTCACTCACCTCTGTAAGTGAGGAGTCTGCCTCACCTGTCCTAGGAAGGTGACTGCAGGAACTGGGCTTCTGGCCTGAGAACAGAGGTGTGGTGGGGGTGGGTGGGAGCAGAGAGCTGCCTGCACATTTCTGCAATATGACTGGTGAAGAAGGGTAGTGCTGGGGTGGATGGATAGCACCTTAATAAAGATGAGTTCCTGTTTGATATGAGACAGAACATCCAAGAGTTCAAGCCAGGTACTTGAAAGGTAGTGAGCTCCTTGTCCCTGGAGGCATGATGCTGGATGGCTGCTTGGCAGAGCCATTGATGAATTAAACAATCAAAGTTCCCTCCAACCCTGAGGTTTGCTGGCCTCTTAATCCAGGTGTCCTGACCCCTGTGCATTGCTCTTTGTGCCTCACCGCCAACCGGATGGAGCTTGGTACTCACACTGCACTGACCCAGCCTGTGCATGGCAGCCGGCAGAAGGCCATGCAGTCATCTGAGATGCAGCAGGATTGACAGAATGTGACTGCAGAAGTATTTGAGATCTCACAGCAGCCGTGACCCAGACAAGCAGGTCTCCGTGGATTCAGGCAGATATTTTCCACTTAACACAACATGGCACAGTATCACCCCTGTTTTCCTTGAAAAGCCAGTGTGGGGGAGGAAGTGTGAACTTGAGGGCCACCTCTTTTGGGCAGTTTCCTGGCACTGGGTTGAGGCCTCCCACCCACCACAGACCTCCCTCCTGGAGAGAGAGCTAGGAAAGCCCTCTCAGGAGCCACTGGTTGAGGTGTTCCGGCTCCTGGGCCACCTGAAGGGGGAACATTTTCAGTGGAGTGTGGGACCTCAGCTGGGGCCATAGAGCAAAGAATTACCTTATCCAGATCCCTTTGGATCCTCCTTCCCTTGTGTTATCGCACTTCAACCTGGTGTTGAAGTGCGAGAACTCTGAGAAAAAATATGCACCTTCTTAGTAGAAGGGCTCCTGATGACTAACTGAGCTCAAATTTTAAAACACAGAACCTAGCAGCCATTTCTGCACAGGGGCCTCTCACGCAAACTGCACTTCATGGAGAAGCCTGTGCTGGACTGCCATCTGGGCCAGCCCTTCAAAGGTTTCCTGGATCCTATTTCAACCAATAGGACTGAGGCTTTTCCCATCCTGTTGGAGCAGTGCAGCTCTGATCAATCAGAGAAGCTCCATTCTGACCAATCAAGACAGTGCCTTTTGGACCAATCAAACTGTGAGGAGGTGGGGTCCTCATTTGCATGAATACAGACTAATCAGGGATCAGGGGGTGGGGACTTCTGTCCATATAAGTCAGCTCTGCTGTGGCTCAAAGAGCACACTTTTCCTTTCCATTGGTGTCTGCTTGGCTAAGCTGAAACACTGATGATGTCTCACCCAAGCAGAGCAGCGTGGAGCAGAGCTCTGTGGCTGGAAAGGGGCCTTGCCTCACGGCTATCTGGCTTCAGGGATGCCTTATAGTCATGCTGTTTTCAAGGCTCTGCTGTATCACACTTGAGCTGTTTGCATTGAATACAGTTTCCTTCTTCATCACACCCAAAATTGAGGACTCTTATTGCCATTAAGTTGGTGCCAACTGTTGATTCAGGTCATCCAGTCTTAGTCTTGCTGTGTTCTCCTCTGTTGATTAATCCACCTGAGTGGGCAATGATGGGGAAACTGATTTGCCAAATGTATCTCTATGCTTTCGACAGAGTGCCCTCCATAGATTTGAATACAACTCAATTACATCATCCCTGGCCGCCTCCCTACCTCACACACACAAAAGTAGCTCTCCCAGTGCCACATGGCAATCCAGGCCTGCCTCAGTTTGACCCAGTTTTAAATATTCCCTCTTCCACACAGCCTCCATGTTTGTGCAGTTTTCATTTGGAAAGTGTGGAAAAAAAATAATACCTGCCCCATCTGACTCCATCTAGCCAGTCTGCACTTCAAGTCCCAAGGACATTCTGTGTGTCCCATCTCTAAGTGCCTGCCTGGGTTGTTCCCATGGTCTGAAGTGTCCATCCCACATTCTAGTGCCGAGGCATGTCTGGGGTTAGCATGGTACCAGGTATATGCACAGAACTATGGAGCATGGAAGGGTCTCAGTGCACCCCTGGATGGGCCCCTAGTAACCCCTTAGCCAGATCTCTCCATAGAAAAACCTCTGACTTCAGGCACCAACATTCCACAACTTGGGGAGCCATTGCATCCTCTCCCACTCAACCTTTCTGATGAGCGAGACGGGGACAGTTCCAAACGCCATGGAGGGGTCACAGGAGGTTGCGAGTAGGGGGTCTCATATCTGGGTGGAGGGGACAGGGCACTATTTGGAAGTGATAAGAGGAATGTAATAACACATATTATTTTGGACCACCTCCTCTGAAGCTTGCTAATTAGGTGCCCATTGTACCAGTAAGACAAATGCCAAGTGTTTGGTGATTTGACAGAGGCCCTTCAGATAGTAACTAGAGGGGTTGCTTAATGGACTTTAAGAATTTAAAGTCCATTTTCTTTCCAGGAAACAGCATATGGAAATGCCCTCAGCAGCCCTGCTTTCCAATGTGGTAGCTACTAGCCAGATGTGGCTAGTTGCATTTGTATTAAATAAAATGCAATCAAATTAAAATTCAGTTCTTCAGTCTCACCATTCATGTGTCAAGGGCTCAGAAGCCACGTGTCCTTGGCAGCTACCATACTGAAAATTGCAGACCCCTAACATTCCCATTTTCATGGGAAGTTCTACGGAAAAGGCTGCCCTGGAGAGCAGCGTGCTACATCGATGGGAGGCTGGTTCCTGGCTGAGAACTCTAATTAATGGCACAGGTGGCTGTGCATTACTGGACACAGATTAGAGTCTCAGGGACAGGCAGCACTCAGCCTGGGGCAGGGAAATGGGTTGCTTTGAGCTGCAGAAATGGCTCCTTTCCACGCCACCTCTCCCTCTGTCTTCAGTGCTTCTCGGAGCCCTGGAGTAGCATGTAGCACAGCCCTTGCTTCCCTGGATGCGGTTCACAACAAATGGCATCCACAAACCTGGGAGCTTGTTAGAAATGCAGAGTCTCAATCCCATCGCAGACCTGAGGAACCAAAATTTGCATTCGAGCGAGACCCCCGGGACTCGTGTGCACATTACGTCTGCGAAGCGCTGGACTGCACCTGCTCTGCAGTGTTTCCTACTGCATTCAAGGCCAACTCCCCCAGGAAGTCTGTTAAGACCTACAAATCCATGTGGTAGAGCCATCAGCTCAGTCAGAACATCTTCTTTAGAGATGTAGCACAGATCTTCACAATTTTTCTTTTAGGTGTACATATCTAGGGCCCAAACTAGCAGGACCCTGAGAGATAACTGCTCGCCCTGTAGATGGAGAAAGTGCAGCCCTGAGAAGGAAAGCAGCTTACCCAGGATCAGGAACAAGGTCGGAGCTTAAACCAACATGACTGGGAGGGCGGTTCAGCTGAACAGAATTCTTGTCAATGGGAAAAACATGAAGCTTTAGTGGGAGGACCTGGGGCTGATGTTCCACCTTCGCCAAACCTGATGAGCATCTGTTATTATTATCCCAGTGCTGCCTGAGGAAATGACATGGGTCACCATGGTTACCATTTATTGGGCTTGTATACCAGGCACTTATTTCACGGGTTTCTTACAGTAATTCCATAATGCAGAAATTGTTACTATCTTCTCTTCAAAGATGAGGACACTGGCTGGGCCCAACATCACACAGATGGCAGCAGTGGAGCCTGGATTCCATGCAGGGCATCCTGCTCCCCTGTCCATGCACTTCCCTTCTCCTGCACACGGACTATGTGGGGAAGAGAGTGTGAAGGGGTTCCCTGGAAACCTGAGGTTGTGCGAGGCAAGAGAAAAGCTATTGTGGGTGCTCAGTCACCTATGGATCAGTTGTTACAATGGTTACAGTTGCCATCCCAGACATCCCACTTGGAAAGGAGGACAGAATTGAAAAGTCACTCGCTTAGAACACATGATCCCCCAAATAACATGGGAAGTCATTGGCTTTAGAACTTAAGAGAAAGTGGTGGGTGCAAAGAATAATTATCATCTTATCACCTGATATAATAATTTATCTTAGGGAGAGGACTATCTTGGTTTAAGAAAACAGTAGTAACTTGGTTGTGGAAGAAGGTGAAACCCTATTAGCATGAGTTGGAAAGAGAGGAAGAAACAAAATAAACGAAACCACTGCATGGTGGTTTGAGTGTGGGGAGGGAAGAGAGGAGAGGAAAAGGAAAATATGGGGAGAGGAGGCAGCTGACCCATGACTATGGGACTCCTTTAAAAGAGAAGTGCAACATTGGATTTAATTTTTTCTGTGTTGTGATATGCTGTCACTCCAAGCCCTTCTTTCATCTTAATTTCATTCATGTCTGCCTTATATGCTAGGTTGTGCGTGTGTGTGTGTGTACATACGTGTATCAGAGGAAGAGCAGACTTTATCTGTGGGTGGGCTGGGAGAATATCCATACATGATCTAACTCAGGGAGAGCAAACTCTTCTGGAGAGATGTGACTAACAAAAATATCAGCCACCAGTGGGAAGTGTCGATTGCTTTTGTAGGCGCATTCATTGAATACTTTTTCTAAGAAATGTTCAGTGAGCAACTACTGTGTAGAAGGTAATAGATGCGATCAGAGCAGTAATAGAAGCTGCGGGCAGATAGTGTAAGGATGCGTGCTTTTATTAAGACTTTTTCTGAGTGAAAGGAGGAACCACGGTAGGGTTTTAAGTAGAGGGAAGAGCCCTGCAGGGGAGGAGACAGTGTGGAGGTGGGGGAGTCACATATTGGTTCTTCTAGGGTCCAGCCCAGAAGAGCTGTCAGTCACACAGTTGCCACAGCCCCTTGCCCAGAACTGGTCACATGGTCACCTACCTGGAAGAAGGCTGGCAAAGGAGGGACATTAGATGGATTGCTTGGTGAATTCCACTGTCTCAACAACAGCCGTCGTTCCACCTAAGACTTCTTTGAAATAAAGCATTGCTGTTCAAATGTCCAGTCCCTTTTTTGAACAGACAAGGCCACCAATATTCTACAATTTACTTCTCAAAGAACAGATGAGTCACGAGCACTTTATTAACCCCATCTCAGGTCACCTTCTCGTACTATATACATCACTTGGCATATATCAACTGGAATTCCAGACTCTGCAGTGAAACCCTAACAGGTGAAATGAACAGATAATTCTGAAAGGCATGTGTAATAGAAATTTTATTTAAAAAACTATTTGCCTATGACATGGAGACAATTAGAGAAGGAAAATATGCACACAATGCTTTGAGGGTTGCTAAAACTCAAAAGATTTGAAAGCAATTACTATTCACATACATTTCTCACTCGGTTGTTTTGCCAGATGCAGGAATGTTTGAAAAAATAAACTAGGAAGCAGGAGAGATTGCTCAAGTTAGAAAAATTCATGCTTCTCAAATTCAAGCAAAGAGCAGAGAGCCAACCATGGCTGCTGGCCACTGCTGTAACTTCAGTGTTGCTAGTGAGGCTTTCATCAAGGAGGGCAAAGCTTACGGGTTCCGCAGGCTTTCACCTTGGCCCATTCTGGATCTCTCTGGAAATGGATATATCATACATAGAGAGATAAAGATAGGTGTAGTACACACACATTAACTCTACACTTACATGTACTAAATATTAATGATCTATATTCTAATTTTTCATTGAAGGAGTAATTCAAATAGTCCCAAAGAGTGTACAATTAAAAGATCTTCTTTTCCTACCTGATTCCCAACTATTCCTCTCCAGAGGCAACAATTCTCATGAACTTCTTGATTATACTTTCAAAAACCATCTAGGCATGTACTTACACAAAATAGCAGAACTTACTAAAATAAATAACATTATTTTACAATCACCAGCAATAACCAATAAGAAAATATGATATAAAATATTATAAATTTAAAGTAATACAAACTACAAATATCTAAAAGTTGAACTGAAAATATTGCACAAGGGCTTCATAGAGAAAAAGTTTAAAAACTCTATTAGAGGGTGTAAGTGAAAACATGCACAATTATATATGCGAGCCATATTCATGGTTAGACAGGTTTATAAATATGTCAATGCTCCTCAAATAAATCTACACATTCAGGGCAAGTCCAAATAAAAATATACTTATCATTAATATTTGAGGAACTGAACACCATATTAAAAAATTCATGTGGGAAAGTGTAGTTATAAAAAGTTAATTTTTGAACACTGAAAAAAGAGATAAGGATTTACTTTACCATAGATTAGGCCTAGCACAATGCTCTAATTAATAATAATAATAATAATAATAATAATAATAATTATGGTATGTTAGTAACATAAGAACAGAGGAACATCACTGAGAGCTCAGGAACAGACAGGTGTATATGAGAATGACATATGATAAAGGTACCTACAGATCAAGGGGGAGATTTTTGTTTATGTAGGTGATTGGGGAAATTATCATTATATGGAGAAACAGTTGATTATTTCACAACATAAACAAAGATGAATTGAAATAGATGCAATACCTGAATGTGAAATATAAATATATGGCTAAAAATATAGGCAAATTATCTTTGTGTATTTTGAGGTGAGGGATGATGCATTGAACAACAACAGAAAAGCACAACCACCAGGGAAAATTCATGGGTTTGAAAAGAACAAATCTAAGGGTTTCTAGTCAATAAAGGCCACCATAGACAAAATCAACACCACCTGACAAGTAATCAATATCAATAACATACAAGGAAACCCCTGCATGTCAGTGGGGAACAAGGTAGGAAATCTGAGAGGAAAATGGGCAAAGACTATGCATAGGCAATTCACAAAAGGAGAAACTGAGGGGAGAAAAAGGTGTATGTCACTCCTTAATAACACAATGCACATTTGAACAAGGTATATGACTTTATCCACGCTCGCTGGCTAACATCTAGTTTGACCAAAAGATAAAGGAAACTGGGACCTGCAGTTCTGGGAAATGTGAATGGAGGGCAGTCTGGAAATAGGGAAATTCAGTGTTCGGGTACATATGATCCAAAATCCTCTCCCACTGGTCCCAGAAGCCTTTCACGGCTGCATGATTGTACAGTTCGTGGGGGAAGCTATTTAGGGGCCCATTCCCAGGGAAAGGAACAGGTTTGTTAGGAAATGCCACAAAGCAGTTAGAAACAATGAATTAAATGTACATAGAGCAACATAGGTTCTTAAAAAATACTGTTGACTGAATAAAACTAAAGAGAAATGAGAAATTTGGCCTGCTAACTTTTATGTAAGGTTAAAGTACATGCAATCACAAAATTCACTCCCTCACAGAGAGTGGTACATCAAAAGCATTCGGAGTGTTCCTACCATGAGAAGGAGAAAGGGAGGGGACCTATGGATGGGAAAACAAAGCAAGAGAAGGATCTTCAAAATTGCTTGTTAAGTTTTACTGTTTGGTAAATGGGATCTATTATTCCATTATGTTTTCTAAATGTCTGTTGATAATGACATATTAACTTGTAATCAGCCATTTTTCATATTCTCTATTTTCTCTAATGGAGTTACAGTTAATTTTTTTTGAGATCTCTAGGTAAAGTGTAGTATCATCTACAAAAAGCTAATTTTTAAATAATTTATTTCCAATATTTACATCTTATATATTTCTCTGATAAAACTTCAATGCATAGTTACCTCTGGAAGAATATTAATTAACTAGGGGCCCAGTGCACGAATTCGTGCACCTTAAAAGAAACTGTGGGCCGCGAGGCTGCAGTGGGCACAGGGGTGGGTCTCAGCCCATCCTCTGCGCCCCTGTCTGGCCCCTTCTGCCACGGCCCCGTTCTCTTGTCTGCCAGGAGCCCCGCTACTGCCACCGCTGCTTCCACATGCTGACAGCAAAGAGTGATTGGGACCAGCACCAGCAGTGGGTGTGAGCAGTGGCTGTTGCCCCAATCACCCCTCAGGAGCAGGGGAAGGTGGAGAAACCCGCAGGGGCGACTGGGGCTGGCTGCCACTGCTCTCACCCGCTGATGGCGCCAATTGATCAGGGCCAATGCTGGCAGCAGGTGTGAGTGGTGGCTCTGGCGCCAGCAGTGGGTGTGAGCGGGACCGGCGCCAGCACTGGATGCGAGCGTGGCCAGCACCAACAACAGGTGTGAGCACTGGGCAGGACCACTGCGTGTGGGAGCAAAGAATTTTCAGTAACCACTAGAGGCTTACCCTAATGACAGCAACCGGTGCCCTGCCTTGGTCTGGTGCCCCCACTCACCTGCTCCACCATCCTGCCACAGCCGACACCTGATATGTTCCATGCATGCCCCTTGGTGGTCAGCCCACATCATAGCAACTGGTTGTTCAGTTGTCCTGCAGTTCAATCTATTTGCATATTAGCCTTTTATTATATAGGATAGCATTATTCTGGAAAACTTTATAATTTTCACAAGTTTATATATGTAGTACAGTGCTGACTTTGGCATATCCTATCTAATAAAAGAGCAATATGCAAATTAACCATCACTCTGCCACACTCACAAGCCACGCTCACCAGCCAATCAGGAGCAACTATGCAAATTAACCCAACCAAGATGGTGATTAATTTGCATATCCAGGAGTAGAGCGAAGACTGAAGACAGTGTAGAAGGAAGCCAAGCATCGCAGAAGGGAGCAAAGCAGCAGAGAAGCGAGCAAATGGGGCTGCGGAGAAGGGAGGGAAGCAGGCGGGGCTGCAGAGAAGGGAGGGAAGCAGGCGGGGCTGCAGAGAAGGGATGGAAGCAGACCGCCACAGGAAGCCCTATTGCAGAAATCTTCCTGCAATGGGCCTCTAGTCCTATCTAATAAAAGAGTAATATGCAAATTGACCATACCTCCGCCTACCAGCCAATCAGGAGGGAATATGCAAATAAACCCAACCAAGATGGCTGCAGCCACAGAGAGCAGGAGGGAGGCTTGGGTTTCCCTGGCAATGGAGGAAGCCAAGCTTTCTGCCTGCCCTTGCTGGCCCAGGCCTCCACTCAATGCTACAAAGTTTCAATTATAGAAGATAAATAAAGCCCAACAGAAATGGCGGCAGCCATGGAGCTGGAGAGAGCAGGAGGCTAGGGTTGCCCACGGTGATGGAGGAAGCCAAGCTCCTGCAGCCCGGGCCTGCTTTGGCCTCCACTTAAGGCTACAAAGTTTCAATTATAGAAGATACATAAACCCCAACAGAAATGGCTGCCGCCATGGAGAGAGCAGAAGGCTTGGCTCCACTTCAGGCTACAAAGTTTCAATTGTAGAAGATAAATAAATCCCAGATCCCGGGGCCTCTACTTGGGGCACTGGGGTGCATGGTCAGCCTGCAAACCACCACAGGCCCCTCGCCCAGGCTGCCCCACACCCCAAGGGAACCCCCACCCTGATCCGGGACATCCTTCAGGGAAAACCAGCTGGCCCCACCCATGCACCAGGCCTCTATCCTATCTAATAAAAGAGTAATATGCAGATTGACCATCACTCCAACACACAAGATGGCTGCCCCCATGTGGTCAAAGATCGTGTCCCCATGTGGACACATGATGGCCACCACAAGATGGCCAGCAGGGGAGGGCAGTTGTGGGCGATCAGGCCAGCAGGGAAGGGCAGTTGGGGGGGCGGGGACCCAGGCCAGCAGGGGAGGGCAGTTAGGGGTGACCAGGCCTGCAGGGGAGGGCAGTTAGGGGTGACCAGGCCTGCAGGGGAGGGCAGTTAGGGGTGACCAGGCCTGCAGGGGAGGGCAGTTAGGGGTGACCAGGCCTGTAGGGGAAGGCAGTTAGGGGCAAACAGGCTGGCAGGGGAGCAGTTAGGAATCAATCAGGCTGGCAGGAGAGTGGTTAGGGGGTGATCAGGCTGGTAGGCAGAAGCAGTTAAGGGCAATCAGGAAAGCAAGCAGGCGAGCAATTGGGAGCCAGCAGTCCTGGATTGTGAGATGGATGTCTGACTGCCCGTTTAACCGGCAGTCAGACATCCCTTGTGGGGTCCCAGATTGGAGAGGGTGCAGGATGGGCTGAGGGACACCCCCCACCCCCACCGCCTGTGCATGAATTTCTTGCACCGGGCCTCTAGCATTATATAAAGTGTCAGGATATTTCTACTTCATTGAGTTTTTTTTCATACTAGGATGCTACTTTTGTAATAATCTTTAACATTCCATCTGTATAGATAAACATGTATTTTTCTTTCTCTTAATATATTATTATGGTAACTTTGAACCATCCTTTCATTCCTGCTGAGATTCTTGTTTTGCCATTTGCATTATACTTTTAATGTAATGCTAGATCTTATTTGAAAAAATATTTTTTACATCAAAATTCATAAATAAAGTTTGATCTAGTATTTCCTTGTTTTGTGCCACTTGGATTATTCTAATGGATAAAGAACTTGGGAGTAGATGAATTAGCAATAGGATTATATTCTAGGTTGGATGGAATAGTTTGTGGAGACCACAGTCTCAGCAAAAACAACAAAAATGTCTTAAAAATGCAGAAATTATTTCTTTGAAGGTGTCAGAGAACATAGAGGCAGCAAAAACTAGAGAAGCTGAAGCTCTAGAGAGAGATAATTTTGGAAACATGAACTGACTCTTTAACTCTTTTTGCAGCAGGGGCATTTATTGATTTGGGGTATGGAAAGGAGGCAGATAATCTAGGCCATATACAGGTAGAGAGATACTGCTGATAGCAAAAGGGACTAGATCTTGTGGCAGAGACTTAGGAGGAGTTTCAAGCATATGGCTAGTTTTTAGTTTTTACTTCAAGCAATTCACTGAATTCTGGAACAATAAAAAAGAGAGCTAGGAACCTAGGTAGGTTGGTTGTACAAAGCAGCAGAGCTTTGGTCAGTCTTGCAACACAAAGATAGGAGTTTGAGACCCATCTGGTACTCATAATATGTTGTGGCATAATAAATAAATAAAATACTTGGTCTGTGTCCCCACTTCCTAGCAAGAGCTCCTAAAACCCTTGGAACTTCCTGAGTGATAATAATGTCTTTTGTATTCCAATGAAATGATGACTGTTGTCTGGGGTCCCCTAAAAAGCTTCAGAATGGGGACCAGTCAAGAAGGACCAAGCCTTGATCAGAGGATTGAAACCTTAGCCTCCACCCACCTCCAGACCTCCATCTGGGTGATGAATACAGTGAGGTGCTGGGAGGGTGGCAGGCCCGGGGAGAGCATGGAAGCTCCGCACCACGGCCCTTGTCCCATATGTTGCCCATGCATCTCTTCCATTTGCCTCTTCCTGAGATATAGCCTTTATAACCAACAGGAAACAGAAGTCAAGTTTTCCTGAGTTCTGTGAGTCCCAGTGAATTATCAAGCCTGAGGAGGGGATTGTGGAAGTCCCAGATTTACAGGTGTTTGGTCAGAAGTACTGGGACTTGCTGCTGGCATCCGAAGTGTGGGCAGTTTGTGGGCCTAAGCCCTTGCCCCTGGGGTCTGCACTAACTCCAAACAGTGTCAGAATCTTATTGAATTGCTGGGTACCCAATGGTGTTAGAGAATCAGAGAACTGGTGTTGGAAAAGCCATCACCTATTTGGTGTCAGTGAGAAAAACTCTCATACAGAGAACTAACTATACCCAAGGAATAAGGGCAAACTACAAACAGACTGAGCAACACCACAGCTGAAATCCAGCCTTCAACCTGGACTAAAATAAGTAATCATCACGACTCTATTGCTTATTGGAAGAAGGGTGAGTTCTCTCAGGCAAAACGAATATGCCATGTGAGAATTCAGGAGAGAGGTTATCCTTGGGGAAGTGTAGTGATTGAAAGAGGCACAAAATAAACACCTGGGGGTGTGGTCATCTTCTGTTTCTTGAACTATGTGCTACTTACACAGATGTGTTCAGTATGCAAAATATCTAGCCAGATAGTTATGATTTGTACCTTTTCCCATAAGTACTTCATTCTTTTTTAAAATGCGCATTAAAATATTTGCTGAGTTCCAGTTCTGCCAAGATAGAGCAGTCCCATTCCTCCTAGAGCCTTTCTTACAACAGAAATATTGTTGCTATAACAACAGGTGAGTGTGGATGGACTCTAGAAGATGGAAGGAAGAAGGGTCCTTGGGACTTGGAAAAGAACGTGGCAGGGAGTACCTTGGGCTTCCTTGTTGCCTTCCATACATCCCAGTTAGGGTTGCGGAGAGAGGCCTCCAACTGAACCTACAGGCAGTGATAAAAAGCTCCAAGAAAAACGGTTAACCCCCAGCCAAAGGACTGGGAAAAGGCTGACTTAAGAACAGAAAACCCTTTTGGCAATACCTGCCTTACTCCAGCTAAATGCCAATGGACAAACCACACCTATCCACAACTGTGGTTTTAGCAGGGCTAAACCAGAAATTGAACATCCATTCCTGCCACCCATAAACTTCCTCTACTTCCTGAAGCACACAGCACTCTGAACCCTCTGGGTGGTGCCAAGGAGAGAGGTAGTCTTCCCTTTCTCTCCAGCAGCAGGAGGCAGTGCCCCAAGTCCTTTGCAGAGATAGTATTGGTGGGGCTGAATGGAAAACTGTTTCTCCATTTCCTGTCTGGTGGAAGTCATCAGTGCTCTGATACCCCCACCAGGGGAGTGTCAGGGGGGACCGGTGAGGAGCTGTGTCTCCACCCCCACTCAGCATCATGAAGGGGAATGAGGTAATGGTAGGCGGAACTAGCTGACATTTCCATCCTCTCCTTCCCTCCCCTGGTGTCATGGTGTCAGCAGGCCCAGTGGGTAGGGGTAGCCAGCTTCCTTCCCCAGCCTGCAGCAACAGCATGGTATGAGTCAGCCCTCCACTTTCCCCCTTGTTGTGGCAGCCGGGCCCAGCAGGAAGCTGAAAACACACCCACCATCCCTCTGCTGCACCTCAAAGGAAGGGACTGCCTGCGGGAAAATAATATTAATAGGACAAAGAGACTTATAATGTCCAAAATGTTCAGGATGCAATAAAACATTCACTCACATTCCAAGAAACAAGTCAAAACCATGTATGAATGAGAATAGACAGTCATCACTGAGATGATCAGATGTTGAAATTATCTGACAAGGATTTTGAAGCAACCATCATAAAAATGCTTCAACAATTATAAATTCTCTTAAAGTAGATGGAAAATAGAAAGCCTCAGCAAAAGAAAAATAGAACTTATAAAAAAGAACTAAATGGAATAAAGAAGTAAAGAATACAATAACAAATGAAGTCACTAGATGGGCTCAATAGTAGAGTGGACATGACAGAGGAAAGGGTCAGAAAACTTGAGGACAGATCAATAGAATTTACCCAATCTGATCCACAGACAGAAAATAGACTGAAAAAAAAAAAAGAATCCCAGGGACTTGGGCAAAATAACAGAAGAAATACTATTTGTAGCATTTGAGTTCCAGAAAAGAGAAACAAAGCCTGAAAAAGAAAATACCCCAAACTCAAAGAAGTAAAGGCTGAGAGCTTTCTACATTTGGTCACGTAAAGATATAAATATATAGATTCAAGAAGCAGAATGAATCCCAAATAGGAGAAGCACCTCTACCCCCAAATCCATATCAAAAGACAAAACTAAACGCAAAGAAAATATCTTGAAAATATTCAGGAAAAAAAAGTATAGGGGACACCGATTTGAATAACAGAGAATTTGTCATCTGAAACCATGGGGGCCAGAGGGGCACATTTTTCAAGTCCTGAAAGAGAAGAACTGTCATTAGCAGCTTCTACATTCAGAGGAAGCATCCTTTGGGAATGAAAGGGGAAACAGATTATCAGATGGAGAAAAACTAAGAACATTTTTGCTGGTCAGCTTACCCATGAAGAATGACTAAAGGAATTTTTCTAAACAGAAAAGGAGTGATAATAGAAGTGTTGGAATATCAAAAAACAAAAAAGGAACATTGGGATGGGTAAAAGAAGGAGTAAATATAATAGATGATTCTACTTCTCCTGAGTTTTTAAAATCATGTTTGATGTTTGAAGCAAAAATTATGACACCATTTGATGTACACTGAGTGGCCAGATTATTATAATCTCTGAACACATAATAATCTGGCCACTCAGTGTATATATATTAGAGGCCCGGTGATGAATTCATGCATGGGTGGGGTCCAGCCAGCCTGGCCAGGGGAAGGGGACATAGGCGGTTGGCCTGCCTGCCTGCTGGTCGAACTCCTGGTCGAGGGGACAATTTGCATATTAGCCTTTTATTATATAGGATATACACTGAGTGGCCAGATTATTATGCATTCAGAGATCATAATAACTGGCCACTCAGCGTAGTTCTCAATATATGTAGAGGAAATACTTACAAAAGTATATTTAAAAGTAGGGAGTGTAAATGGACTTAAATGTAACTTCACTCCAAGTAGTATAAGGTCAATACGAGTAGCTGTGATAAGCTGTGCATATATATGGTAATGGCTATAGCAATCTCTAAAATAACTATACAAAGTGATATAATAAAACAATTATAAGTAAATCAAAATGGAATTTAAAAAATGTTTACAAAGGCCGAAACCGGTTTGGCTCAGTAGATAGAGCATCAGCCTGTGGACTGAAGGGTCCCGGGTTCGATTCTGGTCAAGGGCATGTACCTTGGTTGCAGGCACATCCCCAAGTAGAGGGTGTGCAGGAGACAGCTGATTGATGTTTCTCTCTCATCGGTTTCTAGCTCTCTATCCCTCTTCCTTCCTCTCTGTAAAAAAAAAAAAAAAAAAAATATATATATATATATATATATATATATATATATATATATATATATTTTTAAATGTTTACAAAATCTATAAGAAGGAGATAAAAGTAAAACAGAGAAATGAGAAACAAAAAGCAAATAGGAAACAAATTAATAAAATAACAGGTTTGGACTCTAATATATTAATAATTACCTTAAATATAAATGGTCTAAATATGTCAATTAAAGAGAGAGATTGAAACAGTGAATTAAAACAGTGGAAACTGCCCAAAAGAAACTCACCATAAATACAGAAACACAGGTAGGCTGAAAATAAAGAATTGAAAAGTTATGCTGCACAAACATTAATTGAAAAAAAGCAGACTGGCTATGTTAATATAAGGTAAAGTAGGCTTTAGAATAATGAAAATTATTACAAAGAAAGACATCAACTAATAAAATGATCACTTTATTAGGGAAACATAACAATTCTGAAGGTGTATGCAGCAAACAAGTGAGCCTCAAAACACAGAAGGAAAAACTAATAGGGCTGAAAAACAGTAGACCAATGCACTGTTATACTTGGGAATTCAACATCCCACTCTCAGCAACTTACAGACTATTAGGCAAGGATATAAAAATGCTAAAAAACATAATCAACCAGAAGATCTAACATATATATATGTAAAATGCTTCACCCAACAACAGAAGAATACACATTTTTTCTCAAGATGCATGAAATATTCACTAAAACAGGCCATATCCTGGGATATAAAGCAAACTTCAATACATTTAAAATAACTGAAAGAATATGATCTCTGACCATAATGGGATCTTATTAGACAAGTAGAGGCTCGGTGCATGGATTTGTGCACCGGTGGGGTCCCTTGGCCTGGCCTGCGAGGATCAGCCAAAACCAGCAGTCCTACATGCCCCTAGGGATGTAGTAGTGCGCGAAGCAGCAGGCAGACGGGGAGGAGCTTGGACTGGACACAGTGCCACTCCTGCTCATCCTGGCCCTGCTGTCCTTGCTGCCACTCTGCTGCGCTGTCCATGCTCCCATCCTAGTGTGATACCGGCACGCCCATGACCTAGAAGCAGCCGCAAACTCATGTCAAGACGGTCCCAATGCTGGTCTTGGTCCCGGTCCTGGTCTGGATGGGGGAGGGGAGCTGTGGGAGTGTCACCGGGAGAGTTTGCGCTGCCACAGGTGCACTCGCCAGCCATGAACCTGGCATCTGGTGCCTATTGGTCAGCTGAGAGACGCTCCTGCTGTGGGAACACACTGACCACCAGGAGGCAGCTCCTGTGTTGAGTGTCTGCCAGTTGACTGGTCGAGTGGTCACTTAGGCTTTTATATATATAGATAGGCAAGATTTGGTAGCAGCCCAAGTGCCCATTAGTAGATGAATGGATAAAAAAGCTGTGGTATATTTACACAATGGAATACTACTTGGCCATAAAAGAATAAGGAAATCTTACCTTTTGCAACAGCATGGATGGACCTGGAGAGTGGTATGCGAAGTGAAATAAGTCAGTCAAAAAAAAACTAATACCATATGATTTTACTCATATGTGAAATCTAATGAACAAAATAAACTTGCAAGCAAAATAGAAACAGACTCTTAGATACAGAGAACAGATTGACAGCTGTCAGAGGGAGGACTTTGGGGGAAAAGGTGAAGGGATTAAGCAAAAGAAAAAACTCATAGACACAGGCAACATCCTAGTGATTGCCACTGGGAGGGTGGTGGGGAAAGGCAGAAGAGAGTAAAGGGTGGATAAATGGTAATGGAAGGAGATTTGACTTTGAGTAGTGAACACACAATACAATATACAGATGATTGAATTTATAATTTGAAAGATCCCCAAAAAGAAATCTTCAGGCATAGATGGTTTCACTTGTGATTTTATCAGACATTAAAGAAGAATTAACATCAATTTTGCCCAATCTCTCTCAGTAGACAGAAGATAAGGGAATACTTCCAACTCATTTTATCAGGCTAGAATTACCCAGAAAAAGAGAGTCAAAAAAAAAAAAAGAAAGAAAGAAGAAAAAAAAAAGGAAAATGACCATAGATTCCAATAACTATCATTAATTTAGATACAAAATTTGTAACAAAATGTTTCTAAACAAGTCTAAAGAAGTTGGTCTGTCCATGAAGGGGTTAAATGGCAGATCCTCTTGGTGATGAAAATGTTCTGTAATTTGATCACATCAATGTCAGTATCCTGATTGTGATAACATACTGTAATTTTATAAGATGTCACCATTGGGGGAAACTGAGTAAGGTTAGAGGGGATCTTTTTGTATTATTTCTTAAAACTGCATGTGAATCTATAATTATTTCAAAACAAAAAGTTTAATTTAAAAAACAAGTGATAACACAGAAACAGAAACTGTATTTACAAGTTTTAAATATTTTTCCTGGGAAACTTTGAGATTTTGGGGGGTGGAGTAATAGCTTTTTGATATTTTTCCCAATTTATTTTCTGATAATTGGTCTCACTATATTCTCTAACGTTAACTACAGGGTGGGACAAAAATAGGTTTACAGTTGTGAGTATGCAAAATAGAATTTATTCTTGTATTATTATTTAATAATTATTGTTTTATTTTTCATATGAACAACTAATTATTAAAAAATAATACAAGAATAAATTCTATTTTGCATACTCACAACTGTAAACCTATTTTTGCCCCACCCTGTAATTAACGATAGAGAATATAGTAGGTTCATAGTTGTTCATATGAAAAATAAAACAATAATTATTAAATAATAATACAAGAATAAATTCTTTTTTGCATACAAGTGTAAACCTACTTTTGCCCCACTCTATGTATAAATTATATTTTATATAGCAAATTATTCATTTTACAAAGGTTGTCAAATTTATTTGCAGGGTTGACATTAATCTCTATGGTTTGTTTATTTTTCTTTGTATCCATGATTATGTCTCCATTTTCATATCTACTATTGTGCATTTGTGATTTCACTCCTTTTTTTCCCCTTTATTAGTCTGGCTAGCTTTTCTTTTTCAAGAAAACTATATTTCTTTTCCCTCAGGACCTGCTTTGAATGTACTAGTTCCTCTCTCTCTTATTTTATAATTGATTAATTTGTACTTTTATGCTTACTAATTGCATCCTTCTGCTTTCTTAATGCCTAATATTTTGTTCTTTGTATGACTTTTGAATTGAGTTATTTTTATTTGTTCTTATTTAGTAAAATCAATTAAAGTGGTAAAGTTTCTTCCGGGCACTGTTTTAGCTGTACCCATGAGTTAATTATTGCTATTTCCTTGATATTTTCTTTTAATTGTTTTGCTTGGACCACAGGTGTTCAGATGCAGATCAATCACATCCTTGGCTTCTGACACACTCCATTATTGGTCCATGCATGACCCTCTTCCATTATGTATTTATTTGCTGGATAATTATGTGTTTGCTTTTAATCATAAAAATCTGTGAACTTAACACACAATGAAAAACCTCAACTTTTATAATAACTTGTATCTAACTTTTTTGATCCTATCACACCCCATGCTCCTGCTTCCTTTCATCTCAGTTAAGCATCCTTACAAGTCTTGCCCTGATGTTCTATTGCTTGCCCACCCCTTTAAAAAACAACAGCTTTGCTGAATATAATTCACCTACTGCACAATTCACCAATTAAAGCATACAATCCAATGTTTTTATATATTCAGAATTATGCAACCATCAGCTTAATCTGATTTTATAATATTTTTATCAACCCAGAAAGAATACCCATGCCCCACAGCAGTCACTCCCAGTTCTCCCTCTTTCCATGCTCTGGCAACAAATAACCTACTTTCTGTCTCTAAGGATTTGTCTAATTGAACATTTTATGTAAATAAAATCATACAACATATGGCTTTTAGAATTGGCTTCTTTGACTTGGCATAATGTTTTCAAGGTTCATCCATGTTGTAACATGTATCAGCACTTCATTCCTTTTTATAGCTGAATAATGTGCAATAATATATTGTATGAATATATAACAGTTTATTCATCCATTCATGAAATTATGGACATTTGAGTTGCTTCCACTTTTTTGCTATTATTAACAATGCTGTCATGGACTTTCTTGTACAAGTTTATGTGGAGACATATGTTTTCATTTTGCTTGGAGTGAAATTGCTGGGTTAGGTAGTAAGTCTATGTTTAACGTTTAGAGGAACTACCAAATTATGTTCCAAAGTGGCAGCATTGTTTCACATTCCTCTAGAATGTATGAGGGTTCCAGTTTTTCCATTATCTTCACTAACTCTTACTGTTGTCTGTCTGTTTTATTTTAGTCATCTTAGTGGACATGAAGTGTTTTATTTTTCTTTTGATTTGCATTTCCTTAATGTCTGATGATATTAAACATGTTTTCATGTGCTTATGGGTCATTTGTACATTTTCTTTGGAGAAATGTCTATTAAGATCCTTTGCCCATTTTTCACTTACGTTATTTTTTAATTACTGAGTTTTTGTTTCTTGTATACAAGTCCCTTATCAAGTATAGAATTTAAAAATATTTTATCTTATTCTGTGAGTTGCTTTTTACTTTCTTGACATTATTACTTGCATAACAAAAGCTTTTAAATTTGATGTTCTATTTATCTATTTTTTTCTTTTGTTGCTTGTGCTTTTAATATTATAACTAAGAAGCCATTGCCTAACCCAATGTTATATTTACTCCTATGTTTTCTTCTAAAAGTTGAATAGTTTTAAGCTCTCACATGTAAGTCTATGATCCCTTGTGAGTTAATGTTTGAGGATGGTGTGAGGAAAGGCCTAACTTGATTCTTTGGCATGCAGGTATTCAGTTGTCCCAGTGCCATTTCTTGGAAATTTTCCCCATTTTTGTTGTCTTGGTACCCTTGTTGAGAATCAGTTGAAAAGCTGATCCTAAAATTTATGTGAGAATGCCAGGGACCGAGACTAGTCAAAGCAATCTTGATTAGTGGAATAGAATTGAGGGTGCAGAAAAAAAACGGTCGATCAAGATTGCTTTGACTATTCCCCATCCCTTGCCAAAAAAGAAGCTTGGATTTTCATAAGGATTGTGTTGATTCTGTAGATCAACTTAGGAAGTACGGTCACCTTATTTGTATTAAATCTTCTAATCCATGAACATAGAGATCTCTATGTTCTTTAGATCTTTGTTTCAACAACATTTTGAAGGTTCAGAGTATAAATACTGCGTATCTTATGTTTAATTTATTCTTAAATATTTTGTTATTTTGATGCTATTGTAAATGAAATTCTTTTTTTTTTAGTTTAATTTTTGTATTGTTTGTTGCTAGTTTATAGAAATATGATAGATCTTTATATTGAGCTTGTATCTGGCAGCATTCCTGAAGTTGTTTATTTTTTCTGATAGGTTTTTAGTAAATTCTTTAGAATTTTTTATTCTCAAGATTATGTCATCTGCAAATAGAGATAATTTTACTTTTTCCTTTATAATGCGGATGCAATTTATTTCTTTTTCTTGCTTAATTTCTCTGGCTGGAACATCTAGTATAATGTTGAAGTGTTGAAAGAGAATCCTTGTGTTGTTTCAGATCTTAGGGGAAATTATCCAGTCTTTCACCATTAAATATGATTTTAGATGCCCATCCCTATTTTTAATGTAGTTGAATCTATAGTTACTCTTCTAATACTTGTGTTGTTTAGCATTTGCTTTTAATAATTTTTTAAAAAGGTTTAGGCAGTATATCATCTCTGGTACCTACTTTTCTCGCTCAACTTGATATTTTGTAGCTATGGCCAATTGTTGAAGTGGCTGTGGTTTATTCATTTTGACTATTATATAATACTTAATTGTGTAAATATGTCAATTCATTTAGCCATTATTCTTTCTATGGATATTTTTCTTGTTTCAGTGGTTTTGCTATTCTGAAGAGCGTTGCCATGAGTATACTTACCAATGTCCCCTAAAATACATTGGCTAGACTTTTTTGTTGGGAATATACTGAGGCTATTCAATTTTATAAGAATGCCAAGTTGTTTTCTAATGTGGTTCTATAAATTTACATTTCTATTAGCAATACATAAAAGGTGTTTTGATCCATAGTCTCTCTATTCCTTTGCATCGATGGACTTTTATTTTTGCCCCTGAGACGAGAATAAAAAGGTATCACAACTAAAGCTTGATTTGCATTTCCCTGGTGACTTAATGGGGCTGAAAATCTTTATAAAGAGGGGCTTCATTCAGCATTGGGTGGATGTTTCCCTGGAGGTGTGGTTTTCCTGTCCTTTCAAGCTTCACAGGTGTGGACTCAGAGAGCGCCCACTTGCACTGGAGGAGCCCAGGGCAGACAGAACAGATGCGCATGCTCGCTGCATCCAGATTCTGCCAGCTTGAAGTCCATCCCAGCTCCACAGACCTGTCTACCCTGGCATGGCTGAAATTGGGTGTGGCTTAGCGGATTTGAGTTGGGGGATCTGAGGCATCTCCCACAATCTTATATTTGTTTTCACTCTTTGATCCCCAAAATAATATATACATTTATCCCATTATATTTGATGATATGATAGGGTACATTTGTACATTCTCAGTTCTGTTATATTATTTTATATTATGCTATCTGATTTTAATGCTTCCTTTAAAAGTCTTATTTCATGATCTGTGGTTTGCTCTGTGTATTGGCTTTCCCTCTAATAATTTGGAAGATTTAGGAAGTATTTTTAGTTCCTTTAGTGGTTGCCTTATAACAATATACAATAGTTATGTTCATTTCCTGAATTATAACTTGAGACTTTCCCACCATAAGAAACAAGGAAGTTTCTTTCCTTCCTCTACTTTACTTTCCCCCCTTATTTTTTGGTATTATTAGTTCCTTTACTCTTTAAAAATATCCTTCTACATTGATTGCTTGACTTATCAACTTATGATATGTCGATCCCCTTCTCCAAATGTGAGTATGTGTTTATATTTATCCTGCTTGGAACTTAACTACATTTTCCATAAAAGAACTCACAGACATTTTCAATTCTGAAAGGCCATCTGCTGATGTCCTTCTAATACTCTCTCCCTTCCTCCCCACTTCTCCCAGCACTACTGTTGCACCTGGTGGGTAATCCTGGTCCCGGGCTCCTCTTTCCTCACCTGCTTTGATGGCTTTGACTCTGAGCTCATCGTCAGAGGTGCTGTTTCCCACCTGGGATGTTCCAGTGTCTCCCTCACCTCTGCAACAGTCTTGGGATTCCCTGGCCCTCGCAGGCTGCCTTGTAATTCTTTTCCTCTAGGTCTTGCACCCGGTGGGTGGGGTGGCTTTGGGGCCCTCTGTGCACACGGAGACCCTGACTTCACAGGGTCACTCGTGGCCTGGGCAGGCTGGCCCACTCTTGTGAGGGATGGGTGGTAGTTTTATGGTTTATATTTTACGGAAGGGACAGCTCTCTCAGGCTCCTGGCTGTATGCAGAGACCACTGCTCACCATTTTCATCTCCGGGCTGCTGCCTCCTCACCCCTCATGCATCCTAAACAGCATTTGACTCAGCTCCGCCACCTCTGGGGGCACCTTAGCTGCTGCTCACAGACCTGGCTTCAAATTGTCTGTTGTCTCCGGCCTGCCAGGCTTTTCCCTTCTTGCTTCCAGGTTGGTTGATGGGTTTGTACATTTGTTTGTGTTGTATTTGAGCCAACATTTCTTCATGTGTGTAGTGGGAGACACGGTTTCAGCAAATGTGGGGAGAGCGCTTCCTTCAGCATCTCTGTCCTGCCCAGAAGGCAAGGTGATGGGGATGCTGGCTGCAGAGGCCAGCCCTCGGGCCTAGGCAGCTGGTATGAGGGCCGCATGTGAGGTGCAGAAGGAGCCTGGAGGGAACCGGGCAGGAGACTCCCAGGGACAGAGGTGAGCAGCGTAGGACTTTTGAATGGTGAGTGGAGCTGGGGTGGCTAATACCCAAACCCCAGTGACCTGTCAGATGGGCCATTGTTACTAGGAATCTTCAGGAACAACCCTGACCTGCTCAACTGCCACTTTGGGTGGCAATAAAGGAAAAGGGTTTATCTCCCATGTTAGGGACTGCCCCAAATGCAAAGACAAAAGGAGCAACATCAATCATTTTTCAGAAATAGAAAATTGGAGTGATGCTGTCTCTCAAGAATCTTCAGAAACTCAGGGAGGGCATCGAGTCTCCCGCAGGATCCAGGTAAGCTGTGAGCAAGCTTTGTGTACTACTCAAAGAGTGGGTGACTTCTAGGTGACAAGCAATGTCACATCTCCTGCCTTGTTAAGCTCCATAACAGCAGCGCAGACAAAACGTTTATCTGGGGTAGTGGTCCTCAGACAGGGGCAATTGTATCCTGCCTCCCATGCCCAGGGGACTTTTGGCCTTGCGTGAAGGCAGTTTTTGATGATCACAACTTGGAGAGGGGAGGATGTTACTGGTATCTAGTGGATAGAGGCATCCTACAGAGCACAGAGCAGGCCCACACCAAGCAGCCCAAAGTCAGTAGTGCTGAGGTTGAGGAACCCTGATCTAGAACTGGTAACTAAAGCTTAGAGACTTCAAATACTCTGCACTTTATCACAGAGCTGGAAAATTAGGAATAACATGATAACTCATTAATTAATAGCTGTCTTAGTCTGCTCAAGCAGCCATAACAAAATACCTCAGGCTGGGTGGCTTAAACAATAGAACTTTATTTTCTCACAGCTCTGGAGGCTGGAAGTCTGAGGTCAAGGTGCCAGCATGGTCAGTGTCTAATGAGGTCTCACTCCCTGGCTTGCAGACAGCCACCTTCTTGCTAGTCCTCACTTGGCCTTGATTCTGTGTGTGCCTCCAGTGGGCAGGGCTGGGGGAGCTCTGGTGTCTCCTTTTTTTTTTTTTTTAAATCCTTACCTGAGGATATATTTTTCCCCATTGATTTATTTAGAGAGTGTGGAGGGGAGCTGGGGGGAGAGAAACCTCAGTGTAAGAGAGACACAGTGATTGGTTGCCTCCTGCACCTGCCCTGACCAGAATGAATCCAGGACCCTTCAGTTCGTGTGCCCATGCTCTAACCACTGAACATCAGCCAGGGCTGGTGCCTCCTCTAATGCTGACTAATACATTTGTGATAGGAAGGGGACTGGCAATTGGAAGCAGGTTACTGGGCAGGATCTGTGGTCCTGTGGGAGTAGGAGTGCCTATTGGATAAGGGCCCTACCCCATGACCTAATTTTCTCTTAATTATCTCCTAAACGCCCTATGTCCAAATACAGTCACTTTGGGGTGAGTGCTTCAACATGCGAATTTAGTAGGGCACACAGTTAAGTCCATAGCAACTGCTTTCTCAGTGCCAGACATTGTTCTGAGTACTTTCTGGATGCTGCTATTATCTTCCCTTTACAGAGATGTGGACACCAAGATGCAGGGAAGGGCCAGGGACTCCCTAGAGGCACAAGGGCATGGGATGCAGACAGGATGAACACACAAGGGGAAGGTTCTAGAGCCAGTGTTTGTGACCACTGGGCACCCTTCTCGGAGGGGCTCAGGTGTGAATCTGGGTTTCCCACTCTGTCCTGAGCTCACCCTGTACCTCTTTTTACAAGTTTATAGCCTGAGACACAGGCTCAGAATACGTAAAATAAAGCTCTTCCCCATGGCAGGAACACAGGCGGAAGAGATTTATTTACTGTAGCTAGAGGGATGAGTCTTTTCTCCCAGGCAGATGCCAGAGGTGGGCTCCTGTACCTCCATTCCAGCCCCACCCCAAAGTTGGGGCTCTGAGGAGGTGCAGTCCTGGAGCCGGCATCTGGGGCAAGTGCCCTGACCCCAGGTCACACAGATGTGACATGGCTCTTGGAGGCAGCCGCTGGGGCTGCCAGCTTTCAGCTATGGTGGAGGGAGCAGCCCCTCTCGCAGGCTGGTTTGGCAGTGGCATCTGGGACTCATTCCTGGAAGCTGTGCATGCAGCCTCCTCCACCAGCCTTTCCATGAACAGCATAAGCACTTAATACCTTTTGTTAAATCTCTCTCTGCTTGATCTAACCAGAACTCTCTAAAGTCGACTAATTCATATGTGATGGGAAGGGGGTGGCAACTGGAGGCAGGTGACTGGGCAGGGATCTGGGATCCTTGGGAGAGTGGGGGGCTGGAAGTATGTATCTTGGGATAAAGAAAAGGATAGTGATCTAGGACAGTGGTCGGCAAACTCATTAGTCAACAGAGCCAAATATCAACAGTACAACAATTGAAATTTCTTTTGAGAGCCAAATTTTTTACACTTAAACTTCTTCTAACACCACTTCTTCAAAATAGACTCGCCCAGGCCGTGGTATTTTGTGGAAGAGCCACACTCCAGGGGCCAAAGAGCCGCATGTGGCTCGCAAGCCATGGTTTGCTGAACACGGATCTAGGAGGTGGAGCATCTGAGTTCCTAATCCCATCTCTCTTTGCCTGATGCATAAACTTTGGCAAGACTGTCCCTCTTTCTTGGACTCGGGCGTCTTGATCGGTCCCATGCTGGACTCTGGCTTTCTGTGGCATCGGCTGGAATAACCAAGGGGACATGTGGGAGCTGAGAACGCAGGCCAGGACTTGCAGCGCAGTCCCCCTTAAATGTCACGGGCAAGGCTTTCCTATTTAAAGGGAGATTGACAGCCGGTTGCAATCTCAGGCGATTGCAACTCTGCTCCTCCTCTGAGCAGACAGAGCAACTCACAGGCAGAAATCAAGAGGTGCCTTGGGGAAAGGAGGCAGAAGTGAGTGGCACCACTTACCCACAGGTCTGGGCTCTGGCGAGAAGTAATTATTCACGACAAGGCTTCTGAAGAAAGGGGCAGTGGGCTCAGGGACCGCGCTGAAGCTCCCCACTGCTCCCCATGAGAAGGGTGGGTTTCTATGCTCTTCCCTGCAGGCTGCCTCCCCTTGGCTCTGGATTGTGTGTCTGAGAAAACCAGAGGAGAGGGCACGGGCTGGAAGTGGTGAGAAGATCCCGGGACTGGGGACAGGGACTGGCTCTCACCCCTGCTCTGCTGCTGCCTTGCCGTGTGACTGTGGGCAGCATGTTCATCCCTCCGGGCCTCTGCTGCCTTTGAACAATGAGGAGATGGGTTCTCGTTCTGTAAAGGGCCAGGACTCTCTGCTCCATTTGATTCTTTATCTCCAGTAACTGGAACAGTGCCTGGCACACAGAAGGCTTTCCATCGATGTAATTAGTGGAAAGAATGAATGAATCCCATCACTGGGGCAAGACCTGCGTGACGTAAAGCACAACGGTCTGATGGTGCTTTATATAAGGCAGCCAGCTGCCCTGTGGAGGGCGAGGTGGAGGGAAAACTGGAGTCGGGAAAATCGGCGAGGAGGCTGCTGACATGCAATGATGAATGTAAAGTGAAAAACACATGAGCTGAGTGCTGTGTGAAGTGGCAGCTTAGAGTTTTGCACCTTGCAGGTACGTTGTGCACTCTGCCATCTGCATGCATCACATGATGCTAACTTTACAAGGCCTGGTGCTGGAGACAGGGCGGAGACTGGTACTCCGCTTCTCTAGACACGAAAGTTAAAATCCAGAGAGGTGAAATGCATTGTCCTAGGCAGGAATGAAGAGTGGCAGACTCAGGACTGAAATCAGGACGTGAGAATATACTTATCACTAGTCGTCAGACCAATGCAAATGAACACCAGAGTAGAACACACTCCACAGAACAGCTAAAATGAAACAGACTGACCATAACAGGCATTGGCAAGGATGTGGAGGAATGGGGATTCTCATGCTCTGCTGGTGGGATGTAAAATGGTGCAACTACTGTGGAAAACAGCATGGCGATTTCTTATCATGTACTATGTGATCCAGAAATTCCGCTCCTAAGTATTTACCCAAGAAAAAGAAAAAGGTTGTGTTCCCACAAAGTCTTGTTTATGCATGTTAATAGCTACTTTATTCAAAAAGCCAAAAAACTATACACAGTCATCAAAAAATGGGTGAATGGATGAACATATCATATGACTGAATAGTGGAATACTACTCAGCAATAAAAAGGAGTGACTTACTGGTACAGACAACAAGATGAATCTCAAAACCTGAATCCCGAGCATAAGAAGCTGGGCACAAAGAGATAGAGATTATATCCTATGATTCCATTTATGTGAGACTCTAGAACAGTCTAACCATAGTGACAGAAAGCTGGGCATGGCTGCCTAGAGCTGGAGGTAAAGAGAGAGATTGAATGCAAGGGGAAAGGAGGAAGGTTTGGGTGTGGTACTGATAGAAATGCTCGGATTCTAACAATGATGAGGGCTGCAAATACTTAAGCTTAAGCTGGAACAATAAATACTTATTCCGCTAAAATCATACCTTGATCAAATCGATGTCAGGTAGCAACTGATTCCTCCTCAGACTCATCCCAGCTCCTGTAGCCTCAGAAACAGGGAGACCTGTAGGGCCCCTGGGCACCCACCTAACCAGGGGCTGGAGAGCCCCAACCTGGAGCACTTGCAGGGCTCTCTCCAGGTGCTAGGATCACAGAGCCAGGTGGGCCCTGAGACCACCTGTGGCTGCCTCCCCATCCTGTTCCCTCCTTATGTCCACATCCACGTGTCCATCTTGGTGAGAAGGCCTTGCTTTCACTGTGACCTGCTCCGGGCTCAGTGGCAGCCTCGCATTCCCTCAATCACGTGGTACTCCCTGAATAACACAGAGGCAGGCACAGCTGTCTCCATCAACCTTGGCTCCTGGGGATTTGAGACCAAAGTCAAAGGTCCCCTGACAAACACAGAGAGCATGCCTGTGAGGCTGTGTCTGCACCTGGGGGCAGCACCTTTGGGGGTTCTGGGCGGCCTTCCCTTTTTCCTGATTTAGCAAGAAGGGCTTAGTCACAGCAAGGACACTGAGCAGCACTGGGTATCTGGAGAAAATGCTCTGCCCTCAACAGGAAGGAACATCCCAGGGAGAGAGAAGAGAAGCGCAGGGCACCCACCGGTAGGGAGCCAGATCATGGGAGGGAGACGTCGGCTGGCAGGTGGGTCCAAGGTGAGGACAGGGCCTATTGACGGGCTGTCAGCTTCGCCTTCTCTGACCCTGGAGAAGGTTAGTCAGGGTCGGGCTCCGGCTCCGGCTGCCCTTCAGCCTCTGTGCCTTTGTTCTTTCCACCTCCACACTTTGGCTCTTGCTGTCCCTTTCCCCTGGAAGGCCCCTCCCCCACGACTTGATGTGACATTCTCATTTGCATTCCAGTCCCAACGCCAGAGACTTCTGAAAGCCTTCCTGAGGGCCCAGCAGAAGTTATGTTTCCTCCTCTGTGCCCAGAGAATACTTGTCTTATTGGGCTGTTGATGCTTGGGTTTGTTTTCATAACCAACTCCCTTCCAAGCTGGGATCTTCGCAAGGGCACAGCCTGCTTCTTTTTCTGCTCCCATCCTGAGCTCTGTGCCCGATGTGGCCCGGCACCCAGGAAATGCATCTCTGTGGATACTGGCATGCTGGGAGGACAAGTCCTATCTGCATATGGGCAGCTGAACACTGGCATTGGGGTAGGACTCTGGGGTTTGGTCTCATAAGTCAGGTTGGGCAGCCAAAAAGGGGCAGGCTCAGAAGCTGGAACAAGCTGCTAAGCCTGTGATATTCACCAGGCTGACAGTTTCCCACCCAAAGCAGCGGGGAGACAGGGAGTAGCTGGAGAAAGCGGGTCATCTTGACTCTGATTCAAGGCACCAGGGAGAGCCCTGGGGTTTAGCCATGGCAGTGACGGATCCTGTCATTTGCTTGGATCCAAGGAAAGGGAATAGTAACTGCACCATTATACTGATTCTCCACGTAGCATGGGGCAAGGAGAATCAGTGGGGATTTTTACAAATCATGTGTGTGCATGTGTATGTGTGTGCATATATGTGTGTATGTACGCATATGTGTGTATACCACAAATACATGGACATTACCCATGCCCACATTATGTGGAAATGTTCAAATGCAAATATCCACATAGGTCTGTCAGGATGAAGAAAGGTTTTAAGTGTTAGTACTTGGAGATTCTGGCTTGGGTCTCAGTGCTCAATCAGGACCCTTCTCTCCCTGAGCCTCGGGTTCCTCATTGGGGATACAGACATGGTGACGCTCCTCACAGACCACAGTGGCAATGAGAGTGACAGTGCAGGCAGCCCATGCAGGCATATGAGATAGTCTTCAGGCCACACTTCTCCAACCCCCTAGGAATCTAGAGGTGGCACCACACCTGAAATGGACACATGCACACATGCCTCCCAGAGCCCAGAGCCCTGACTTGGAGCCAGAAAATTCTGTGACCTTCGGTGAGCACCTTCTCCCTTCCTGTCTTCAGTTTCCCCACTGGTACGACAGGTAGCTTTGGGCATCTGTTTGTTCATGTATCAGAGCACCTTTGGAGGAGGGAGGAAGAGAAGCACAGATGCATGACTGGGCAGGGAAAGGCATGGCTGGGTAGGTTTATGACCCCAAAAAGGGCCTCAAGTCAAATTGCCAAAGGCACCCTTTTTGATTCATCCTTCACAGATCCTCTGTCTCTGGGCCTCACAGCCGCTCCCTCCACCCAAACACACAAGAAATCATGTTAAAATAAGGTTCTGCTCTTAACTTAGAAACTAAGCCCCAGTGGGTGGCCCACCACCTCCCCGGAAAGGACAGAAGCTCCTCATGTCGCCTTTCCCAGACTGAGAGCCAACAGACCCCCTCTTCTGCCAGGCAGGCGGCAATGTCCACATGGCCTCTGCCTTTACTTCCCTTTCCCTGCAGATGATGGGGAGAGGAAAGGATCATTTTCCCAAAGTTCAGAGACCCATTGTCTCTGGCTTAGGAAGCTCTGCATGTGGGGCATGACTCTAACCACCTTTCCTAGTCTTGTCCCTGCCATGTCCCCACACTGTCCTGTGCTTGGGCTGGAGCAAATGCCTGCTGCTTCCCAAACACACTCTCTAGGATATCCTCCCCCCTCCTTAACCTGGGAATCTCTAAGTCATTCCAGGCTCACTTCCCACGTTGCCTCTCCAGGAGAACAGGTTGCTGGGCCCAGTGTCCTGGTCCTCCCCTTGGGGTGCCCCTTGGCTAGAGGGTGGCTAAGACTGTGCAGTAGCTTACATAACCCTTCCCCTGGGTGTGCATGGAGCTCCATCCAAGCAGGATCTCTCCTCGCTCCTCCTCATCCCCAGCCCTGGCCCAGGCTCTGATCGAGGGAAAGAACATTGCTGAATAGAGGACCTGGTGGGTCAGTGGGAGCTGACTGCTGGGTTCCCTCGTTCTGGGAGCACAGCACAGGGCCCTGGCTTATCTGTGAGGTGCCTAAAAAGACCCTACCTTCCTCCCAAGTCCAAGTTCAAACTGCTCCCAGGATCCCGACTCCCCCCACATTGTCTGAGTCCTGAGTGGGATGGAATGAGAGCCCCACTCAATTTTGTCTGAGATTCCTCCTGAGCCCTGGCCCCTCTCCCCTCCTCCACCTTTTAATTCAGAAACAGAGAGGTCAGGAAAGAGGAAGAAAAATGCAAAAAGAGAGAGGATGAGACAGAGAGTGACACACATGAAGAGAGAAAGAGAACAAAATAAAGGAGAGTGAAGAAATACAAGTGGACAGGCAAAAAGAGAGGCCATGGGCAGGCTGGAGGTGGCGGCGGGCTGACCGCACTGCAGCTGCAGAGGGGACCTGGCACACGGTGGTGGCAGCTGGGCATTGGGCTGTCTCTGCTGAGCTTAAGCCCCCATGCCTACCCTAAGGCCAGCTGCCACCCCTGCCTGCTCTGTGGCCTGCAGCCAGCAGACCCCCTGACCTGAGACCCGGAGCCTGGGGAGTGGGTGGCAGAGCCTGCCCTCCTTGGCCATTTCTGCCAGGCAGGGAGACACCCTCATATTCCATCCGTGGGGCCCATCCAGAGATCCATTCCATTTGGCTGGGGACAAGACATGTGGTTGTGTGACAGTGGATCTCCGTCCTAGTTAGGGACTTACTGAGGAGTGTGCTGATATCAGCCCATTTCCTGAGTTAATACATCAGAACATCACCTCACACAGGGCAGAATGTCTCAGGTTTGAGGCACCTCCCCAATGCTCTTTCTTTGATGCCCTTTCCATAACACCCCTGCCCACAGTGTCAGCCCAGCAGAAAACAGTGTCAGCCCAGCAGACAACAGGGCTGGGGACGGGGAGGCTGGGAAGGGGACATCTCCATTCCAGTCACCTTTAAGTGTCAGGCCCTGAATGTGTTGTGCAGGTGCTGAGCTCCATGCTGGTCCCCTGGACTCTGTGGTCCCATCCTGGCTGACAGATCAGGGGGCAAACTGTGGGTGAGCCTCAGAGGGAGGCTGAAGAGGGTTGGACTGGGCATGAGGTCAGGAGTCCCTTCCCTCCTACTTTGTGGAGCCTATAGTCATACATGCTGGATAAGTCAGCCCACATGATTTTTAAAGCAATGAAGGTCTTTGAAATGTTTTCCCTCGAATCCTTGTTCATTCGTTGTGCTTTACTGCACTTAACTGGGATCAGAGCCCAGGTACTTGTTGGGTGGCTGGGGAAAGGTAGAGCCTGGGATCTAAAACCTGGTCTGAAAATAAGTGACTGTAATGAGATGGGGACCATCCCTCAGATTCCTCTCCAGGCAAAAGCTAAGATTCCCATGTGCCCAAGTGGAGATGGAAGAACCAAACAGGAGGGGCTGTAGGGGGCGGGGGGGAGTGAAGGGGAAGAAGGAAGGGAGCCAGTGGAGGGGCCAGGGCTCAGGGTATTATGGGGACTATGAGGTGTGTGATGCAGGCCACCCAGATGCCCATGATTCCTTCATCAAAGTCACTAATTTACAACATGTTCACATGTCATATGTATGAACTTTTGTGGGCACCAGGTTGGCCTAAGGGGTTTTTGCATGAAGCTGCTGGGAGTGGGAAAAGCCAGAGGCAGGGATCTGTGGGCACCCAGGCCTGGGGGTTGGACCTCCAGCCAAGTGTGCCTAGATAATCAGGGTGCAGAGGCCATAGCTGACATCTGAATGGATGCACTAAAAATAGAGCTCAGAAAGCAGAGCTGGAGGCAATGGGCAATGTATTGGATAGCGAATGGTTTGGTAGGTTGGAGTTTATTGCAAAGGCAATTTCTGGTCAAGATGGCTGATAAGGCTGACACAAGATTATCTCTCCCTTTCTGATGCTCGATGGCAAAGAGAGGGAAGGAAGAGAGAGATATGAAACCGAAGAGGTGATGGAACACCAGAGTAGATATGTGCTTTGTGCTTTAGGAGCTGGGTGGGGACTCGAGTTGAGAGAGTCACGGGCCCTGGAACTGGGCTCCCTGGGAAGGGTAGGTAGCCAGAAAGGAATTAGGTCATCTGCATTTGGAAGCCAGAACCCCTCTGCCTATGAGAGATGGAATGGTTGGCTGCATTTTGCACCCCTCTCCTCATTTACACACCTACCATTGCCTCATTCTGAGAAGAGTATTTTTTATGCCCCTTAACTTTGAGCTCAGCTGTGCAACCGTTTTGGCCAATGTACCAGGTGCTTGAATAAAAATCCAGAAAGATGATGGCAGCTGGGGGTGAGGCTAAATCTAAGAGGATACCTTTTTGTTTGGATAGGAGAGTTCTAGCCAACATGGCCGACAAAGCTGACGTGATGGTAAATGAGAGCATGCTAGTGTTTGCCAGATCTCTCTTGTTTCTGCTTGCTGTCCCGACTCTGCCAGTGTCTTGAGAGGGATATGCCCTGGCTATCCCTCTGGTCTAAGGAAGATGAGAGGACGGGGAGCAGAGCTACCCTAATTGACCACAGATAGAGTATTCAGTCATCCCAGTCTCCCCAGGACTGTGAAGTGTGCTTAGACATGGGGCTTTCAGTGCTTAATCGAGAACATCTTGGGAAAACCAGGATGACCTGGTCAGCCTACCCATGGATTTTCAAAGAGAAGCATGGTCAACCCAACTCCACAGACTGAAGAGAGCCAGCATGTCAGCACACCCGAGATTAGGCAAACACAGACAGGCAGAGCTGACTGGTCAGCTGACACAGCTGATCCACAGATGTGTCATTTACATGAGTGCCTTGTTGCCTTTGATTTTGTGGTTGCTTGTTACACAGCAGCATTGTGGCAATAGCTAACAGATACATCACCATGAGTTCAGCATCAATGTGAGAGGTGAGCTGCCCACACCAATGGACTCCAGAGCCTGAAGTTGACAACAAAATAACCCACTCCTTATAGATGTGTTAAACCAGTGGCTCTCTATCTGGAATGCATATTAGAATTGCCTAGGGAGCATGACAAACACAAGCAGACACCTACAACACTCCTAGAGAGTATGTTCAATTCTTCTGGGATGGGGTTTGGCATCAGAGTGTTTTTAAAAGCTCACTAGGTGAGCCTAATGTGTAGGCAGGCTTGAAAATGGGTGGATTAAATAGTAGAGCTGGCATAGTTGAAAGAACAATGCTGTTTGATTTGGTTAAATGTAAGTGTCTGTACCTGAACTGGCACATGCCAACTCCTCTGCACCCAGGAGGGGAGATGAAGCTCAGGAGCCATTCCTGTAAAGGAGACTCAGGGGTCTGAGTGGACCCAGGATCCTTTGTGTTATCAGCATCTTGCAAAGAAGCCACAAGAAGAGAGAGGTGAGAGTCCTGTGCTGGGCACCTGAGTTCTGGGTGATCTACTCTAAGAGATACATGGACAGTGTGAGGCCAAAGCTTCCCAAACTTACAATGCCCAGGAAGTACCCAGGGATCTTGTTAAAACACAGGTTCAACTCAGTTGGTGTGGGTGGGTCTGGGACAGCATTTCTACAAGCTTCTAGGCAATGCTCATGCTGCTGGAGCACACTTCGAGGAGCATAGGGGGTTACGGGGAGGACACAGGATATCAAGTTCCATGATAGCCTTGGACTTAATAGCAGAAAGAAGGTTTACAAAGGGTTTCTCCTTCTAGAAGAGTTGCCACAGGACAGAGAGGTTGAAAATGGCCCCATAGGGCAGACCTGGAGCAGAGGGCGATACCCCTTCAGATACTGAGACAAAGTCCGAGATGGAACAACTGGGCCATTGGCTGTGGGAGGTGGTGTGCTAACCATCTCAGCGGGGCGCCAGCCAGGGGGCAGATGACCCAGTGATGGTCATCTACCTGCAGCCTTCAAGGCCTTTCCTGTCAAACTCTGATCCTTGGGGGCTCATTTCCACTCCAGAGTCAGAGCCTGGGTGGAGACTGATGGGATGTGAGGGCAGTGGGCCTGCCATGAAGCCTCCCCTCTGGGCACGTGGAAAGCTCATGCCCTGCTGGGTACCCAGGAGGCAGAGTTACAGAGGTAGTCCCTCTGGGTTCTCTCTCTGCCCAGGAGCAGCCCGGAGTCTTTGGGAATGGACATCCCTGACTGGTGGAGGCTGTCTCCTTGGCCGGACTACTTAACTGTGTGAGCAGAGCTCAGATTCCAGAAGGATCAACCTTGGTGACCTTTGTGCTTGGCGCCTAAACTGCCAGCAGGATTCTGTCTCATGGCAGTCACTGCCTCACTGCACCACTGGGCAAGTCCATCCTTTCTCCAACCCTGTTTCCGACTCTGCACAGTGGGATTGGCGTGGATGGTCCCAAGGTACGACTTTCTACAACCCTATGGAAAATTCTGCCTGTTAGTTTCCAGATTCCATCAGAGGAAAGTCTGGCTGGTCCAGAGGAAACATGATGTTAGAGTGACCTTTTCCTGCATCTTGGAAAGGAGTGTAGGACGCAGAGCTGGGGGAGTGGGCAGGGGCTGCAATTGTAGCCAGGCTGTGTGAGGCACCTCTACTGCCCTGGACTGTGAGTCAAAGCTCAGCGCTTTGGCCCAAAAAGGGGCAGACCCGTCTGAACCTCCAGTCAGCTCTCTCCCTCCCTGACTTCTCCCACTCCCTTGCCCTGGTCTGGGCCATGCCAGCTTAGTCCTCAGCATTGTGGGCCAGCAGGGAGCGGTTGCGGGTGGCTGAGGTCTGCGGCTCCCTGTTAGGAGCAGGGGCAGAGGGAAGAGGCAGGGCATCCAGAATTCAAATCCCATATCCAGAGGGCAGAATGAAGACCATAGGCCTGGTGCTGATTGGGGGTGGGGAGTTGGATGGAATATTTGTCAGGATGCACTGAGTTACACTGAGGTAATGAGTCATGGTGGCTTAGCATAAGAAAGGTTTATTTCTGGCTCACAGATCAGGCCCTACAGGGGCTGGTGGAGGGCTCTGCTCTACATACTGTCTCAGGCCGGTGAAGGCTGGTTGTCCAGTGATGCTGCCATCACAACAGGTGGCTTCAGGGCTCACCAGCAAAGGGGAGATGTTAAAAGCATGCCTGTTTTTACATGTCCTGCTCAGAGTGACAAAGGCCACTTCTGCTCACTGCCACTTGGCCAATAGTCACTGACTACAGAGTGCAAGAATGCCCTCTTGTGCCTGTAGAGTGGGGGAGAACCAGATCTAGTAGCTCAAAGAGATCCAGAATGGCAGCCCTATAAGGGGCTTCCTATTCCGGGCAACATGTAGAACACTGCCTCAACAATCTTATCTACTTCTCGGGGAGGGGTCAGCATTATTATACCCATTTTCCAGGTAGCCAAACTAAGGCACAGAGAAGTGGAGTGGTTTCCTGATGTCGCACAGCCAGGATGTGCCAGAGATGAGGCCTGAACTCCATTCTGCTCAAGACTGCATTCTCAAACATTAAATCTGGTCAGATAGGGAGGTATCAGGCTCCTACCAGTTTGATAGTCCTGGATCTGTAACAGTGGATGTGAGAGACAGCCACTCTCTTAGGTTGGGTTTAAGGTGGGACCTCACTCCCAACCCAGAGACTTGGCATTCAGGGTGGTAGAACCCACTTACGGGCAGGACTGAGCCCCAGTGGAAAGTGTGCCTCAGGAGGCCCAGGTTCTTTCTGCCAGGCTCTCAGGTTCAAGGTCAAGGCCTCCTGGAGCAGAGCTGTGGCTGACCCTGCTGCCTGGTCATGATTGGCCCAGGGCGGGGGGGCCTGGTGAGAATTCTGGCAATAGGACAGGAAGCTGCCAGTTCCCTGCGGCAGGAAACCTTCAGGTGGAGGCTGGGGAATCCTGGGTCCAGAGAGAGAGGCTTCCCTGGCTCATCATGCTTCAGGCAGTGCGGCCACTAGGAGGACTCCCGAGGCTTCCTGGGCCCTGGCCCAGCCTGTTCTGGAGTTTTCTTCTGGAGTTCCACAGCTGAGCCTGATAGAAAGGCAAGGGGAGGCCAGTTTCTGCATTTTGGAGCGTTCCTATCAAAAGAAAAGGAGCTAGGAAAAAGTGAACCCTCCTGAAGCCCAGGCGGAGCGGAGAAAACCATGCCTTTTATGGCTGCAGCTATTAAAAGGACCCTTAGGAGCACGGGCACTGGCTGGGATTTCTCCCGCCTCCCCTCTCTGCTGGGCGGGCGCGTTCGCCCTCGGCCTTGTTACTGTGTTAAGGGGCTCCTGACAACTTTACACAAGCAGTTTGGCGAGCACCCATCTGTGCGGACCTCAGAGTGCATCAGGGTCCTCTCCAAGGACCAGTCGTATTTCCTGGTCTGTGCGGACTTCGCCGTGTTGGAAACTGCCGGCTGTGGAGGAACCATTAAAAACAAATGTTCTGTGTTTCAGTTTCTTGCACCTGCCAAGAGGTTTCCTTGATGGCGCTGGCCCAGAAAACCATGGCAGATGAAGATTAGATGAAAATAAATTGATTTAGAAGTGACACAAGGCTCCTCGGGAGAGGCTTAAATATTTCATACATGTGTATGACATAGATTTCAGCTGGGCCCCGCAGGAAGAGGGAGGGGAATGGAAATCTTATGCCCAGATTCAGCGTAGCATAGGGATGTGGTGGATCAAAGCCGCAGAGCTCAGGCTCGTCTTCATGCTGCTGCATAACCCTCTCTGCCTCAGTTTCCTTAGCTGTAAAATGGGAACAGAGGATGTTTATGACTAACCTTTTAGAATTTTTTTGAGGTGTCCCAAATCTGCCTGGATTGTAGTCCCCTTCCCAGATTCCCAGGAGTTCTGGGCAGTGTCTGGGGGCTGAAGACAGGGTGAGGGTCCAAGTGGGAACTGGGATTTCTAAACCAAAGTTGTTGAAGCCCCATTCTCCAAGCCTCAAGCACCACTGGGATGAAGTGGAGCCCTCCTCCCTCCCTCCCCTATCTCCTCCGCACCCTCACACCTGGCACTTTCTCCCCTCCAGCTGCCTGGCTCTCCTCTGTGACCCGTAGTCCTGGGACACACAGGTTGGAGGCTTTTTCCAGGGCATCCCAGGCCTGTCACTGCCCACCAATCCCCCAGAGAAGTCACCGCTCTGGGAGGTAGTAGTGACATGCACATTGAAACCACAGGTATGCGGGCTATTCCCGGGCCTTGATTTGCATTGGTGACTCTAAGAGAAGGTGACAGAAAGAGGAATTAGGGATCATCACCCTACAATAACTGGATAGAATCTTTTCTGAATAGCATGGGGAGCTTATACCTGTACCCCAATAAATGTCTCCCTAGGGCCAATGAGAACTCCCTGGGGCACAGGCATGAAAAGCAGGGAGGGGCCTGTGGCTGGCGAACAGGGGAGGCGTCTTGGCAGAAAGGGAATGTGAGGACAAGAGCTGGACCCGTAGGGGAAATTCATCTCTACGAACAAGCCCTCAGAGAGTGCGAGGTTGCTTTGGGAAGCTTCGCTCCTCCAGGGTGAAGAACTTTAATACGACATTTGAATGTTTGGCGAATGGAGTCATCGGAAAGGACAGAGAAGAACCCTGGGGACACCGTGTGGGGCCACCAGTCTCTCTGGACCTTTCAGTAGAGACTGATCCTGCTGACAATTGTCCTGGACGGGTCCTCATCTCACTGCCTTCTTCTTCCTCCCCCAGGTTCAGGGTGACACTCCCCCCGCCGCACACACACACACAGGTTAGGGGATCCCCAGCTGTGAAGGGAAGGGCCAGCGGGATGGTAGTTTGTTCACTGTTTGGAAATGCAAACGTGGGCGTGGGAGTCACAGCTACCCAGTACCAGTGGCTGGCGGGTGTTGGAGTGAGCCAAGCCTTTGTTTTCCCAAGGAAGGGACTTGCAGTGTGCCAGGCAGTCCCAGGCGCTCACAATGTAGCAGGAAACAAGGTGGAGCCTTTCCTTTAAGGAGAGGAAGAGAGAGGCAAACAAACAAACAGACAGGTGAGGGTATCTCAGGCATCCTAAGTGCTACAGGCAAATACAGTGGGTGATGAGATGGAGATGAGTGGGAGGGGCTGCTTTTATGGGTGGTCACGGGTACTGTGTGGGGGAAATGAGCAGAGGAGGGACAAGAGAAGAGGCAGAAGGCCAGTGAAGAGGCTGTTGTCACTGTCCACTGCTTGGGCCAGGAGGTGACAGTGGGGATGGGGGAGGTGGGCAAATGTGGGACAGCGTTGAGAAGCATAACTGGCAAGATGTGTTGCTAACTGGATGCTGTGAGCACGAGGAGGGGAGAAGTGGAAGGTGCAGTCCGAGAAAGATTTCACTGAGACTATGTTTGTGTAGTTGCCTATTCTATTGCTTTTCTACCAGTGACCTGCAGCTTCTTACAAAAGGATATAAACAATAAAATAAAACATTTATCAAGAATCAGAACCAAAGGGAAAAAGTGCACAAATAGCCCCACTGTCTGGACCAACAGAGTTGAATTTGAAATTTGACTCGGAGTTTTTCAGCAGGCCGGGGAAAGGGAAATAATAAAGAATCAAGATAATATTTGTGATTTTTTTAGGGTAAAACACCTGAAGCTTAACATTTTCTCAAAGGAAAGGATCGATTCTCTTAGTGCTGGAGTCCAAACAGATTTCCCCAGGGATGCTCTTTACAAAGGCTGCTGCTTGCTGGGCAGGACGAGGCCTTAAACAGGCCGGCAGCGCCCGCACCAGGAAACTGCACCTGAGTCTCCCGAGAGACGCTGGCTGGGAACCAAGGGCTCACCGCTGAAATGCAGAAGGGTGTGGGAGGCATTATGGGAGCCTGCTCATGGTTTCTGGAAGACGGAATGTTAAATTATGCTTAGAAACCAGAGGAGAAACATAACAAAACAAAGAAGAGCCAAAGCCTCAAGAACGGGGAATGGAAGCCTTGGGTGAGTCCAAAAAGCATGTGCACTTCTCTCACATTTGCTGTTAATGTTCTACACACTGTTTATTTTTTCTCATTATAAAGTTAATATGTCAGAGACCAAACTGAAAAATACTGAAAGGAATAGATAAAGTGAAAATAAAAATCTCCCCTTAAAGATAACCAATATTAATGTTTAATGTACTTCTTTTGGGTAATATGTACACACACACACACACACACACACACACACACACACACAAACGTGTGATAAATTTATGTCACATTTCCTCTCTTCTTGGATGCACGTTTTTCATCTTTAATGTTTCTGAAATCAGTATGCTTCTTATAGTTGATTTAATGTTTCCTTTCTCTGAAATATTAAGTCAGTGATGCATCTTAAAATCATTTCCATTCTAGAGGAAATACGACATAGAGTCACAAACTCAGGGTTCATTGTGCATATACAAATTGGTCTCTTGCTATTTGTATTTAACGTTGCATCATGAATGTTGCCACATGCTTGAAATATGTTCTGAAGTTATGTGTTTCACTGGCCACATAATATTCCACCCTAAGGATGTCCCAAATGAACTCAATCCTTCCCTTACTGATGAACATGATTCATCAACCACACACCAATGGGAGAACATGCTGGCACAATTCTGAGTGAAGCTATACAGCAAGCACACCCTGAAACAGGGGTTTCCTACATCTCCAGGTGGCATGTGACACAGCAGTGGGCCAGTGACCCAGAGATCTAAGTTCTTGTCACTTCCACTGCACCTGCTGTGAGCCAGAGTGTGCTGCTCAATCTCGCTGGGTTTTCTTGTGTTCTGGACCAGAAGGCTCGCTGGAGGTCCTTCCATGAGAAGGATGCTGAGAGCTAAACCTGGCGCTGTGGCTTGAGTTTTGTTGAGAGGAGTTCATTGGGCTCTTCTTCTCACTCCCTTGTCCTGGGGAATCCCTGTGCCCAGGCTGAACCCCTGAAGGAGTCTTTGCTGCACTGGCATTCAGATCCCACCTCCGCCTCTCAGAAACCCCAGTGGCCGTGACACATCTGCACCCTCAACCCTGGGTGTGGTTTGGCACTTTAGGCAGGTGGAGCTTTTTGGTTAAAATATCCTGTCCAGAAGGTCGGAGCTGGAGAAGAGACAGACTCCCAGGTGCATCAGAGCTTGTACAGAGTGTGAGCGGGGGCCCTCGTGTGGCATGTGCAGAGACCTAAGGGCAGATGTGCCAAGTTAGAGCGATGGGCAGGCTGCCGGCCCCAATGGGATTTCACCTCAGAACCAGAAATGGGAAGCGGTTTGGAGGTCAGAGGTGTTGTATGACTTCACTTTCTGCTGCATTTTAAATAAGCATCCTTGCATCTTTGTTGAATGGTGAGTGACTAAAAACATTGAGGGTGGTCTCCAAGAAGAGGGCTGTGGGAATCCAAGGACTTCTGAGCTGTTGGAAAGAGTGCTCTGTGCAGGCCTGTTTGTCCTGCATGTCCTGTGACTCCACACAGTGAATACAGGAGTAGGAGGCACTTTGACCCCAGCCCTGGCCACTCTTAGGAAAGGTACCTGGCGCTCTTAGGAAAATCAAGTCAGGTCCTGGGACTCATTGCTTCATACAACAAGTGTATTCCCTCTGCACCAAGATTTATTGAGTGCTGCTGTGAGCCAGGCATGAGTTAGGTTCTCAAGGTCACCAGAGAACAGGTCAAAGGTCCCTGCTTTGGGGTGTAAGAAAAAGAGGAGAGTTGAGGACAGTTCCAAGTGTCCTCTCCTGGAAACAGGAGTGTAGACTCAGGTCCCCCAAGTGGATTCAGGATGGGGGCAAGTCCACTGGAGAGACGCCCCTTCTCCACTGACATGCAAAATGGTAAAGTATGACAAGTTACTTGAGTGAATATTAATGAACTGCAAGTGGAGGCTTCAAAGAATGGCTTTGTTTCCCTGGATTTTGTGTGTGTGTGTGTGTGTGTGTGTGTGTCTTGTGAACCCTAAGAAAGAAGACACCTACTAAGAAGGGCTCCTGGTGCTAACTGGGCTCAAATTAAACAAAACAAAACACAGAGTGTAGCAGCCCTTTCTACCCAGGGGCCACTCACCAAACTGCACTTCAGGAAGGAGCCTCTGTGCTAAATGCCTGCCTGCCTGCACAGTGTTCCTGCCATCTGAGCCAGCCCTTCTGAAGGAGTTCCTGGAATCCTATTTCAACCAATAAGACTGAGGCTTTCCCCATCCAACTGGAGCTGTGTAGCTCCAACCAACAAGAGTGGTTCTACTCTGACCAATCAGAACAGTGTTTTTTGGACCAACCAAACTACAAGGATTTGGAGTCCTCATTTGCATGAGGTTGCACCCATGAGGGGCCAGGGGCAGGAACTTCTGTCCATATAAGCCATCTCCCCTCTGCTGTACTTTCCCTTTCTGTTGAGGACTGAAGACTGCATCTCCCTGGCTGGGCTGGAACACCAAAGATGTCTTGAGGGAGCAGAGCAGCACAGAGCAGCACAGGCCCGAGTGGATCATTGAGGAGCAGAGCAGTGTAGCTGGAGAGGGTCCTGACCCTAGTGCCACCTCGCCTTGGGGCTGACTCACAGCTGTGCGGTTTTCACATCTGTGCTGTATCACAATTCAATTGTTTTGCACTGAGTAACATGTCCTTCTTCACCACATCCCAAATTGATGATTGCTGTTGGTTGTTGAATTGGAGCCAACTACCATTCATTGATTATATATGTGTGTGTGTGTGTGTGTGTGTGTGTGTATATATATATATATATATATATATATATTAGACGCCTGGTGCATGAAATTCGTGCACGGGGGTGGGGGGTGTCCTTCAGCCCAGCCTGCACTCTCTTCAATCTGGGACCCCTTGAGGGATGTCTGACTGCCCGTGATAGCGGCGGAGATCAGCATGTGGGGGCGCAAGTGCCTCCCAGACAGACTGTGGGCCTCCAGCAGGTCTGAGAGCACTGGGCGCCGCCATCTTGTGGCTATGGGCGCCACCATTTTTGTAGCGGAGTGATGGCTAATTTGCATATTACTCTTTTATTATATATATATGAATGAAAGGCTAATATGCTAAGTGTCCCTCCTACCATCCAACTAGTTGCTATGACACTCCAGGGGGCAGACGCTCAATGCAGGAGCTGCCAAATTGCAGTGACTTGGCAGCAGTGGTTCTCAGGTGATGCACCCTGAAACCAGAGAGGAGGGAGCCCGAGTCCTTGCAGGGCCATGTGATTTTACCTTTGGCTGTGGGTTATGTTGTTGCTGGGGCACTGTCGGCCCCAAATCTGGTTTATTGAACACTTGCATTTGAGTTCCACACCCTGTATGACAGCAACTTTGCAGAGTGCCCTCTTGTATTCCGGGACCCCTCAGGGGATGTTGGAGAGACAGTTTTGGCTGATCCCCACAGGCCAGGCAGAGGGACCCCAACTGCAGGAGGGACCCCGCTCACTCCACAGACGCCACTGAGGAACCGCGGTTGGCTCCAGGATGCAGCCCATCTTGCCCAGTCCTGCCCCCTGGCTACCTTCTAATTAATTTCCTTTCAATGTGCACGAATCCATGCACTGGGTCACTAGTGCATGGATCAGCGTACTGGTTAATAATGAGGATTTTGTAATCAAAGAAAACACGATAATTTCAAAAGAAACATCAAATGTGCTTTATTCAAAGTAATGTCCATCACTAGCTACATATTCCCCCATCTTTCAGGTAATTTGTGGATACCATCCCAATAGAACTTTTCTTGTTTTCAGGAAAACCATTCAGAGACCCAATTTTTCACTTCTTCGTACGTTTTGAAGTGCTGCTCAGAAAGTGTGTGTGCGCTCAATCAGAACAAGTGATTATCTGAAGGAGCAAGGTCTGGTGAATACAGTGGGTGGTTTAATACTTCCAAGGCAAGGTCTTTTAATGTGTCTTTAACTGGTTTTGAAGTGTGTGATGGTGCATCATCATGAATCAAAATTACTTTGCCGTGTCTTCTGGCCCATTCTGGTCATTTTACTATTAAAGTGTGGTTCAAATTGATTATTTGTTGTCAATAGCCATCAGTATTAATGGTTTCACCTGGTTTTAGAAGCTCATAGTACACCACATCTTCCTGATCCCACCAAATGCAGAGCATTGTCTTCTTTCCAAAGCGATTTGGCCTTGCAGTTGATGTTGATGGTTGACTTGGATCAACCCATGATTTTGTGCATTTGGGATTCTCAAAATAAATCCACTTTTCATTGCCAGTCACAATTCGATGCAAAAAAGACTTTCTTTCATACCCTTGACACAACATTTTACTGATGACTTTTCAGTTTTCCTTTTGTCTTTCGTTCAGTTAATGTGGCACCCATTTTTCTTCCTTTAAAATCATTCCCATTGCTTGTAAATGATGGGAAATTGTTTGCTGAGCAACGTTTAATCTTTCTGCAAGTTGTTTTTGAGTTTGACATGCATCTTCATCCAATAATGCTTGTAATTGTTTGACTTCAAACTTTTTCAGTTGACCTGGATGTTCTTTGTCTTTCATATAGAAATCATCATTTTTAAAGCACTACCAGCGTTCACAAGTATCTTGAGATGGAGCATGTTCACCATAAGCTTCCAGAAGTATATGATAACTTACAGCAGCACTTTTCTTCAAAATAAAATAATGAATTAAAACTTCCCGCAAATGCTCTTTTTTTTGGCACGGAATTGACATTTTTAAGTATAAAAATATCTATGCTGTTAACACCTTCAGCAAATTTGACATATGAAGTTTTGAAGCTTTCTGTCAATACAACAAAATAACATACATATTAAATCGTATATACTGTATATCAACATATGTGTAGCTCCATCTATTGAAAAAATCTGCATTATTAACCAGTACACCTATAATAAGCATTTTCATAGCTTCTAATTTCATCTCCTAAAACCTCTTTTGGGTTCCCTCAAATGAGCATTGTTGAAGGCAAAAGACAGGGAGAGCAGTGTGGGGGTGCTGTGAGAGGTCTCCGGCTCCTTCAGCCATTACTCATCGTGTGGCCTCCAACCCATTCCTTCCCTGCTTTGAGGCTCAGGCTTTCTTACCTACAGGGCCTGGGGGCCAGGCTGCCTCTCAAAGGGGCCTGCATCCAAGGATTCCAGAGCATTGGCCCAGCCATTTTTCTGATGTCACATCCCTTTGTCTATGAAGTCTGCAGGGAAGTTTGAGGCTGCTGCACCCTTTCATCCCTCACATGTCTAGTGAACACTCTAGAAAGATGTTGCCCTTTTCCCTATACCAAACAGGGAGAATATAATTTATTAGTAGTAGGAGTGGTGACTAACAAGTTGTCGTCGACTCGTGCAGTCCTTGGGTTTTCAAGGTGTGGTGCCCTCCCGTCTTATTAAGCTTCACAAGCACCCTTGGGGGTGGGGGAAACAGGAAAACTATGTCCATTTTACATTTGAGGGATTTCAGAATCAGAAGGGTTCAATGACTTGTCTGAGGTCATGCACATAGCAGATGGTAAAGTGAGGGCTCTAATCCCTAAGCACTAGTTCTGGACCCCTTTCTGCTCATCCTGAGCTGGTTAACTGGCTCCTACTTAACAGTAGGAAACAGGGCACTGAGAACAAGGTGCTGGAGGGAAGGTGGGTACTCGTTGGGGAGAGGAAGCATGCCAGGCAGAGTCGCAGTGCCAGGCAGAGTAGGGAAAATTTCCCTCAGGGAAGCCCTGTCCCCTCTTCCCTCTGCAGAGGCCTCCTACTGGACTTGAAGACATTTGACATCCACGGGTGGAGAAGACGGGGGGATACATCCAGATCCGAATTAAACAAAGCAGATCTGTACCAGGTTGAACAGCTTCAGTTGTTGTTTAAGGGCACCAACAACTTGGAAGGAGGTCTAGTCACCGCCCGCTGGGCTCTACCTCAGCTGTGTCTGGTACATTGCTTCCTGGGAACATGGACCTGGCTCAGGAATCAGGCTGACTAAGTTGGGACATGTCACTATGCTGGGACATGATGAAGCTGTTTTAAATGACAAGTGTAGGATCCAGATGATTGAGTGGAGGCTGTCTCAGCCAAGAGTAAATGATGACTGATCTCTGCTCAGGGACCCCCAAACCTACACATACTTAGGGAGGAATCTATGAGTTTATAGCATCATCAGTGGAAGAGAGAAAGGAGGCATTCAAGTTTTAGTTTGTAGTTCGCCATGAGTGAGTGACTTGTGAAATTGTCAGAAAAGCTATGAGCAGCATGGATTCTACTAACAGAGGTAGATATTCCATCAGAGGGAGGTGATGATCTTAGTATATTCTGCATATTCATACAAGTGGGATTACTGAGATAAAGATGACAAATATGTTTATAATTCTTTGTATGTGTTACCAGATTGATTCCCAGCTGGTGTATACCCATTTATATGCCCTCCAGCAATATACAGTGTGTCCCTCTCACTGCACTCACACCAGCATTATTCAGTAAAGATAAATTTCATATTTACTATTGTGGGCATTTGAGGTTCTTTTAAGAATTACTGGTGCTTTTCACTTTCCAATTTCCTTTTGGGGTTTTCACCTTTTTCTTTAATGATTCCAATGAGCTTCTTACATTGCAGGCATGAACTCTTCTCTGCCACATTTATTGTAAATATTTCAAAGGAAACCACTCTCTCTGCACCTTCTCTTTCTCTCTCTCTGGATGCAGGTCCTTGAATGCCTCAGTCCCAACTTGCATGAAATTCCTGGAGAGCCTTCCAGGCCATATGCTCATAGCTCTGGTGCTCACATGTCAGAATCGGTGTGGCTCATTCTCCCCTGCCTTTGCCACTATATGTGCGTGCCCCTAACCTGACGGGCAGATCGGCAGCTGGCAGAGGGCTGCCTGGCAGATCTTGACATCCTGGAAGGGAGGCGATGGCAACAGAGATTCCCTTTCTAAAAATGTATCCCTTTGTTCTGAAGAAAGTCATGCATCTGGGTCTTTTTTCTGGAAATTGGGGCATCTCAATGCATCACTAGCTCAAGCTGAGATTCTATTTCCCACGTGGGAGTGCAGAGCAGGAGGACCGTGTCCTGTGCTAGAGAGATGGTGCCATGCGAGAAAGATCTTTGGTTCAAATGCCAGTGTGTCACTTACCTGCTGTGTCCCTGTGGGCAGGTCATATCACCTGCCTTCCTTCCATTTCTTTACCTGGCATCTGTCCCTGGTGTCAGTGCAGTGGGCTGTGGCTACTGTGCGTTAGCACTTCCCTTCATAGGAGGTTTGATGATTTCACCAATGCCGTCCTCCTTAGATATTGAAAGAGACAGGCACTCCAGCTTTTTTATCTGTTTGTCATGGAAATGGCAATGCTGGTCATCTGAGCACTTCCACAGTCTATGGTGACCAGGAGTGAATGACCTCTCCTTGGGCCTCATGTGCCATCTCTAGATCAGGAGTTAGTAACAAAGGCTGGTGGGCCAATTATGGCTGCCACATGCTTTTATAAATAACATCATATTGGCACATAGCCATCCTACTCAGTGTATGTTCTGTCTGTGGCTGCTTCACGCTGAGGTAGCAGAGTCGAGTAGCTGCAACAGAGACTGTGTGGCCTGCAAAGCCTAAATTGACTGACCCTGTCTTGGTTGATGGTTACCAAGCAAAGTGTCCACGGGACCACGGCCAAGCAGAAAAAACAAGGACCAACAGGTGAGCTTCAAAAAGCTGAATTTATTAAGTGTAGACACTGCCCTTCATACCAACATCATATCCTTCCTTTTTTCCCATTAAAATGTCTTGACTTTTATGAAATAACTGTGATGGTAGATTGTACTTATTTTTTCAAATGTCCTTCCTTGACCAAATTAAAAATTGACCATTTAATGTGGTTCCCAAATTAGAAAATTTTATCCATCTGTGAAATCCTCAGGCCAGGAATCACTGACCTTGCTGTGGTGGCCATTGGAGCCCCACCTCACCCATCATTTTCCTTTCACCACACCATCCTGTTCTTCCTCTGCCAGCAGCATCTTTACCCAGGCATTTGTGTGTTCATTCATCTACTTATGAAGATTTGTTAAAGATTTTGTTAGATCAGAGGACCTCAAACTTTCCAATTTCAGGACTCATTTTCATTCCTAAAAGTTACTCAAGAACTCAAAGAACGTTTGCTTATGTAGGTTGTATCTATTAATGTGAGAAATTAACACTGAGAAAAGTTAATAGTGCTTATTTAATAATAGCATTGAACAATAGTAATAAAAAACCTACTGAATGTTAGCATAAAAATTTTATTAAACATGACTATTTTCAAAACAGAAAAAAATTAGTGAGAAGAATGCAATGACACCTCTGCAGATCTTTTTAAATTGGGCTTGATGGAAGATGGCTGATTCTTATAGCTGCTCCTCTACCCAATCTGTTGCAATGCATTGCTTTTATTGAAGTCTGTGGAGAAAGCCCTGCTTCCCTGCGACCTGTGGCTGGAAAAGAGAGCACCGCCTTTTCAGACAATTGTGGGTATTATTTTTTGCTAGTACACCAACACTCAACAAGAAGCGTTTCTTAAAGCTTAGTTGTGAAATGGAATCTGAAACCATATCAAAATTCTTTAATTATTGGGAAACCATAATGATGGATGCACTTTACCCCAAATCCTAAGTTTCTTTTGAAAGCTTCCATTTTAGTTTTGGCAAACATATGTGAGTTGTTTTCCTTAAAGTGACAGGCTTGCTCTCTTTGTTTTCAGGGAAAATGTCTGCCACTGAAGAAGCTCCATTGGAAGAAGCTTCCTTTGTGTTTGTGGTGCCTCCTATCAAAATGATGCTCAAAAAAGGTGGCTATACTCAGACAATCGCACTTTGCTTGGAGATAGCCCTGGTCCTGCAGTGTGCAGTGCAAGTGCTTTGTAAAGACTTCCAATTTGTCACACAAAGTATAAGAAAGATGCATGATCAAGGGTTGAGCTTCCATTGAATTAATAATTCGTGCTGCTTCATCAAGGACATTCATATTGGATAAAGAAGCAGCTATAAGAACCCAGCCATCGTCCATCAAGCCCGATTTTAAAAGATTTTCAAAGATGTCAATGCCATTCTTCTCATTAACTTTTTTCTGTGTTGAAAAAGTCATGTTTAATAAAAAGGCAAACTTTTTTTTTAATTGCGAGTGCCTCAGAACGAAGTGACTACTGGTCCAGTTGGGTGCCACAGCCTTGCTCTGTGGTAAGGCACCAGCAATTTCATGCGCTTTTACTCCATCAGTGCAAATATCAACACCATCATAGCAAGTGGCACGTCATGTCTTAATGACGTTACAAACACAGTTTGACTTTGTGAACATCCTGGAAGGGTCCTGGAGACTCCCCGAGGTCCACAAGTTCCAAAAGATATTAATTTGTTTTTATTGTGGTGGAATATGCATAACAAAATTCACCATTTTCAGTGTATAGTTCAGTGGCATTAAGTACATTCACACGTTACGCCCCCATTGTGGCTATCCATCTCCAGAACTTTTTCATCTTCCCAAACTGACACTCTGTTCCCATTAAACATGAACCCCCATTTCCCCTGCCCCGGCCCCTGGCAACCTCCACTATACTTCTTGTCTCTGAATCTGACTACTCTAACTACCTCAGTTAAGTGGAACACACACTATATGGCCTTTTGTGACTAAGTTATTTCACTTAGCATCATGTCCTCAAGGTGCATCCACGTTGTAGTGTGTGTCAGAATATCCTTCCTCTTTAAGGCAGAATAGTAGTCTTGTGTATAGATATCCCACATTTTGTTTATCCATTTTTTTCAACAGTGGGCACTGGGCTGCTTCCAGTTTTTGGCTATTGTGAATTAGGCATAATTTTTGCAAGTCTGGTGTAGTTTTCTAATCAGTTTCTGATTAAATTCCTTTCGTTGGCATTAAGACACCATGTGCCCTCAGGCAGGGCCTTCTTGGACTATGGCTTACCCTACTGTCAGTCCAGGTGGCCCCCATTGGTGAGGAATCCCAGCATTATCTTTCTAAAACACACTGCTCAGGTCTGAGCCCTCCTCCTGCCCTGCTCTGTGTTGCTCTGGTTCAGCCTGCATACTATCCACACCAGGCTAGATGTTCAGTAAACAGCTGCTCTCCGTTCATTTCATTCCGACAAGTCTTTATTGATCACACATTATTTGCTCATCAAACAGATCTGCCTTTTCAAACACTTTCAGTCCTGGCTTTGGCTGCACGCTTGCCTGTTAAATCTGTATTTGCACATGTTCAAGTTGGCGGCTCAGCTCAATAAAGACGAAAAGGTCTGCGTGTTGGATGGAGGTGTCTGGGGGAGAGTTTCTGAAACATGGGGATTTTGTTAGACTAGCCATGTGCCGCCTTACCTACCAAAGCCTCCCGAAACCTTATTTATAAGTCATTTAGATATTTTATTACTAGATTTACCATTTCACTCAGTCTCTTGTCCGTTGTGCTGCACCATCCAATAAACTGAGCCCTAAATGAGAAATGGATAGATTGGGCCTTCAGTGAGGATAAACATATGTATGGGAAACACACAGGAAAAGAAATTGCGTTGTCTTCTGTCCTCCCTGTACTTCTCACCAACACTCCAGTGAGCGAGCTCACAGCAGCAGTCACCTTTTGTTTTTGAGATGGCCCTTGGTTCAATGTCAGTTGTTGCTTTCTCTTCTATACACTTCACATTCTGGTTGGAAAAGCTTCTCCTGTCTTTACAATAGAAAACAAGCTCTTGATAACCCCTGATAATGGTGGGGATGAACTATCAGCTTCACGTTTTGCAGTTTATGAAGCCCTTCCTAGTAGGTTATTTCATGTCATCCTCACAATAGCCTGGTATGGAGGAGATCTCTGGATGGGTAGTTTTTTTTTAAACATTGTTTTTAATTTGCTAAGTCCATTCCACCATTTTTAAAAAATATGTTTTTATTGACTTGAGAGAGAGAGGAAAGGAGAGGGAGAGAGACAAACATTGGTTGCCTCCCTTACACACCCTGATCAGGGATTGAATCCACAACCCGGGCTTGTGTCCTGACTAGGAATCAAACTAGTGACTTTTTGGTGCACCAGATTGACACTTAACCAACTGAGCCACACGGGCCAGGACTGGGTAGACAGTTCTTAGGGAGGTGTTCTCATTCTCATTCACAGATGGGGGCTCAGAGAGGTTAGTCCAAGTAAGCAAAGCCACACAATTGGTGAAGTAGTTGCTTCCTGCAATGTCAATTCATCCGCGGCATGCCATGTCTAGTGTTCTTTCCTCTGTAAGCAATTGATACACAATCATACCCTCGGACTTGCCCAGACACCAAAATAATCTGATGTACTGACTGCTTTTCTGATCTTACTTTAAGAGGAACTTAATAGGAGCCAAGGAAGGAAGAGGGAGATGGTAGGAAAGCAAAAATGAATAAAAAATTTTCTAGGTGTGAGGTGGTCTCATACAATATGTAATTTAATGCTTAGAACTAAATATAGGTGACTACTATCGGTTTTATACAAAGAAAATAAGGCTTGGGAAGGTTGGAAACTTGCTGAATATCATAGAGCTGTGGAGAGAAGGAGCTGGGATTGCAAACCAGACATGTTTAGAGTTCATGTGCTGTCCGTCATAGCATGAAATTGAACTGTGGGCTTGGGCCACCATGAAGTAGGATCAGGAAAGGGACTTCTCATTAAGAGTCATCTGCTGCAGTGGCCTTATCCCGGACCCCCTGGGTGGGGAGGGCTCCAAGAACCCTCATAATTTTATGAAATGATGTGTCCATGTGAGTGTAAAGGCTTATTTGTGAAGGATGGGCTCAGATTAGCAAAGAGAAACTGGAAGAAGGTCAAGACTGTCTGACCTATTCCAACACCAGTTTGTAAGTGGGGAAACTGCCATGAGGAGGGAAAAGGGGTTCCCAAGCTTTCCTGTCAGAGGCAGAGCTGAGACCCACCTCTGGCCTCCTGACTCCCAGGCCACACTGAACACTGCCTCCCTCCCCTTTCACCCGAGCTATTCCTTGAGCGTTGGAAAAGCACGAAGGCCAAAGGTCAGGATTTTAAGCATTACCTATTTAGGACTGGACCTATGTTTAAGTGGTCTTAGAAGCACCGAGGTGAGCAAAGCTTGCCTGAGACGGGGAGAACAAAACGTCAGTTTGCGTTTTTTATCAAAGCACCAAGAGGTTTCAATTTGACGTGTGAGAAAGGGTCGGAGCTGGGCTTTGTCTGAAAGGGCAGCTTCTGAGCCTTCATATCTCCAAGGTTTATAATTTCACCTTGTTTCGCCTCCCACCCCTGCCGTGCTGGTCATTACAGCAGAAAGAGCGTTTGATGGAAGAAAGACAGGTTTGTCTCTGCAAGAACAATTTCGCTGTTGTCTGTGGAATGCCACCCAATATGATAAGTGAAACGTCGATACTTCAGACAGACTCCACTGGTCTGGATATGTATTCGCTTTCCTTGGTTATCATCAGGCTCACCCAGCTGGCCAAGAAGCAGCTTTTAACTTCTTTGAGAAGTAAAGACCCACTGTGAGGTGGAAACGGATCTTCCAGCATCATCTCTGTGCAGCTCTTTGGCTTTCTTCAAGCTTGTTCCCACTGGTGCTCGGGTGTGGCCTGGGAGGAAGGTGGCCCACAGGTGGGGCTCAGCGAGCTGGGGCGAAGTGGAGGAGGGGTCAGGGCCAGAGACGTCCCGACGCTCCAACTTCTGACTCAATGCCTCGCTGAACAGTGTAGACTTAACTATCACGTCTGTTTAGGGCCACTGGCTCTCAGCCACTAACCTAGTTTAGCTGCCAGGGACGATTTTGCTATGTTTGGAGACATTTGTCACAATTAGGGGGCTGCACCTGGTGTTGGCCAGGGACGTGGATAAACATCATACAATGCACAAGACAGCCTCCATACCAAAGGATCATCCATCCCCCAATGTCAACAGTGCCAGGGTTGGCCAATCCGAAGCAGGGGCAGAGGTTGTATCAGAGCATCAAGGCCACCCTGCTCAGTGGTTATCCGTCACAACGCCTACCAATGAGATGCCACAGCAAAGAACTATCGGGTCCATAATGTCCAAGGGTTGAGGCTGAGAAAACCTGATTTAGGGTGTTTGGGTTCTTCTAAGCTATGGAACCCAGCCCCAGCCCCTGCCAACTTCGTGTAAAAGGGAACTTGTGGGAAGGTGATGGGTTGGTGGACAGGACGAGGGAAGCACAGATGCACCAGGTCTTGTACAGAGCAGGAGCGGGCCCTCAGCATGGAGCGCAGAGACCTAAGGCCAGTGTCCTCCAAGGGCTGTGCATGGTCACCAGTTCCTGCCCTTTTGTAGTCTGCAAGTGGATGCTGATCCCTGGGAGACAGTGGGCCTGGTGGCCACCCCGGGGCTGCCCACACTGCCCAGACATCAGGCACCTCCAGACCTGCAAGTGAGCGCAGGAGGCTAGTCCCAGAGAGGAGAACGAGCTCTCTGTGCAGAAGGGGACTGTGTACCCGGTGATGTCCCCTCCCAACCTTCATGTGCTGCTGACAGCGTGGAAGTGGTGTCCCGGATTGTCTCACAGGACTCCACTCAGAAGAGCCAGGGTGGCTGAGAGTCATGACATACTTGGGGGATGGAAGCAGAGACATCCAAAGGCCCCAGGACCGCACCTGGAAAGAGCGTACAGGTAGGGTGGTCTTTTCCCAATTCTTCAACAAGCACTGTGTTCCTCACTGCATGTACTGGCTTGACAAGCATTTGCTGGGCATCTGCCATGTCCAGGCGCTGTGCCAGGCACTGAGTGTTATCAGTGACAGGCCCTGACCATTGGGAGCTTGCAGTCTAATGAAGGTGTGAGTGCGGGAGCAGAAGCAAGCTGGACAGGAGGCAGACGTGGGACAGATGGAAGAGATGTGGAAGGTGGTCCCAGCAGCTGTAGGAAGTGGCATGAGGGGAAAGAGGTCAGCTGGCCCTGGAATAGTGGAATGCCACCTGGGCCCTGGTGGCTCTCCTGCAGACATGTTCCCTCATTGGCAGCACAGGAGAAGGATGAGCCAAGGACACCCAGGAAGGAAGTGGCCAAAGGCATTCTGGTGTCCCCCGAGCAACAATCTGGGGTGGCGTTGTCTTGCTGTCCGCACATGTATTTGTTAAGTGTGGGAATGGTGCTTCCTCGGGATCCTCCGCAGGCCCAGGCGAGGCCTCTGCCATGTTAGCACGAGAGGCTCTGGCCCTGCATCTGTTTCTTTTATTTGTTCTGTTAAAGAAAAAGGCCCATTGAGGGTACAGAAAGGGGGGGCTCCTATCCACCAGTCAGAGGGCAATCATTTCTTATGAGTCTTGAATGCCTTCCTGATTGTATAAGGTTTTATTGTGTTTTTATACGGAGTACAGACTTGGGGAGTCAATTTGGCAGCAAAGATAGGGAGGGAAAAAGAGCGTTCAGAGATCATTCTGAGAGGTAAAAGTTCACCCTGAGACAGAGGTCCAGAGATCCGGTGATTCTAGGGACCCTGCCAGAGCCTCTTGAATCCCTATTAGCGTTTAACCCTCCGTGAAAGTCATGAAGAAAGACATTTTCCCCTTTCTTGCAATAATAATATGATTTCCCCTTTAAATAGCTTAACTGTTGCACTCAGGAGACCTGAGAGGAAAGGGGACCAGTTTCCAAAATGCCACTCTGCTCCTCAGCCTCCAGGCTGCCCGAGCCCCCACCCTGGCCCTGGGCCCGGGGGAGCTGCAGGAAGAGGGCCGGGTCTACTGGGGGCAACCCCCCTGCTCTGAGTGCATGTTCCACGCCCTCCCTCTGTGAAAAGCAGGGTTGAGAGACCAGTGCTCAGGGCCTCGGTCCTCCCAAGCTGGAAACACGGAGAGTCCTCGGCCTGTGGACCACTGCCATGACCTTCCAGGGACTCTGCTTAGTGTGGCAGAACGGCCCGTTCTTGGCTATGTATGCAACATGAGGCCTCAGCTTGGAGGAGGGCCCCTCGTTCCTGGCACACACAAGCTTCAAGCCCACCCATCCTTCAGGTCTGTCTGAAGCCTGTAGTCACTGCCCCCAGCACCTCCTCCTCCTCCTTTATACTGTTATGTATTGAGTGCAAACTATGTGGCAGGCCACAGGCTGAGTCCTTTAAAGACATTATCTCAATTAATGTCCACAAAAATCTTATTATCAACTGTACTTTATGGAGAAAAAGGCCAGGGCTCAGAGAGATTTGATGACTCATCCATGGTCACACCTGTATCAAGTAATAGAGGGAATCCTCAAACCCAGTTAAGAATTATGCAAATGTCGCCCTGGCTTGTGTGGCTAGGTGGTTAGAGTGTTGGCCCTCATGCCAAAGGGTCTCAAGTTGGATTCCTGGTCAAGGGCACCTACCAGGGTTGCGGGGTTGCTCCCCGCCCCCAGTTGGAGTGCATGAGGGAGGCAACCAGTCGATGAGTCTCTCTCACATTGATATTTCTCTCTCTCTCTCTCTCTCTTCCTCTCTCTCTCTTTCTCTCTCTCTCCCCTCCCCTCTCTCCCCAACTCTCTGTGAAAAAGCAATGGAAAAATATCCTGGGGTGAGTATTAACAACAACAAAAAGGAGTAATGCAAATGCTGTCTCTTACCCTCCAGGCTGCTCCCCAGTGACTGGCCCCCCATCAACCTTTGGGCAGGCTGCTGGGCCCTGTGGAAGGCACATGGGCACCTCAGGCTCTTCATTCAGCTCCAGGGTGGTGGTATATGGCCTTGAGCAGTTATGCTCCACTTCAGCTTTTCGGATGGAAAATGGAAATAAAAATACTTACCTTGTAGGCTTGCTGTGATGCTCAATGGCCTGTTACATTTGGGAGTTCTTGATAAACACGAACTAAAATTATTTTTACTATGTCCTATTTCCAATGTCTCTAAATAGGGTCACCAGCTCCTTGGGGCAGGCTCCGTGCATATTCCTCATTATTCCCAGAGAGTTTCTAGCCAATGCTGAATAAATAAGTGACCCTCAAAATGAAGTGGCTGATCTAATAAGAAGATCTTGTTTATGAATGTGCTTTCTCTATAATGTCACCAAATTGCCCTCCATAGGCCTACACACTCTGCACCCCACAGCAGCCAAAGTGAGCATGACTATTTCTGTACACTTTCATTCCCATGGTGTGTTAGCCAGCATTTGGATTGCTGCCAGTTCAATAGTCAAAAATCAGTATCACAACGTCCTGTAAATTTGCATTTATCTTATTATGAATTAGACTCAGCATAGTTTCCTATGTTTGTGTATCCCTTACAAATGGGTGTAGAGGGTATGGAACCAGTGGTCTTTTTTCCTCATTGATTGGTAGGAACTATGTTTGGGAGATGAAAGCAATATAAATGGCAAATATTTTTTTCCCCAGTGTGTCATTTGTTTTTAACTTTGCTTATGGTGTGACTCATTTTAACAATGGAAGCAAAGAGGAGCCAGGTCACAAGGCCTGTAAACATTCAGAGAGGCTATGTGCGCGGGAAACAGGCTTCCCGGCTGTGGATGCCCAAGTGCAGGTTCGTGTGCCAAGGGAAGTACAGAGATGCAGGATCAATGAGGTGGAAACTTTAAAAAATATATATTAAGTAACTTACCCCATTACTTTATAGCCAAACAAACATGGATATGAAATGGTAGAGGATTGAACACTTGTATGATTTTTTTAAGGAAAGCATTGCAATGTCAAAGGAATGTCACACTTGTACGTGGCTGCTTTGGGCTCTGCCTCCAGATACCCTCTGAGGGTTCCGCAGTGGGACAGTTTGAAAGACACAACTCTCATGGGAGCCAGTCATCCAAATTCTGGTCTTAGTTCTGCCACTGGTTAGCTGGGTGGCCTGGCGCATCCTGGTGGCGTCATAAACTTCAGATCTAGCAGCATATGAGCTCTATGAAGGCAGGGTTACTGTTCTCAGATGAATCTCCAGTGCCTGGGCCAAATGCTTGGCACACAGTAGGGCTTCAATGAATGGGTGAGGAGGATAGAGTGACACCCTCACAATTCACATTATCCATCACTCTTCCCAGTTCTGCTAACACCTAAAGGCCGGCCTGCTCTATGTGGGATTCTGGGATACAAAGGTGACTGAGGCAAGCGCTGTCCTTCCTCGGGTCCAGCAGAGCCAGAAGCATGTGCCCTGGTGTGATGATGCTGTAGGATCTTGCTGGCTCCAGGCCCCTCCTCATGCCCATCTTGCCTGGGTATTGGAGAACATCAAGGCCAAGAGTGAAAGCTTTGTCATGGGTCCCAGAAGTCACCTCACCCACTCCTTTGCCATCTTGAAACACCACCCCCATTCCTTGGGGGACCCTCAGGTGGCCCAGTCCCCATGAGACTATTAGCAATGGTGGTCCCTGCATGTCATGGTGGTCCCAGGCCCCTCTCCCACACCCTGCTCTGAAGAAACGTGATCTGGGCTGTTTATGGGGTGTGGGCTCTGATGTGTGGGTGGCAGGCTGCTGCGCTGTCGGCAGGCAGTAAAGTCTCAGACATGGGCCTGTTTTCCAGCTACAGCTGCCACATCAAAAGAGCAAGCTCCCTACAAACTTGGCCTTAATTAAAAAGTTACGGTAATCCTCAGGATGGAGGAAGGTCAGACACCGCTGAAGACAAAAGTTCTCTCTGTGGCCACAGACCAGGCCTTTCCTCCCACCCCGGGCGCTATTAAAAGGGGCAGCTCTGTAGGCATCACAGGCTCCAGTGCAGTAGGAACGGAAATGCACCCCCTGCCCCCACACTCATAATTTGTTTTGGAGTGATCGAGGACCAAACATTTGAAAAGGAGTTCTGGTTTCTTGAACAGATTTCTCCTTTTCACATGTTCCCATATTCATTGGGGTCTTTCCCAGCTGGGCTTCCAAATGCCTCACGCCCAGGGGGCACATGGAGGAGAACCACGGATATGGAACACCCAAGCCCTATTCCCTATCTGTAGGCAGCACGGCAGTTAGCACATTTGTTTTCTGATAGGAAAGCTGAGCCCTGGCAATGGGAAGGTGTTTCCTGCAGGACCCAGAGTAGCACCACGGTCTGAGGACAGCACCCTATCTCAGATCCCAACCAAAGCAGCCCACAGGTATGAAAGCCACAGAGACAGTGATGCTCACTGGACCATCCACCTGCTCCTCCATATTTCATGGGCCCCTTGGAGGTTGGCAGGGTCCTGTGACCAGTCAATGAGCTGTGTCCCTTCCTGGACACAGCAGGAAAAGTTCGTGGGGATTCTCCAGCCTTTCCCTCATAGCCATGACTCAACAGTGGTCCACAGTGACACCTTCATAGGTTTGGTCTTGGGAAAGTGTCCTACCCATCCCAACACACACACACAAAATGGACTTGCAGAATGGGACAGGTATGTCTCGGCTGTGGTAAGTCATAGAGATTTTTTTTTTTTTTTGTAGCATGGCACTACATAACCTAACCTAATCAACACACTAAGTTAGCCCAGTGAGCCCATGCTATGTACTGATTTCCTTGTTCTTTAGGGCCCCAAAGACCACCATGGAGAAAAATTACGTGAAGGTGCATTTCAGCTCCAACACAAAGTACAGTATTTTCCCCTCACAGGTTCTCAATTCTGACTCTCAGAAGGCAAATCCCCACTCCCCTCTGGGTCAGGTATCCGCGTATTGCTTCTCAGCACTGAATAGACTGAATTAAAAAAAAATAGTGTTTGCATATTTAACATTTTTTAAATTTCATTTTAAATTGAAGTAAAATTCACATAATATAAAATGCACCATCCTACTGTTCTTAAGTGCACAGCTCAGTGGCATTGAGGACATTCACATGGTTATGCAACCATCAGTACATCCATCTCCAGATCTCTTTTCAATTTGCAAAACTGAAACTCTAAGAAAATACAATTTAACAGAGACATGGGAAGATGACCGGCTGCTTCAGGACATGGTGCCATCTCTGTTTTTGTATCCTGTGTAGCTGAGGTTGGTCTTTAGCAGGAGGTTGGTGGAGTAGAAACCAGTGGGGTGGAAATTGGCCTCCTGGACTCAGGGACCCCTCTCCCAGCACTGTGCCTGTGTGTAAATGACAAAGAGGCGCTCTCTCTCTAGGGGATGAATGGGTGGATACATTTTCTTAAAAAAGGAACCTTGTATGACTGACCAGCACATTAAGAAAGTGAGACTGGATGCCAGCCACATGTGCTCCTTGGCTGGTCATTTTTATGCAAGGCAGAAACCATGCCACTGTATGTAGCAACGCCATGTGCTGGGTACTACCTCAGCCCTTCACGCGTGCCACCTCATTCTTTGACTTTGCAATAACCCAGGAGGTAGGTGTCATTATCCCTATTTAACAAAATGAGAAGCAAAGGCTCAGAAAGCATAAATAAGTTGCCCATAGTCACAGAGCTGGTAAATAGCAGAGCTGTGGTTCAAATCCAGTCTGTTTATTTCCAAGTCCAGCGCTCTTTCAACCACCCTCCAGCTGTCCCCAGGTGACCTGGGAGCCTGTGCCCAAGGCCACGCCACGTGCAAACCAGGACTCGGGCCAAGGGCACAGGACTAGGCTGAGGCTCCCTGTGTTCACACTCTCAACAAGAAAGTAAAATCTGCACAAGTCAATAAACAGGGACTATTTACAATATTCCTAGTCTTACCTTAACGGAAATATTGAAGGTAGTGTCAAAACAAAACATATTATTTATCTACGAAGACATTCACAGGGGCTGACGGATGCCATGGAATATTTGCTGCTGTAACCAAGCAACATTCTCCATTTATTCCCTAGCACTGAGGATCTGGGCCCTGAATATCAAGCACCACATACTTAATTTTCTCAAATACCACGAGCTAGGGAAAAAGCAAAAGGAAAACAGAGTAATTTCCTTTCTCATCGCCTGTGCAGGTGATTGGGTTGCAGACTGTACACAGAGAGAAGTGATTTGGTTTCTTGGATAATGGAATTAAGTGGGTGCCTCCCCATTTACTCCTAAAAACACAGAGAAGCGGCATTTATGTTCCTGAAACATGAAATCAGTGGAAACACAACTGGGTAAAGAAAGGAAAATTAGACAGAAAATCGCCAATCATTTGATTATACGACAACTCATGCACATTCACATACTTGATTGTCCTCTGCAAGTGTGTAGAAAGGACAGTTATGAAAAAAGAAAGGTGCTGGTTTCAGCATGTTTTGTGAGTGGGCTACGGCAGCTGGGAAGGAAAGTGGCCTGGGATGAGGGACACCCCTCTGAGTTCACAGAGTTCTCTGTCCTCTGCTCTCTGGCTGGTGAGTGGCCTCCAGCACCCTCTCCCTCCCCTGTTCCTGCTCCATCCCCTGCCTCTGCCAGGCACACCTGCAAGCAGATGCCTGCTCCTGCAGGACCGTCCTGCCCGATCTCAGCCCTGGGCCTGAGCTGCCTCCCAGGCTTCACGTCCTCACCCCTGAGTCCTCCCTCAGTTCTGGTGCCACCACCTCCTGAAGCTCTCCCTGCATGCTCCTGGCCTTGTTTGGCTGTCCCTCCCCCCTGTTCTCCTTCATCCTCTGTCCCTCCCAGTCAATGAGCTGGCTTCTCCTTGCAGAGGCTCTGATTATAGGCCCTGCTTTTCTCTGGGCCAAGAGGCTCCTGGAGAGCAGGGACGTGTCTTTGTGGGCAGATGCTGACTTAGCTCAGGGCATGGCTCAGGATCTGCACTCAAGGGGTACCAGGTAAATGAATGCCATTAGGATGATGTCATTGTCCCTATCCACAGAGGGTCACGGAGGCCAGGTGATGTGTCTTGTGTGCCACTGAGCTAGAGGGGGTGCCGGAGCTGAAACCCAAGTTGGGTAACCCTTGGCTTTCCCACTTACTGAGAGGCCTGGGGCCCCTTGTGCAGCAGGAGCCCATGCCTCTTGGAGCTCCGACTTCCTCTCTTAGAGGTAGAGTTATCTTAGGGATAAGAAGTCATGAAATATGGCACCACCACTGGGCAGGCTTCTCTGAACTTGGGTCAAGGATAGGGAGTTGGCACAGGAGTATGAGAGTAAGAGTCTCCACCTTTGATTGACTTCTGAGGGAAGCAATTATTAACCAGGGCTAGGTTGGAACCCCAAATCGAAGAAATAAAGGTATGTCAACTCCTTCACTTAATGTGTGTTTACATTCTTGATTATACTAGTACTTCTTGTCTCCTATTTAAAAGATAGGCTGAAAGGGGAGATGAAAAGAGATAAAAGAAAAAATAAAATTAAATTAAAAAAGGAACTAGATGGAATAGCGAGAGGTGTCTGTGGAGGTAGAAGGAAACACACGAGAGTGAAACACACAACCCTAAACAGAGCTGACAGGGACTGCAGGCATAGTCCCCACAGCAGCCAGGCGCCCTTCTTCCCTCCTGGGCGTCCCCATACAAGGTCAAGGGAGCCATGCCTGTAACGCACGTTTCCTGAATGCCCACTGTGCACACGTCCCAGAGGACATTAAGACTGTTGCAGCCCAGAAAAAATGACGATGAAGAATGACAAAGAAAAAGTAGGACAATCACCAGTGCCCCATGGGGGCCAGGAAAGACCATCTCCTATAGGAACTGGTGGTGGAGCAAAGGAGACCCGAGGAAGCCTGGTGGCTGAGGGTGGCAGGTGGACAGATGGAGGAAGGGGGTCACTAGCAGAAGCAGCCACACCATGAAAGGCAACAAGGCCCAGAATGAGTGACATGGAAATAGGTACTAGGCTCTGGGCTCATTGCACCATATCATTAATAATGATATGTTCATCACAAACATTTTGAGGTAGGCACTGTTGTTACCCCATTTTAGGAATGAGATTAACTACTTTGACCATGATCACAAGATTGGTGTGGACTCAGACCCAGGTCTCATCTCTACACCCTGGTTTAGACACTGCAATGTCTCCTGAGGTGTGTCAGTTAGCCAGTGCTGTGCAACAAATTAACTGCAAGCTTTCTGAGGGTCAGGCATCTAGGAACAGCTTCACGGGGCTCCGATGTTGGCAGAGGCTGGAGTCATTTGAAAGCTGGATTGGACTGAAGGCTCTGCTTCCAGGCTCACTCACCCGGCTGCTGGTAGAGGCTTCTGTTCCTCATGACGTGGACTCTCCGTGGGGCTGCTCAGGATGGGGCAGCTGGCTTCCCTCCAAACATATGATCCAAGACAGAGAGCATGACTGAAACAGGTGTCTTTCATGACTTACCTTGGAAGTGGCACATTATCACTTCAGTTGGATGCAACTGACCACACACCCAACCCCAGAACAATTGGAGCAGACCAGGCACAGGTGTGAATACCATGAGATGGGGGTCTGAGGGACCATCATAGAAGCTACCTATCACACATGGCATCTTAAATTATTGGGACTTTTTGCCCCAGCAAGAAAGGGATTCCTCCTGTGGGAACTCCAGGGCCAGCTCTCGGACCCTGAGCTGTGTGGTCATATTCAGAACTCCTTCCGCCCCCTGAGCCTCAGGCTGGCTCATATTCTTCGCCCCCCCCCCCCGCCCCCCGAAACTGTCACCCACCCACCCAGCGACTGCCCTGGTCAGCAGGGATTTCCCGCAGACCCATGGCAAAGCCTCTGAAAGGCTTGCTTCTCCTTCTGAGATCACAAAAATAAACAGCGCCCAGGGTCCCTGCTGGCAAAGGCTGCATTTATTGGCTACTTCTTTCCGAGAAGACAGGCTGCCCCACTTCCTGTTAGACGCCCACACCCATCATTCACAGGACTGGAGCTGAACCCGGGGTCTTGGGACAAGAGCACTCAGATTGTGACTGATCAGTTTGCAATTAGCAATTCATTAGAGGGACACCTTTTGCCCACAGAATCCAAACTGGCTCTCAGAGCCTGGACAGGAACTCTTCCAAAGACAGGGATTGACATTCCCCCTGCCCACAGAGTGATCTTTCTAGAATTGCCTTGAGCACACCACACCTTGCTCAAAATTCTTCTTCTACCTCCCTGCCGCCAGGATGAAGCTCGTGCTCCTTAGCCTGGCTTACAAGGACCCCACAATTCTGCCTGCCTGCTCCCCTCCCCCAACTTCCCCCGGCCCTCTCCTGCAGCCCTGCTCTCTTTGATTCAACTCTTTGCAGCAGGTAAATGATCGATGCTATCTTTTACCGCATCTCTCCTCAAATGTCCTTCCCTTCTCAAATAACATCCATCCCGCTTCAGAATTAATCTTCACCCTCCCATCATCTGGGAAGTCTTCCATTAACCACCCCAAGTTCAATTACATTCTCCTTTGCTTTCTTCCACAGCAGCCAGACAGTTGTGCTCTCCTCAAGCCTTGAGCTTCCTGCATGTCCCAGTCAGTGTCTCCACCTTCGATGAGACCCTACACCCACATTCAGGGGAGCTGGCTGGTGAAGCTAGTCACGTGGAGTGTCACCGTGGAGGCCCTCAAAAGCTCGGGCCACAGTAAGCACCTCTTGTCTTTCATCACCATGGTCCCTAGAACTCTGGGACCCCTGGCGATAGCTCCTGAGATCCTTGCTGAAAGTAGAGGTGGCCTGGCCAGCATAGCACGATGCTGGAGATCCGGGAGACCCTGCCCCTGCATCAGCACAGGACTCCTGGTCTAATTGACACACAGCCCTTGCTTCCTTGGCTAGGGCCCTTTACTGCTCACACCTCAGTTTCCACTTGTGCCTCTGGACAGCTTGATGAGCGTGTGCAAGGACTAGCAAGGGCTTTGAGTAGATGTGGTGTCAAATCTCAGCATCACAACATGTGGTCTGCAGCCAGTTACAGGAACTCATGGGGTGTCAGCATCCTAACCGGGTAGGCCAGTGGTTGGCAAACTCATTTGTCAACAGAGCAGCAAACCACGGCAGCGAGCTGCATGTGGCTCGCGAGCCGCAGTTTGCTGACCACTGGGTTAGGCAGAAGCAGCATTCCCCAGGGGCTGGTGTGAGGTCACATGAGATAAAATACATGTAGAATATAATGAAGCCTTGGGTCTGTCCCTCCTCCCACCTGCTCTCTGTTCAAAATGGAGCCTACTGCATGCCGGGCTCCAGGAGGGGGAAACCATGAAGGACAAGAGCTCCCAGTCCAGTGTGAGAAGTACCATGTGGGCATGCAAACAAAGTGGCGAATGACCAACATTAGGGAGGTGCTGCCCATGGCTTGGGGGGCTTTTTCTGAGGGCGGGCTTCTGGAAAGCCTCAAGTCCGCAAGGATTGGGTCTTGAAAGCCTGGTGTGGTTATGGAGCAGCAGTAACCCCGCGGAGTGCCAGGATTCCACCCACTCACCATGAACTGGAACCCCGTTCATGGGAGACGAGCACTCAGCGCCAGGGCCGAGCGGCGGGGGGAGGGTGGGAACAGCCAGTGACTCATGGACACTGTCCTCTCCCAGCCCTTCCGCCAGGATCTGAGGAAGCCTGTTTACACGGGTCCCCCCTGCAGTCTCTGCTGCTTAATATGCCTTTTGAAAATGATGCTCAGTGGGATGTGTGCACATTTGTAATTACAAAGACCAGGCTGATTTTTCACAATCTGTGCTTGCTAATTTCTCAGCTGCAAGCAGAGAAACAGCAGAAAGTCCAAAATACTCCTTGTTGAGTGGGTTCGCCGATAAGCACTGTGTGCTGTTTCTTATTTAAAGGGCACTTTCATCCCTCCCTAGAAGGAGGGCAGACCGGCTTCTTTTAGCCCAGAGGGGAATTGAGACCCACAGAGGAGAAATGACTTGCCCAAAGTCACAGGGCAAGGAGGAAGGGCCGGCAAGGCTGCATACCAATTCTCCAGATGGCAGAGTTGGTCCCCCCCCCCCTTTTTTTTATCAGCTGTTGGCACAGACAACAGGGAGAGGAGGCAAGAAGTTCCCAGAACCAAGGCTGCTTTCCCCATGAGGTGGGCCCCAAGACATGGCTCCTCGGGAGGCACTGGGTGAAACCCCACATTCAGGGGACGGCCTTCCCAGTAACTGAGCCTCCACGCAGGCTTCCAGGAGCTCAGCCCACATGGGACGAGGGCGGCTACGGTCGCAGCCAACCCTTTGAAACTGAGCCTGCGGTTGAAGTCAGGTCAACACATTCACAGGCGTGTTGGGCCCTATCGACGTCTGGGGTGGGAAACCCACCTGGAAGCTGTGGAAACGCAGGGGCTGGAGCTGCTTTGCAGAACAGTGGCTCTTTGAGTGGAAGGTGTTCGAGAATTAAGTTTCCCTGGTGTTCCCAGGGCTCAGACTTAAAGCCAGGGGGGCCGGGGCCCCCAGTGCCTGATGGAGCCACTGATAGGTCCCCGCTGGCTAAAAGTGATGACATTGGCAAGAAACTGATCTTTCTGGGGAGCAGAAATTCAAGAGCACTCAAGTGCAGAACACAAGGCAAGTTGTGTTAGCTACCACAAAGCCCCAGCCTTCAGGTCTGGGGGAGGGTGGAAGAGGGGCTGTGGTGTTGGGTATCGGGAGCCCCAGGCCAGACCCTGAAGGAGGAAACTGCTGGAGTGGGACCTCTTATCTTGTCCTGTCCCCTCCTCCTTCATAGAGAATCAGGATGCGCTCAGACCAGAGGCAGAGACCGTGTAATCTGCTTCCTCCCTCTGTTTCACAGACAGAAAAATTGAGACCCGGCAGAGACAGGAAACTTGCCGCCAGGCAACAGGGAGTGTTAGTCACAGACTCGGAACCAGGTCTCCAGCATCTCGGTTCCTTGCTTGTTTGGACCATGCAAAGAAACAAAAACCACAGCCTGCAGCCCATTGCCACCTGGGCGCAGGCCACAGCCAGGGCCATGGCCACGGCGACGGCCACAGCCACTGCAGGCCCACATCTGGCCTCCTTCGCACTCCTTGTGAGTCCGCTGAGTGTCGTTCCCTGTTGTAAGCCGAGGCTCACACACAGATGTCTGGTCAAGGCAGGTTTCAGCTGCTGGGCAATATATTTATTTTAAGTCAGTTTGTGTGAAACAGATCTTGCTGGTATGGCCACTTAATGTAAGTCAGCCACACATGCCCCTGTGTGTCAACCCCTGGTGGCATGGTGAGGACCAAGGACACCCAACGTGGGTGTCACTGTGCACAGTGGGATGTGTGACCCATGCAAGTCCAAGATAAGGCGAGAGGACAGCTGCGGCCTGGGCTCCAGCGGTGGCATCTGGAAGCCTGGTTGGTCCCCCAGGGCAGGCTGCAGACACACCTGGCCATCAGGAGCATGGTGGTCTGAAGGCTGGCTCATGGGTTGGCTTAAGGTGAGCAAGAAGCTGCTGAAGTTGCAGAAAACACTGTCTCTGTGTTTGTATGTGGACATTTGTTTGGAAAGGAAGTCCCTGACTTTCAGGAGATTTCCAGTTCTGCACACGTGGAAGTTTCAGGAGCTGTCAGGTAGCCATTGGAAGGCACACCGTCCCCTCTCCCCCCCCCCCTCCCCCCCCCACACACACACCCATCTGCATCTCCTCGGGGCCTGTGGAGCCCGCTCCCTGCAGCCCAGTCTGAGCTGGACAGTCTTCTTCTGATTTCAACAACTTATGTTAAAAGCCTTGGTCGTGGCTCAGGGACCTTGGTTGCTGAAAACTCTGCATTCTTTTTCAGTAACTCTGCTCTTTCTGTGGACGGTGCCCCTTCTTTGTGCTGCACGGTGGGGACCAGGGGCTGCTGTGGAAACGTGAGGCTGGGGCTGCAGGAAGGAGGTTTACATTCACTGTAGAACAAAGAAGCCTTTCTTCTTAAGTGCAACCTGAAAAACAATCCCCCATCAGGGAGTGCCTTGACACTTCCTGTGTTACGTATAAAACACCCCCTGGCAACTGTGCCTGGGGGAGCCCATCCTGGCCTGACCCATAGATGTGCATGTCAGTGGGAGTAGTAATATCTTGTGTTCTTCCAAGCTTCATCCAGTTAAGGAAGGAGTTAGATTTTAAAATGAAATAATAATTATGTTGGAATCATTGACTAGCAGATAGAAGACCTTTCATTTTCTCAGCTGTGAACTGAGACTTGGCTGAAAATGACCTCAGTGGCCAAGAAAGGTGAGGGGACTTCCCACAGAGGGATGTCAATGCCCAGCCCACTGATCCTTGGCCAGGTGCCTATAAAGCCCCTATGAGAATTGTATCTCCTCATATTCCTGTCGGAATGGTCGCCACTTGGGGATGGTACTCTGGCATCAGTCACATAAATGAAATAGGACACTTTACTTTCCTCTGCTATGTTTTGTTACTTCTCCAATCAGAGAGAATAGCCCCAAACCCAGTTCCTTTGAACAGATGTCTTCCCCAGTGACCAGGATAAGGGTGTTTGTCTAAAGCACTTGGTTGCAAAGAACCTTAGCGTTAGAGAGAATCAATGCGTGGGGGTAGCTGAAAGACCTCCTTGGCAAGCCCTGTCATTTTGTTGCAGGAGTTCTAGGCCCAGAGAAGAAAAACAACCCAATCTGATGAGCTGTTCCCATCAGATTATTCCTTTCAGAAAAGAACAAGGAGCAGAGAAAAGTTTCTAGCTATGATAGGCCCTGAGGTTTGAAAGTGACACAGCCTCGCCTTACGGTATGGCTCTGTTGGTTGGAGAGTCATCTCATACACCAACAGGCTGTGGGTTCGATTTCAGTCAGAGCACATATCTAGGTTTCGGGTTCAATCCCAGGTCCGGGTGTATATGAGTGGTGATGGATCGACGTTTCTCTCTCTCTCCCCACCCACTTCACCTCTCTCTAAAGATCAATAAAAACACACACACATATCCTCAGGTGAGGATTAAAAAAAGAAAAAGTGACAGCCTTGAGAACGTGGGTGACAGGTTCTGTTTGATTTTTCTGGGTTGAGTAACCTGATGAGTACATCAGCCTTCAGAGAGTGGGGAGGGGGCAGGGAAGCAGATGCCTCCTCCTGGCCTGCTTCCTTGCAGTCCTTTAAACCTGCTTTAGTGCAGTGAGCTGACATGGTTTGTTGAAATGAAGAGCCCTGACCAGAACAAGGGGACCCAGGTGTGCAAGGGAGCCAAATGTACCACCTCTGAGAACCCTTACTCGGAGGTAATCTGATTTCAGGAGTCTTGGGTTTCAGGGCCTTTTGGAGCCAGAGAGCCCCAAGCACAGGTCCCTGTGCTAGTCCCACAGAAGGTGCAAGTGGTCTCTGGGAAAGGGTCACTAGAACTCATTGTTGCTCATAATGTGGTCCATGCACCACCAGCATCAACATCACTTGGCACTGGTTGGAGATATAGAACCTCAGCCCCACCCAGATGCCGGAATCAGAATCTGCATTTTCATAAGCTCACCAGTGATTCCTGTGCGAATTACATTTGAGAAGCAGTGGTTAGGAAACAGCCTTGAAAAATAAAGGAAGTACATAATAGAGAAAAAGCTGTGAATAGAGCCACGCGGGCTTGCTGGTAATCCCAGTTCCAGAACAAACTGGCCATGTAGCCTTGGGAAAACCATGGCCATGCTCAGAACGGCTGCTCTCTCATCTGAAAATGAGGGGTTTGGACTGGATGATCTTTATTCTCTCGCCTCCCAGGCATCTCTGATATGAGATAGGAGGGGGAGCCCCACTCAGCTGAAGATCAGAGAGCTTCTTGCTGTGTAAAACACTCCCTAATCAGCCTTATGTCAAGTTCCCCGCCCCCAACTAACCACAGTGACAAGTCCCAGGAGTGCACCTTGTCAGGCTGTGAATAAAGTTCAGGCAGCTTGGTTAATTACCCTGACACTGACTAGAGTTAGCTACCCAGCAGCTCAGGAACTTGTCTTACCGACAATAGGAATGCACTTGCCGCAGCTTCAGGCACAACCACCACCTTTGCCGTCTGCAGCTTCATTTCAGCACCTCAAATAAGCAGAGGATCCTCAAAGTCATCAGGGGTCCAGGTGTCTGTCAGGAAGTCCCTCTTTGCCAATTCCATAGGGGTGTGAGGTCATTTTCCCAAAGGTGTCATTGGTGAATCTTTGTTACCATAACAGTACAGTTGCTTCCTTTCTAGCCTTTGCTTGGAACCTGCTCCTGGTTCCCCACTGCTGTCAGGAAAAGGCATGTGAGATGTGCTCCTCCTAATTCTCCAGCCCCATGTCCGTTAATCCCTCTCACAAGCCCTCTTCCCTGACCTAGAGGGCTACACTCAGTTCCCTTTCGTATATGGAAACGTTCATTCTTTCTTCTATATGTGCACATTGCATCTGCTCCAAACACTCTCTTCTGCTCTTGACCACAATCCTTGGTTATCCTTCAGATTTCCATGTCTATTTCCCCAGGAAGGTTTCATGCCTCCATGTCCAAGTTGGGTGAATATATTTCTAGAGAGCTCTGTGCTCCAGCAATTATGCTAGATAGCTCACTGTATTTTAAGGGTTTTCCTTACCAAACACTTAACAGGGACCACGGCTGACCTACTTAACATATAAACACCATAAGGACAGGTACTATTTTCTATGTCATTGACAGCTATATTCAGAGTGCCTCGTACATGCAGGGTGCATAGAAAATGCTCTATAAGTGTCAGCTGAATAAATAAGTGAATTCTCCATGCTTAGCACAGTGTCTGGAGTATGATGAGCGATCAGAGTTACTTTGGAGTGAGTGGACAGATACAGGGAGATTTCTCTGCTTTCGGCACAAGATCTGGATCGTGAAAGCTCATTAGAACAGATTGCTTCCCAGGCTGAAGTACAGAGGTGTCCCCAGCTCAGCCAACTCTAAAGAGATCTGACACCAGATGAGGAGGTCAGGCTTGTCGCATGATGGTGGGACCTGGGCGGAGAGGTGCAGAGAGGGGACTGCTGTAGGAGAATGACTTTGAATGAATGACCGTGGGGAAGCATGAAGGCCCCACTCCCTCAGTCCCAAGCACACAGCTCCTCTTTCTTGTGGACCAACTGAAGGCTTAGGAGGCTAGTCCCGGGTCTAGTTTTTCATCTGGACTGAGAGATTGAGGCGAAGAAAGGATTTTTTCTAGTCAGGCCCTTCAGAGAGGAGAAAACATTCTCAATTTTTACAGCCAAGTAAGTGGCATAACTGAGACTGGAAGCCACATCTTTACGGGGCTTAAGCCCAGGGCTCTTTCTAAGTATCGTACTTTGAAAATAACTTGCATCCCAGCCCGTTTGGCTCACTGGTTGGAGCACTGGCCTGTGGACTGAAGGGTTTCAGGTTCGATTCTGGTCAAGAGCATGTACTTCTGTTGCAGGCTCGATCCCTGGCCTAAGTCGAGATTCCTGGTCTCTCACATTAATGTTTCTTTCTCTCTGTCTCTCTGTCTCCCTTCCACTCTCTCTAAAACCCAATGTGGAAAAAATAGCCTCAGGTGAGGATTAACAAAAAACAAAACAAAAAAACAAAAAGAAGAAAATGACTTGGGACTTTAATTTTTTAAAAGTGAAACTCATTTTAAAATATCTAATTTTTTTACATGTGGTGGCAGCAGTGGGATAACAGTCCAATCTCCAAAGGCAAAAGTCAGAGGGAAAGAACTGGAGCAATTCTGGAAGACTCCTCTTTTCTAAGCCACGTTGGTTTGGGTTGCTTAGCTTTTCTTTCGAGGTCTGAGGTTGGAGAGGAAGGGTTATATTTTACTTACTTTGAAAAAGGAGATTTCTCTCCCTTGTTCCTTTCTCCTTCCTTAGCAACCCCTCAACCTGTAGCTTCCCAAGGAGTTATGTCCAAAGGTTTCTTCTCATGTGACTGGGCATAGAGCAGAGGAGGCAGGATGGGATGATGATTAAGAATTAAGGTTTGGCCCTGACCAGTGTGGTCCAGTTGCTTAGAGTGTTCTCCCATGCACCAGAAGTTCCTGGGTTCAGTACCCTGTCAGGGCACATACCTATGTTGTGGGTTCAATCCTGGGTGGGATGTGTTAAGGAGGCAACCAATTGATGTATTATTTATTACATCTCTCTCTCTCTCTCTCTCTCTCTTCCCTCCCCCACCCCCCCCTTCCACACTCTCTGAGGTCAATTAAAAAAATAGAATCCAGGTTTAGAAGTCAAACACATCTGGGCTTAAATCCAGCTTTACCATTTATGAGCTGTTTGACCTCTGCCAAATAACTTCATGTCTCCGAGTCTTCATTTTCTCATCCAGACATTTGGGGATAATAATAGTATTATTCCCTTGGCAATTTTATGAGATAGTGAGATAAATACAAGGAAGGTATTTAGCATAGGGCTGCAAAGTATATAAGCAACTCCAAAGTTAGAAAGTTCTAAAAACGGATAGCATTTTTTCTAACTCATTTGGCAGTAAGTCTGATCCTATTTGAACTTGTTTGGCAACAAAATCTGACTTTAACTGATGTAAAACTATTCAAAGTTGTTATGTGACCATTCATGTGTTTTGCTGCAGAAATATTGATGTGTTTGTTTACAGGGTAATAATACTTTAGTGCCTACTGGGAGCTTTAGGTAGTGTGAGCTACATGTATCACATTACCTTTCTAAAATCTGGAATGGTTTGATTTCCAAAATGCTGTAGCTCCAAAGATTTTTTCTATACAAGGGATTGCGGGCCTGTAACATACCTGGCCATGTTGCCTGCTCAGTATTTGAGACCCATCAGTCCTGCTTTAAGAATTAGCCCAATGACACACAGAGACTTGATTGCACATGGGACTGCCCTCAGGTGTTAGTTGTTCCACAACTATGACCTTGACTAAAAATGTCTCATTGGATATTCAACTTGAACTTCCTCCAATAGAAATCCATTTTTTTTGAAAATCCTTTAAGCTCTTAGTCATTGAAAGACCACTTGTCAAGTTGGAAACTGAAAATTGGTTGAATGAGTCTTAAGAACAGGGTACTCAGAAATCAGAACCAGAGAAGGATAGGAGCAAGATGTGCAATCCTGGAGGTGATGATGTGTGCCACTGGGAAACATCACTAGTTCTGCACCCAGGGCCAGCTCTGGAAGTAAAACAACTTTGGCAAATGGGAACTTTTAAACATAAAGAGAGAGTTAAAGAAGCAATAAAAGTCCCAGCCTTTGCCCATTTCTCTCTCAAAAGAATGTAGAGTTTTATAATGAAGGATACAAATCTACTTAGTTAACACATTATTAAACTTATATACATAAAACATGGAGTAGGGACAAGTTAAGGGAAATTACTAAAATTGAGTCAGAAATCTAGCTCTGAGCTTCCTGGCAGCCAAGGTAAAAAGGAAAAGGTTATGGTTACATATCCTCATAGCCTGTATTTGGGGTATCTGTTGCATAACAAACTGCCCAAAGTTTAGTGGCTTAAAGTAATAATTTGCTTTGTTTAAGATTTTATGGATTAGGAATTTGGGGAGGGTTTGGCCAGGCAGCTCATCTCTAATGTGCTTGGCACCAGCTGGAGTTGCTGGAACTGGAGGCTTGACTTCATAGATGGCCTCTTTCATCTTGTGTCTGGTGCATTGCTGCCCCTTGGCTTCTTTCTCCATGCAGCACCTCATCCTCCAGGGTCACTCCATGGGGCTCGGGCTTCTCGCTGCATCATGGTGCTAGAACAGTGGTTGGCAAACTCATTAGTGAACAGAGCGGCAAACCGCGGCTCACGAACCACAGTTTGCCGACCACTGTCCTAGAGTATTTGCACTTTTTACAGGGCAACTGGCTTCTCAGAGACAACAAGTGGAAGCTGCAAGACCAGTTAAGGACCGTGCCTAGAACTGGCACAACCTCACTTCCATCAGATTCTCTTAGTCACAGCAGTCAGAAGTCCTGCCCAGGTTCAAGGAGCTGAAGAAATGGACTCCCCCTCCCGAGTAAGGTGGAAGACAAGGTCACACTGCAGAAAAGCCATGGCTGACATTGCTATGGCCACCTTTGGAAAAATAATCTGCCACAACAGGATAAAGGAAGATATATATTTGCCAGGAGGAATGACGTTTTTAGCCCCAAACTTGTAAGATGAATTATGTGTCACCTCTTGTAGAGGACAGCCATTGCACTTGGCAAAAAAAAAAAAAAAAAAAAAAAAAAAAAAAGCCAGTTTGAAGAAGATGCAGGAATGGCTCAGGATTTGATGTACTTAGTAATTCTGAAACCTAAAACCTTTGTTTCTAGGAGCTCTGGTCCCTGAAATTAGTGATGGTCCTTGGAACCAATGTTTACCTTTCAATCCACTGATTACCATATAACGCACAGCATCGTCTGCTGTGGGAGCCACGCATCACCCCTGCAATCCCCGCACTCCACTCTGTAGTAAAGGCAGCTCACACAACAATACAAAGTTTAGATGTGGGCCCCGAGTTTTCAGATGTGGTCAGAGAGCTGGCTACATTAGACTCGTTAGACATGAGGTGTCTAGACACCTAGACACAGGTGTTTGTTAAAAATCCAGGTGCTTGGCCCCATCCTTCCATTGCAGAGACCCAGGGAGCTCTGTATTGAACATGTTCCACAGGTAACTCTGAGCATGCTGATGCTGAGAAAGCCACGTGTGGCCCATTGTGAGAGCTCATGTTATTACCAGTAGCCAACATGAATGAGAACTTCCTCTCCATCAGGGGATATTCTAGATGTGTTATATTGCATTAGTTAATATTCATGACAGCTCAGTGAACTATTGTTCTCTATTTTAAAGATAAGAAATTAAAGACTCAGAGAGATTCCAGAGCCTGTCCAAAGTCACATAGTTTTCTTGGTGGCGAAATGGCACCAGAATATGACCGACAACTGGACCTTGATTCAGCAACTTTGATACTTGAGTTTTGGCTAAGAAAGAATTCAGAGCCAAGATTTAAATACATGCAAATGTTTATTTAGAAAGTCATAGAGGTAGAAAAGTGAGCCAGCTGGGCTGCATGGGTTCAGGAAACAAGTTACAGAATGGCCCTTGGGGCTTAGGAGAAAGAAAGCAGAGACATACTTGTGTGCAGGTGGGGGGGAGAGAGAGAGAGAGAGAGAGAGAGAGAGAGAGAGAGAGAGAGAGAGAGAGAGAGAGAGAGAGAGGGAGAGAGAGAGAGAGAGAACTGAGTCCTTTGTCTTAAAGGGTTTTATTGCCTCTCTGAAGGCGGGAATATTAGGGGAGGTCCCAGGGGAGGATCTCAATGGAATATTCATCAGCTTTCCTGTATGTCCTTTCAGGGCCATGTTCTCTATTGATTGGTCAGTGCCAGGGGAGGGGATCATTAGTCATCGCAGCTGGTCCTGATGTCAGCCAAGGTGTCGCCCTGCCTGGCATTGCTGCTTTTCTGGGCCTGGAGCTGAAACACAGATGAGCCTAGATGTTATATCTAGTTTGACCAAAACTGTGTCAGTGGTCAACAGACCCAAAGTTTTGTTCCTAAGATTATTTGATGGTGATCAGAACCTCATTGTCCTGAGGACTTAATGCTTAAGGGAGTGGTTGTGCAAGGGCTTATATGGGAGTCATATGAGGCTATTCTCTGGACCCCTTGTTTTTCCTCTAAGGGGTTCTACCACATGACTAGAAACATACCAGGGGAGGAAAGGTCAGGGGAGGGTCTAAACCACATGACCAGAGAATGCTAGGGGAGGAAAGGTCAACCTGGGGTGAGGTCCTGTTTTCCCAGTTTTGCCTGTTGCTAGGTACCCAAGGCTTTCCACCCTGGTGACCTTCTGTACCTGGCCTGTTTTTCCTACGCTGCTCATGCCTGTCTAATTGCCTACCACAGTTTCTAAATGGGTGATGCCAGGACTCACCCAGGGGTCTGATTTCCAAGCCCTCATTGATAGGTCCTTGAGTCCAGGTGACCAGGGAGGACTTTAAGGACCTCTATCCAATGCCAGGATGCTACCAGCTCCCTGAAGCATGACAGTGTCCTCTACTCAATATCTGTCCTGATATTTCTAAAGCAAATGTGCAAAAACTCAATGCCATGAGTTTTTTTTTAAATATATTTTATTGATTTTTTTTTTTTACAGAGAGGAAAGAAGAAGGATAGAGAGTTAGAAACATCGATGAGAGAGAATATTGATCAGCTGCCTCCTGCACGCCCCCCACTGGGGTTGTGCCCGCAACCAAGGTACATGCCCTTGACCGGAATAGAACCGGGGACCCTTCAGTCAGCAGGCCGACGCTCTATCCACTGAGCCAAACCGGTTAGGGCAATGCCATAAGTTTTATTAACATGCTTTCTTTTGAAGATGGCAGATAGGAGAGCAGACACTGGCCTCACATTTGGTGCTGTGAGTTGTGTGTGACCCTGGGCCAAGGTGTCACTTGCTATAGCCTCAATTTGCTGCTCTGTGAAAGGAGGATTGCACTGGGCCATCTCTAGAGTTTTTTCCAGCATAAATTCTGTCCCAAGTCCTGGATGATTTGATATGACAGCCCCATGCCTGGGACTGTTTGTGGATTCATTGATTCAATGATTATTTCATTCATTAAATTCATCCAACAATTTCTCGGTGACTGGTTATTACACTCAATTGTCAGAGAAGTAATGCTTAAAGTACCCACTCAATAACTTAAAAGCTGATATTTCCAATTTCCTTCCCCTGAACAGCCTCCAAAGGATTCCCATGTTGGTGTGTGCCTTCACTGGCACCAGCCCCATGCCCACAGAGCCACCTCCCCTTGTCTGAAGGGAAACCTAGAAGTCTATCACCCCAGGGCTTTTTAACTCAAGTCAGCTGACATTCAATAGCGTTCCGCCCTGGGGCAAACCCTTCACTTTCAGTGCTACTTTGATCCTCTAGTCCAGGCCACTTTCATTTCACATTTGGCATAATAAAGGTTAAAACAGATGACAACTATTTCTAGAGACAGGGGTCCTTTGCCCCCACAGCTCACAGTGGTGAGAAACCAAGAAAGCCCATTGTAAGGGCAAAGCAGAGCTTTGAAGACCTAAGAAGCAGAGGGTTCATCTCTAGTCCAACACTCTCAGCAAATTTTCTTCAAGAAAGGGCATAGGGCTGCCTGGCTAGTGTTGCTCAGTGGTTGAGTGTCAACCCATGAACTAAGAAGTCACTAGTTCAATTTCAGGTCAGGGCACATGCCCAGGTGTGGGCTCAATCCCCAGGAGGGGGCATGCAGGAAGCAGCTGATTGATGATGTTTCTCTCTCATTGGTGTTTCTATCTCTCTATCCCTCTCCCTTCCTCTCTCTCTAAAATCAATAAAAAAAAAATATTAAGAAAGAAAGATAGCACAGACACCCAGAATACACAATTCACAATAGGGGGTGGTAGTGCGGGGGTCGGGAAGAGGGTGGGAGTGCCTAGCCCCTGGGGCATTTCCCCCAGGGAGACTATGAGGCTCCAATTCTGTGACCCTCCACGTGGGGAAACTAAAGGGCTGAGAGAGGGGTGTTCTTTGTTCATGGTCACAGCATGCTCAATGGCAGGAGGAAAATTGGGGACGCGGGACATAGAGCATTTCCATCATAGCAGGAAGTTCTAATGGATGGTGTTGCCCCAGAAGACTGGAGTCTTGTTTTTGGTATGGCTCTCCCCTGCCCCCACCCACCAATTCTCACTCATCCTACACACGGAGTTTGGAATCAAACCTCCCAGAAACACATATCACATCAGCTCAAAACCTATATTGACTCCATCTTACCTGTTATCTGCCACTTAATGAATAAGCACAAATCTATAACTAACTTTGTTTTTTATCCACATTTGCTTTTCTGTACAACCATTACACACCAACTGTGTCTGGACTGAGGTCCTATAGACACAGAGGTAAACAAATCAGGGACTATACCCTTAATGAGCCTGTGGGTTTTCTTTTCTTTTTTATTTTGCCATCACCATTTACTCCCCTTATACCCTCTTCCACTTCCACCCATCCCCCACCTCCCCCCCACCACAAGCCTATGATTTGATGGATTAAAATAACAGATAGTCCCTGGCCTCCTGCCCTGCTTTATTTTTCTTTATAGCACTGACCACTACCAGTATTTCATTATTATATTGTATTACATTAATTATGATATGATATTTATTGCCTCTTGCCTTCACTAGAATGTAAGACTTTCTCAATTTTGTGGACTTCTGTGTGCTCAGAGTCTGGAGCAGTGCCTAGCACTTAGCAGTTGCAAAACAAATATCTAGAACAAATAACTATATTCTGTTATATTGAAATTTTAATTTTTTTATAAGCTAGAAAAAATGGAAATGAAGCTGTGTCTAACCACAAGAGTTTGTATCTCAAACCTATAATGTTTGAAAGCTGACCTCCTGTTACTCAAATGCCAGCATGTCACATTCTTGCAAACAACCACCACTCCCTTCACGATTGGGAAATAGGGAAAGAGAGAACACAAGATGAATTTTATGGCAACTCTCTGGTATCCAAAAAGGCTCTGAACCAGTTGAGACTATCTCTTATTTGAAGAGCTAAATCAAGTGCCCAATTATAGCAAGTTACACAGAAGGAAACTTCAAAGAAAATATTCACTAGGCTCTCTAAAGCTGGGTTGAAATAAGCAATTCTCTGCAACTCTTCTGTGGTATTCATTTCTGGGGATTTATTTTTTTAAAAACAAATGTGAGCACTAGGTTTAAGTATTTCAAATCTTTTTCTGGTTGTCTGTTCATTTAAAAAATATATATTTTTATTGATTTCAAAGAGGAAGGGAGAGGGAGAGAAAGAGAGAAACATCAATGATGAGAAAGAATCACTGATCGGCTGCCTCCTGCAAGCTCCCCACTGGGGATTGAGCCCTCAACCCAGGCATGTGCCCTTGACAGGAATTGAACCCTTCAGTCTGTATGCCGATGCTCTATTCACTGAGCAAAACCGGCTGGGGCTGCATGTTCACTTCTGACGCTACTGGCAGCAATGGGGTAAGGAACGGCTGAGGGGACAGTATTGACAAGAATCGTGATAGGCTTCCAGGTCCCCAAATGTGCCACAGAGACTCCCCCACCTTTGCCCTGCTTGTTTTCATCCTTACCTTATTCAAAGTCTCCTATGATATAGAAATCTTTTTCTTTTCCTTCTGTTTAAAAAAACCCCACAAAAAAAAACAATTGGAAAGTCCCTATCATTCAATAGGAAAATTTACTCCATTCACTATTAGTGTAGCAACATTTTTACACAATTTTATTCCTTCAGGTGCTATTATGTTTTCTACTTGTTTTATTTTTCTTCTTCCTTTTCCTTATTTTTTTGCAGTGTTTGTTATTCTTCATTCTTCTTTCTCCTTTGTATTTGTAATTTCTACTCTGTTTTTCTATTCCACTAATGTCTTCCTTCTGTTTCCTTGTTATACACTTAAAATTAAATACATGTTTCTCTATTTTATTAAAACAAAATGCCAAATATTTCCCCTACCTCTTCTCCCTTCACTCCAATATTGTATAGCCTTCAAAATCCTTTTAATTCCCCACTCTTCTTCCAGATGAAAATTTTAGGACACTTTTATTTGTGCCTTCTCTCTGTCCCCTCCAAATCCAGGTTTTCCCCAAGACAGTTTTATTGTAATTAGTTCCAGATGGTTGTTAGGTTTACCTCTAATATTATAGCATTTCTATTTCAGGATCCTTTTTAGCACTTTCATTACACATTCCAAGAAACTATAATTATCCATTTAAATTTAACTATGTATAGGTTAATTACTCACTGCTGTTTCTCTCTCTCTCATTCTCTTTCAGTCTCCCACAGTCTCTGTTATGATTCATTTTTATGGTTCAAATTCTTCCTTTACTGTTGTCCTTACATGGTGTGGTGGTTTTAAAATAAGTACAATAATTCTTTGAAACTCCTCCCTTCGTAAGCTAGAGCTTCATTCCCTTCCCTGTGTGGGGCTGGACTTGCTTCTAAGGAGTAGAAAGTAGAAGAATCAACTATGTGTGACTTCTGAGATGAGGCCATAAAAAGCACTGGAGCTTCCTTCTTGCTGTCTGTTTTTTATCACTAGACATGGAGGAAACCAGTTGCCATATTTTGAGGACATTTAAGCAGCCTATGGAGACATCTGCATGGTGAGAAATGGAGGCCTCCTGCCAAGGACCTAAGGCTTCCTACCGTCAACCATGGGAATGAGCCCCCTTGAAAACAGGTCTCCAAGTCAGTCCCAGTCAAGGCTTCATATAACTGTAGCTGGCATATTGTCAGACCCCACATTGACTGAGGCACTCAGAGGAAGCCTCTTTGTTTTCATGTCTTCTCCTTAGCCGCAGGAATGGTGAGGACCCAGCTTACCCGTGCGGCCCACCTGTCAGGTTGGTCAGAAAGACCGGCAGGTTCTCTCAGGAGTACTCAGGCTGGCCTAAGAGGTCCTTCTGGTTTCTCCAGAGATCAAGGTCTTTCCAAGATACTCTATTGTTTGATCTTCTCCTAGTGCTCTCTGTGGCTGAGACCCAATTCTTGCCTGGACCAGAGAGAAAATAACTTCCGTGCTGCCTGTCAGAACTTGGGATTTGCTCACAATCTGCAGATCCCATTGCTCATTGGCCCCAGCGCTCACTGCCTCTGAAGAAGGTGTTGTGGTTGATTAGATGGGGAGGGAAGCCGATTCTTTCCCAGAATATGATGTGTCTATTGACGTAAGTCCTTGATCTTTAATGAGAAGCGACTCTTCCGTTCTCTAAATGCTCATCATTGCTCACTGCAGCTACCCTGACATAGATTATGTGGCCAGGTGGCCTCCCTGACCACACTGTGAGCACGTTTTGGGCAGTGATCCTGCTTTATTCTTCTTTGCCATCCCAGTGCCTGGAGCAGTATAAATGCTCATGAGAGACTTGTGAAATAGAGCTCATCTTTTCTCCCTGAGGGCTTGCCTGAAACCCCGGTCTCTCCCCTTCACCAAGAATGGCACTTGTGTGCCTACCTAGGGTGTTAAAGACATACATTTGGAATAGTTGAAAGTTGGAATGGAGTTGCACGAAACACCCCTACAGTCTTGCCTAGGCAACAATAGTATTTGTAGAAGGTATGAGGTGTGATCTATTGGGTTTGAGAAGAGGGAGGGGTAGTCTTTTTCTTGTGTAATCCATACTGGTTCAGACCCACTTCACAGAGTTCATCTGGGAGTCTGTCTTAGTAAACCCAGAATAGTCAGCTTGGACGTCAGGCCTCCCGGGGAAGGCCTCTGAAGCTTCCCATAAAGGGGAGGGAGAGCATCAGCCTGGGCCAGTGATTCTCCAAGGGTATTCTGGAGGGCATTATTCCCATGAGCTACTTAGGATACTGAGGTCAAAAGTGTTTAGAAAATTTGGTGAAGTACCTTATAGTACATTTAAATACTGTATAAACAAACACAACGTAGAAAATCAGCAAAGAAACCTGTTTAAATCTATTGAACCCAATTTCTTGAACATACTTGACTTGATCTATCCCCATTCTTACTATGTGATGCCTATCAGAAACCAGTGGGAGTATTTTCTGTGGCTAATACTTTGGGAAAGACTGGGATCTGGGAGCCTCAGGTGACCTTGGGGTTCAGCAGAGCTGTTTCCCTTTGACGCCGAGGCAGAATGGCCGAAGCAGTAGCTCTTGGAGTGTGGTCCCCAGACCAGCAGCATCTGGGAACTTTGAGGAAAATGCAAATTCACAGTCCCTGCCCAGCCCTGGTGAATCAGAAACTCCTGGATGGAGCCCAGGCCTCTGCTTGCCATCACCCACCAGGTGGTTCTGATGCCGATGAAGATTGAGAGCCTCTGGCCTCATGTTTAAGGAACAAATTCAAGCTACATTCTCTGCCTTTAAATCCCGCCTCTGCTACTTAGCACCTCGGCAACTGGGCGAGTTTCTTAAATTCTCTCTCTGAAATATTACCCATCTCATGAAGTTGTCATAAGCAGTAAGTGAACTAAAATATATAAAACACTTGCAACAGTAACTGTGATGTGTTAATTGCCAGTAAGTGTTTGCTGTTATTGTCACTATGTAGTAGTTCCTCCAAATTTCCACTAAGAGGGCAAAGCAGGGCACCAGTTATGAAGACCTACTATGTGACATGGATTGAAGTACAGGTTGGCAGGGGTGGCCATGAGAGTTGGAATCATAAAACCGCTGACCTTACGGAACAAGGTATTCCCGTGCAAGCTGTTTTGCACTGTGACATTCCAGGAAGCGTTTTCCCATTACTGTTTATTGTGATTAATTATAAACCACTAGCCTTCTCAACTGTGCAGCTCAGAGGAAGCAGAATCGCTTCCAGCTGGATTTCGGCATTGGCTTCAGGTAGTGAATGAAATCTCCGAGTCAGCAAATGTCCCGTGACACCACAGAGAGGCCCTCCTCTAGGTCCTGCAGTGACAGTCTTACTTCATGACAAACCTGCTGCCATAGAAGCCTCAGCAAAGAGACAAAGGTTGTCCTGTGGCAGAGTCCAGATTTGAACCCAAGGCCTCAGACTGCCCAGCTCCCCCAGTATCACTATCTTATGTTCCATCTGGAGGACTCTTAGAATATCAAGTGCAACCCACTCCCTGTGCAGAGAGAAGACTAAGGTCTGCAGGGTCTGGTGCTACCTGAGGTTGCACAGCCTTGACGCGGCTGAGCTATGGCTGGGGGCTGTGTCTCCTGCTCTAGCTTTGGTGTCCTTTCTTCAAGAGGTGGCTGAGTCCCAGCCTGACTGTACTTGCTGTGGTTTGTGGGTTGGATCTTGAAGGTCTTCATAGTCTCCTTTCCTAAGCATCAAGGACCAGTCCCCTGTGCTGGGCAGGTGTGGTTCTGCAGTCAGTGGTCCTGTCCTACCACAGAGATACCCATCTGAGGCACGCGTGTCTGGCGACCTGCAGGAAGCTCTGGGACAGCCAAAGAGAAGGTAACAGGAATGTGCTGTAGGGGCCCACTAGCTCCTGGAGCCTCCTGGGAGTTCCCAGGAGGAATCGCTGTGGCAGTGTGATCAGCGGCAGGCACCAGCCTGGGTAGCTGCTGGTGTGTTAATATTCCAGATAAATGGCCTTTGGCTCAGGCAGAGGACCCTACTTGGGAGCTGGTTTCTCTTTGAAGCTCCTAAGAGGGGCAGCTTGAAAAAAAAAGGCCGCTTAGCAAAGTGATTCCACTGGAAGACCTGTGCTCCCACTGGGTCTCCGTTTATTTTGTTCCTCTGTCTGTCCTGGTTCGCGGAGCAAGGAGGAGAGGGAGCTCAGCTGTCCGCATTCTCAGGGAGGAACTGTCAACACCTGGCTGGACCCGAGAGCAGCAGCGCGGGCTCGAGGCGGACACATAGCCCATCACCCCTGCACTGGGATCCAGCTGTGGCCATGGGTAGATCATTTCACCTTGCTGAACCTCAGTTTTCTCAGCTATAAAATAGGGGAGTGATGCCTTTCCTACACGGTGGCTGAGGTACCAAAAGTGCTTATCACAGAGGGTGTCGGAGATAGATGCCACTATTACAAAGGGACAGGCTCAGAGCAGGTGGAGGCACAGAGCAGGGTTGGTGACATTAATTTATCCCCAGTGACTGCTTACTGGCTGCTGCGGTCCCCCTTTTGGGAGCTGGTGTCATGGGAAGTGTGTTCATATATTTCAAAACAGGGAAACTCCAGCCTATAGTCCTTTAAACCCTAATTTTATAGGTGGGGAAACTGAGGCCCAGAGAAGGGAAGGGACTTGCTGACATTCACGCAGCAAATTAGATGCTGGAGGGGAGCAAAGCCTTGCTTCCCCATCTTCTCGAGCAGGCAGCCCTGTTCCCGGCGGGCCTGCCCTGCTCGCCGCCTTTCTCTTTCTGCAAACCCTACACTGCAGGGGCCTGTGTCTTTGCAGGTCCACTCTCAGTGGACCCGGCCAGGCCAGACAGGCAGAGGGACGTATAAACCCACACGACAGCTATGACAACGACAAGGTGCCTTGGGTACTTTGGCACATTGTGCAGTTACTCATTTCTTCTTCACCTGGGATATAGCAAGTGGCACGTTTGAAAGTGGCAGGCAGTGACCTGGGGCCATACTCATGGTCAAACAGCACAGCACCCTGCCCCTAGGCCGGCTTCCTCCTTCAGCGTGGAGGGCAGGGATGCCTGGACATTCAAGAGCATGTTCCTCAAGGAGGTGGTCAGCTTCCCAGGGCTTGGGCAAGGTGCACACCTCTCTCCCTCCGAGCCACACCTGGCTGGCTGACCGGATAGGACTGTGCTCCCAACTCTGGCTGCTTCACAGGACCATCAGGGGACCTCAGGAGCATGTGAACTTGACAGACCTAGGAATGCCAAAGCTATTTTCAATGATAAGAAAGAAAATGATGATGATAAAGGAGGATGGGGAGGAAGAAACCACACTGCCCCAAGTGCAAGAGAATAATCATTACAAAAACTGAGCCCTTCTGTATGCCCAGCACATCCAGGCTGTGACATGTTCCATTCCTAACAATATGCCTAGCTCTCCAACCTATCCACAGTGCTGCCAGTGTCCTTCCTCCTGGGGGCAGTCCGGTGCCTTGGGCATTGGTACATCACTGCTCCTCAGCCATCAGGGGCCACAGTGTGTCTCCAGAATGTCTCATTGTGCCTTGGTGGGGCTCAAGAGGCATGTCCTGCTTCCTGTGGGCAGAAAGCCACCAGCCCATGGGCGGGTACCTCATTTCCATGAGACCTGAAAGAAATGCTAAGGGGCTGGGCATAAATAAGAATTTAGACCTTCTGGAATTTTAGGAGTGAAGGAACTTCAAAAGGGAGGTCAGGCAAGAACATGTGCTACACCTAACCTTGCATGGCCTTTTACATGACATCAGAGTTAGGGGACCTCAGAACTGTGCCCTCCATATAGCTCAGTCTGAGAGTCCATGATCCGTGGGCATTCAGTCCCAACATCCATCTAATGCCTACCGCCATCTATAGCATTCCTGGGACGATCATGGTGGGGCATTTCCACCATCTGAGCTAAAATCTCTGCCTCCTAGAGATGCGCCCACTCTCCTTGCCTCATGACCATCCTTTAGAGATCTTGGAGATGAAGACTTCCCCTCGCTCTGAGTACTCATGAATCAGGTGGGGACAGGAAGCAGCACATGCACCATATTTATCACACTTCTGGGAGCATGAGACAAACTACCATTTACTCTTTCTCAGAGAAATTTCCCATCTCAGTATGAAGGCAGCCCTAATGCTATTACCCTCATTTGATTGATTAAAATAATGAGGTACAGAGAGGGTTCTCTGATATATATAGTGTGTGGGCTCAGGCCACAGAGGAGGGGATTTTGGGGTGACCCATGGCCCTATACAGAACTTCGCCCCATCCCATTTTCCCAAACAGCACTCAGCCTTCTGCCCTGGGTGACCTTGGAGGAGGGGACATTTTCTTCTTCAGAGGAGGCCAGACAGCCCAGGCAGCTGGCTTTCCTCCAGCAATTCTTGGGGCTGCTTCAAGATGAAATGTCTGGAAATTTGTGGAGTTCATGAGCAAACGGTTTCATGGAAGCGCCTGGAGACTGAAGCAGACAGAGCAAAACAAGAGGGCTTCCCACCTCTCCCTCGGTACTCCTGGGTCTCATTCCCCCTCTATTCCAGCCCAGCCCTGGAAAACCCACACCCTTGTCTAAACACCAGCACCAGGCAGACCCACGCAGAGGCCATATGTATTAGGTTAGATTATTGTTTAAAATATTTGCTGGTCTTTTCCATGGAAGATTATTTCTCCCTACCCCATTAAGCTTGGCCATTTGATTTGATTTATCCAATGAAACAAGAGCACAAGTGGTGTGCCCCTTCTGAACAGGAGCATTGAGAGCTAGAGTTCTACTCTGCTTTCCCTCTGACTCAAAACTAACAACTCTCCAGGTTGAGGCTGCTCTTTCAACCTGGTACTGGAAGGAAGATGGCATAGAGTATAGTTACAGAATATCTTGAAGGACATATAATGTGAGTAAGAAATAAGCCTTTGTTGCTGAAGGCCACTGACAGTTGGGAGCTATTTGTTACAGCAGTGTAACATAGACTATGCTGACTGACACACCAGGCATGACAAGAAGTGGTGTGTTCTCAAGACAGATGGGCCTCATGTCCCTTCAGATCAAATACTCCATGACATATGGGCAAAGAGAGAAAATACCCTCAGGTAAACCCAGAGAGAGGGGAGCGTTTCCCCCAGCTTCCCTCTCCAGCCTTCACGGACTTAAAATGGGGAAGGTAGTAGTATTAATATTTGCCGCGATTTCTCCACACATCCCTCAGCCATAAAATTTGCTCAGAACCTCTGATAGGGATGATGTGAGGCTCAATTTTTACTCAAATACTGATTTTCATCCTCCAGAGAAAAGAGTTTGTGCTCTTTAAATAAGAGAGGAAAACAGTTTTGGAATTGAGTCCTAAGTACTCTATTTACCTTTTGCTCAAACTCCTCAGAGCTGGCGCAAAGGTATCTATGTATAGGCCCATGTACTGAATTTCCAGCAACATCCAAAGACAGAAGGGACATAGGGAACTTGATTGCTACACCTTCCCCTCCCCTTTCTCTCTGTTAGGCAGAAAACTGCTTCTAGACCACAATGCCTTCCACCATCCCAGACAACAGAGTGGGAGGGGCATCAAGACAAACCCCATGCCTATGAATATATGCAGAAAACCGATGCTCAGAAAGGACACATGCCCCAAATGTCTTGAAGTACTGGAGTGCTTTATGTTTTATAAAGCATGTTCATATCTCTTATTTTAACTGATTCCTCATCTAGATTAAAAAAACCCCACACAAACACACACACACAGCAGATCCACGTGATTGTGTGCTAAATAAAATAATTATTATTTTAAGCCATACATATTGGGGATGATTTGTTACATAGCAAAAGCTAACCAATACAGAAAAAAACACATTCATTGAGCATCTCTGTATGAAAGGTACTATATAAGGCCTTTTTACATAGATTTCCTTATTACCTCATTACTGTGACCCCATGAGGTAGATAATAAGCTCCCCATTTTACAGTTAAGGAAGCTGAGGCTCAGAGAAATTAGTCCACTAGCCAGATCAGAGAAGTGGTGGATCCAGGAATAGACTCTGAAGCTAAGATGGACTTAGCCTTCCAAAGAGGTACCTGTCAAAAGAAGAGTTTGTGCAGCAGGATCCGAGTGGAATCTATTCTTCACAGGCTCAGAATTCTTGGTCTGCAGGCTGCACAACCCACCTTGATGGGGCTGCACTCCCGGGGCCCCAGAGAGCTGAGTGCTGCATGGAAAGGAGCGTGCTGAGTCCAGAAAACCTTAGAAAAGATGAGGTCAACATGAAAGGTATGAGGAGGAGGGGTCACAGCAGTGCTTTACACTGAAATGCCTCATAAGACCAGCTGATGGGCTCCTGCTTCTAAATGATCAATTCCAATCTCATTATGACCGCAGCTGCCATTAACTCAGGAGCTAATTGCTATTAGCTTATAGAAACTCAAGAGGGTTTAGCTGCAAAAATTCCATGACACAGGGCCATCTCACTGCTTAAATGGCCACATTCCTGTTATTAATTCCATTTGACTATTAGCTTATTACTGTTAAGTTATTATAACTTTGTATAAAGTCCTTGAACCGGATGCTCGGCCTCTCGCACATTTCATTATGGGGACCAGAGTGCACCCAGAGGTTCCATATTATAATTTTCATCTTTCTTTAAGGGATTGGCTTATTAAGAAGCATCAGGAAGGTCCTTGATTTGGGAGATGGCTCTGTAAGCAAAGGCTCTAACAAAAACCAGACTTTGCTCAGCATTTTTGTGCCATTAAGTTTTTGGCAAGTGTAGAGTGAGTCTGAGCAACAACAAAGCTTAGCACTGAACGGGTCCTTGGAGACTCTAGTCCACTCTCGACTTACAGTTGGGCAAACTGAGGACTGGAGATGGGACAGGACTCAGGTAAGACAAAATACCGCGTCTGCACCAGGCAGATGGCATTGTCTGAAATAGCCAAGTCTCTGTTTTAGATAAATTAAAAGTCTGCCGAAGATAGCAAATATGCAAGCCGATTAGAGTAGGGTCTAATCCCTGTGCAGAATACCTACTTGCTATGGAATGGGCCCAGATGCAATCATTTGCTCCTTTTCGGTGGAGAGCCAGCTGGATGGAGAGCTGCATGATAGTGTGTGAAATTAGACATTTTTAATGGGTGACAACAAGGTTCTCTCTGTCTACGTTCAGAAGCCTCCCTTAACAAGATACAGTCGGTATGTTAAGAAAATAGGAGTGTGTGCAATTACCAAGTGCACTGTTTGTTTTTGTTTAACTTTGTAGCTTCTTCCCAAGATGCCTTGGGGCATGTTTGGAAAAATGTCAGCACTGTTGCTAAGCAGAGTCTGGTCCTGGGAAGGGTGCCCTTAATCCTCTAAGGAGTCCCTCCATGGCCAGGTCCAGGGAGCAGCTCATGGGGAGGGCTTGGGGACCCAGGTTTCTGACACCAGTGCTTGTCACTCATTGGCTACATCAGTGGTCGGCAAACTGCGGCTCTTTGGCCCCTTGAGTGTGGCTCTTCCACAAAATACCACGTGCGGGCGCACACGTACAGTGTGATTGAAACTTCGTGGCCCATGCGCAGAAGTCGGTTTTCGGCTCTCAAAAGAAATTTCAGTCATTGTACTGTTGATATTTGGTTCTGTTGACTAATGAGTTTGCTGACCACTGGGCTACATGACGTTGGCATGTCACAGTATCTCTCCCAGTCTCAGTTTTCTCATCTCTACTGGTGAGGAGGAAGGGGGATGTCTTCAGTCCTTTCCTCTTCCATATGTCCACTCTAAATCTCTTTTATTGGATTTTTGCTCTTAAAGGCACCGAGGAGGGAGGTGACAAGACAGAGCAAAGGAAATCGGCAGCTCGAGTGCAGGGCTTTGTCTGGGGTCAGGGTTGCTGAAAGGACCCTAATTAAAGCCAAGTGAGCTCTTCTGACGGAAGCTCTCTGCAGAGTTGCTTGTTGACCTTGGGAGGTAGGGATTGCTGAAGGAGAGAGAATGGAAAGAAGAGAAAAGGGGGAAGAGAAGAGGAGTCAGAAAAGGGAGCAGGAGCCATAAAGAGAAAGGGAGAGGAAGGAAAGAAGACAAAGGTGGGCAGTGGGAGGAGTAGACAGGCAGACTGTGAAGGAGATGGAGAGGTTTAAAACAAAGAAACAAGTTAGTGAAAATCAGGAGGGAGGACAGGAGAGCAGAAAGAGAACAGAAGGTGAGGAGGGGCACCTGTGACGATAAGTATTAGAAATGCGTGCATCTATTGGGTAACCTCCAGGGCACACACACTAGAAATGAGCCTCCCTTGCAGTGGACGGGAGGGGGAGATGGGAGGAGCTATGTGAAAGCAGGAAGCCCTGTTTTGCTGCAGACACCTGGACACTGTTCTGACTATTAATTGATTAATTGTGTATGTGCATCCACACACACGCCCCTGTGTGTAATAGGCATTTTTGGCAGGCATTGTGAAACCTGCCCCCCAAACTTCTGCTTGTCGCTGACATTTCCTCAAAACCCATAGTCCAACCATCATGCCTGTTTCCACTCTCGGACTGTAATTAACATCAGAAGTCAAAAGCTTTATGGAATCCCTGCAAATCCCTTTTTTCTTCCTGTCACCCTGGAGAGACACTGTTGTGTTTTACCTACATATGAAGCAGCCACACCCCCGGGCAGACATGTGAGGGCAGCGCCCAGGGACAATCGCTCACTGAGCCCATTCTCCCGGTGGCCCGCCTCCAAGCTGGTGCTTGGCGTTCTCCCCCCTGTTCAGCTGGCTGAGCTCCTTCCTTTGATGCTGAGGACCAGAGCTCTGGGAGGCCGAGGGAGGAACTTGGCTCACCCGCTTTCTCCCTTCCACCTCTCTTGCTTCTGGGTCAGGTAATTTGGCCGCAAACACCACACACAGATGAAACATTTTGTTCCCTTGCTGCTCAGCAGCTCATCCCCCAGGATCCAGAGGTCTCTAAGCTATAAAAACAAAACAAAACAAAACAGAGCCAGTCTCAGGGCTGCTGAAGCCCTTTCACCCTCTCAGTTTGTCTTGATTTTGTCTGTTCTACTCAGAGGATGGAACCAGACGCAATGGTCCGAGTGGGGAGGACACACACAGTCTGTTTGTGAAAAAAGAAGATGGAAGCAGATATGAAAGTCTGAGCTGAAAAAGTCCCATGGGGCTTTGAACAGAGAAGCCCAGCTTGTTAGTAAGTTCTTATGTCACACAGGGGGTACACCTCTCATGAATGTGTGGGAAAACTGGCCCCAAGAAAAAGCTTGCCAGTTTCCATGGTGTAAATGCGCCTATGAGAGCCAATTTTAAGCTGTCAATGGTAATGTCATTAAAGGAGGAGTTGGGAAGAGGTGGCCCACTGGGCTCTGACGGTTCTGGTAGAAAGTGTCTCCAGCACTGACTGGGCCCATTTCCTCAGGCCTCCTGTCCCCGTGCTTAGCTCCCTTCCATATGGGCCCTCCTGCTGCCCCAAAGTTCCTCTACAATGTAGGGGTGGCTCTGAGGCTTCCCATCAATGGCTCCCCATTTAAAAGTCTGTATTTCAATAAGTTAAAGTCCTTATCTCAGTATTCAAGGCCTTTTACATTTGCCCCCCCCCCCCACCTTTTCCCCCAGCCTAATGCACGACCCATATAATATACATCATATTTGAGTTCTGATGGTCTCTTTCTCCTGTTCTCCCACTGGATTATAAATTCCTTATGGAGGGAAAGTCTGCATTACTCATCTTTGCATCCATAATTCCTGGCACATCATATGTACTCCACAAAGGTTAAAGATAGAATAAAGAAAGGAAGAAAAGAAGGAAATAAGAAAGGAGGAAGAAAGGAAGGAAGGAAGGAATAGTGAACCCCCTGCCTTTTCCCAAATAGGCCATACCCACCAGTTCCTCTCTAGTACACCCCTGGTAACGCTTTCTCTAGCTGTCAAAATATAAACCCGTGATTTCTTGACTCAGAGTCAGTTGTGTATGGGAATGTCTTCACTGTATCAATACATCCATTCACTAACAGACATTAGTTGAGTTCCTACTTGTGCCAGGGACTGTTTTGTGTGCTGGGGACACAGCTATGAACGATGCATACAACGTTCCTGTCCTCCTGGAGCTCACATTTGGTGAGAAGCCATGATCAAATGAACAGAAATGAGATGCCATGAAGCAAAAGTGATTGGAGAAAATTAAAGTAACGAAGGGGTGACAGGGGTTCCAGCGTGAAAAGAATGGCCAGGCAGGTGTTCCTCCAAGGAGGTGCTCTGTGAGAGGAGATATCCCATTTGTGCATTCCCATGGAGTCTGGCCTTTTGTGTCCTCCAGGCCGTGTCAGCGACCTGTTGTCCATTTCGCAGTCAATGCATTTCTGATGTGAACCCAGTGAACCTGCTGATGCTGGTTCCAACTGAGAAATGCAGCCGCTCTTGGGCCTCACGGTCCTCTGTAGATGGAACTCTTTCCTCTCTCCCCTCAGTGGTGAAAAAGAACTTTGCACTGAGGGTCTCCACTTTCCTGCTCCACTCTGCTGTCTCCTTTACTCTGACATATGTTCCCAACCTCCAGGAAATCCATTCTCAGCTACAGTTCAGGGACCCTGAGGTCCCAAGTCCAGTGGACACTTCTCAGTTCTTCCCTGGCAGTCCTTACCTGCAAAATTTCACCTGTGACTATTGTCTCCTCCTGAAACCCTTGCCCCTCCTCTCTCTTGACTAGGCTAGCCCCCTCCCTGGATTGTCCTGCCACAGTTTTCCTCTTAAAAGTTAGTATTACAGAACAGCCATGGGGATGCAAAGTACAGCATAGGGAATATAGTCAATAATACTGTAATAACTATGTGTGGTATCAGGTGGGTATTAGACTTTTCAGGGGGATCACCTCATAAATTATATTAATGTCTAACTACTATGCTTTACATCTGAAACTAATATAATATTGAGTGTCAGCTGTAATTGAAAAGAAAAATTGTTAAGGTTAGTATTTCTCCCAGGGTTTGCCTTTGGCTCCTCTTGTTGCTCTACAACACTCCCAAGACGTCAGCCTCCAGCGACAAGCTGGCACGCGCCCAGTCCACAGCTCCAGCTGACTCCTCTCGGCTCAGCCATGGGCCTTGACCCAGCCCCCCCCAGGCATCCTCAACCTGGAGCAGTGCACGGGCCTCCAGCATCAGGAGTCAGAAGCTCATCACCTGATTGCCCAGATCAGCAGCTCTCCGTGGGTCCCCACTCATGACACAGCCAGGATCCCAGTAAGGAACCTGGACAACATCCTAGACTCGTCCGTCTCCCATACTTCCCTCATCTCATCCAGCACTTCCTGCTGCTCTGACCTCCTAACCGATCTCCAAGTTTATTCCTCCACTCCTGTCACTGCTCCCAAATTTCCACTCAGGCCCTCACCACCTCTCACCTCCCCAAGGTCTCCCTGACCCAGGATGGTCCATGATCCATACAAATAGCCAGACTAACCCCTCGGAAACACAAATTTGACCACATATCTTTCTGCTTAAAACCTTTCTGCAGTTCCCTCCTGCCCACAGTGCACGGCCCGCACTCCCAGACCTTCCTGCAGCCCCTCCGTAGCCCGGTGCCCTCCTGCCTCTCCATCCACATCCACACTCCCTGCCTGGCACTCGTTATTCGGGGCACACCTAGCTCCTTGTCATTCTGTGCACTGAGGCTGTGTAATGGCTCAGTTCCTCAGCTCCTCTGCGTGGAAGGTCCTGACTGTCTTACCCAAGCCTGTCCCACCTGTTCTGATTCTTCTCCTCCCAGATCAGTTATCATCTGCTGCAGGAACCCTTCCTCACTGCTATCCCCCTGCCCCTACATGCAAGACCCCCAACACTGAGGTCTCCCTCCGGGCATTCTCTCTCTCTCTCTCTCTTTTCTCTCTCTCTCTCTCTCTCTCTCTCTCTCTCTCTCTCTCTCTCTCTCTCTCTCTCTCTCTCTCTCTCATTATTATCTGCCAGGGAACATGCCGCCACATCATGTTCATCTTTTTGTCCTCTGTGCTTGACCTACAACTGTGCACTGGACAAATGGTGTGTGGTCACTTAGGATAGCGCCAGGCACCTGGTCACAGGAAAGCAAGGCACACTAGGCAAGGAGGCCGGATGCGTTTTGGTTCCTGCCTTTCTATTTAAGGGCTGTGCACTCTTGGGCAAGTCCTGAGCTTCTCTCTTTCTCTGTTTCACCCCCTGTAAAATGGGGGTGATGGCAAAACACCTCCTCAGAGGGTTGCCAAGGGCTGACGGAGACAATGTTCGCTGAGTGCTTTCCATGTCAGCTCCCGTCATCCCTCAGGGCACAGTGGGGCTCCCAGGCTTACAGACCTCACTCCACTCAAGTTCACAGGGCTCCTGTGCAGTAGGTGCTACTCGTCCTATTTTCCCCATTAAGGAAAAGGTTGAGAGAATCGTGTCTCCCCAGGGGCACGCAGCCCATCGGGGATGGAGTGAGGCTGCTCAGAACACCTCCTGGTGGCTCCTTGGCTGGCCTAGCTTAGAGAGCTCACGGGAAAGAGGGTGCTCCACAGAGCCCGGAAGAGACAGTTGCAGCCCACCAGGGAAAGCCATGGTGGGTGGGGTGGAGAGGGGCAGGCTCTCTTTGCCCCATGAGTAACTTTCATAATGCCCGCCGAGCAGATGGAGCACTTTTGTGAACAATCATGTCACAAAGGGTGTGTGTTTGGAAGCAACTTTCCTCCCATTGGGGGTGATATCTAAGCTGACAGCCTAGCCAGGTGCCTCTCCAACAGATCTGTTTCTTCCCCATTAGAGGGGTTCCTGGGAGTGATGGGGTCGTGGAGGTTTACTGTGGGGCATCTGATAGGGCCTCTCACATCCGCCTCTGCCTTACCTTCACTTGCATTTCTTCAGCCCAGGCTCCTTACCTGTGAAATGCAGTTCATCGTCCCTGCCCTCAGAGTTCCTATGCAGGGACACAAGTTCCTCTGTTGGGGATCGAGGGCATGGTGCTCCCCACTGCTCCTCAGGCCCCATGAGGTCTCCTGTCTTTCCAGGAGCTGTAGCCAGTGGAGACTCAGGCCTCCCGCAAGGCTGGTCTCCCAGCTTGCTAGCCTGTGCCCAGCATGGACCCCAGACACTGAACTCCAGAGCAGCTGGGGCCCTGAGACCTTTGGGAAATCCACCATTTGGGGAGTCACAAACAACGAAGGTCAAATGAAACATGTGTTTCTGATTTGGGAGGAGTGGGCATGTGGAGGGAGGCAGGGGGAGATCAAAGGAGTGGGGAACAGGGAGGAGCCTCCACAGGATGGGGAATATGAGGATCCCTTGCATATTCTTAGCGATGGGGAAGAGAGATTTTCTGGGGATGGATATGGTTCCAGAGCGGGCAGGGGACTTGGTGCCAAGGAAAGGCCCAGACCCCAGACCAAGGTCCTGGTGACATATTTCTGGCTCTGCCATAACCCGCCCCATGGCCTTAAGCACATCTTATTCCCCTCATCAGGACGATGGAAGATCACACCCAGTTCATCCATATACCACTTGTTATTCATCTGTGTCTCTGGGCTAGGCCTGAAGCTGATGCTGGAGATACAGAAATGAAAGTCTCTGCCTATAAAATAGTACATCTGCCTGGGAAACCAAGACACAGACTCCACTCCATGTGAGCTGAAGGCCAAGGGGAGGGGAACTGCAATGGGCTGAGGAGTGGGCCCCAAAAGGATTATACCAGATTCTAACCCCTCTTCTGTGAGTGCAACCTTATTTGGAAAGAGGGTCTTTGCATGTTATTAACATAAAGGTCTTAAAATGGGATTATCTTGGATTATCTGGGTGGGTACTAAAGCCAATGACACTGGTCCTTATAAAAGGTAAACAGAGAAGACAGAGACAGAATAGGCCATGCAATGACTGAGGCGGAGATTGGAGTGATGTGTCTGCAAGCCAAGGGCACCAGGAACTAGCCCAGCAGGGGACGGATTCTCCCTCACAGACTGCAGGAGGAGCCACACCTGTATTTTGGACTTCTTTAGATGATGAAAGAGTACATTTCTATGGTTTTAAGCCATCTGGTTCGTGGTTATTTGTTACAACAGCTTAGGCTGCTAACATGGGCACTTGACCATCGCAGGAAGGCTGTCTGGGACAGATTCTGGAGGATGTGGCATTGGGAGCAAGTAGAAGGCAGCTTGGGCTGGGGGGAGGGGGGAGGCGAGGCATTTAGGAGGAAGCCCAGCTGGTCATAGGCAAGGAGGAGAGGCAAGGTCGGGGCAGAGAACCACGAATGATTCCGTGGACCTGTGGCTTAGGAACTGGTGAAAACACGCACCAGAGATGGACCTGCTCACCAGAAATTTGCTCTGATTTACCTGAGTTTGGATGTTGTCCTGAGGTAACAGAGACCATTTAAGGAGGGGAGTGGCATGGTCAACGTGTGCTTGGAAAGACCACTCAGGAACCCAAAGAGAAAATGAATCAGGGGTAGGCAGCTGAGGCCAGGAGAGCTGTGTGGCAGCAATGCCAGCCTGGCCTGATGGAAACCTAACTGGCAGGGGCATGGTGGGCATGGAGCCAGGGGATGGGAGGACCAGTGGAAGGAGGCACCATCAGCAGGGCCTTTCTGTTGTGGGAGGACCCTAGGGGAATACCCAGTTAGGGGTCTGTAATTCCACTGGGGGATGAAGGAAAAATAGCCTCAGACGTCTATGATGAGTTTGGTGCGCGGACATGTTCTGTCCTGATAGGATTGCTGAGAGGATCGACTGAGTGTGCTACATCCAAAGCACCCAACACAAGGCCTGGCTGGGCACTGCTCCCTATTGGCCAGGAAGCTGGAGAAGGAGGTCCAATGGAGATGCACAGAGCACTGTTGTCCTTTCCATTCTTGGCAGGGCCCACAGTGCCAGGCACAATAGGGGTTCTGTGAATGCCAGAGGAGTTGAAATACGGGCTGGGCCAATCATCAGGTGCAAGGCCATACATAATAAGCTCAACATGCTTTGCAGCAGGGACTCATCCCGCAGACCTCATCACCATCCATGCAGTCACAGGGAGATCAATGGGGCCGGCTCCAGCTGTCGAAACCAGAAGCAGAGAGGAACCTTAGACAAATAGTCCTCAGCTCAGCACTTTCTCCGTCTGGGAAGGAACCAGGTGGGGAGGAGAGTCCCAGGCCGGCAGAAGGTTATGAGGCCATAAATAAGAGATTTGTGGTGAATAAGCTGGCGAACATATCCGCTCACTGCTCCTTTTTATCACTCACCTAGAGAGCAGAATTCCCTGCATCTTCTCTGCAGGCCAATAAATATCCTTCAAGGAGCCTGTATTTACATAGAGAGCCGGGGGCGGGGGTGGCCCCCCAGGCCCCATGTCAAGAAGGAACAATGTATGGCCCTGAAGAGAATGGCTGTGTGGAGAATCAATGCAAATGCAGTTTCTTTTCCCAGGATGATGCTCCTGAGCAGGGTTCAGCCCAAGTTCAAGGCTTGTGCTCAGGCGGGTGGTGCAGGCCCTTCTCTAAGCCAAGGTGAGTCTCTCCCTGAAGCTGGGCTTCCAGCCCCACGGCCCTTCCTGCTCTGGGCTCTGCAAGCAGAACTCTTCCTCCAAAATGAAGGCAACGCATAGGATATACTAAGGGACCGCTAGATCAACCGCCTGGGGTCAGTCCACAAAAGAGTGCATCAAGGACCTTCTGTGAGCAGAGAGGCAAGCAGGACAGACAAAGCTCTGGCCCTCCAGGTGTTTGAGTAGCTGCAATCAGGTGCTTCCACAGTAGAGAAGAAGGCCTGCTTGAGCGGCTGGTGGATAAGCTGATGATTTGCTAGGATTTGAAGATGAACAGGTGGCCAATGAGGGAAGAGAGTGCTGATCAGGGGAAACAGCTGGCACAGAGGTACAAGGTAAAAGCACAAGGAAGCCTGATGCCCAGAGGCGGTGGGAGAGCGGGGCGCAGCTGGCAGGCAACAGAGAAAAGAAAGCCACCCTGAAGTAGGACTGGACGGGAACACAGCTGACTTCCTGCTGCGATATGGTTCCTGCCTACTCCGTCAGCCCTTAGGAACTTGCCCTATGAAAAATGGAGTGCCATTTTTGGGGTCTTCGGAGGGGAATGACACTCTCAGAGAGTCCCCATTTCCAGGAAAAACAATTGACAATGTTTCTTATGACCACAATGGCTTAGGTGTTGTCCCTTGTATTTTAGAATAATGGCCAGTACAAATAAGTGCTTAACAAATGTTTTTTGAATCACTGAATCAATATACAGAGTCCCTTAAGAGAGTAGACCCTTTAGGTATATCCCCTTCCCCTTTTGAATGGCCAAGAACGCCAATGCTATGGGCAGCATCTTGCTTTCACCTTGGAGATGAAGGAGAATGATGGCCATCAGCGACTTTTCCAAGGTGTCCCAAATGCTTGACGGTGGAGCCGAGACTGAAACTCCACTTGTCTGTTTGTTGAAAAGATTTCAACACAATGCATCTTGAAAAGAGAGCCAGAGAAAATATGGGACCAAGATGGAAAGTGGAGGGGAGGGGAGAGAAGAGTGAGAAGGAACAGTAATATGTTGGACGGCGAGTAAAGTCGTCTTCCACCCTTTAGCACCTGGGGCTTCATTTAGGACCCTTAGTGTAATCACATAGGACATCTTTTAAATATTTATGTAACCAACAGCATAAGCTTTTAAACACGCACAAATTCACATTTGACCACAGTGCTTTGTTTTACTTTGTAAAGGATGAAGGAAACTGCTTTCTGAACATCTGGCTGTTATTTTTCCAAACCCAGATGTGGTAAACAAGAAAGACAAGTCAATCGGCTCTACCTGCCAGGAGCAATTACCTGGCATCTCTTAAACTGAGTATGTGGTGTGCCTTTTGAGTCAGCTAAGCAGACTCACTCCTGTCCTGGGAGGCTGCAGAGTCCCTCGAAGGCTGGCTTGTGTTGAATTGTATTCCTGTTTTTTTCTGCTTTCAGAGAGGGGAGCTCACCCACTTTTTCCTAAGAGCTTCTCAGGGGTGAAGGAGAAGGAATGGTGGTGGGTGGGGAGGGGTGCTTGGATGATGGGCTGCAGCCCATGACAGTCCCTGGGCCGTGTTTCCTAGTAGATAGCACTACAGTCACAGTGAGGACCTTGTAGGAAATGTCCTCTTTCCCTTCTGTCCCATGCAGTAGACACGTTACTCTCATTGACACCAGAGTCAGCATGGAGCAGGCCCGCTCCCACCCTCTCTTCCTGTGCCTGTTTTCCAGCCCTGGTGGTGCAAGACGTCAGATGGGGTGAGGTGCTTCAGACACATCCATCTCAGGTTCAAGGGGAGGAAATAGCCTGTCTCACTTTGGCCCTCTGGGCTGAGCGGCATACTCCAGCCAGGCTAAGAGAGAAGAGGGATGTGGAAGTCTGTGGGCAGGGCAGACGCATGCCTGTCCAGATAGGGAGACGTCCCTAGACCCACTGCGGGCCTCTGCTGTATTGCGTGTGCGCAGCCTGTGGAGCCCTGGGAAGGGGAGCTAGTAGGAGGATTTGGAGGTACGGCACATATCATATCAGCCTCGGTTTTCTCTTCTGACGACCAGGGGTGGCTAGTTATGTTCAGGAGCAAATGCTGGCTGAGGAGAGGGGTGGTCAGAAGGCCACTGGCTGATCCAAACCATGCCTGGCCCTAGATGCTGGAGTGGAGAGACCGGCTTTGGTGCCCTGTTATCTGTGATTGGCTTGGGGACTTGGGCAGGCTACTTGCCCAGCGGGGATGAGAGTCTCTGCTCTGTTGTCTTCACAAGGCACTTGTGCTGCTCCAGGAGGAGTGAGGGCACCTGTGAATAGTTGGAAAACTGCTGAGTGCACTGGACATATGAAAGGTGGTTGGTGCACTGAGGCCTGGCAAATGCTGACCTCCACTAGAGGCTGTAAGCATTTTCTCCCAGAGGCAGGCTTCTCTCGGGGGGGAAATCAGCCTGTCCCCAGCCCAACCCAGGCTCTGGGTGGGGCAGGGAGTCTGTGCAAGGAGAGAAGCCACAGCCCAAACGCTGGTGCCAGGAGACTCACGGAACACTCATCTACACGGCCTGTGGGGCCTGCACTCTGCCCTTCCGGGCACCAAGGGCCAGGCCGGGCTGGACGCGTTCACTCCGCTGCCAGCACACATGCCCCATGGCTGTCCTCTGCCCTGTTCTACTCTCTGTGTTATTTGTCCCCAGACAGGCCTCGGGGGGAAGGATGCTTTGCTAAGAAAGCCTCGGATGTGAAAACTCCGTGAGTTCTTCCAGTACCTCCGCGATCCTCAGCAAGCGGGTCCCCTTTCTGCACCTCAGTGTTCTCATTCTTCCGTGTGTCACATGCAGGCCCTGGTTCACTCCCAGGTTTGCCTGTAGAATCAAAAGAGGGCATGGCTATGAAACTGGCAGGCAGGTTTGAAAGCTCCTTATATGTGTAAGGCATTGCCATATAATGTCTAGTTTTATCCCATCCTGCTCCCTAAACAGAGGCCAGAATGCTACAGGTTTTTCACCTTGCTTCCCAGACCCAGCTCAGGCCTCATTAAACAAACTGAGGTGGTGCATACTACAGAAATGCACGTTGAACCCAATGTAGGTGGGTAGATAAAGATTAATCCTCCAACCCGAAGCCGCTCTCCCATTCCTCCAGACAGAGATGCCAAAATCATCTTCCTCAGGCTCCTAAGCAAGCCCAGCAGCCTCAGCAGAGCAAAGACCCCTGTCGCTGGCCAGATAGGTGTGTTCCAGCCTTTAGAAATGAGGTCGGGATTCACTTATGGGCACAGGAGGTGAAGTGGTCCTCCCTCTGCTATGTCCAATCCTTCTGGAGGAGCAACCTTGTCTGCTGTGAGCTGTGCCCCATCCTGTTCTGCAGGACATGCCCGGAGTCCTTCAGGCGGCTCCATTGTCTCCCATCCCACAAGTCAGATGGGGATGTCTGCTCTCCAGGGATTAATTTTGTAACAGTATGGCTGGCTGGTGGGCCCAGGCACACCTTCCAGGCAGGGCTGATCATTATGTGCTCATTTGAGATTAGCTGCAGCAACGCCATTTGTAATGTATCTGGGGGAGGAAGGGTGTGAAGGAGGCTGTCATGAATCTCCCACCAATAAAACCCAAAAGTTGGAAAGGCAAACACTTCCTCCTGGGAACCTGCCCCTTTCCATTCGGCCCTTCAGGGTCCTCTATGTCTGGGAGTAGGTGCTAGGTAAGCCATGCAAACTGCTGGCTTGGGAGTCTTGATTCTGCCATCTCCCCTCCCTGGGACCTTGGACAATCATTCGCCTTTAGGTGACTTGGCTCCAATAGCACACTCAGATGATTAACTGAGATAAAGGATGTGTAGATGCTTGGGGACTTTTAATCAGCTGTGATCCTAATAGGGCTGCAGCTGGAATCTGAGGACTTGCCCTGAGTGCCTCACAGGGTGACATACGGTCCTCAGACAAATCCTCAAGACATTTGTCCCCATGTCCCAGATGAAGAACCAGCCTGAATGGAGCAGCATGATCCCCTTGTGATGAGACGTGGGGTGTGCTGTGGGAGTGCCCCCAGCAGGCTTCACAGAGCAGGTCATATGTAAGCAGGGTGTTAAAGGGTTAACAGGATGCCATCCATGGAGAAAGGGGAGGACACTCAGCACGAGTGGAAGCTGCATCCCACTCGGAGGAGTGAGGTGGCAGCCAAGGGTGCTTGCAGCTGGAGCACAGGGTGAACAGGTTGGATGTGTTGGGGAGAAAGGCAGTGAGGAGGCCAGAAGGTATTCCGAGAGTTTAGTGGGCACTTGTTTGCTTGCTGCTAAATCCCCAGTGTTCTGGGAAGGGTCAAAAGCAGCATCCTTGAACTACCTCACTTTGGTCAAAACAGGGGCAGGAACCCTGGACCACACCCAAACTGGTCCGAATTTTTGATAAGCAGAGGCCCCATCTCTACAGAGAGAGTCAGCAATTCTTTGGCACTAAAATCCATCCTGGGACCCAGAAGCAGCTTATCCCCTTCTCTGGCTTGGACTCCAGAAGCCACTGCTGCTAGAAAGGCCCGGTACCTCCAGGGCATGGCTCTCAGCTTAGGCCCTGACAGTGGTGCTCCTGTTCGGGGCAAACCTTTGCTCTGCCTCTTGGTGCTCACAGCTCACAGCCACCTCACCCAGGATGTAGGTGACATCAGATGTTTATGCCAATGGCCTCACTCCCTGAGAAGGTGGTGGGAAGGGGGTTGTCTAAACTACTTCCCCATTTAGATCTAAACAATTTGGATTGCCCTTCAATCAACAATGGAAGCAATCCACACTGCAGGCTCTTGCCAAGGAGCTCTGCCGGGAGCCAGGCCCTGGCACGAAGCCCAGCAGAAACAATGGAGAACAATGGATGCCCTTCAACCAATGCACAGCTGAAAGGCTGTTTCACACTTGGCATCTGTGGGGCAGTCTATCCAACCACTTTTCTGAGTGGTTTTTAGCCTGAAGTTCATAGATGCCTAGAGTGTTCATAGATTGATTCAGGAGACCCGTGTGCGTAGAATGTTGGGTGCAGGTATGTTTTGCTGGGGAGAAGATCTTTAGTTTTTAATTAGACTCTTCAAACAGGTGTCAAATCATAAAGCAGGTTAAGAATCTCCACTCTGAGAATAGTTAAGTTTGGTTCTCACATTAGGAAGCTGGCCAGAGAAGCCACCTTTCCTGACCATATTTATTTAGGACTTTGCCTTGTGATATCTATATCATAAAAGGTCTGTGATCATGATGCCAAAACAGCATCATGACCAAACAACCGGTCACCAGGAAGTGCATGGAGCACCTCTTGTGGGCTGGTGGGGGGCCACACAGCGAAGAGGGCTCAGCAGGCAGAGCAGAGCTGGTGGGGAAGAGGGTGCAGGGCATGGGCTCTGGATGGCAGGCAGGGGCGGGGAGCATGGTATAGGTCCCCAGGTGGCAAGCAGAGGTGCTCCTGCTGTGGGGGGAAGGGTGAGGGTGTATGCCGCTGGTGGTGGGGGGAGGCAGCACTCTAAGGAAAGGTGCGAGCTGGGAGTGTTGCAGGGCACTGACAGCATTCAAGGGAGGCGTAGCTGGGTGACGGGCATGGCCCTGATGACAGGCTAGGCCTTGGGGACCCTAATGAGCATTAAATAGTGCACTGGGCCTCTAGTATTTTAATATTATGGTCCAGCTGTTGGCCAAGGTCAAATGAAGAAAATTTCTGCCTCCTCTGGTTAGCTGTTATTGAAGGCATGACCCATTAGTGTTTGGCAACCCTCAAGCCCATATCCATGCATAACACCCTTTGTAAAATTTGGTACCAGGAAAAAGTTTGAATCCACTGGTGAGGAGGTGTGTTTCTTTCCTTCCCTCAGTAGGTGAGACCTGCATGATTCCCTCAAAATGTTTCCCTTTTGGTCCTGCCTGCCATGAAGTTCTGAGTAACATTTGATGTTTACTTATTCAACGGATTTTATCTAGCACCTATGTTCTTTTATTATTTTTAAATCATCACCTGAGGATATTTTTTCCATTGACTTTTAGAGAGAGTGGAAAAGAGAGGGAAAGACAGAGAGAAATACATCGATTGGTTGCCTCCCGCATGCGCCCTGACCATGGCCGGGTTGAGGAGGAGCCTACAACCTAGGTACGTGTCCTTGATCGGAATTGAACCCAGGATCCTTCCTTCAGTCCACAGGCCAACACTCTATCCACTGAGCCAAACCAGCTAAGGCACACCTATGTTCTAACATCATGCTCAGCACTAGGGTTAGCGGAGTGAACCAGGCAGATATGGTACCTGCTGTTAAAACATGATTTTAGGACCCCTGGCTTATGTATATACTTTTTAAAAATGTCACTGCAGCTGGCAAACAGTGGTGTGAGCAAACACGTGATGCTCACTAGTCCAGGCACCATCTGACTGGTTTACAGAGCTGAGCTCACCCAACAGCCCTAAGACACAATGACCCTAGAGGTTGGTGCTATTATTATCATCACAGTCTAAATATGAAAAAATGAAGGAACAAAAAGTTAAATGACTGGCTCACGGTCCCAGTGCTATAAGCAGCTGTCAGCATTCCGAACGGGTCCCTCTGCCTGCAGGCGCGGAGGGCAGACGGAGTGCCCACACTGCTTCTCAGAGGAGCTGCCTTGTTTGAACAACGCTGCATGTCTATGTGGCACACTCCGCTCTACGGATATTTCTACCTGTGGCCGATTTCATTCCTGCCATGACCTTGGTCAGTAAGTACCATTACTCCAGTTTCTGAGAGGACAACGCCGATGCTCAAAAAAGTGAAATTATTCTGAGCTGCAGAGGCCCAGCCAGCAGGAAATAAACCCCGTGAAAGCAAGTCCTGAGGGCCTCTCCCTGCATTTCCTGACTCGGCCCTCCAAGTGCAAGTTCCCTATCATTGTAAGCCGCCCAGGATTGGCGCGGGAAGTAGAAAGAATTAGTCCTGATGAATTTTAATTGAAACTAAATGGCACAGTGTCCAGTTGGCCATTGTTGGCAGTGTGACTGGAAACCCTCCAGCAGTGCTCAAAGGTAAGGATCAGACTTCAGTGGTGTAGAGAGGAACCGTGATGTTCATCCATCCAGGACTCTGACTGTGGGCGGGCCAGGCTCTTTCCTGATTCTGAGGCCAGTTACAAACACTATGTTCTGAACCCAGCTCACCCCTGGTCCCCTGCCGTGTGGTTTTTCTGAGCACCAAGGCATTTTAATGATAATTCCCAAGTTTTCAGAACCAGCTTTCCAAAAGAGGCTCATTGCTTGTTTTCTGCAGCTCTAAATACCTTTCTCCTTATTGTTGAGTAGATGAGCATTTTTTCCTGCAAAGGGTCAGAAAGGGAAGTATTATTTTCAACTCTCAGCATAACGTGGCTTTGATTAATGTATATTGTAATCATCACAGAATACACAGCTTTCTATTAACGATGGCACCAAATGAGTTGAATAGATTATCAAAGAGCAGCAGCCCCAACTCCACTCTGAGGTGCATGCTTGTCTTTAAAACATTAATCTCGTTATGGGTTAGAGTCTGATTCCAATTTCCCTGACAGTAGGCAAGATGGGGAGGAAGACAGATCAAATGTGCCTGGGGCGGCGAGTGCTCAGATCTCCCTGGGGCTGAAGAAAGAGCAGCTCGGCCTTCTTAAAGTGATTATTCCAAAGGGATGAGAAAGGCGGAGAAGGCACGTGAGGGACAGTGGGCAGGGGAGTGGGCAGGTGTCTCCAGGGACAGGCAGGGAGCTGCCTGCGGGGTCAGCTATTAGTGGGCGATGCTAGCTAGGCGCCGTGCCAGGAAGCTGGTGAGGGTGGGGGAAATGCGGCAAAATAACCAGAGCCCCCAAAGATGCAGGCACGCAACACAGAATGGGTGCTGGACCAAAATCCCACCCCTGAGAGAAGGCCCAGGCTCTGCCACAGAGCTGGCTGGGACCCCTCTTCACCACTATCCCCCCTTCAGCTCAACCTACTGCTCACTGTTCCTCACAGTCAGCGGGATCTGTGGTGAATCCATTCTTTTGCATAAGCTGGCTCCCTGCCTGGGACAGGATTCTTCTCTTTGTCCATCTGAAAACCTCCCCGTTAAAGTTGGACATCCAGCTCACAGTCCCTCTAGCAACTCTCCTCCTTCCAGGGGCCAGTGTCCTCTCTCTCCTGATGAACACAGGCTAACGCCCCATCAGGGGACAGCGGAAGCCCTGCCTGTTTGTTCACCTCCTCATCTGTGAATGCCTTGCCATCTTCGGTCCCGGTCATGGGGTCTGGTTCCTAGTAAGTTATTAGAACCAGTCCAAGGGTCCCATTCAGCTTTAAAGCCTTTCTGGTTCCTCTCTCGCCTGCCTCCACCTGCCAGACCCCATGCCTGCATGTTCACTCATTTACCCTCGTTGGGACCGACAGGTGGTTCATATGCCAGGGGGCAAGGAGGAGACTGCAGCTCAGAAGGATTACGCATTGTGCCCAGATCCTCAAGCGAAGAGGCAGAGCTTTGCGCTTGGCCTTCCTGAGCCCCAACTCCCCCACAGTCCCATACCACCTCTGAGAGCCCAATTTCATGGACTGGTCTGGCAGCCGTCACCAACTGGTGGTCGGTCAGGTCCAAAAGTTTGGCGACCACTGGACTGGAGGGTATAAGTTCACGTTTTGTTTTAGACAACATGCTAGTGAGCAGGGCTGGGACTAGGGGAGGTGAGAGAGGTGCAAAATTTAAAGAGGCACTTATTCTCAGGTGCCAGCCATGCCCTGGCATGACCCTGAGAGAGAGGGTCTTCTTAAAAATGTGTGCCCGAGGCTCCTCACTTGCCTCACTCTAGTCCTAGCCCTGCCAGGGACTCGCCTCAGGAGGCGGGCCTTTTGTTCTGACAGACACTGAGGTCTCAGGATTGGCTGTTGACATGTGTGTGCTGAGGCTCTGGGCACACCAGCTCTGCACCAGACACTGGCCACAGAAAGGAGGAGAGGGCTGGGTGAAGTAGATGCAGAACCTGCTCCTGCTCAAGAGGTGAGGAGGAGGGAAGTGCTCCAGGCCAGGAAACAGCACATGGAAGGCACAGAGGCCAGGCTGCGCGTCTGCCCTAGCAGCCCATTTGAGTACAGTGGCTGTGAAAACGGTCAGGAGGCAGGTTGGACTTAGAATGCTGCCAGCCCGAGGCATTGACACTGCATTTGGAGGACAGCAGTCAGTCCCTCTGGAGTCATAAGGGGCTCTGGCATTTGGAGGACAGCAGTCAGTCCCTCTGGAGTCATAAGGGGCTCTGGCTAAGGGCAGAGAGTACTGGCGAGTCATGCCTAAAGCAACTGCCACCTTCCAAGCAGTCACCCTGACCTCAGCCATGCCCCGTCCCTCAGAGGGCCCACGCTCTCTCGCCACCTCTCCCCAGTGTTTTTGGACATGCTCCTCCAGCTCCAGCACCTAGTGCTGCTGACAGTTCACAGAGCAAGCCAGGCGGCCGCAGGGGCTTCTGGCCAGCACCACCGTTCATCTCATCACAGCAGGGCAGGAACTGCTGTGCAAGGCCAGGCTGCGAAAACCATCACGGCGGGGTGGGGGGTGGGACTAGCTGTGATTTCCCCCTTAAAGCTCCTCTGCTCCATCCTCTGCCGTGACCCATAAATTCACCGAGATGAAGTCATTCCCCAGTCGTGGCTGTAAAAAGTCAGCTGCATAGCTAGGGAGTGTGCAGCCGAGTTAGATTATAAAATAAAACCAGGGGATCTGGAGGAGGAGGGTCAAAGCGAGAGCTCTGGGGGAGGGGAGAATGCTGTTCTGTTCTCTTTAACAAGGACCAGCAGGTCTTCAGCTTCATAAGACTCCTCACTCCACACTCCATGTGCCCTCAAATTCTTTTTGTTAGGCATCTTTCCTGCAACCACCTTGGTGCTTCCTCAGTGTTAAAAAATCAAACTAAACTTAAACATTTTTAAACCAGTCAGAAATTTCTCTCTTTCCTGCTGAGTTTGAAATATGCCTCATTATTCTGAAGTCTTCTGAAATGTGACCAGAATCTGACGACTAAGAGAAACCCAAGACCCAGTTGCTTTCTCCTTAGAGATTGGAGCATGATGTGGTTCTGGAGAGACTGGCTTGCCCTGGGAGCTAAACAGACCCAGTAGCTAACTGATGGTAAGACTTGGCTTTCTCATCTATAAAATGGCCACGCATGAGTTGTTGGGACACCATGTTGGCTAAGCTCTCCAGCTCAAACAGTCCTCAAGAACTTCCATCATCTAAAAACTATTTATTGAGCATCTACTATGTTTCAGACAATGGGATACACCCTGGGGATATAGTAAGGAGCTAAGAAGATAAGCCCTTGCTTTTTTCCTTTTGACCTGCTAAGGATTGAGTGTCTGGTGCACTCAAAGGTTAGGCTACTCATGTTCTTATCACCCTTGATGGTGACAATGATGATGAAGGTCAGAATGGTGATGTCTTCTTACCTGTGCCACAGCCTCACAGCTCAACAAAAGCTCTTGCAGTCTCCCTTCATGCAGCTTCCTAATATCAGGGTAGAGCATGAGCTCAGAGAGTAGACAATGCAAGATGCAGACATTGACATTCTTTGGCTTTACCTGAGCATCATACCCTCTTCCATGCCCTGACCCTCAATCCAGTTCTCTTTTGCAGTGGGAAATATAGAAGCAGACTCCTAAGAGTGTGTGTTGAATACCTACTGTGTGCCAGGTGTGGTGCTAGGTACTTGCACATGCATTTGGTCTTTAATAATCCTGGGAGGTGGGTAATAGTTTTGCTTTGCAGATGAGGAAGCCAGTAGAGGTTAGTTTACACAAGGGCAATCAGCTATGGAGAGTCAGAGCCAGAATTTGAACCCAGCTCTCTGCTATTCCAGAGACAGGGTTCTTGGCTGCAACTGAGTTCTGAAATTTGTATAGTACCGTGGAACACAGAGCCAGGAGGGGCTTTGAGAGAGCTTGGTGCCCATAGTCCATGTCTCAAGCCTTCTGTGTTCCCAACGTAAGAAAGATCTTTTTTTCTTTGGCATTTCCCTGGAATTCTTAGACTAATGACTCTAAGGGTTAATTTCAGTTCTAGGTTGATAAATGTTAACATAATCTCAATGAACCCCCTAAAGCCTTGATTTGTGGCATTTGCCGATTTCCATGGTGTCATACTCTAACCATAGCTAATTTCAAGCTGTCAATATGAAAGCGTTTTCACCACATAGAAACAAACAGCAGATGTTGTAGAGTTCATAGTATTTCCATAACACAGGCACAACAGTTATAGAGTGATATAGTATAGTTATATGATATTTCCACTATACATATAAGCTAGAAGCTGTACCCTTTTATAATACTAGAGGTCCAGTGAAATTCATGCTCTGGGGAGGGTGTGTCCCTCAGCCTGGCCTGCACCCTCTCGCAGTCCAGGAGCCCACAGGGAGTGAGCCTAAGCCATCAGTCAGACATCCTTAGCACTACTGCAGAGTCAGGAGAGGCTCCCACCACCGTCACTGGGCTTGCCAACCATGAGCCTGGCTTCTGGCTGAGTGGTGCTCCCCTGGTGAGAGCGCACTGATCACCAGGGCGCAGCTCCTGCATTGAGTGTCTACCCCCTGGTGGTCAGTGCGCATCATAGCAACCGGTCGTTCCACTGTTTGGTCGATTTGCATATTAACCTTTTATTATATAGGAGGATTTCCACCGTGCAGATTGGCTAGAAGCTGTACTGTTATGTAGCATATCTACCAAGGGTGAATGCCCCCTTGCCTCTAGTACCTCCCCTGGAGAGCCCGTAGTACTTGGCATGTGGTAGGAGCTCCAGGAATGCTTGCCTATCATAGACCCCAGTTCTTACCGGGTGGCCGCAGAAGTCTCAGAAATCTACTGAGCTTTGGAATTACCCCAGAAAGACTGAACATTGGAGACAAAAGAAGCCTGCATGCATTACCCATTGCTGTGTAATAAGTTACTCCAAACCTTGGTGGTTTAAAGCAATAAACATATTAAAACAAATAACAATACACATCTCCCAGTTCCTGTGGGCCAGGCCTCCAGGCACTGTGCCACCAGGTCCTCTGGCTCAGGGCCTCTCGCAAGCTGCATGCAGGTGGAGGCTGGGGCTGCAGGCATTTCAAGGTGTGGCTAGGGGGTCCTCTGACACATGCGCTTAAGTGGTTGTTGGAAGAGTCTGTTTCCTCTGGGTTTGGACTGCAGGGCTCAGTCCTCAGCAGCTCAAGGCCACCCTCTGTTTCTTTCTGCACGGACCCTACTACGGGGAGGCCCAGGGCGTGGCAGCTCTTCCTTCAGAGGGAGCGAGCGAGGGCGCAGGAGAGGATGTACAAGGTGGAACCTTTTTACAACCTAATTCTGGATGTGACACCCTTTACTTCCACTGCGGTGTGCTCATTAAGAGAAAATTGCAAGGTCCCACCCACACGCCTGGGGAAGGCATCACACAAGGTGTGAACACCAGGAGGGAAAGGCCCTGGGGACCGCCTACCACGGAAGCTAAGTGGCAGCAATAATAACTTCGTTCTAATATTTACTGAGCACTTCTGCTCTGGGAACTGTTTTGAGTGGTGCCATATACTGTAAAGTCTTATTTAATCCCCATGCCACTCAGCAGGTTGGTTCTCTGAACCCCGTTTCATACATGAAGAAACAAGGCTTCATCTATAAAAATTGTTATGCAATTAGCCCCAAACCACACAACTAGGAAGGCGAAGAGGCTGCAGATCTGATGGTCGGCCTCCTCAGGAAGCCACTCCGGGCCCAGGACGGCCTCTCCCGAAAGGTCATTTGGTAACTCAGTCTTCTTATAACCTCGTTCTGGATGCAACACCCCTTTACTTCCCTTTTGGCAGGTGAAAATGTCGAGGTCTGGAGAGCTTAGGTAACTGTCTTAGGTCACACAGCAAGTTGGGAGCAGGGCTAAGATTCAAGGCTTGGTGTCTCTTGGGTGCTCTGGTTCCCAAAGAAAGACTGCAGTGGCAGACAGTGAGCCGCCCAGCAGCACCGAGCTCCCTTCCCCCATTGGCTCTCTAGGAGCTCCCAGTGACTGACACATGGGCAGCTCTGGGCGTCAGCTGGCAGCCAAGCTGCCCTGCACCAGGCTCTGACATTAAGGTGCTGGCCCCCAGGTTCCTCTTCTAGGAGACTTAAGCTTGCCTTGGCTGGAGGGAACAAAACAGAACCAGGGCCATCCCAGACATCAGAGTAATGGGCTGGTTTTAAGTTCTCATGGGGGCTTCATAAAAGGTGGTAGTTTGGGCAATGTTTCTGCGATAGGCCCTTCTGTTAATACTTACCTAGATAATGTGTCCTCCAAATGGCCTGAGCACAGCACTCAGGACATTACAGAGATTTCGTGGTGTTTCTCTACATATGGTATTTCTGCACTGGGTTTCTTTTCCCTTTCCACTTGCATAATTTATTTTACGATGAAGGTGGTGATGCCGAGGGAATAGAGGCAGGAGGAAAGGTTAGGATTTCAAAGGACCCCGCCTGAGGCATTTTTGAAGCCTAGAGGGAGCCGGGCCCCACATTCTTGAACACAAGGGGAAGCAGGAGGATTGGAAGTTTAGTGAGACTGCCAGGCCTGTGGCTGACGAACACCAGCTGTGCGGAGTGCATATCACATCCTGGCCTGGCCGACGTCTTCTCCTTCGAAACGACGCAGGCCATTAGCCGACTCACCACAGAAAGACACCCCAGGAGTGGATGCATGGAATTCCTGCCGATCCCAGGAGCCCCAGGTGGAGGCAGCCCTCCCTGCCCTTATCAGACCAGAGATACTGCAGTCAGGCTGGAATCTGAAGGCTGGGAAGAAGCTCCGTCTCGCGAGTACCAGGCACAAGGTCCAGGCCCTGCGTTGTATGAATTGACTTACTCTACGCAGCTGAATGCTTGCTCTGTCCTAAGAATAGTTGGGGATGCTATAGACACAGGAAAAAGTATAATGAGCTCTATAAGGAACTCCAGCCTAATGAAAGGTGCAGATGGCATCTAAAGCAACTGCAAATGTACAGTGTGATCAGTGTGTAGGCGGATGCAGCCAGGACTGGGATGGAAGCATGGAGGAAGAGCAGAGAATCACTCACTGGGGTGGGGGGTACAGTAGGGGTGCAGGGAGTGGAGGGGGTGGAGGGGAGGCTTTTGGAGAATCAAGCTTGAGTTGAGTCCCAAAGGACGAGTGAGAGTGGGCCAGGCAGAGAAAGAGGCACATGCAAAGCACAGGACATGTTTCTTTATGAACAAGTATGAGGCTGTCTCTGAAATATATACCCAGGAGCAGAATTGCAGGGCCATTAATTCCTCTAAGTAGGTCTGTATGACTCTCCCAAATGGCTACAACACAATTCTCACAGCTATGCGTGAGGGTATCCATTTCCTCACATCTGCACCAGAGTTAATGCTTTCCAACGTCCTAATGTTTGCAAGTTGGATGGGACATACACTGAGTGGCCAGATTATTATGATCTCTGAATGCACATATATAGACCAGAGGCCCGGTGCATGAATTTGTGCATGGGTGGGGTCCGGCCAGCCTGGCCAGGGGGAGGGGACATGGGCAGTTGGCCGGCCTGCCTGCTGGTCGAACTCCTGGTCAAGGGGACAATTTGCATATTAGCCTTTTATTATATAGGATATACACTGAGTGGCAAGATTATTATGCTTTCAGAGATCATAATAACCTGGCCACTCAGTGTAGAATGGCTCCCACCCGAAGGAGCATTTCTGTGCTTTCTTGGAGACTTGGGCACCCCTTCAGAAATGTGTTAGCCATTCGTGTTTATCCTATGGATTGCCTATTCATAACCTTTGCTCATTTTATATCTATTTTCCTTTCTATCTATCTATTTTTTTTTTGCTACTTATAGGAATTATTTGAACAATCTACTTGTTAATCATTTGCTGATTTTAGACTTTGCGAAAGTCTCCCTCCCAAATTGTAGTGTACCTGTTAAGGTTTATAATGGTGCACTGTGAGGAACACAATTTTGATATAAATCTATGTTTTTACCTTATAGTTTGTGCTTTTGGGGTCTTATTGGATAAATAATTTATGACTCCAAAGTAAAAAAAAATAAAAGCACTAAAAAATAGTTTTTAGTCTTATCACACCTAGGTCTTTAAACCTTTGGAGTTTATTGTTATAGAAAGAATGAGGTAAAGACTCAAATTTATTTTTCTCTGCACAGGAAGGTACTATTTCTAACATATTTACTAAATAATTCATCCTTTCCCCCAGTGATTTGTGGTGCTAACTCTACCATACAACCAGTTGGTACACAATTCTTCATGTGGCTGTTGCATTTCTACATGTCTTGTGATCAGAGTCTGTGACAGATTTTGAATGCAATTATCTTTTTGAAGATGTTTATATAGTAAACAACCTTAGAAACAGAGAAAGTGTCTCCTTGCAGAACAAAAAGTGGATTTGTTTACTGTCCAGTATAATAGACAATCCCTCTCTCTCTGGGGCAGAGTACAGGTAATCTTATTAATCATTGTGAAGATTTGGGTTCCTCAGCTGGGGTTCCTCTTTCGACACATAACCCACTGTGTGTGCAGGCTCACCCAGACCACTTCCTGTCAGCCTAGAGCAGTGGTTGACAAACTCATTAATCAACAGAGCCAAATATCAACAGTACAACCATTGAAATTTCTTTTGAGAGCCAAATTTTTTACACTTAAACTTCTTCTAACGCCACTTCTTCAAAATAGACTTGCCCAGGCCATGGTATTCTGTGGAAGAGCCACACTCAAGGGGCCAAAGACCCGCATGTGGCTCGTGAGCCGCAGTTTGCCAACCACTGGCCTAGAGGAATGGGGACCCTGGGAACTTGCACCAATGCTGATATGCTGGCTACTGCTCTTGGTGTGAGCAATCAAGTGTCCTTTGTGGGCTTCGATCCGGGGATCTCTTGTATCCTGCCAATAGCCATGACATTGTGGCAGACTAACTTGTTAACTTGCAGGTAGCATAAAATGCCAGACTCTTACCAGTTTTTGACAACACCGAGTAGTCTTACCAGTTTTTGACAACACCGAGTAGTCTTGGATGTCTGACTCTATAATGTTTTGTTAGTATATTTGTCTTTTTTCTTTCTTAAATTATATTTTTATTGATTTCAGAAATGAAGGGAGAGGGAGAGAGAGCTAGAAACGTCAATGATGAGAGAGAATCATTGGTCAGCTGCCTCCTGCAAACCCTACACTGGGGATCAAGCCCACAACCCAGGCATGTGCCCTGATGGAAATTGAACTGTGACCTCCTGATTCAAAGGTTGACACTCAATCACTGAGCCATGCCAGCTGGGCTATTTGTCTTTTTTATTTTATACCATTACCAACTATTTTAACTACAATGACTTTTTAATAACTCTCAATGTCTGGCAAACCAAGTTCCCAACTTTGGTTCCTGTCAATGTTGACTTAATTATTTGTTAGGATTCATTGTCTTGTATAATTTTTGGAGTCAGTTTGCTAAGTTTTCCTTAAAATCTTAAGAGTTTTGATCAAAATTATTCTGAATAATTTGGGGGGAGAATTGACATCTTTATAATGTTTAATTGCCCCATTCATGAACTATTTTTTATTTCCTTAGGTTTAAATTTTCTTCATCAATATTTTGTATTTCTATTAAAGAAAACTTTAATATGTTTATTGCTATTTTGTAGTTCTGGTTATTATTAGGAATGATATTTTATATTACATTTTCCTGTTTTTGATGGAAGTATAGAAGAACATTGTTACTACTGGTCTTATGGGTGATAAAGTTGGTAATTTTTCCCCTTTAATTCTTAGTGTGCTGATTGTTTTTGGTTTTCTATATAAATTATCATATCATCTATAAATGAAGGGCAAAGTTCTCTCCCTTTTCACTCTGTTTACAACATTTTCCTTTTCTTTGCATGTTAACAAGAACCTCTGGACTGATGTGCCTTTTTTTTTTTTTAATATATTTTATTGATTTTTTTTTTTTTACAGAGAGGAAGGGAGAAGGATAGAGAGTTAGAAACATTGATGAGAGAGAAACATCGATCAGCTGCCTCCTGCACACCTCCTACTGGAGATGTGCCCGCAAGCAAGGTACATGCCTTTGACCGGAATCAAACCTGGGACCCTTGAGTCCGCAGGCCGATGCTCTGTCCACTGAACCAAACCCGTCAGGGCATGATGTGCCTTTGTAGCAGCTTTTATATTCCTAACTGGAAAGGAAATGACTCTGAAGTGTAATGTTTTCCCTACATGTTTAATATACAGTTTTGTTAAATTAAAGATCTTCTCATCTATTCATTTTTATACAAGTCATTTTAAAAAAAATTGTAAATTAGTGTTGAATTTTCAGCATTGATTGAGGTGATGGTTTTTCCCTTTCTATCATTAATATGTTGAATCACAGGAATAGGTGGACCTTGCATTCCTGAGACAAATTCTGTTTAATCAAGATATCATTGTATTCAGTTGTCTAAGCATACATTTAGAAGTTTGCATCAATGTAGATCACTGTGCAGATCTGGGTGTTTACTTACATGACACAGAGACTTACCAAGGGCTTTTATTGAAGGGATGACATCTGACGAACAATTTCTAGAAGGATCATTTTGGCTGCAGTTTTGAAACTAGAGGATAGCACAGAGAATGGAAGCAAGGAGACAAGTTAATTAGCCCATTGTCTTTGCAAACCCAGATATGAAATGATAACTTGGAGCAGCTTGCAGCCTGGAAGGGGATGAGGATTCTGGATGCTGGGCCACTTTTGAAGGTCAGGCCAACAGACTGTTCTGCGAGATTGAGCTGTTGCAAATGAGAGGAACAGGAGTCAGCTTTTTGACTTGAGAAAGTTGAAGAACAGTCATCCTTGCAGGAGATGAAGGATAATGTGGTATAGAAGGTCCGTGGGGAAACAGGTGGGAGTGGGCCACTGAAATGAGGAGTTTCCTTGGGGCCAAGGTGAGCATATTGGGGAACAAGGGAACTTATTGCAAGGACTAGAGGACCTGTCAACACTGCCTGGAACCTTCCTTCAGCAATGGTCTGAGGAGGAGCCTGCCATGCCTCTGACGTCCCTGTCATAATCAAATACTAGAGAAAACAGGATTTCATATTGGCTGTGATCACAATTTCTATCAGCTCCATGCCACTTTTGTACCCAATGCAACTGTGCAAAGGCTACTGTTGCTAGAAACTGCCTAGTCCTCTTAGCCTCTACTCTCACCACCAAACACAGATTCTGTGATGAGTTTCTTTCCTCCAGTTCTTCAGCTCCAAATCCAACTCTTCAGCAGGTACATCTGATTAGTGGGCTCACATGCTCATGCTAGCTGCAAAAGAGGCTGGATAAGTAAGTGTTCTGACTTATCACTTGGGAAGACAGAGCTTATAAAGCAATATGCTCATGAAGCATAACAAGGGTGTTCAAAAGGTTCCGGGCAGTAGGAAAACGCAGTTAAGTATTTATTAGAATCCTTGGGTCACTTTTACTTCCTTTTGCTTTCATCACTTACTTTTGTTCAAATAGCTTTGTACATTCATTCATATTTTGTATGTATTCATGGAGTGCCTATTTCTATTGTTAAGTATTATTCCATTGTGTGAATAAACCACAGCTTTTTGTTTTGATGGATGGACATTTGGGTTTTTCCAGTTTGAGATTATTGTGAATAGAGCTGCTGTGAACATACTTGTACAAGAGTTTGTATAGATATGTCTCTTTATTTCTCTGAGGTGAACACGTATGGGTGGAAATGCTGGTTATTGGATAGCTGCATGTTTAGTTTCATAAGAAACTGCCAGATCTTTTCCCAAGCTGGTGGCACTATTTTATATTCCCACCAGGAGTGAATGAGAGTCCTTGCTCCATATCCTCACAAACACCTCATCTGCCCAGGATTTAAACGCAGGTCTGTGTCACTCCAAAGCATACCTGCCCGGCTCTCTGCCTGCCCTTTGGTGTTAGCATCTGTGAGCTTTTTGCTGTGAGAACACCTGTTCACTTCTGCATGAGAGGCAGTTTGCTCTAGCACTATTCTTGGCTTGACCTGGGTCAATCCCTTCCCTGGACCTCAGTTTCCTCTTCGGTGAGCTTTGGAGAGAGGGATGTTTAGCTTCCTTCCAATGGCGACACTTTCCTGTGAGCCTTTTCAGTCCAGGTTCTTTCTTGGTTTCCTTTTTCATCTGTCATTTGACACTATGGAATTGATTACATTTCTTTCACTGACTGGGGAAAAAATAGCTTGTATTTTTTTAAAGTCCTTAAATAAAATAAAGTTTCATTTTGCTAACAAAGTTGAGAAGAAAGGTGGAGGGGATGTGATAGTTACTGAGTGCCTACTATGAATCACCCCCCAGATTCAGGCTCCCATTCAGTTGCTGAGAGTCCTGTGTGCAGTTCTTCCCAGTGGCATTTTACATAGGTGCCCCTTCCCCCATCTCAGCCACGATTCCCCAGCCGGCCTTGGCCTGGTCCCTTCCCTCACGCAGGTCTTGCTCACATTGCCATCTTACATGGCCCCAGGCCAGTTGATTTAAGATGTCGGCTCTTCCTACTCCCACCAATGGTTCTCTTTGGCTTCCTCTCCTGCTTCACTTTCCCCCCATATTATCATCATCTGACTAACAGTTTATTTTCTTATTTGTTTTCTCCTTCTACCCAAAACCCCAACTAGAATTCAAACTACATGAGGTCAGGGATTTTTGTCTCTTTTGTTCATTGCTGTATCTCATATATGTACTAGGCACATAGTAAACAAATAATTTACATGGATTGAATGAATGAATCAATGAATGAATCAATGAACAAACTAATAAAAAGAAGAAACAAATTCTGAGACAGTGATTATCTTGTCCAAGGTGACCCTCATGGTGAGCCATAATTATGGGGACAAAAAGGTAAATGAGGCCTGGTCACTGCCCGTCTAAGCTGACAGAACAGTCTGGTAAATAAGGGCAGTGATTGGCTGAGATGAGATCTGAAGACCTTGACCCCAGCTCCCTGTCTCTCTGAACCAGACCATGCCAGCACCCTGATGATTTCAGTCTACACAGGAATTCATGACCACACAATTATTGTTTGAAGACAGGGCTGTGTTCCTGCTACTTTCTTTGGGCTGGAAGAGGACTTGTATGTTATTGGTCCTCAATAAACACACAAGCAAAAAAAAAAAAAAGCGTGAATTTCCTTGGCTAAGTTAGGTCTCCATTATATATTCTTATGGCACCAGGAAGATCTCTTTTGATATATTTTTATCCTTAAAATTTTTAAATAATTACTTTTACACTGTCTTTCTTATAGACGTCCAAGTTACCCAAAGGGTAGGACCTGACTCCTATACTTGCAGACACTATCACTGTCTGACATTTAGCGGACACTTAATGAGCCTGTGCTGAACCAATGAGTAAAAGGTAATGATGAACATGTCGCAGTTGACTGAGCCAGAGATTAGGCTTCTCTGTGCATCACCATGGATCCCTGGCAATGCCAGTGCTAAGGCAGGGACATGGTTGCTATTAGGCTACTATGTTTACATTTCAACTGGTCAAAACTGGAAGGAAAGATATTTATAATCAATCAACACCCTCAAACTCTAATGGTGCTAGAAACAAGATATACAAAAAATATAGGTAACAATGCTACTTTTGTGTAGAGTCTACACTGTAGAGAATGGGGGTGGACAGGAAATCCACAGAGGAGAAGTGATTCCTAAGGTGGCTTTGAAGGAGGAGAAGGAGAATGCTCAGGGCAGAAGTCAGCAGGAAGTTCTGAGCACAGGGTCCATGCAGGGGCCTGTGTATGGCCTTGCAGTCCCTTGAGTAGAGCCATGCAGATAGTTAAGGTGATGCCAGGATGCAGGCCCAGGTCTTCTGTCCCTGCAGAAGGTCCTGAGCTTCTTCTTGTCCCTTGGCATCTCTGGGTATTGATTAGTTAGGAGTGCTTTAGGCTGCAAGTAATCAATAGAAAGAATCTCTTTTTTCTTGTCTGACAAGATGCCTGGACTAAAGAGAGCATTTCAGTGCTTCATTGATACCTGCTGACCTCTCTCCTGGTCTCTGGTTGATTCCCTAGTGTTTGTTGCACGTTGGTCACGGGACAGCTGCTGCAACTCCAGGCATCATGTCTGCAGTCCAGGCTGGAAGATGAGAGTGGGTGTGACCTGCCACTTCTCCCCACTTTATCCTGAAAGCAAATGTTTCCCAGAGACTTCCAGCTCATTAACCAGGGCTTGGTCAAATGGTCTTAGAAGAGGATGAGGAATATGTGTGGGTATTTAGCTGGGCACATCACTACCCCTAAACAAAATCCAGCTCCTATTAGCAGAGAAAAGGAGAGAGTATCAGGTTGGAGTCTTAGGTTCCAGTTATGACATAAAGGGTGAACCTGATGATTTCAAGGGACCACCTCCTTGGGAACCACCTCTGTCACATCCAGCCTCTGCCCCCCTGGCACACACAGAGTAGACCTACAGCAGGTAGGCTCAGGGCTATGAGAATCCCCCACCAGGGTCTGGGTTAGTTCTCCTCAAGGTGACTCGGGGCCCAGCCAACAGCGGAAGGTCTCCTGGCAGAAGCCTTGGTGTAGCGTGCTAGCCACGCTGTGGTGCTGGTGCCAGAGCTGGGGTCATATGCCTGATAACCAGCCCTCCTTGCCTGACCTCCCTCTCCTGGGCCCTCTTGGTGTAGCCACGAAGGAGGGAGGAGGGAGATGAGCATCACACTCTGGACTTGAGACTCAGTTGAGAGGTGCAGAAAGGTCCACTGGGCCCCATCCACCACCAAGCCCACAGCCCCACCCACTGTGTCCTTTGCCTCCAGATCTCTGACAATTGGGGGAAATGCAGTTTGAGTCTGGGAAACACCTTTGCTCTGGCCTCATTCTGTCCCCCACAGGCCCAGGTAGCTCTCTTTCCATCAGTGGCCTCAGTTTCTCCATTTCTAAAATTAGAGATTGCAGTATCTCTCCAAATCCCTGACAGGACTCATGCTGGCATAGGCAGACCCTTGATTTTAGAGTCCTATGTAATTGTCATTTTCTTTTCAAAAAAAAAACAACAAAACAACAATATATATATATTTCAGAGAGGAAGAAAGGGAGAGAGAGATAGAAACATCAATGATGAGAGAGAATCATTGATTGTTGCCTCCTGCACACCCCCTCCTGGGGATTAAGCCTGCAACCCTGGCATGTGCCTTGACCAGGAATTGAATCATGACCTCCTGGTTCATAGGTCATTGTTCAACCACTGAGCTATGCCAGCTGGGCTGTAATGGTCATTTTCATCTTCTCACCTCGCCTGCTTGTAAAATCAAAGGGTGATTGCCAAGAAATCCTACCACATAAGCACATCTCTGGAGCCCCAGGAGCACAAGGTGAGGCTGCAGAGACAGAGCTGAGAGAAAGCTGCAGACACAAGGTGTTTTGGGGGGTGAGGCTGAGTACATGGGAATGGCATCTGCCTGGGCAGTGGCCCTAGTGCAGCCTGCTGGCAGCTGCCTGGGGGTTGTGCGGGCTGGGCCTGCAGTTCACACTGCACATCTGTTCCGGCAGGGCTGGGGGTCAGGGAAGGGCTGTGCATCCATCCTCCCTCTGGCCCCCCATCCCACCCGGCTCTGCAGGGCCAATGGCTGACAGCTTGGGGCGAAAGGAGGGAAGAGGAGCCGCAGAGCCCTGAGCTCCTGTGGCCGGTGAAGCCATCTCTCTGGAATGGGGAGCAGCCCTCCCAGGAGGGATGTGCCCTGTTCCCGGTGGACAGGAAGTGGGCCGCCTGGGGCCATCTGGGATGTGTTTTCAAGGAAATCTTGAAAACTGCAGCTCCTACAAGAGGTAAACAGGATTTTATTAAATCTTGGCTGGAGGGAGAGAGAGCGGGTCTGATTTCACACAAAAAGCTGTGTTCCCTGTGTCATGCTCCTGGCAGCCGTGCTGGGAAAAGGAAGGACTCCTCAGGGAAGATAAACAGACATCCTGTGCTGGCTCCTCGCTGTGCCCTCACCCTGCCCCCCAGCCATGGACAGGGCATCCTGCTGCCCTGACACCCACCCATTCGTCTGCAGACGTCTATGCCTGGCCAGAGCAAAGCATCACCACCTTCCAGACAAATCCACCCCCAGGACACCTCTCCTGAGGGTTATCACGCCCTTTTCACTCTTTGGAACACAAGGAAACTGAAATTTCAGAGAATTGGGGGTATTCGCTTAGTGCTGTGCAGCCAGGAGGGGGTGGCCCTGGCTTCCAATCCAGGTCTGTCACCCAGTCTCTAGTCCCTGGACTGGAGCCTCCTGTCAATCCTTCAGGTTCTTCATTCTGCTCCCTTGAGATGAGCATCGGTGACTTGATCATTGGCAACCTGACCTCCTGTCTCTCTTGACTCCCAGTAGGTTGTAGAAACAGGGCTCAGCAAAGCTGTTACTAGCCCAGGGTCACTTTGCCAACTGAGGACCCATCTGGTTGCAAATCTTAGAACCCTTCCTTCTCCTCGACTGTGGCCAGCACACAGAGGCACCCATGTGCCAGGGCAAAGCTCTAGCTGACCTTGTAGATAGTGACTCCTGGGTAACTGTCACTTCCAGGCTTGCTGGCAAACACCTGGGCACGTCCTCTCTATCAGTCCTTCCCTTTGCAGCAGGGCCGACGTGCCCTGTAAGCGGGGTTCAAAAGGGTTTCATGCCTCAGGCTGCATGGTCCATAGCCCGTGGAGCTTTGGACGTGGGTCAGAGGCCTGAGCTTGGAGCCAGCATGGTCCTCCCAGCAGCCTGACCCTCAGGGGTTCATGCCACCTCTGGGCAGGGCCTGCACCTGGGTTTCTCCTCCAGGGCACTGCATGCTTGCAGTAAGATTGTTAGCTGGGTGAAGCTGGAGGTGGCACCCAGGGTAGCCACAAACCCCACAGAAGCCCCAAGTCTGTGGAATGGATGCCCCTCCTACCAAGAAAGGGGAGCCCTGTCTGTGTGGTGCCTCCGGTTTTGGTGGCTTTTGTGATGTGCGTCGTCTTGCTGCCTCTCAAATAACCTGGTGACAAAGGTGCTGTTTTCTCTATTTTGCAGAGACGAAACGGCAGCTGAGAGAAGTTAAGCAACTTGCTCAGTGTCACATGGCTTGGAAGGGACACAATTAGACTTGGAACTCAGGGCGTGACACCAGTGACTTCAAGCGTTTCCCTGCTCCAGTGACCACGTCAGACAAATGAATTGGCTGTCCCGGGAACAACAGAGCAAAGGGAGGCTCCCAGGAGCCACCTTTCCCCCCCATAGGAATCCAACTCTACAAGATATTAAGCAAGTCGTCCAATCCCACCCTCTTCTCTTGGGAATGAGAGAACTGAGACCCAAGATGGGGAAGGGTTTTTCAGTGTCACAGCCAAATTGGCTCTGCCAAAATGTTCCAGAGAGCCCACTGGGAACTGAAGCCTCTCAGAGGCACAGCTGGGGGGACTGCAGACAGCAGGACGCCTGTACCCTGCCCTTCAGGAGTCTGGAAGGAGGTATTCACAGAGGAGCTCTGGCAGGTTCAGCTCCAGGGGCCATCTGACCCACTCCTGCGGGGTGCCTCCACCTAAACTTGCCCGTGACCGCTCTTCTTCCAGCTGCATTTGCAAGGTCCCTGAACTTTTCATCCCTGTTCTCCCAGTGACGTGTGGTCTAGTACTTACTCCTGCTTCTGCTTATGTGCCAGGAAGAGAGAAATGATTTAAGGAGTCCCGGAGGAGGCAAGTTAGCTGATAATTGAAAGAGACATCTGACTCTAAAAGCTGTGAGCTTGGCCTCGCTCCGCCACTACAATGATGGTGGCCTTTCCCGGAGACTCCGTGCCCACCTCAGGCTCCTTCCTCAGCCTCTCCAGGCATGTGGGCACTCAGCCAGAACAGAAGCATTGAGCTCTGGGGGCAAAGCTCCATGTGGAGATCTGAGCTTCTTGGGAGCCCCGTGTCATGTTATTCTCCTGGAAAATGCCACTCAAGACTCCTCAAGCTCTGGGATAGAGTAATTAAAACCCCAAGCAAAATTCCAACTTTGTTCCCATGGGTTTCTTCCCACTGGGCTGGGCAGCTCAATGGGCTGTCCTTGCCCCATTATATGAGTCTTTGATAAAAAAAAGAAAAAGACCATCAAAAGCATTGTGGGCAAGGAGCTCCCTAAGGGATATGAGTGTGTATGAGTGTGGGTGCAAATGTGAGATCTTGAAAATGGTTGGAGATGCCCCAAGGTAGCTGGGAAAAGGCCTCATCTCTAGAGGGTCATAAATTCATTTTATAACATCTTTATTGCATGTTCCATGTTCCAGGGAGTGCCAGGGGCTAGACTAAATGATGAGAAAAGAGGAAACATCCTTGCTTTCTCAGTTCTTATCGCCTGGTTGGGAGGCAGACAACATCTACACAGGTGAATATATATATTATCACAAGCTGAGAAATAGCTAGAGATAAATGTGAAGAAGAAACTGAACTAATCTAGAGAATTCCATGAAAAGGTGACCTCAGAACTAAAGTCTGAAGGGGGAGTAGGAGGTAAGTAGGAAAACAAGGAGGAGGAAAGTAAGAACTTTCTTGGCAAAGGACACGACTGCGCCAAGTCCCTGTAGCAGGAAGGAATGTGCCTGAATGATGGGCTGAAAGGAGTCCAAGGTCACTGAAGCTTGATGAGTTGGGGGAATTCAGAGGCAAGCTGAGCATGGAGGCAGGTGAAGCAGACTATGGAGGACACTTAGGCCAGGTCAGGGACTTGTCCTTCCTCACAAGAACAGTAAGAAGCCATCAAGTAGTATAAAGCGGGAAGTGACATCCTCAAATGGTGTCTTAGAAAGGTCACTCTGACAGTTTTGGTGGATGAGGGTGGGGACAGGCAGATGAGAAAAGATGACATCTGTTTAGAACTTTGCACCATCCAGGCAGAAAAGAGATGGTGTTACTTGGTCAAGAGTGATAATGAAAGAGTTGGAGAGAAATGGGTGAATTCAAGAGATGCTTAAAATGTCAAATCAGCATGAGCTTGTATAGATTTTATTGGAAGGGGTGAGGAAATATCTAGACTGAATGGACAGCGGTACCATTATTGGGAATAAGAAACAGTGGATCCCAGTTGGTGTGGTTCAGTGGTTGAGCATCCACCTATGAACTAGGAGGTTACTGGTCGATTCTCGTCAGGGCACATGTCTGGATTGCAGGCTCAGTCCCCAGGAGGGGGCATACAGGAGGCAGCCATTCAATGATTCTCTCATCACTGATGTTTCTATGGGGCAGGGTTGGAGCCTGGGGCAGTGGCATTGAAAGATGACAAAGCTATAGTCATCTGGTCCACATCCCTTCTTTTTTTCTGCCCTGGTTCAGGGCCTGCACAGTGATGCCCACGGGAAAAGGAAAAGATGGCCTCGGGTTGGGCATTGTCCCCCTTTCCTCCCTCCATTAGTCCTGTCCTACTTTTCCCTGCACTGTTCAGCCTCATCCCCTAGGCCAGTATCCAAATGGCTAGAACCCTGGGCCTTTATTATGGGGCCCCTCCTGCACTTTCCCACCACAGCAGCTAACTAGTTGCATGGATCATCCCACTTAATCCTTCCAGATGAAATTTGAGGAAAGCACTAGTTGTATATGCATCATTTTGCAGGTGAGGAAAATCGAAGCTCAGAGAGAAGATTTAATTTGCCCAAGGTCATGCCATTGATAAGGGGCAGATGGAAGAAATTGGAGCTTGGGTCTGTCTGAGTCCAAAGGTGGGCCTTCACTGCATATTCCTACCCTCTTGTCCCTGCTGTTTCCTCAGCTCAACAGCTAGGTCAGACCTCAGCTAGAGACTGTTCCACATCTTCCCGCCTTCCCCACGCTCCTTCCCTGTGACTGAGGGAGCCTGGCATCTTTTGCCAGTCAAGTAGGGCAGTGGTGTACAACATGAGAAATATCTGGTGTGCCCCAGGATCCAACTTCAATTTACTCATTTTAAGCTTCTCTTAGGAATCGTATCAAAATGTCACCACAACTCATTCCTTCCTGCCACGGGTCCCTTTAACAGTTTTAAACAGTGAGACTCCTAGGATGGAGTAGTGGGTGCCCTTATACAACACATAAGCCACCTGTTGTTCCATCAAGACTCCCAAGTAATGCCCTAACTCCGTGGTTGGCAAAATGCGGCTCGTGAGCCACATGTGGCTCTTTGGCCCCTTGAGTGCGGCTCTTCCACAAAATACCACGGCCTGGGTGAGTCTATTTTGAAGAAGTGGCATTAGAAGAAGTTCAAGTTTAAAAAATTTGGCTCTCAAAAAGAAATTTCAATTGTTGTACTGTTGATATTTGGCTCTGTTGACTAATGAGTTTGCTGACCACTGCCCTAACTGGTTTGGCTCAGTGGATAGAGCATCGGCCTGCGTACTGAAAGGTCCCAGGTTCGATTCCAGTCAAGGGCATGTACCTTGCTTGCGGGCACATCCCCAGTAGGAGATGTGCAGGAGGCAGCTGATTGATGTTTCTCTCTCTTCGATGTTTCTAACTCTCTATCCTTCTCCCTTCCTCTTTGTAAAAAATCAATAAAATACATTTTAAAAAAAAAGACTCCCAGGTCACAGCACAATTGGAGTCCTCAAAGTTGAGTCCCAGAAAATCCCATTCCCAGAGCCCTATCCATCCATGATTCACGTGGACCCCGTTCCTAGAGCCCCATCCATCCACTGTCCATGTGGACCTCATCCCCTAGACCAGTGGTCGGCAAATTCATTAGTCAACAGAGCGGCAAACCGTGGCTTGCGAGCAGCATGTGGCTTGCGAGCCGCAGTTTGCTGACCACTGCCCTAGACCAATATCCAATCTGTTAGAACCCTGAGCACACACCTCCATGACTAGATGGGTCAGTTTGGACCAGGCACTTCCTCTCTTTAAACTAACATTTCCATACTATAGAAATCGTGAATTTGAACTAGAGAAATTCTAAGTTCCCTTCCAGCTCTAATATTTTATGATTCTGTCTGGACAATGATCCAAAACCTAGCATATCCCATTCCAAATAAATAAGGAAGGCTACAAATAGCATCCACCTTTCTAATCACACCTTTTGGACAAATTCCTTATTCCCTCAGAACAATAATCAGATGAAATTTTCACAGAGGCACTGCTCTATCCTCAGAGCCAAGGCCAATGCCTGACACACAGTAGTTGCTAAGGAAGTATTGACTACATGTTGTTGTGTCCTAGGGCTACTGTAACTAAGTACCACAAACTGGGTGGCTGAAAACAACAAAAATGTGTTCTTTCACAGTTCCAGAGGCTAGAAGTCCAAAACCAACATGTCGATGTTCCCTCGAAACCTGTAGGGAAGAATCCTTCCTTGTCTTCCTAACCTCTGGAAGTGGTGGCTATCAACCCTTGGTGTTCCTTGGTTTGTAGACACATCACTCCAATCACTGCCTCTGTCATCACGTGGTCATCTTCTCTTTTCTCATAAGGACACTAGTCACACTCAATTTGGACTCACCCAATGACCTTATCTTATTATATCTGCAAGGATCCCATTTCTATTGAGGTCTCATTCACAGACACTTAGGACTCTGTTATAGCTTCTTGGGATCATAATCCAGCCCATGACACTGAATAGAATGTCCTGAGATATTCTATTCCTGGCTTCTGTTCGGAAGGGTCCCTGCTGGAGTGGGAGGATTGCCACTTCCTGGCAGAGCCAGTGTTTCCTTTGTAGGAGCCAACTGCCTGGAGGGGGTGATGGTGAGGGTGGGAGTGTCTTCTATTTCTAGATCTGAGGCTGGAAGGAGCGTGGGGCCCATCTGGCTCATGTTCCAGTGAAGAAAACGGAACCAGGGAAAGAAAGGGACTGGCTCCTGGTGTCAAGGAGGTAGCTTTGGTTGACCCCTTTCTCCCTGGCTAGCATTCATGTTCTGCCTGGATTCCAGAAAGGACTTGAAGGAGACTGATGGGAAGCTTGTATCTTTGCCTAAATTTGAAGCTGTCAATTATGCTGTGTCTGTGGGGACTTGTGAAGGAGGAGCTAGAACATGTTTGTTCAAATTAAATGATTCTTAGGATCCGTGAGGGTCCCTCTGTGGCCTCTTCAGGGAGGCATCTGTTAGCAGCCTGTGTGTGCAGGGGACAGGGCTACTGGGCTGAGAAATAGAGCAGAGGGGGAAAGACAGCAGAAAGTACAGCAGGCTCCAGGTTGACCCTGGGACCCTGGGACCCTGGGATCCTGGGACCCTGGGACCCTGGGACCCTGGGACCCTGGGACCCTGGGACCCTGGGACCCTGGGTGCTGGAGGGGCCTGCAGAGTTTACTGCATGACGACCGCACTGCTTCTATTGCTGTCATAAAATCGCCACAAGCGTAGGGGCTCAAAACAACCCAAGTTTATTAGCTCACAGATCTGTATGTCAGATGTTGGAGTAAGCTGGGCCGCTTTTTCTGCTTCAGGTCTCGTGGAGCCAAAGTGAAGGTGCTGGTGGGCCTGGGTTCAGCACTGGTGAATCTGCTCAGCCAAGTCCCTGGCAGTATTCCATCCTTCGTGGCTGCAGGGCTGAGCTGCCGTTCCTTCCTGGGGTTGCGAAGCCTCATTGAGCCCATTGAGACCACATGCCTTCCTCGTCATGTCGCTCCTCCATCTTCAGAGCCAGAGATGGCATGAGTGCTTCTCAGGCTGGAGTCTCTGACTTCTCCTCCTGCCTCAGTTCTGTCTTCACCAGAGAAAGTTCTCTGTCTCCATCAGAAAGAGTCCTGTTTGTAAGGGTTCACATGTTAGATTGCCTTTGCAAATCATTCAGATATTCTCCCTACTTTAAGGTCCACAACCTTAACTACTTCTGCAAAGACCTTTGCCATGTACCATAACACACTTGCAGGTTCCAGGGACTAGGGTGTGCATGTCTTTGATTCCTGAGAACCCACACACCCTAAGGGAAGAGGTACCTCAGTGGGTGGAAGGAGGGGGTGTCTGAGTAGAGCACAGGGTCTTCCACTCAGGTTTGTTTTCCAGCTCAGCCCTGTGCTGTGGAGCAGGGGGAGAGGCTCAGCAATGAGTGAAACTAAAATTGCATGAGCTGTTTCTACAAAAACTTTGGTAAGCCAGGAATGCTTTGCAACATCTCTATGAAAGTGTGGTGCAGAGAAGGGGACAGATATTGTTCTTCCTTTAGCACAAAATACATTTTCCCTCATTGCACAGAAGATTGGGAGGGCTACAGCCCAGTGTGGCACCTCAACACCGGCAGACCTGCCTTGCGGCTGAGTACTTGGCATGTGGTGGCAATGCCAAGGGCAAGAGGAAGTGCCAGATGCTGGAGAGACCGCCCCCTTGGCACTCTGATGGGCAGGCACTGGGAACAGTGGCTGTGCTGAGAGGTCTCGTGGAGTTTCTGGGGACAGGGTACCTAGGAAGGAGACCTGGCTGGAAGGGCTGGATACAGATGGAATTGATGGAGACTGTGTGTGTGTGTGTATGTGTGTGTGTGTGTGTGTGTGTGTGTGAGAGAAAGAGAGAGAGAGAGAGAGAGAGAGAGAGACTGGGGAAGAGACTCTGTGTGTGTGTGTGTGTGTGTGAGAGAGAGAGAGAGAGAGACAGAGAGAGAGAGAGAGAGAGAGAGAGAGAGAGAGACTGGGGAAGAGACTCTGTGTGTGTGTGTGTGCGTGCGCGCGCAAGCACTTGCATATAGTTATATGAGTACACACTTATGTAATCTCCACCACAATCAAAATACAGAGCAGTTCCATTACTCCACTCAAACCATTCCTCATGCTGTGCCATTTTGTCAAACCCTCCTTCTACCTGCATCCCATGCAACCACTGATCTGTTCTCCATCCCTCCAGTTTGCCTTTTCCAGAATGTCACCTACCTGGAATCTGACAATATGTACCCTTATGAGGCGGCTTTTGCACTCAGATCAATGCCTTTGGATGTGCTCATGTGACATGAATCAAAAGCCCCTTCTTTTCAGCAGCTGAGTAGTCATGTTCTGGTGTTTGTTTATCCATTCACTCACTGAGGTTTTAGCAAGTATAAATGAAGCACTATTTACATGAAGACTTTTTTAGTTCTCTTGAGTAAATACTCAGCAATGGGATTGTTGGGTCATATGGTATATGTATGTTTACCTTTATAGGAAACTGCTTAGCTGTATTCCACAGTGACGTTCCTCTTTGCCTTCTCCCCAGCAATGTACAAGAAAGAGTTCCAGTTGCTCCACACACACTCTCACATTGGTAGGAGTTTTGTGTATTTGTTTTGTGGTGTTGTTGCCATATTTATAGATTCTAATGGCAACTTGTGGTTTTATTTTATTTTAAATTTCATGAACTTATTTGCCATCTGTGTATCTTTGGGAAAGTATCTGTCTAAATCGCTTGCCCAATTTTTTATTGGGTTGTTTATGTTCCTTCTGTTGAGTTTTGAGAGTTATTCATATATTCTGAAATCCAGTCCTTTGTTGTAATATAATTTACAGATATTTTCTCCCATGTGTAGATTACCTTTTCATTCTCTTAACTATTTATTTCATAGGAAACATTTTTAAAATTTGATGAAGGCCAATTTATTTCTTTTATGAATTATGCTTTTGATATCATATCTAAGAACTTCTTGCTTAACCCAAGGTCATGATGACTTTTTTCTTATGTTTTCTTCTAAAATTTTACTATTTTACATTTAGATCTATGATCCATTCTGTATAAAGACGTGTGAAATTTCCCCCTCCCCCTCACACACATCATGGTTGTTCAATTGTTTTAACACCATTTAACTGAAAAGATAATCCTAACTCAAATGAATCTGTCAAAAATCAATTGATCATATTTGTATCTATTTCTGGGTTATTTACTCTGTTTTATTGATCTATATATGTCTATCCCTTTATCAATGCTAGCAGTCTTGATTACTGGAACTTTACAGTAAGTCTTAAAATCAGGTAATGTGAGTTCTTCAAGTTTTTTTTTTCCAAAATTGTTATGGTTATTCTAGTTCTGGTTCCTTTTTCTATACATTTTAGAATCAGCTTGTCTATGTCTCCAAAAAAAATTCTCCTGTAATTTTGATTAGACATGCATTACATCTGTAGAACAATTTGGGGAGCATCAAAATCTTAACTACAAGGAGGGGCAAAAGTAGGTTTATAGTAATTCATTAGAAAATAATAGAGTAATCTATAATAATAAAAGTGTAATATGCTAATTAGACTGGACAGCTGAACGACCTTCCAGACATCATTCCGGATGTCCTTCCGAATGAAGCCACAGTGGCAGGAGCCAAGGCAGAGGCGGTTAAGGGCGATCAGGCAGGCAGGCAAGCAGTTAGGTGCCAGTGGTCCTGGATTGCAAGGGGGTGCAGGCTGGGCTGAGAGACACCCCCCATGCACGAATTTCATGTACCAGGCCTCTAGTTAATAATAATAATAGTAATAATAATAATAATAATAATAATATATGTATATGGCTAAGCAAATGGCCGACTGGCCAGTAGCTATGATGCACACTGACCACCATGGGGCAGATGCTCAACGCAGGAGCTGCCAAGCGACAACAACTTTGCAGAGTGCCCTCTTGCACTCCGGGACCCCTTGGGGATTGTCAGACTTCCAGTTTCAGCTGGATCCCTGCAGGCCAGGCCAAGGGTCTCCACCTTCCAGAGGGATCCCACTCACTCTGCAGATGCCCTTCGAGCCCCAGCACCGCCCCAGGTGCAGCTGGCTGGGGAGGAGGAACCACGGGATGTTGGCTGCAGGGCATGTCTGGCCCGTCTTGCCCAGTCCTGCCCTGCTGGCCACCTTCTAATTAATTTCCTTTCAATGTGCATGAATCCATGCACCAGGCCTCTAGTATCAGAATAAACTGTGTTGTGCACTCACAACTGCAAACCTACTTTTGCCCCACCCTGTATATCTAGTTTTTCAACCCCAAAATACAGTGTGTCTGCCATACACTTAGGTGTTACTGTTTTCATCTATATTTTACAGTTTTTATCATGTGAGTCCTAAACATGCTTTCTTAGATTTATAGCTAATTACTTAATTTTGGGAAATATTTTTAAATGATATTGAGTTTTAAAGTTCTAGTTTCTAATTGTTTATTGCCAGCATATAAAAATATGATCAATTTATTTCATGTTGACCAAGTATTTGGCACCCTTGCTAACTTTAATAATAAGGGGCTTTTTTGGTTAGATTCTTTGGGATTTTCCATGGCCATGTTTTCTGTAAAGAGGGATAGTTTTATTTCTTTCTTTATCACCTGTCTGCTTGGTTTTTGTTTTTTCCTTGCCTAGGACTTCTAGCGCACTGTTGAATAGCAGTGATGCAAGTAGACAACATTGCCTTGTTCTCTGTCTTAGGAGGAAACATTCAGTCCTTCATTATTAAGTTTGATGCTGGCTATGGAATTTTTGTAGACACTCTTAATCAAGTTAAGGATGTTCTCTTCTCATCATAGTTTGATAGGGTTTGTGTTTGTTTTTTTTTTAATCACAAATGTATGTTGAATTTTGCTAATTTTTTCTTCATCAATTGATATGATTGTCTGGCTTTTATTAATCTATGAATATGATAGCTTGTATTGATTAATTTTTAAATATTGAATAAGTATTGTATCCCTGAGATAAACCCCATTTGGTCTGGTGTATTCTTCTTATATGCTGCTGTATTTAACTTACTAATATTTTGTCGAATATATTTGCATGTTCATGAGTTATATCTGTCTATAGTTTTCTCTTTATACCTGGTTTTTGTATGATTTTGATTTCAGAGTAATAACGCCCTTATAAAATGAGTTGTAAAGTATTCCTTCTGTTGTCTGGAATTGATTATATAGAATTGATGTTATTTCTTTTTTAAATGTTTGGCAGAAAATGGCAGTGAAACAATCATGGCCTGGAGTTTTCTTTGATGGGAAACTCTGTTAATAAATACAGGGCTATTCAGGTTATCTATTTCCTTCTAAGTGAGTTTTAGTAATTTGTTTCTTTCAACTAATTGGTCTGTTTCATTTAAGTTATTGAATTTATGTGCATAGAATCATTTATAGTGTTTCCATTTTACCCTTTTAATGCCTATGGGATTAGTGACTTTTGGGTTTGGAGGGAGCTTAAAAATAACACCTCCTGTCATTTCCCCCTGCTCAGGAAGGAATCAGGCAGTAGCTTTTGATCCTGATAAAGCCATCGTGAAGGACATTGCTTAGCTCTGAGAGGGGTTTGCTAACACACCTGGAATTGTACTCATTCATCTAACCATAGTAGTCCCCAAAACACAAGCCAGCCAGTGTAAGACATGTGACTTGGAGGAGAAGACATGTTCTCTGCAGGTGAGAGATCTCAAAGTAGCAAGAAGAGGTGAGCTCCTGTGCTAGAGGTTGACTGTCTGTGTCTCCCCAAAATGCATATGTTGAAACTTAAACCCCAAAGTGATGGTATTTGTAAGTGGGGCCTTTGGGGGAGTGATTAGATCATGATTGTGGAGCACTCATGAATGGGATCAGTGCCCTTGTAAAGGAGGCCTGGAGAGCTCCTTGGCCCTTCTGCCACCTGAGGACACACTTGAGAAGACAACTGTCTGTGAACCAGGAACAAGGTCCTCACCAGACACCAAATCTGCTGGAACCTTGATCTTGAACTTTGCAGCTTCCAGAACTGTACTGGCTTAGGCACACCGGTTTTGAAAGCAGTGAAATATTTCCATACCATTAACAAAAAAACCATTGTTGAAGACCCCCTGATTTCTTGCCTTTCTTGCCTATACACTCCACCACTCCATTGCCCTCCCCCGGGGCCTTTGGACCCACCACAATCCAGCAAGTAAATATTAATGGCTGCCTAGCAGGCCCCTGTTTGGTCTGTCACTGAGGCCCCTTCTGATGTTCTGGTTGGTTGATGACTGTGCTTCTCGGTCCCCCTTTCAGCAGCCACGAGGAGGACATGATGGAAAAGCAAGAACTGAGGCTGGATGGAGACCTTGAATTCAGGTCCCTGCCTGATCCCCTCCTCTGAATGTGGCAGGCACCAGACTTCAGGCCTTGGAGAACTTTCCTTGTTTGGATTTAAAAACAAAACTACAGGATTTCTGTTTTATTTTGTTTTCCATCAAGACAATAAAAGTTCCGGGAGATGGAAGTGGTTCCTTTGGACCCTACACCCCCTTTAAGTCAAATACACATCTGTCAAGGAGGAACAAGACAGAATTCCATGATCAGATGCTCCTGGTTCCACAGCAATTTATCAAAGCCCTTCTCATCAATTAGAGAAATATTTGAAAAATCATCACAGCTCCTGCAAGAGCCTCATGTATAATTCAAAGCGATGGCTGCGGAAGGAGTGAGAAAACTACAGAAGCCAGGGTTGGCTTTTGAAGGTAAAACCTTCCTATTGTCCCTTTCATCCCAAACCCAGGAACACACTGTGGGCCCCTCGAAAATTGCGTTTCACCTTGGATGTAGATGTGTAGAAATCTTGAGCCTGAAGTGTAGAAGTGTCCTCTGCCTCCCTTGGGTCCCCTGTAGGGGAGACTGATTGGTCTCCCTGTGAGATTAAGGCAGCAGGAAGTGACCCCCCACATACTCGCAGCATCCTGTGTCTCTCCCAGCTTCCAATCTGAGTGGTTCAAAGAGGGCTGCAAATGAAGAAAAAAACAACCAAAGAAATGATCAAATGATATTATGGAAAAACTATCCTCATTTTTTAAATGTCATTCACTATTCCCATAATTCAGGTAATAACCCTAATTTATAGGTGAGGAGACTAGAGCAGAGAGGTAAAGTGACATGCTTAGGGTCACACAGCAAATCCACAGTGAATGGTATTTGTACTTTACCACCAAACCCTGCCTCTAGGACTATAAAACCCAGGCTTTAATGTTGATTGCTCTACTTGAACATGGAGACTGATATGCAGGAAATTTGTCAGTTTTCCGCGTTTTTTCTTTCCATCAAAATTTGGTTTGGAATAATAAAGTCTTATTTTTAAAAAGATTAAGTACTTATTGCTAAGTGCAGTGGCCATAGTGCTTATAGTATTTAAGCCACTTCATGCCTGAATTGTATTTAATTAACAGGTTCAATTGATTGCACTTCTGAATTGCACTAATGGCATAGAGAGCTCACGTGATTGAAAACCCCAGCGCTGCAAGCCAGGGCTCTTTAGTAGTGGGCTGACACGGGAGGCCTGAAGGTGACACAGCTCTGGACAGTGGAGGGAACGCTTCCTTTGGATGCAACCCAGCAATTACTCTTCCTGCTCACACCCAGTCCCCAGCTGCCCTGGATATATGATGGGGGACAGCAGTGGCTCTGAGGGGGTCAGAGCAGGCCATGGAGGATTCTTTATGAGGTAGGTCATGGGGACAGGCAGGCAGACGGTCCTCCTCACCTCTTTGTTCTAGAACGTAGTGCAACAGCAGAGAGACGGTAGTGAAGACTAGAGTTCTGAGCAGTTCTAAGGGCAGAAAATGAGCACCCTCCCATGAGTAAGGAGGCCTTTTGATGGCCCATGAGACAGTCCCTCCAGACTGGTGAGCAAGAGAGACAAGGGGTGCAGACAGGGGGTGGGCAGGAGCTGCATTATGGTAGCAGAAACATGCAACTGGCATGGGGCAATTAAGGCAAGCCCTAGGAGGAGAGGTGTGTGTGAAGAAGGGTCTGGCCTATCCTCCTCAATGCTCATACTCAGCCCCCAGCACAGTGCCTAAAACATGGCAGGTGCTCAGAGAGAGTATCCAGCATTGCTTCCTTGCAGAATCCAACCAAGACGTTCCTGTGTGAGTTGGGGGCCGCTCTTCTGAGCTCCCATAATACCCTAGGTTTGCTCCTCACCAAAGCACTGTCACATTGCATTATAATGATCCGGTTTCCAGTGGGTTTCCTTACTAGAAGATCCTTTTGCATCCCCAGCATCTCTCCCAGCATATGGTGCATATTAGAGCCTGAGGGAAGGAGGGAAGGAGATAGGGAAAAGAGGGGAAGCTCCAGTAGCTAATTCAGACTATGGGTTTCACCAGTACCTGAGTGAGGAGAAGAAACTGGAAGTTAAGAGCAGATCCCACCACTCAACATCTCTAGGTTGCTGAATTACTCGTGTTGCTGCCAGCCCTGTCAGGAACCATATGTAGTCCCCTCCTGGGGCAGAAGGCCCATCGTGCTGTTATTCTATGAGAGTGCAAGTCTCAGGACTTCAGGGCCTACCTTGGTCATCCTGGTTCCCCTAGTCCCTGCATACACTTATTATAACAACTTGGTAAATATTGGTTGAATGAATGAATGAGCCAGTGAGTGAATTGGTTCTTTTGCATTCTCTGTAGAGTCCTGACCTATCAAGCCTGTCTGCATGTGGCTCACACGGTTCTCTGGGCGGGCTGCGAGCCCCCAGCCCACTGTCCACAGGAGCCGCTCAGACCAACAGCCCGGCAGCATACTGGCCCTCTCTCCAGAGGCTCAGCCTCGGGTGAGACCGCCTGGAGGAAGAACCTCTGCTGAATCCCAGGGCCCGCATCATTTTCCTAATAACATTCTACTTTTAGCACAGGTGTGAATGCCAGAATGGTCCTTACCTTTTCTGGGTCTCATCTTCTCTGTAAAATGAGAATGAGCCCAAAACTCAGAATTTCAGGCAAAATCAAGAGGGAGACAGATAAGGCGATGGCATTCCTACAGGAACTCCACCCCCAGTTCCCGGGGTTCCGAGGAAGCGGCCGCTGCGTGGGATGAGCTGAGAGGATATGTGAGCGAGCATGTGTTAGCAGCCCCGCTCAGGGCCTGGGAAAGTGTGTCAGAGACACAGAGGGCACCCCAGTCACTGTGAAGACAGCAGACTCTAGACTGGGAATAAGAGCTGCATCCTGCCTGCAAAGGGGGGCTGTGGGCACCCTGCCTCCGGGCTGAGGGATGCGGACTTGTTTTTTTCTGAAAACATCTTGAGGGATGAAGACACAAACTATCAGGAAACCAAATGAAAGCTATGGGTGTTCTTTCCAGAAAAATGCACAGAAACCTGACAGCCCTGGAAGTCCATTGCTGAGCTCTGGGTCAGAAATCATCCGTCCAGAGTGGAGGGATCTGTGAGAGAGGAGGCCTGGGTCCCAGTGCTAATCCATCAGGCTGTGCTTTTGCTGCTCTGGAGGGCCCCAGTCTTGCCATCTGCACAATGGGTGGCCTGGGAGAGGACGATCAGTGTCTCCCTGGGTTCCATCCTAGGATTTAGGTCAGTCCCAGCGCCAAGGGCACCTGCTGGTGTGGGGCTGCTCTCCTCACTGCTGGGCGGGAATCAAGCACACGGGGCTGGGTGGGAGAGAACAAGCTCTTCTCTGGGAACAGGACTTGTGGGGCCTTCAGAACCCACTTTTTCTCTAACATTTAATCCACTTGTTCTGAGGGAGGACCCACTGTCGCTCTGGCACTGAAACTGCTCTCCGACCTGGAGGCGAGGAGTATTCCCTCTTTCTTTCCCTCCCACCAACTCCATCTGCAGTGGCTGGACAATGGGGGTGGGGGATTCCTTTGCTAATGAAGCTTCCCTGTGGCTCTTTCCAGTCTCCCTAACCGGGCCTGACAGAGAGCAGGGAGGGGATCACAGCCAAATTATCAAGAGTGGGAACCAAGGCCCAGACAGCGCTGCCTTGTCTGAATCCCGCCTGGCCGGCCTGGGCTGAAGGCCAGACCCCTGTTACCTGGTCTGGAGAGCTCCGGGCCCCCGCTGTGCTCTGCGTGGGAACAAAGAGGTTCTCCCTCCTTCCTCCCTCCCCAAGCCTCCTCCTTCAAGTCTCCCTTCTCCCTCACCCCCTCCTATACTCCTAGTTACTCCTGGACTAGGGGAGGACCTTTGGCCCCAGAGCCCAAGTCCCTGCCCAAATGCTCTGCCTGGCAGAGGCTGCCCAGCTAGTCCATGTCCCACCCTGCGGTCAGCCACCCACTTCTCCCTCTGCCCCCAGGCCCACCCACTTAGAGCTCCCTTCCCATTTCTTCATGGGTAGGCGCCACATGTGGCTTCTTCTAGGGCTCGCGTCTGCAGTCAGAGCCGACGATATTCTTTAGATGAGAGCCATTCTTCCCACCGAAAATGACAACGGGTGTCCAAGAAAGATCAGCCGGAGCCCTGGCTCTCACAGCCTGCTCCTCCAGGGCCCCTCGGTCACTCAGAGACCTTCCTCTTCCCATGGCCTGCAGTTTCTTTCTGGGGCCCCTAGCCGCTTCGTCCCATCCCTTTACCTTCCTGTGGGCTGTTCCCTCTGCCCTTTCCACCCCTCGAAGCCCCTCTCACCCTTCAAAACAGCTCCACGCCACATCCTCTACAAAACCTTCCAGACCACCCAAGCTGGAGGGAGGGAAGGCTTCCCTCCTCCAGAGCCCCAGGCCAGCTGGTGAGGAGAGGAGAGAAAGTGCCAAGCCCTGTGCAGCTGCTTCGGAAGTGGGGGAGGGGCTCAGTTAGTCCCCATAGTAAGCCCTTGGGAGAGACCCTGATGCCCATTTAGAAGGCAAAGAACAGCGTGGTGGGGTCAGTGGGTGGGTTAGCCTACGTGCCCCACGTCGCACAGCTCGGAAATGGAGAAAGCATTGCGCTCGAAGCCTGCATTGCAGTCCAGTGCTGGGCAGCCGAGTGCGTCTTTCCTCCTGATTTACTCGCCCTGGCGTGTTCATGTGTCTTTTCCCTGATCCGGGGTCTCCCTGAGGACACAGGCTGCTGTATTCGCCTCTGTTCCTGCCCCGTGCACGTGCAGAGGGGCTGCTCACCCGGTGTCCGAAGGATTGAATTAAATCTCTCCACTTCGTGGCTGGCATTTTCCCGGGACCTAGAGTGGCAGTAATGAATTTTCACCATGTGCCTGCCTCAAAGCATTGCAACGTTGAAAATGCCACAACCTAGAGGAAACAAGAGCTTGTGAAATTTACAATGAAAACAATGCCTTCTGTTTATGGAGCATGTGCCCTGTGACCTGCTGCAAGCATTTTTCTCTGACTCAAGTCACCCTCGTGTTTATGGCTGGCCTTGGTTCTGATTGGTCAGTGTCCGAGTTAGTTACTGTGATACCACACCTCCTGTAAGTCCTGTGCTGTTATGGACGTTCAGTGTTACAGATGAGGAAACCGGACTCAGAGGGGAGAAGTAAATTACCTAAAGCCACACAGGGAGACCTTGGCAGAGTTGGGCATCGACCCTTGGAGCGTCTGGGGCACACACAACTTAACCAGCATGCCATCCTCCAAGCCCACTTTCAGCCCTCTCTTTCCTGGGCTCGGTCAGGCCTTCTCATGCCCTCAAAGCGGGTGGCTGAGGGGCTGGTTTCCCCACAAACTGGACTTGCAGGTTGTGCAGCCCAGCTGTTCATGAGGAAAATTCTCCTGCTGCCCCCAGCTCTGCCCGTAGAGGACCAACCCCTGTATCAGGGCTGGTGTGTAGAAGGGCCCGGACTCCAAGGTGTTCAATGGGGTCTGTGGCCCGTCCGTTCACAGGGAAGAGGAGGGAAGGCGAGACTGGCCACTTGGAGAAGTGGAGTCAGGTGCTGTTCCTTAGGTGGTGGTATTTTGGTCACAAACCATGGGGTCCGAGGCCTGGTTCCCTATTTCCGTGTGGTCCTGAACACACCCTCAGGCCCTTCACAGCTCCTCGTCTGCAAGGGCTGAGGGTGGGCTCTGGGTCCAGTGGCCTGTGCTCAAATGCCAGCAATGGCAGGAGGGAAAGGGCCCACCACTTCCTTCTGCTTTGATTTCCTCATCTGTCAGATGGGGCTGATGATAGCAGTGGCAGCCTCCACTGATAATTACACACAGAGTGCTTAGACTTACCCCAGTCCCATGTCTGCACTCAGTGACCCTTCACTATTATTACTGCAAAGCTAAGGTGTCATGTTGGCTCTGAGCCTTGCCCAGCAAGTGTTATCTCCAAGATACACAGGAGGAACAGAGACCCAAAGAGTTTACGTAACTAGCTCACGGTCACACAGCTAAAGCAGGGATGAGGCCAGTTCTCATCTACCCCACATCACTGAGCCAGGTTTGCATAGCAGGTGAAAGTGGGATCTTCTTCAAGGTGGAGAGAGAGCAGCCTCGAAGCTTCCCTGTCATCTATCAAACCGTCTTCATCAGTAAAACGAAAGAGAGCAGCCCTGCCTAATGAAGAGTTCGCTATAGGGTCGCTATGAGCATTAACCAAAGTGCCAGATGCTGCGCGGCCGGTGTAGCTCAATGGTTGAGCATCAACCCATGCACCAAAAGGTCATCAGTTCGCTTCCTACTCAGGGCACTTGCTGGGTTGTGGGCTTGATTCCCTGGTAGGAGGCGTGCAGGAGGCCGTGGTCAATGTTCATGTTCCTCTCTCATCTTTGTTTCTATCTATCTCTCCCTCTCCCTTCCTCTCTCTCTAAAAATCAATAAAAAAATATTTTTAAAAAATGTCAGGTGCACAGGGGTTTCTTTCGTGGCAAAGTGTGCAGAGGGCTCTGAGTCTGTCCCCACAGGAGACAGCTGGCCCACTCAGATGGGCCATGAGGAGGGACTGAGAGGAGACTGTTTACAGAGCAGCTATGACAATGGGGAGATAGCAGGGTGCGAGGTGACAACTGTGTAGTCTGACAGGAGCCTCCAGTGACCCCACAGGGAAGAGTCCAGAAGCCCAATACCCCAACTTCTCTTTTTCCCTCCCTGGGATCTCCTGCCAGAGCAGCTCACTGGACAGATTCCAGGAGAAGCCGAGAAGACAGGTCTGCCTAGGCAGTGGCATTGGAGAAGGCTGAAGGCAGATGGGGAGGGACAAGCAGGAGATGTCCAGGTCCCCAGGCCCTGCTCTGAGGACTGTCCCTCCCTTCGGTTCCACTTCCGCACCCCAAGCTGACTAGGCAATAACTGGACAGGAGCTGCAGATAATGCCCTATTTGACCTGTCAGGGGGGGGTTATTGAAAGAGAAGATTTAGTCTCTTTTTTTGTGAGTAAAACAATGAAACCTCCATAATTATTCCAGGGGAAATAAACATGCCCAAATATTTAAGTACTAATAAAACTTGAGAATTATCCCAGCTTATTTAAATATAGAGTTATTTTTACAGCGGGCAATGAAGGCAATTGCTGGCAGAATGCATTTCATCCAGGCCATTTAATACTAAACTGCCCTCCCCTCCTTTGCAGGGGTGGGGAGGGGGCATGGAGGGAGCCGTGGGGGAGCCTTCGCAGGGATGGGAAAAGGTGCCCCTTGAACATAGGCAGGCTATGGCAGATGACTGGTGACAGCTGCGATGGGAAACGGACAGGGCCCTGTGTGCCAGCCTCTCCATTGTCCACTCCTCCCTCGGCCTCACCACAGCCCTGCGCAGTGCTGTGTCCTCTCCGCTTAAATGTGGAATTCCAGGTACCTACGGTGAAAGAACACCCCGGCTGCACAGCTGGCGGCTGCTGGAGCTGGATGAGCAGGGACCCACCCTCTAGGCCCACTCTCAATGCTGCCTGGCCCTGCAATGGGAACCGAGGAACAGATTCCCAGCAGGCTGAGTTCAGGGCCCCCTCAGCTCCAGCCAAGACTATCCAATAGCCTCTGAGCAAGTATCCCAGACCCACTTCTGACAGGTGTGCCCACCCATCCTCAATGCTGCGGCCAATGGCTTCGCTCTCTCCGTCTGAGTAGGGGCTACTGAAGGTTTCCTGACTTGAACCTTCCCATGTAACAACCTACGGGCCACAAGCTACGCTCCTGGGCCATACCCAAGCTTCTGTCCATTTCTACAGCTCTTCTTCCTCCGTTAGCTCCACACACCAGGTAGACTGGAATCCGGTTCTGCAAGCACAGCATGCTGGTCTGTGCCTCTGTGTGCTTGCCCACACAGCCGACTCTGCCTCGAACACCTTTCTACCCTTCCTCGCCTGGCACCCTGCACAGCCTGGCTCGGTAGGCAAGCCTTCCAGAATTCCCTCCTGGCTCCTCGGGCACATGGCCTTCACTCCAGGCCCCTGTAATGCCCTTAGTTCAGCCCGTGCCACAGTGGTGTCAGGTGTTTTCACTGTAAGCATCATTGCCATAGACATCTTTGCTGCAAGCTTTTTTGCCGCGGGCATTTTTGCTGCATAACTAATTGCTCATAAGGCAATTTTGCCAAAAAAAAAAAAAAGATAAAATCACGAAAAATAAAAGAAGGGCATTAAAAAGGACATAACAAAATTAGAAAAACTTGATTGTGAAATACAAAATATGTGAACACATCTACCATGTGTGTAGGTTCATGGCTATACTGCACAAATAGCAGATTTTGTTTTGTGAATTGTGCCTAAGCACTCGTCTTCATTCTATGCAAAATATGTGTTCACCTCTGTGCCCTGTAAGGAGGCCTCGGCTCTCTTTCTCCTCCCCGTGTAGTGTGTTTAAAAATGAGAACCCAATTCCGGGAGGAAATCATCATTTGGAAGAAATGCTCCCTATTTTGAGACCCCCACCAGGTCTGCTCATCACTGTATAGATGCTGATGAGGGATAATGTGTAAGATTTATGTATAATATCTGTGAGATTGTACATAATCTCAAAGTGAGAGTAACTGTGAGAACTTCATCAATGTGGAAACAAGGCCAGACTGGTAACAAAAATCCAACAAGCTATCAACCAGTTATTTTTTTTAATGGCAAAATTGCCTTATAGTCAATTAACTATGCAGCAAAAAAAGTGGGTGGCAAAAATGCTTGTGGCAAAGATGTCTATGGCAAAGATGCTATGGCAAAAGTCCCTGGAGCTCACCACGGTGCACTGGGATTATCTGCTGATGGCACTCACTCCCCAGTAGCAGGGTCTGTAGCTTAGTCTTTGCAGGCAGCACCTGGCATTCATTATAGCCTGGACTATAGTCTCAAGGGAGGAAGCCTGACCCAGTGGCTCTGAAGGAGGCAGACTTGTGTCTGTCTATCGCTCAGTACCTGCGTGACCCCCAGCACATTTCTTCACCTCTCCAAGACTTCCCGGGAAAATAGGATGACAGTGCCCACTTACCAGGCAGTGTGAGGAGTAAGCAGAACACCATTTGGAAATACACTGGGCAGAAAGCCAGGCAGGTACATGTTCTGTAAAGGCTAGTTGAGTGTGAATCTTTAACTGCTTTTGACACTGCCCCAGCCTGGTGGCTCTTTCTTTCTTTGTTGAGTGGGCCTGGGCTCCCACTTTGTTTCGCCCACACAGACCTTTCCATCCATTCCAAGTGTTTGAGACCAATTTCCTAAGAGGTACAAAGTGCACAGAGAAGCCAATGGCCAGAGAGGTCAGCGATTTACCCTGGTTGCACAGGAAGTTACTGAGAGAACTAAGCCCAGTATCCAGGTCTGAGGATGCCCAGCCACTGATACTTGCCAGCATCCCTAATTCAGACAGGTCGGTCTTCTGGAAGGACCTGGCGACCGGCTTGGAGAAGCCCCGCCCCTTCCTCAAGCCTGGGGCCTGTGGAGAGGGGCTGGCAGAGGTCAGCAGCTTCTTGACTGAGCTCCTCAACATGACTGGCAGTCCCTGACCTCGACCTCGACCTCAGAACTCAGTTGAAGAGACTGGTGACCCTGCCCTTATGCAGATGTGCCCTGAGTGGCCAAGACTCCTCCTGTTCCTTGGTTCTGCCCAAGAGTAACTGGGAGAACTTGAGGACACAGTGACCAGCCTATACAATGTCCAATGCTCTATGGTTCTGGCTCTGCCAAGCAAACAGCTGGGTGACCTTGAAGTCCTATGAGTGAATCCTTCTCAAGCCTCAATTTCATCATCTATAAAAAATAAGGTGCTTCCACAGGGAGAAAGAAATAAGATTGCCTCTGATGGTTCAAAACACTGTAAAATTGCTATGATTAAGATCACCTCTAATCATCAACTTAGCAAATAAAAATAATTCAGGGAATGTTGAAGTCCCTTTGGCAATCAAACCCCTGATCACAAAATTTACCATTTAACCATTCTTAAGTGCACAGGTCAGTGGCATTAGGTACATCCACATGTTGTGCCCCCATCATGACCATTGTCTGTAGAAACTTTTCATCTTCCCAAGCTGGCATTCTGCACCATTTAACACTAACTCTCTATCCCCCTAGCCCCTAGTAACCACCCTTCTACTTTTCGTCTTTATGAAGCTGATTACTCTAGGTACCTAATATAAGTGGAATCACACAGTATTTGTCTTTTTTTGTTCTGGCTTATTTCACTTAGTATAATGTTTTCAAGGTTCATCCATGAAGCATGTGCCAGAATTCCATTCCTTTTAATGACGGAATAATATTCCAGTGTGTGTATACACACACACACACACACACACACACACACACACACACACCACATTTTGTTTATCTATTCATCTGTCAATGGACACTTTTATTGCTTTCACCTTTTAGCTATTTTTAATAATTCTGCTATGAATATGGGTGTACAAATAGCTGTTTGAGCCCCAGCTTTCACTTACTTTGGGTATGTACCCAGAAGTTTAATTGTTGGATCATATGGTAATTCTGTTTAATTTTTTTTCACAGTGGCAAACCATTGTACATTTCCAAGAGCCATCCACAAGGTGCTAATTTCTTTACATCCTCACCAACATTTATTATCTGTGTTTTGTTTGTTTGTTTGTCTCACCATGGTTTTTATTTGCGCTTCCCTAATGGTCAGAGCTGTTAAGCATCTTTGTGTACTTAATGCCCATTTGTATATCTTCTTTGGAAAAATGTCCATTTAAGTCTTTTGCCCATTTGTTACTGTGTCTGGTTTTGTTGTTATTGTTGAGTTGCAACTCATGTCCTATTTAACATCAAATGAACTGATCAACACTCTTTCTATTGGTAACAGAAATGTGTAAGTGAATGTGTGTCAGTGGATAGAGCATGCATTTATGAAGCACATCTTGTGTCTAATCCTCACTATAACCATGTGAAGTAAGTGACATGACCCTTACACAGGAGGAACCTGAGATTCAGAGAGATTAGGCAACTTGCCCAAGATCACACAGCTGGTACAGGATAGATAGAGCGGGTTTGGGGCTTATCTCAGCACTCACCATAGTATATCTCCAAAGTAGGGTAGCTCCATCCCACGCTGCCTCCCACAGAAGCCAGACTCCTAAAACTGCCACAGTGAAGATCGATCCATTATTGTTATCTGCACTGAAGAGACACCCCAGGTGAATGATGTAACCAGAAGGTTCAGGGCAAGGCCTACCATTAATCTCGTGGTTACAAACAATATAGGAAGATTATGCTGGCCTCCAGCCCAGTTAAGTGGACATTTGGATTTTTTCCAAAACACATGTAGATACTGTAAATACAGGTCAGCTGGTTTGCAGGAAATCAGCATCCCAATGAAGCCGCATCTGGAGAGATTTTCCAAAAGTCCTACTGCAAAGAGCCTCAGGGGTGAGAGCAAGTCTCCTGCTTGTAAAATGTTGTTTTTCATCCACTTGAGGCTTACTTGCTAAGGATCTTCTGGGTACCCAGCTGTCTGCTGGGCTGGAGCTCGTGGGAAATGCTAGGGGTGGAGAGGGGCATTGAATTATGATTCCCGCAACCCTTCACCATCTATTTTCCAGAACAGCCCACCTTCAAAAAGGAAATGGATGCCCAGAGATGTGGGATACTTGCCCATGGTCACACAGTGTGTGAGTGGTAAGGATGGGAAGAGACCCCAAGTCTCCATTTAGAAAGTCACTTGACTTTCCTAAATGCCAATATTTTTGCTGTTTATAGTGCTACATTTTCCAGATTGCTTCCCATTCTCAGAAGGGGTGCAACAATCCTTTGCCAGCACTTATGCCCCAATTTACATTTTAAAGGAAATGTGGATAGGTCTCTATTTCTTTTCTCTGGGCACCTGTGCATAGTGGTTAAAACTTATTCTCAGGAAAAGTTAGAGAACAACACCAGAAGGAAATGAAAGTGAACGCTCAAGGCACGCGTTGATTAAGTGCCTTATGAGTGGGACAGACAGCGAGTTCCTTTAATCTACTCCTACCAAGGGTGTCTGAGCAGGGACTGTCTCCCTACATTAGCACAACACCCTGATGGGCTGAGACCTAACTGCAGGCCCTTCACAGGGTTTGGATCAAAGGGTCCTGGTGTGCTTCCCCGAGTTTCACCTTTTCCCTGGGGGTGTGTTGGGTGCAAAAGGTGTTGCCACACCCAGCTGGCCACAGGGATGTCCCTTTCCCAGGAAAGCTCTGGCCGGCGATGGGCCCCACATGTATGTGGTGGTTTCCCTTAGCAGAGCTGAGATAGGATCCATTTGCCTGAATATCATGTGAGGACAACAGGTGATTAAACATAGCGGAAACAAGAGGCATAACTCAGCCCAGGGGCTCTGTTTACCCACAAGGCTTTGGCCAAACCTCATGCCAGGGGGCTGGCTGTTGGCAGCCACAAGGGCTCTTTGACTGGGCTTTGGGCTTCCCTCTGCGTGGGGGTACCATTTTGCCACTCTGTGTAGTTGGTAAATTCCTTGTTTCTTAAGCCCAGAAACCAAATCCTAATCAAGTCTTTATAAATGCCTGGGAAATTTTTGTTGAAGGAAGGAGGAAAAAGGAAAGAATAAATAGAAAATGTTCCTCTTAATGAAATCCATGAGGTGCATCTGGTCTGGCTGCATTTGTTAAGAGTGGCAGATGCTTTTGTCAGCAGAGCTGAGCATATAGATACATAAATGAAATAGGTGGTCACTTAATATTTGCTAAGTGAATGAATGAATGAATGAATGAATGGATAGGTGGGTGGATGGATGAGTGAATGAATGAATGAGTGTTATGGAGACTTGGGATTTGCTTATTGAAAGGGAGATGTCCTTGTAGAAACCTATTTGTCACTATTGCTAAGATCAAGGGGGATATACAGACTGAAACTTTGGTTTTAAGTCACAAGGAAACACATAAGCCCATGGTGAAATGTTCACATTGGAGGCCAGTGTGAGCTAAATCTAGCAAAGTTATTTTCAATACCAAATCTGTTTTGTGTGACTTCTAGGTCCCAGCTTGCCCAAAATCATCACTCCCAGTCAAGCTCTTAAATTGCCAGCTAAAGGGCTCTTGTCTGGACACAGCCTCTGGTTCACCTCTCAACTTTCAAGTCAGGAGCATGAAGGGTCTCAAATGAGCTAGAGGAGGTGATGCATGAATAAGCAGGGAGGGAAAAGGAGTGCTCACTCAGGTGCTAATGGAAACAAGCTGATTAATCTAGATGCAAGAAAGAATTTAAAAAAAAAGCTCTCTGAATTCAAAATTGTTCTTTCAAGTAAAACACTGTGATGATCTCTTTCCTCCTTAGAGTCTAAGTGGTGGATCCACCGCCTCCTGCACAATTTTCTTCCAGGAAATCAACTCCCTCCTCCACCTCCCAGGACCTGATTCAGAAAGCCAAGCTTGAAGATGGTGCCTGAGAGAGAAGAGGAGCTTAGCAGCTCTGTGGGTTGAGACCCAACATCCCTCCACATTAACCCAGAGAACTCAGGCCAGGAACCGAGGCTGGAGCCATTAATGCCTAATGATGTTGCATTGTCTTCCAATAACAAACCATCTCACCCGTTGGTTTTATAGGAGACCAGCTGTTGTTAATTGGTGAAGATGAGCATGAAATGGCAGCTTTCACACCTGACCAAGAGAGAGCTGCGGCATCTCGGGGCAAGACAGAAACGGTCTGCTACAGGCAGGGGGCTCCTCAGCTCTGCCTTGGCAAAGCTGGGGCTGAGACAGCTCGGGTTCCCATTCCTCTCACATCCTTAGCAGGCAGGAAAAATATAAAAGTGCTGGGTTCGTTTATCATCCCTCCCGAAGCCCAGCAACATCTACTTGCCATGCTGTGTTATCTCCATTTGCTTGCATGTGTCTCTAGCGAGGTGAGGGCAATTCAAAGCCAGGGTCCCAATGTCATATTCCAGGCTCCAAAGAGGCACAGCCAGGTTTTCCACCATTGATCTTGGCCTCTGCTCCCCAGACAAAGGTGACTGGACCAGGGACCAGGCCACCAGCAACCAGTGACTCAAAGGCCTGGCTCTCACAATGAGCCAATTCAATTGCATTTCATCAAAGAGCCATAGAAAGACACAGTGGGTATAAAGCAAAGGGTGCAGGAAGAAATGTTCTGATGTAAAGGGGTTGAGGTAGCTAGTTAGCCCAGGAGCAAGCCAATCAGAGGCAGGAGCCAATCCATTGGGATAGGAGACTGTAGAAGGAGCTGGGAAATCTTACCTATGAAAACCTACCACGTACACTTTAACATCTTGGTCTCAGGTGGTCCTCCTTGGAGGACACCTGGAAGCAGGTGACATTACCCCCCTTTCACAGATGAGGAAACTGAGGCTGTGTGATGTCAAGATCTTGATTGAATGGCAGAGCAGGGACAAATCTGTGACCCTCCCCCCACCCACCACCCCCTCAACCCCCACCCCGCATTGGCTCTTTGGGTGCACCGCAATGTTGCTGTTGGCTTTTGAAGACCTCGGGCCTTTTGCTGGCTGGCAGAGGCGAGAGACTGGCTCAGGGAGCTCAGCCGGGCTGCCTCCACTCCCGCAGATGGAGAAAAGCACAGGCCTCTTCCTTTGCCTCTATTTGCCTTCTCTTCAGCGTCGCTGTGAAAAACAGGAGCGTGGAGCACTAAAACATGTACTGTAAATAAACCAAATTAAAGTGAAATGGACTCATTTAGCAACCAGCCTCCAATCTTGCATTAGAGGCAATTGAAAAGATTTCACAGATTTTAGTAACCAGATAAGATTATTATATAAGCAGACTTCTGCATTGAATGATGAGCCATATCTTGAGGAGAATATTTGAAATCAATAGCAATACAGGCTGAGAATTAAGTAATGTGGTTAAGCACCTTTGAATGATGCCATTTTTAAGAGCTGATTAGAAATAAATATGCCAATTGCAGCAGGGCTGATAGCTGGAATAAAGTGATGATTAATCAATTTGGGCCTGAGAGCCATGGAGGCCATCTTGGTATTGCCAGCATTCTGGCAAAACTCAGGTTTGCTAGAGAGACACTAAGAAAGTTCTGGGGACTGATGGCAGCCTGGAGAGGAGACAAGGAGAAGACAGTCCCCATGCAGAAGCACAGCTCCACCTGCCAGGGGCTGAGCACGCCGCGTGGTGAGGAGAAGGGCAGAGGATGAGCGGGAACCTGTAAGCCACTCACACAGGGTGAGCAGGGCAAGCCGGCAGCGTGCAGGGAGGAAATTATGGCTGGGGACACGGACGACCCTGCGATTGCATTTAGAATGCCCAATTACCATTCAACTGGGAAATGACTGATCTTTTGGCTGCCCTGTAATCATCTCTCACCTGGACAATTGCACTGGCTTCCCAACGGGTCCCTGTGTGAGCTGAGGGATGCATTCCATACACAGTCACCATAGTGATCTTTCCAAAGCATTGCTCCAGCCCCGTCACTCACCTCGGAGAAACAGCTGCAGCCTCCCTTTCTCTTTCTGGGCCAACTCCAGGTGCCTTAGCTCAGCATTCAGGGACCTTGGTGGTGGCCCAGCTGTTGCTGTTTGCCTCATTTCTTCCTATTCCCTATTCTCCCCTTTAATGGCTCCAACAGAAGGTTTCAGTGGAGCCAAACATACCCTGTTCTCTGTGGTGCTGTATGTGCTGCTGCTGAGCCCGCCCACCTCCTCCATTTGCTAAAACCCCACCTTTTCCTCTATCTAATTCAAAGTCCACCTTGACTCCTCCTTCCCCAACCCAAGTGCAGCTGCTGCTCCCTCTCTGTTACCACCATGCCCTCAAGAAACCTTCTGCTGATTCCCATCAGTATCATCGGGTATTTCTGTGTAGCCCATAAACACTGACTTCCTGGCACCTCTGCAGTGCTCCTCCCAGTGCTTGGCCCTGAAGATGCAGAAGAGGCACCTGACCTCCAGAAGCTCTGAGTTTCACCCCAAGCATTTAATCCTCTTTGCAGCTGTCTGCTGAGAACGACACACACTTATTTAATCAGGTGATCAACATGTGGTTGAATGAATGCATGCATGAATGAATGAATGCATGAATGAGAAAATGAACAAGTGAATGGGTGACAAAGGCGGACAAGTGGGAGGAGGTTGCAGAGAAACGGGTTCTGATAGCTGCCCAGCCCTGCACACGCTACCTCGCACAGGGCTGGGAGCTTCCATGCAGAGGAGACCATCTGTCAGGGGGGTTCAGAAAGAATCCGACTTTCTGTGAGGTTCAAGTTGCAGTGCTGTGGGCTCTGGACCCAGCCCCACCACTGACTCTCTATAGGTGACCTCAGCTAGAGCACATCCTCTCTTTGAACCTCAGTTTCCCCCTCTGTACAATGAAGACTTTGGACACAAGTGGCCAATCAGGGAGCCCTCTGCTAATATGGAGAGAACAGGGGTACTTCTCCTTGGCTGTTGGTGACTTTCAACCAACCCTTCTATGGTGGAACGTGTACAGGGTGAGGGTGTGGCTTTATCCCATGCTAGGTGCAGAGAAAATAGAACAAGTGTGAATGATGAGAGGAAAATTGAGTGCAAGATTTTGTACCAGAAGTCTGGGAAATGTGAAAACCGCTCCTGTGAATTACTGCAGGCTGGGAGGGCTTCCTGTAAAAGGCACAACATGGAACTAAAAGGTGAGCAGCACTTAAACATTTGAGGAAAGGGGAAGTGAATTCTGGGAAAATGTGAAAGCATCTCTGAGCCAGCAAGGCAACTCCCCAAAGGCCCCCTGTGGGTGTCACCATGCCCTCATCCCTTACCTAGACTCTTTTGGGAAGGAGGTCCTGTTTGGGCTCAAGTCAAACACACACTTGCTTCCTGTTTACTCTCTCCTGCCCTTGGCACAGAGGGTACTGGGAGGAGGGGCAGGGCACACCCCATCTCACTAGCCCTTGATGCCTATACAGGTGGCGGAGGGGGAGGCCTGCCCTCAGCTAGAATGTAGGGCAGCTGCTTCCAGTCCAGGGATTGCCACCTGCTCTACCAGGAGCCCAGCAGCAGCAGCATGGAGGGCAGACCCCTGCATGCCCATGGCTCCTGTTTATGAGCTAACCAGACTGAGTGTAGCAGCAGTTTCTACAGTCGGTGCCAGACGTACCAAGTCACCCCCTCTCACTTCTTCCCAAGGAATCAGACTTATTCAAGTCAAAGCCAATTGTTAGCGTAATAGGCCTAGAAAGTTCTACTAATGATATTGACAATGGGTGCAGCCCCTGAAGGGACTCCTGTTTCAGGACACATTGACCTTGCAATCCCTGGCCCAATCAGGCAAGACCTGGCTCTTCCCTGACTGACCATGCTCCAGGGTCCAACCCCTACAGCACGGGTGGGCTCCAACCACCATGGAGTGAGAAGGCCACTGGAAATTCCTCGCGAAGCTGCTTCTTGGGAAAGACACGTGGTGGCTCCTTTCTGTGGGTGGTGGTTCCAGACTTACCAGGGAGGTGACAGCACCTCTTACCTGTCTCCCTTCTCACCCAGGAGAAGACAGCATGGTGTTTCTCAAAGCCTGGGAACCTTTATTGCCATGCGATTATTTTATTCTTTTAAATTTTGAGGTTTCAGAGCATGATGGTGGAACTTTCCGGTCCCCGGAGGAGGCTTTGGGTCTGAGGGGAGTGGCTGTAAGAAGGTTTAGTCTGGTGATCTCCAGGAAGATGGGTGAGAGGACGGGGCAGCAGGCACCTGGGGCTCTGGGGAAGGACAGCCCCGGGGCATCGCCTCAGCAGCACCAGTGTCCAAGGGCCTCAGCATATCCCACACCCTGCACCCCACAGACACTCAGCCACAACGTCCAGGGGCTTGTGGGGAGGGACGTTTACTTAGAGACTGAGGACAGTTCAGTGTTTTGAATCTGGGTGGACAGTGGATGGAACAAGGATGGTGGCCGTGGGATGGGGTGGACAAAGGAGGCTGACTGCCTCAGCAGAAGGTAGAGACTAAGCTGGGGTCTTCTGGGGTCCCCCTCTGGCCTCTGGTTGCCAGGCCCATGGCTACACAAAGCTGGGGGTTTGCCTGGAGTCGTATCTTCCACTCAGGGCTTCCAGATTGGGCTCCTTTCCTTCTTTTCTTTTTTAATTTAACAAACTATTACAATCAACTTTGTTTCAGCCAAGTTCTTGGTGCCTGGGCAGGAAGCTGGATCAGATGGGCCTATGGGCCCTGAGAGACCCGGACTCTGTGAGGAGCTCTCAGAAATGAAAGACGCAACAGAGTAAGAGAAAGACGGTGGCAGGACCAAGTGAGCAGGGACCTTGTGGGAACCCAAACGGGCCCCGCTGGGTGGTGGAGTCAGGAACGGGTTTGGAAAAGGTGACCCCAGGACAATGGCATCTCTCACCACACAGTGAGGTAAGTAGCTTACACACACCGTGTTGCCAGCACTTGGCTTAAAGGACCTGTGTCTGTTTTCCCAAGTGCGTCTCACAATAACTGCCGTTTTTGATCTGATTCTCCAGCACTCTTGTCCTCCCCAGCTGCACAAACATTTGGGCAAAGGGACTGGGCATAAGTAATTATCCTGGGAACTCAGCTGGGGCCGCAGGGGCACACATGTGCACTGGCACGATGTCTCACCTCCAGTGGGAGCGGCCCAGCCAGCAGCTGGGGAGCGCTCCTGGGCTCCTATCGGCACGTTGCTGGGTAACAGCATCAGACATACATCGCCCTGAGTGGTCCCTCCCTCTCAATGCAACCGCAGCAGAAATGACTGTGCCTGGCAGGACAGGTGCGCATGGGTTTAGCAGAGAAGCCGGCTGCAGGGAAGAGGAAACGGAGGCTCAGAGAGGATGGAGGTTCTCAATGCCGCCCCTGGGAGAAACCAGTTGGGAATTGAACGTGGGTGTGTTTGAACCCTCCATGAGGTTTCTCTCCACTGTCCACACTTCCTGATGATTGCTAATGGATTTGGTCCAGGAGACAGGGTAAAGCAGGGAGCCCGAGGGTGCCACCTCTCAGGTTGGGCAAGTGAGGGGCTGCACCTCAGAGTGGGGGCCTCCTAGACGTGCTACCCCAGCTGGGAATCAGCTGCCTCCCTCTCTCAGGCTTTACTGTGAGGGGTTTTCTGGACCCTCCCAGGGATGTGAAAGGGATTGTAAATTCCACAGGACACTGCGAACACATGGCAAGATGTCTGCATTGTTTCCTACATCAGATTAATCCAGGTGGAGTCCCCACTCACCAGGACCCATGAGGACCCAGCTTGTCCCTGCAGAGTGCCTTCCCCAGTTCTCGCCTCAGGTAAGACCCTCATGCTTATGTGACTGCAATACCTGGATGTGCTCCATCTCCTGGTCCCCTGCCATTTATTGTCTGTTGTGAACTCTCCATGCACACGGAGCATCTCAGAAAGACCAAATTCTATGGGCAGTGCCCCCCATGCTCCTCCACCTCCTGACTTGCTGTGTGAAGCAGATACCAAGGATATCCAAGTCCATTTCCGTGCGTCTAAGCCAGATCCCTGACACTGGGCACCTTGTCCGCGGGGACAAACAATGGTGCCCTGGTTTTCATGAAGGTGGCATGACTCCCTTCTGGGGGCACTAATGATCACCTACTGGGTGCAGACCCTCTGCTGGCCCTGGGGGACACTGTCCTGCCCTCCAGAGGCAGAACAGAGCACAGGCAGGGCTGGAGCATCTGGAGGAAGGCCCTCCTCTCCAGGCCTGATGCTGCACCATGACATCTCTGGTCCCTGACAATTCCACGGACCAGGGGTGGCGTCCTGGTGAATGAAGCAGCGAGTTGCAGAGCAGCACACACAGCAGAATGTAAGTATGTCTACCTATTTTTTCCGGATACATTTTGACATATGTGAACACAGTCAAAAGTCTAGGAGTACCCACCCAACCCGTAACTCTACTAAGCAGCCATCACTGGGTGGGGAGGGTGGTGGTCAAATGGTCATTTAGTCTTCTCTATGATAGTTTGATTTTCTATGAGGAGCAGGCATGCTGTTACCATTTATGGAATTAGAATTAATTTTCAAATGAAAGGAAATGGCAAGCAATGAAATGACACTGTGACAAGACTGGGACTGCAAGTTCGAGGGTCGCACCTCGCTGTGAGTGTGCGAGCAGCTTGTGATGGCTGAGGTGCGGGGGAATTAAAGTCTAGTTTGGGTGGTGATTTCTCTGGAGGCCTGAGCCCCCCCACTCCCCCAACCCGCCCCCCGCATGGGGACTAGAGGATGTTTTGAAGTAGATATTTGTTTTCTACTGACAAAAGTAACATCCATTCACCCTAGACAATTTGCAAACTACACAAAGTATAAAAAGGAAAATGAAAATCCCTTGTAATCCGTCCACAGAGTCGTAACCACGGTTAACGTTTCAACACACGGGCTAATGTGGGCTTAGACACGCCTGACGTCACTCCCCGCCTCGCCACTCGCTCCATGTACGCTTAGTTCTCAAACTGTGCAAAAGGGGAAGATAATACCCACATCGTAGAGTGAGGACTAATTAACCGAGAATGCTCTGCAGCTGCTCCAGAGAGCGCTCGGTAAATACAAGGACTCACTCTGAGCTAGCTGGCGGCAGAGTGCCTAAATTCTTTACCAAATTGGGGTCATACAATACGTGCAGTGTTGTACTTTGCCCTTTTGTTTTACATTTGAACGTGTGCACTTTTCATGCTGGCACTTCTGTGTCTTTGGGAATGTGCCAGACTGACTTGCAGAGATAGCAATAAGAGCTCAGTGTCCTGTCCTCTAAAGCCGACCATGGCTCCCACCTGCCACCAGAGTAAACTTAATCCCCTAGTTACTGCTGTCCAGGTCCTGCCTTTACCTGTCTGTTTAGTCTGCTCCACTCTGCATCCATGAGCCCTGAGTCATCCTGATACCTCTAGCATTCACCCCACACTGAGAACACCCACCTGTCAAATCCAGTCTCTATCACAGCCCTTGTCCTCACTGTTCAGGGCACAGTGACCCCCTCGCTCCCTCATTTCCCAGAGCACTGAAGAGAATACTTCAGGTCTCTATCAGTGTGCCTCATTCACAGCCTGGTGCTAATCTTTGTCTCCCCACTACATTGCTTGTCTCTAATGATTGGGTCTCATAATATGGCACTTTTAAAAAATACTCTAAGAGTCACTAGCTGGGGCTGAGCACATGGGGGACGCCCACGTGCATTCTGGCTGGTGTTTTTGTTCCAGCTAATGAGTGACTGGGAGCTTTATTCTTTGTTGGTTTTCCTAGCCTCAGGAATGTCTCCTGGCTGGGTCGGCTGTCAGCTCACACACACAGAGCCCCTGTTCCATGTATATCTGTTGTTTTGTCTTTCCAGCATCCATCCCCGCTTCTTTTCATGCCCTTTCCCATTCTCTGTCCACAAATTTAGAAGTCAGGTCAACCCTGGTCACAGTGATTGACTCATGGGTGGACACAGAACCTGAGCTGTCTAATGAGACACGATCCCAGAACTGTTGCTAGAGAAAAGGGAGAAACAATGCTTTTTTCTCTGCTGGCTTTGTTTCCAGAGGATGATGAAAGCCGCCGTGTGGAGGAGTCCTGCCTGGGAGTGGAGCCTTACGGAGAGAGTCAGACACGAGGGGGTGTTGGATGGGACCATGTCAGATGGTAATGTTACCCTGCACCCGGCCACGCCTGCAACCAACCCTCTCCCTGTGATTGTTAGTGACATGAACCAAAACGGCTTCTCTCCTTAAGCCTGTGCTTCTGCCATTTATAACTCAAAGACACTAGACTCATACCCTGTCTTCTGTTCTAAAGCTTCTCCTATCTGAACTCCATTTTCATGAAAACTGAGCATCTAGAAGCTATCAGGGGAGCCCAAGGCCCATCTCCTGGTTCTTTCCTCTGCTGCATGATCACAATTTAGAGACAAAGACCCTGAGGTTGAGAGAAGCCCAGCCATGTTCCTAAGATCCCACAGGGAACTGTGGACGAAGTTGGGGCCAGCGTCTCCCAGGGCAGTTCTTGCTGCTCTCCCAAGCCCTTTGGTGGGTGGTGTGTGCTCGCCCGTGTACCTCACTGCTGCAGGGCTCAGGAAGCACAGTGGTTAGTAGTGTCGTGAGGGCTTCCAGGGGTAGCCATGGGGGAGCTGAGGTTGGCAGTGCACACAGCCTGCCTCCCATATCCCCTCCAGACACCCAAGGGAGCCACGTCCTTATTGCTTATTTGATCGCTGCAAAATAGTAGAGGATGTGTTGCTGGGTACCAGGCGTGCTAATCCTGGCTAGAAATCTCTCAGTGCCAGGAGCACCCAACAGCACCTGCTTCAGCTCCACAGGCCTGCGGTTCAGCAGGTACCCCTAGAGCATCATGGTCACACACTCTGGCATACAGCTTTCCCAGTGGGGGACAGTTAACCCCAGGAGTGACATGACATCCCTACTTTCTAACTTCCAAGAGGGTCAACCATGGCACTTGGGCCTCCTGTACATTCTCCTTCTGGCAGCCTCTCAGACTTTACCCCTAGCTTGACCCACAGCTCAGATTCTTCCTCCTAGTTTAAGAGTTCTGGAGTCAGCACGTATTTAGCCATAGAAATGGGCAGAGCTATAGGAGAATACACCACATTAGTTAGAGGCCACCATACTCCCTTTGTCCAGAAGGTGGGATATATTAGTCAGCAGTTGCCACAATAATACTGTGTCACAAACCACCCCAGAACTCAAGGGTTTGTAAGAGCAAGGGTTTATTCTCATGCTCATGGGTCTGTAGGTGAACTGAGAATGGGCTAATCCAGGCTGAACGATGCTAGACACGTGTACTTCAGGCTGTGGGCTGACTGAACTTGGCTCCTTGCTTCATGTTGGGTTCTGAGAAGCTCCACATGTGTTCAATCTGAGGCTCAGGCTGAGGGTGTGGCAGCAACCTTGGAAAGCCTCTCATGGTGGATGAGGGACACACAAGAGAGTGAGTAGAAACCTGATGCCTTGGCTCAGAAGTAGCATATCATTCCCAGCTGCATTACACTGGCCAGAGAAAGCCACCCCGTATCAGCGGGCCAGGGGAATACGGTAGAGGGAGCTGCATCTCTGGTAGGAAGAACTGCAAGCAGTGTCTTTGCAAAGGCCATGGATGTAGAATTGTAATACAGGGAGACTGCTAAGAATTGAGAATAATGATCCAATCTACCATGTGAAGTCTGCATTTCCCCCTATCTCACCTATCCCCATTCCTGTGTCAACATACTGCCATCATTTCTACACGTTTGCCTCTACCCACCTTCATCAGAGATGCACAAAGTTACTTCCTGTTAAATTAATGATACTTCAACTCCTGCGTGGGGCACTTACTAGTATCTCTCCTTCTAGAACAGAGCAATCAGAGGGCACCTTCCTGCTTTCAGTTTCTCTTCGCTCCAGCCATTCTGGCCCAACAGCCAGGGGAACCTTTCTGAGGCCTAGATTTTTATCAGTCTGTATCCAGCATGGAAGCCTTTGATGACTCCCATCACTCACAGTACTGAGCACTAAGTCCTTAGCCTGGCATTTCAACTCTAAAGCATTACACTACTTAATTCAACCATTACTTACTGTGTCCTGGCCTGACTGGACTGAGTGCCCTTCCTTTCTTCGTATTGTCATTCTCTATGGCACACCCCTAACAGGCCCTGATCTTCTCCCCAGCCCTCCCACTGGGTTGACCTCCAGATATTCTGTACCAGCCAAGGTTCAACCAGAGAAACAAAACCAGTGGGAGATACATAACAAGTGAATTATTGCAGGGAACTGGCTTATGGAATTGTGGGGGTTGGATAGAAAACTCCAAGATCTGTAGGGCAAGTTGTCAGGAAGGGCACTCATCTCAGGCTAAAGCTGTGGTCCCTCCGTGCTGTTCTTAAAGCCCTCCAATGAATTGGCTCAGACCACCAGACTATTCAGGATAATCTTCCTAAATTAAAATCAACTGACTATGAACTTTAATCATGTCTACAAAATACCACCACAGCAGCAACTGGGTGAAATGCTTGACTGAATAATTAGGAACTGCAGCCTAGCCACATTGACAAATGAAACTGATGATCACAGTCTACCCCTTGTCAACTGGAACCCATACACATCTCCTGAAGCCACAGTTAACCTCTAAGTAAGGTAATAACACATCCATCCCTTCACTTACCAGGTGCAGATGCCATTACACAATCGGAAGCACCCTTTCTTCAGAAGAGGATGCAGTGTATCTGTTGTTTTATGTCTGTACCTTAGATACTGTGATATAAACTTAACTTTTATTAATATACTAGAGGCCCAGTGCACGAATTCATGCACAGGTGGAGTCTGGCCAGCCTGCCCCGATAGGGGCTGATGGTGGCTGGGGGGGGAGGGGGGGAGGGCGGGGGGGAGGTTGACCAGCCAGCCCTGCCCCCATTGGGCAGTTGGCCGGCCATAGTGTGTGTCATAGGGACCGGTTGTTCCGGTCATTCCAGTTGCTTGGCTTTTATATATAGAGATCTTGTATTAGATAATAAGGAGATAAAGAGGAAAAAAAGAAAGCAAAACTCTGTGGCTAATATATGCATAAACATATAACAAAATAAGGAAGAAATACTCATAACAATTGTAGTCTTATCTATGCAACTGGCCACATGGTTTTTATAACTGGTTTTTATAATTGCTTCTACTACCATTCCACCTTCCCTTCGCCCTCAGCCAGTACCTCCACTGGTCATAGTTCTTGCGTGGGGTAATTCAAATCTTCATCCTAAGGGGTCTAGGCCATTAGAAATTCTGCCTGATTTGGGTTATTGTAGTTCTCCATTCACTTCTATCACAGGGCATGGCAACACTAAGAAACACCCTAGGGAATGCTCTGTATTCCAGACACACTTTTCCTTATGTCTACTGTGTAGTAGCAGCTCAGTTTCCCCTTGATAGTCACCCCAACAGGACAGTAACTTCTCCTTTGCCCGTTGATTCAGTGGCAGGAGAAGCCCAAAGTGGGTGGGATGGCAGGCTTCCATTCCAGTTCAGTGGGATCATTCTGGTGGTCTGGTGAAAGCATTCCTCCTTTTGAAACGAAGACCTCCAGACCAACAGAGCATAAGGTCATGGGACCAGGAAGCAAACAGTTGCTAGAAAATCTCTAGGGTAATAGTGAGCAGAGCTATTCTCATTTCCATGCTGATTCCTGGACCCGTGAATTCTGGTGATGAGAAAAACAGCAGCACGTGCTGGATGCTGACTTAGAGCTTAGACAGCCCCATGGAGGACACTGCCCAGCCCTGCAGGTACCGCCTCCTGGACACTCTGTGTTCCAGCCGGCCTGCTGCTTCAGGGAGGCAAGAGTGGGGATGCCAGGAGCTTAGGCCCATCGCCACACTGCATTTCACTTCCTGGATCAGAAGCAACGGTGTGGAATGCCCTGAGAGTGGGCGAGGCATTCGGTAAGTCCATGCGTGGGAACCATGGCAGAAACACTGGGTGCAGGAAAGGCAAACCCACATCCAGCGTCACTGACCATCGTCATTCCAGTCCCATCACCCTTTAGAGCCTGGTTTGTGTTTCCTCCTCTCCACTAAGATATACATAACCTCTCAGACGCCCATCTATTCAGTGGCCCTTACCCACCATCTTCTGTGTGCCGGGTACCCTCCAAGGTGCCAGGGAAAGACACGGTCCCCAACATACATGCATTAGTGAAATGGAGTCAGTGGACCACGCCTGTGTCCTCATGGCCCAGTGGTCACTGTGTGAGCATGCTGCTGGCAGTTTTCTCCACTCAGTCAGACTGGTTGGTCTCGAGAGCATCATGTACATGTCCATACCCATGGCGATCTGCATGCACCAAGGACATGAGATGTTCTGGGGAAATGCTGGGAAGGCCCAGAAAACATGAGGCTAATGGTTTCACAGAAGCCACTTTGCTGGATGGGGCCCTTGGGGATTCGGCCCTGGCCAGGGAGGCAGCAATGTGAGGGATACTGCAGAGGGGCCTTCCCTTCGTCTGCCTGGCCGCCTCGCCACGCTCAGCCACAAAGTCCTTCTACTTGGGCAAAATCTGCCTCCCTTTCTCTAGAACCATGTTGTTTCTGGCCAGCACACCAGCTGAGCCCACCTGAAGGAGGGTAGGGAGCACTGTGTGCCCACAGGCAACCTACCAACCATCCTCCCCAACCACTCCACCTCCACCCCCCACCACAGTTCCTGGTAAAAGCCTTTCTGAGACCAAAGGGAAACACAACCGCTGGTATGTGAAGATCAGAGCTCTGAGCGTAGTCTGTCACTCGCACTCCCCACACTGCGGTGCTCCTGAAAAAGTGGGTGCTCAAGTAGCCACAGAACATCCAAGCAGCCCAGCCCCAGACAGCTCAAGCCGTTCTCACACGGCCTTTTTACGCAAGGCTCTGCCCCCCTGGAGCCTCCGATTCCCATTCCCCAGGCAGCTGGAAGAAAGGGGTCCTCCTGACCATTCCTACAGCCAGTGTTCCCAAGAAGGAGGGGGCAGAGGAAGGCATGTGCAGACCGGCATCAGCAGGCAGCAGTGACAGACGGAACCGTGTCTTCAGGGCCCCGGGGCCTGAGCAGTGGGAGCCAGGCCCGGCGGTCTCGGTCAGCTGTACACCATCCATCTCAGAGCTGCTCAGGCCCTGGCCTGTTGGAGGAGGCCCTCCTAGGCCCTGGTGGGGTGAGGGAGTCAGGCTGGAATGAGCTGGAATGAGCCGGAATAGGTTTCAGGGAGCAGTTTTCTCAGTTCAGTGCCTGACATCCCCGGCCTCGTCATCAATTATGCGGCCGCTTGGCCAGAGCTCGGCAGCACCGTAAACACGCACAGACCCCGGGCGCTGGGAGGTTTGTGCCTCACAAGGCACAGACCATTTGGGTTGCAAGCCGAGCGAAGCCTTGTTTATAGAAACCATCAGCAGCGCCCTGGGTGAGTCAGAGGCCCGTGTCCCAGTGGGCTGGCGGAACCAGGAACCTGGGTGACAGGCTGGGCTACCGTAGGCTGCCCACCTTAGAAACATGTCATTGATGACTTCATGCCTCTTCTGCAGTGGCTGTTTCACTATCCATTACCCATCCAGCTTGGGCAGGGAGGGGGTGGCTTCTCCTGCACCCAGGCTGTGCATGGTTAGATGTCATAGAGTCCATGGCTGGAGAGGATGTGAAAGATTGCCCTGCCCAACCAAGGCTGAGTTTTTTTCAGCAGCCTGTCTCCATTACATTCCTCCAGTCAAAGGAAGCTCTTTACCTGTTCCAAATGGCTTGCGATGATTCGAAATGCCTCTCTTGGCTTCCACCCACTTATTCCAGCTCTGCCTCCTGAAATATGTAAACCACATTTCTCTTCCATAATAAGCTTGTCAGTAAAGCCACCAACTACAATCCTCCTTTGCTCTCTTCTTTCAGCCAAATGTCCCCATCCCTTCAACTGTCAGCCCATTTCTTGTACCATCGAGTTTCTGGCCCATCACCCTCTGGACTCCCTTCTGTTCCAGGAGGAAATAGCCTCCTGTGATGCACTGTCAAGTGTGGCATGGGAGGGAGACGATTAGACAGGAGTTGGACACACTGGGTTGCTAGCCAGGGTCCCTCTATAACAACCTCTGGAACCTATTTATTCACCTAGAAAAGGGGATGATCCAGGTACTGTATGAGGTATCAGTTGTAACTCCAGTGCAGTTACTAGCATGCAGGTGAAGGTAGGCCCACTCTAGGACTGTGTGTTGACCCCAGTATTCTATTACAACTATTGACAAAGAAGAGGCATCCTTTTTGGTACCATTGCTAGGGCCATGGGGATGTGGTCAGTCTTGTGTATCTACTCATTCTAAGAGTCAGCTGTGATTGATTCATCCTATAGATGCAATTGAGGGGGACAAGACCCAGAAGAGAGGCTTGTATGATTGTAGAGGACTGGCAATTCCAAAATCCGATGGGAAGCCTAGAGACTCAAGAAAGAGTTGCAGTTTGAATCCAAAGGCAGTCTATTAGAGAACCAGGAAGAGCTGATGTTACAGTCTGCTGGAAGAGTTCCTTCCTGCACGGAGGAGGTCAGACTTTTGTTTCATTGAAGCCTTCAACTGATTAGATGGGACCCACCTACATTGTGGAGAGCGTTCTGCTTTACTGAAAGGTTATCTATTTAAATGTCCATTTCATCTAAACATATCCTCACAGAAACATCTGAATAATGTTTGACCACATACCTAGGCACCCTGGCCCAGCCAAGTAGACACATAAAATTATCATATCTAGCCTACCTCCCATCCAAGGGCAGGGCACACAGAATGCAAGAGAGACTTGGGATCCAGTCATGTTTAATTGAGATTTTTTTCCCAAAGAACTACAGCAACAACAACAACACAACAACAAACAAACAAACAAAACCTCTCCTCAAACCTTTGGGAATTCCTCACACTCACATTACCTAACGACCATGCCTGATGGTCACTACAGCATGGGCTACAGTGACATGGCACAGCCAGATGTGCCATGTATATACAGTGACATGGCCAGAGCTGATGTATATATGAATATTTAGATGGGGAGACGTGTATAATATGTGTTTTTTAAATTTATAATATAGCATGCATAATGTAATAATCATTTATAATAAAGATATGAATTTACTCACTAAGACATTAACAGCATTCATCTCTCCATATTAGAATCATGGGTCTTTTTCTTCCTTTAACTTGCATGTATTATATACCATTCCCATTACAATCTTGTTCCTCCTGCTAAAATAAGCAATAAATAAAGTTTTTCAAGTCAACAAGATAATTTTTATGTAGCCATTTCTGTCATCTAAAAAATCCAGAAATCTCCAAAGTACACATGGCAGCACCTCATTTGTCTGAGTTATGTTTTGGCTAAATTTAACGAAACTTCTACATGCCAAAGCCTGTGGGTTTTGCTGTTGATGTTCCTATTTTGGTTAAAAAGTGCTTTAAATATTTTTGATAAGGTTTTTTAAAAGCACTTCATAAAAACTGTTAAGTCCTGTGCACACATCAGTTCTTTCTAGAAAACAGCCCAGCCTTAGACACTGGGCACAATTAATTCGTTCTCTGTCTTGTTTACAAATAACCATTACTTTCTCTGCTCTCAGCTGTCACTTCTACTAAGTCCTCAGGGCTCTTATCTTTTCACAATAATTATGTGTCTGAGGCTCCCTGGAGGAAGGAGCATGTCTCCTCTCTGGGGTCATCACATGGAATGTGGAATACCTTTTCTCACCTTATGGTTTACAGGGCATCAATATGTATCAGGTTTCTCAAGCTCGGCACATTTGGGGCTGGATAATTCTTTGTTGTGGGCACTGTTCTGGTCACTGTAGGAGGTTTAGCATCATTACTGGCCTCCAGCCACTAGATTCCAGGAGCAAGCCCCAAGTTGTGACAACCAAAAATCTCTCAAGACGTTGCCGAATATTCCCTGGGGGGCAAATGGCCCCTGGTTGGAAACTACTGCTGTGTTTCACTAACTGTTCATATCCTTTAAATCATAGGGGAAGAAAGGCTGGTCAGAGAAGCAGCTGGAGGGACAGAGAAAGGCAGTGACCCACCTGGTGCTCCCTGTGCCCTCTGATTGGATCTGATTGACGTGTGTGTCTGAAATCCCACACTGCTGCAAGCAGGCCACCCCTCCCAGGAGCACTTTCTGAGACAGGCAGCATGGCAGCCAGTGCTGAGAGGTTGCTGGAAAGAGGAAACCCCAAGATGGTGGGAAAGAGGGTCTTGGTGTTTGCAGAGCATTGGGAAAGCTAAAGGAAAACCAAACTGGACAATAGGTGATGAGGGTTGTGTGGGACCTGGAATGTTGGACCCAGGCCTCAGCTGGGTCAGATCCCCTCAGAGTCAGCCAGACACTCCCAGCACCTTCCTGTTTCCTGAGAGCCGGGCCTGCTGCTTGGGATGTCGGTTAAGCACAGAGGGGTTGGGGGGAAGGAAGGAAAATGCCCTCCCAGATCTCCTCCATGTCCTCCTCTGTCATTCGGTGCCACCTTTAGCCTTGGTGTCAAAAGACGACAGCAGACTCCCAATTTGGAGTTGGGAGCTGATGAAGGGGGGGAGGGGCGTCATGCTTGAAATGCAATCAGTAAAGCTTTGTGGCTCTGAGAGGTGTCCTGGAACCTGAATTCTCCAGTTTTCCCTCCTGAGAACAGCCCATCCTACACATACTCTGAAAATATCTTCCACCAACTCAGACTCGAGCACCTCTGAGGGCTCCCTGCTTTCTGGGAGGTAAATCTCAATGGCACCACGTGATTAAATTCACCTTGGCTTCCTGGCACCAAAGAGGCTCCAGGATCCATAGAGGGAACTCTGCTTGTTTGGGCACTTTACAGGGGTCCAGGCTGTGATGTCATAGCCAACTCTGCTTAGCAGGATCGTTCATGCATTGACTACTAACACCCAAACTCTCAAAGGGGCTGCAGGTCCTTCCACTTGACTGTTCCTAATTGGGGCTGAAGACAAGATGCTTGAGGAAAACATGAAACTTACATGTCAGTAACACAATACAATATCCCAAATTCCCAGACATGTGTTTTATAGCAAAGTCAGGAAACCCTGCAGCGAGTTTTACATAAGGACAAATATGCCCTTGGACTGTAGCCCTGTGAGTGGCTCTTTATTGCGGGGTAGAGGGGGGCGCGGGTAGCTAGACTAGAGGAGGTTTTGAGGAAAACCAAAGCAATCAAAAGACTGAGGGACAGTAATCAAAAACAATTAACTACCTGTCTATCTACACTCATAAAACCATCAAGATTGTGAGCATATACTTCACCCCTCCAAAATTCCCTCTCCTCCCTCCTAGCCCTTCCCTTTTCTCTTTCCCCAGTCTTCAGCAATCACTCAGGGGCCTTCTCTGACTATAGATTCTAGTGTATATCCTAGAGTTTTACAGCAATGGAATCACAGAGTATACACTTGTTTTGTCCGGTTTCTTTCACTCTACACAATTATGTTAAGATTCATCCACGTTGTAATATATATCAAACATCCATTCCTTTATAATGCTGAGTAGTATCCAGTGTAAAGGTACTACAGTTTACCCATTCATTTGCTGATGGACATTTGAGCTTTTTCCAGGTTTTGGCTACTGCGAATTAAGTTGTTATGCAGATTCATTTACAAGTCTTTGTAGGAACATATGCTGTCATTTCCTGTGAGTTAAGACTGAGGAGTGAATGGCTGGGTCATATGGTGGGTGTATATTTAATTTTTTAAGAAACTTACAAAGTTTTACATGGCCATCAACAGTGTGTGAGTGCTCTGGATCCTTCCCATCTCATCAGCACTTAGCATGGGCAATCTTTTAGTTTTAGCCACAGAGTACAAAATGATGTCTTCTTATGGCTTTTAATTTGCATTTTCCTAGTGCCTATTTTCTGCCCATATATCTTCATTCATAAAATAGCCATTCAAATATTTTGTCCAGTTGTTGATTGGGTTGTTTTCTTATTATTGATTATTTAAATTCTTCAAATATTCAGATACAAGGCCTTTATATTCGCTCATTCTGTGGCTTATTTTTTTATTCTCCTAACGGTGCCTTTCAAAAAGCAGAGTTTTAGTTTGACAAAGCCCAGTATATCAGTTAATTTTGATAAGGTCCAGTAGCTTCTTAGATCATAATCATAAAATTATTAATTTATAACAAAGAGAGCTGAGTAGTTTCCAATATCTAATCATCTAACATCTATGCAGAACCTAATACTGTTGGGCCCCATGGAAAAAAAACAAAAGACATGATTTCTGGTTTCAAAATGCTCATTGCACAGTATGGAATGCCTTATTATATTAGATATGCATTATCAGTGTTGTGAGAAAGGATCAAGACGTAATGGAGTTCATAGAAGAAAGGGGAAGAAATCGATACCAAGGTGAAGTGGGAATATTGCACTAGGTCTCACCTTGAACTATCTGAAAAAAAACATTGTTTTGCTTTTGTTTCTGAGGAGGCCATCTTGACCATTTGTTTTCTCCTTTGGGTGGAGGATGAAATATTGGGGGAAAGACCTAACTTAAAGTTAGAGAGGTTTGTATCAAATGTGGAGAGCTTGGCAAGAGAGGATGTCAAGAGGAGGGGAAAAGGATTGAAAAAGACGGGGAAAAAAGATTAGTAGCAAAGAAATATCAAGGGAAGTCTCGCTTATAAAACAGAAATTAATGGATTACAGAGCAAGGACATTAAGGAAGATCTTTAAGAGGTTGTAGGAAATGGGAGAATAAGGGCAAAGCTGAGCTGTCAGGTGGAACATTTTACATAACAAACTACTGGTTAAAGCTAATATAAGCTTTCTATTATAAAGGGCAGGAGACAGCATGTGCCTGAGAGAGATGAAATGAGGGAGAACTTACTACTTCAGATCTGAGCCATGACTCTCATTCCACTAACTTGGCCATGCACCCTACACGACGCTAGGCCGGGCTGTTGTCTGGAGCTTGGTCGCTTCTATAGACTCAGTGCAGAAGCCTCTGTCCATTATGATGTGGGGACGGCACGTGTGTGGTTTTGACTGCAGCATCTTAGGGAGCCGTTTTCATGTTGTATTTACTCTGGAAGTTCTTTCATGAAAAGCACCAAAAATCAGGAGCTATAAACATCGTGTCTGCCACTGAGATGCAGAGCAGAAGTGCACTGGGGTGAGAGTGGGCAGAGCAGGTGCTGCTCAGCAGGGTCATCGGCCCTGGGGTACCCAACAGAATCTGTGCAAAAGGGGAGCTCTTCTCGGTTCCAGCATCTACGGGGCCCAGGCTGACCAAGAGGAATGAGAGCCAGAGGGAGAGACATCGAGCTGGTGAGGAATTCCACTTACAGTGTAAACTGTGTGTGATCACAGATGAAGACAGCATCTGCAGTTTGAATAAAAGCCCAGACACAACATCCCGAAGCAGTGACCACAGGGCAGCGAAGGGTACAGGGGATGGAAAAATGGCACCAAACCACGGGGAAAAGTAGCTGAGCACATGGCAACCGAGGTCTTGTTTTTCTTTCTTCTCAATACTAACATTTTTGAGCACCTACTACGTGCTAGACATTTTATTAGAATATGTTTTCTGTGTTAGATGTCATCTTATTTTTTTTTTGTAAGATATGTTTTTATTGATTTCAGAGACGAAAGGAGTGGGAGAGAGAAATACAAACATCAATGATGAGAGAATCATTGATCAGCTGCCTTCTGCATACCCTCCCCTGGGAATCAAACCATGACCTCCTGGTTCATAGGTCGACACTCAACCACTGAGCAACACTGGCCAGGCCCGGGGTCTTGTTCTTCCATCTCCATAGTGTGACCATCAAAGCTGAACATGTCTGTGCTTTGTTGGTATAAACTGAGCATAAGGTGGGACATATACTTCTTTTCATGCAACAATCTCAATCATTGCAACTATTTTCTTTAGGATTAAAACTACAACTAAACAAAAAGTAAAATATAACAGTGGCTTAAAGAAGACAGAAGCTTGTTTATTTTTTATATAAAAGTTGGGGGCAGATCAAAGGCCAGTATAGAACCCCACTAGTTCAGAGGCCCAAGAACCTTCTAGATCTCCACTTTGCCACCTTTGCAGTGTAGCCCTTGTCCTTGTAATCCAAGTGGCATTTCTGCTGCAGAAGAGAGAAAATGATGGAGAAGAAAGAATAAAGTGTGCACACCAGCTCTATTCAGGAAAGGTCCTGGACAGTATCCAGACACTTCTGCTAGCATCCCATTGGCCAGGACTTAGTCACATGGCCATGCAAGGTATGCTGGGAGATGTGGTTCATGGCAGCCATGCAGTCTGATAAACATTCTATTCCAATGGGAGAAGGAAAAATGAATATTGGGTGATAATCAGTGATCGCTGCCTTATAGACTAATCCTTTATAAAGTTCTAAATTAGGGAAAACACAAAAACGTTGTAATGTGTTGGACCGCATGCTCATGCCCAGTTGCACCTACATTTTTGGCACCCAGAGTATGCACACCAAGTAAATAATTCCCCAGTAAAGGAGTCCCAGGATGGTGTGCAGTGAAGCTGTGACGGCCTCAATTTTAGCACTAAAAGTCCCACATCACGGACAAACCAGGATGGTTGGTCATGCTAGCTATTGACAGGTTACACATCCTTAGGCAAGTTACTCTATCTCTTTGAGTTGTAGTTTCTATATCTGAAAAATGGAAATAATAATAATTCTGACCTTTTATGATTGTTGTGAATATTATGTGGGAATATGTTCATATTGTTTAGCCAAGTATGTGGCTCTGTAAGTGTTAACATTATAATTTAGTGTTACTGTTACTAGAATTGCTATGGAACTGATGGCTGTGTACATTTCACCTGCGTTAACCTTGAGAGAAACCAGGGGCTATCCTAGAACAAGTGGAACTGAAGAGTTGTAGTTTTAAACATATTGTTTATGAATAGCAAGGAGCTACTACTACTGAGAAATTTTCTTTTCAAATTTAATACAGATTTCCAATTTCTCTTCTTTCACTTTCTTTGTATACTAATCATTTCTTTTTCATTGTCATGAGATCAGAAATGAGAATATCCTGTGAACAGTCACATAACGTAATTGTCTGAAGTGTTATAATAAATTTGCTTTTAAAAGGTAATTTCAGGAAGTTTATAGGAAAGATAGGGAAATTTTTTTCTTAATATTCCTGTTTTGATTCTTTCCTTATTCCAAAAATATTTAATTGTGCTGTTATTAGTTGTCAAGCAACATGCCGGGTGCTGGATTTACAAGACTGAAGAGGCTCAGTTCCTGTCTTTAAGAACCGCACTTGGGAAGATGGGCCTATAAGAAAATGTGGGTCATTAGGCAACAAAGACTGAGATGGAGGTACTCACCAGGATGGTGAGAAACCCTCCATTTACCTTGTAGATTCAGGTGGAGTCTCTAAAAGAAGTGATAGGTGAGCTACCTCCTACAGCCCAGGGGGAGGCAGAGGAGGAAGATCTAGGTAAGTGGCTGCCTGTAGGCAAAGGCACTGACTTAAAAACCCCAGCCATCTACCAACTGTTGGTTTCTGATGACTTGGAGCAGCAATTTTCAACTGCTGTGCTGTAAGAATTTTTAAAACATGCAATACCTGGCCATTTAGTCAAGGGCACTGACCTCTTTTCCCTTAGATTGTCAAATAAAAAAATGACAACAGCCAACACAACAAGAGCCACCTGGCATGAATGAATCAAAATTATACCTTTTTTTAAATCAAATCAGCAGAAAATATATTTTTTGATGTGCCGCAGACTTTTAGTAGTTTATGTGAGCCATGAGATGAAAAAGGTTGAAAATCGCTGATTTGGAGGGGGGGGGGGGGCTTGTTTGCAAACTCATCCAACAAATATTTGCTGAGCACCTGTTACATGAATGGCACCATTAAATACCATTTACACTGTATATACATACACAAGGCACAGAGTCTGTCCTGGAAAAGCTTAGGGCTTAGAAGAGGAAATAAGATGTACACAGTCAATGCAAGATCTGTATGGACAGAATACGTGTCCTCTCAAAACGCATGTGTTGAAGCCCTAACCCTAGAGGGGCTGTATTTGGAGACGGGACTTCTAAAAAAGTAATTAAGGTTAAATGAAATCATAATAGCCGGCTTTTGATGCTATAGGACTAGTGAAGGGAAGACACCTGAGAGCCCCTCCTCTTTCTTCTTTTTCTCCTCCTCCTCCTCCTCCTCCTCCTTCTTCTCTCTCTCTCTCCCCTGTCCACCCCCCCACCCCTCCAGGAACTGAGGAAAGGTCATCTGAGGATATAGAAAGGAGAGAAGGTAGCCATGTGTAAGTCAGAAAGCAGGTCATCAGCACAAACTGAATTGGCTGGAACCTTGACCTTAGACTTCCTCCAAATATATTTCTACTGTTTAAGCCACCAGTCTATGGTATTTTATTATGGCAGTCTGAGCAGACGAAGACAGTGTCATAATGTACCCGAAGGAGAAAGAACAAAGTAGCCTTGAACTAGGAGGAGGAGAGAGAATGACTGGGAGAGCAGAACAGACTTGCTGGAGAACGTGACCTTGAGCTGAGCCTTAAACACTTGGAACCACTTAGATTTAGGTGAAATTGATAGTGAAGACCATTCCAGCTTAAAGAAGTGTTATGGGCTCAACAGGCAATAGGAAAACACATATCTTCCATTTGTCTGGAGAGTCTACCATTAGCAAGTGATATCGAAGAGCGTGGGACATACTGGGCCATGCTGGGAAGGGCTTTGAAAGTCAGGATGAAGACTGTGGGCTTCATTTAGCATGCACTGAGGACACACCACCAGTTGTAGACAAATGGAGTTTCATTCAGCATGATGCCTTTAGCAAGCAATCGGGAAATCTCAGAGCGGCTCCAGCCTGGAAGGCGGCAGCGGTATTGGTGAGAGTACATGAGGCGCCACCTGGGAGAAAAGGTGAGAGAGATCCTAAGGAGGGGGCATTGACCGGATTTTGTGGCTGTTGGATAGGGATGAGAGGAGAGTAGGAAATAAATATTATAACTGAGAGTGGAAAGTAAAATATGTTTATAAAATCAATTTTCTGATTTGTCAATCTCTAGATTGCTTCCTCCTACAACAGTCTCATCTTGAAATGAGGAAACTGAAGATGAATGGTGACCACCAGACCCCAGGACTTCAGCTCATTCTGTTATGCCAAGCTGCCACCCAGTTTCAAGCGATGAGGCCACTAAAAGTCACCATGTGACCAGGTCAGGAATGGATTTTGGGGCAAAGGTAATGCTTCCCTTCTGGATCACTTGAGTTTGGGTGGCCCAACCAGTGGGAAACTGCCACTATCTTTCAGAGTTCAACTGAGAAAGTAGAACCGGAGGCATAAGTGCTTAGAACACTCTCATGGAAATAGGAGAAGACCAAGCCGTTAGGATGTGGGAGAAGGAATGAGATATGTAGGAGGAGACTGAGAAGGTTTAGAGGAAATGATGTAACCAGAATAATGTCAGATCAGGGGCATGTGAGGAGGGAATTTTAGAATAGAACCATGGCCAATTGTGTCTATGACTGTAAGTTCTAGAAAGTGAGGACTGAAAAAAGAAGCATTTATTATGAGCTTGAGGGGCCCTTTTCCCTGGAGAAGAGCATAAGCAGCTATCTGCTTGAAACCATGTTGGATGGCTTACCTCTTCCCTTGCCTGAGGAAGAAGTTTGGGCCAGGTGAGTGCAGGGCCCTAGGATGAGTTCATTCTTCTACCCTTGGAGGTGACAAAAGGTGAGTATAGGAGGCACAGTGACAGGCCTGCACTCAGGGCAAGTTCTGGAGAATGTTCCAGTTGAGGAAAGGTAGACACAGATGTCAAAGACCTCGGAGGTGCACGGCATTGCTTCCAAAACACGTCCTCTCCTCACGGCTGGAGCCACAAAGGTCTAGAGCAGAAGGTGCAAGCTAGTGGCCCTGGGACCACAGGTTATATGCAGGGCGACTTTTTTGGTTGTTTGTTGACCCTGAGGAACTCTGGCAATCCTGGGCCTACATCCTTGTCTGGCAGCGTGTGCCGGAGCTGCCAAAATTATCCGGGCATCCATCTCATCGATGCTGTCTGCTGGCTTGTGAGACCTCAGAGTTTTCTATTCCTGATCTCCATTGAGCCATTTATTTGACAGAGGGGAAACTGGGTCCAGAGGAGGGCAGGGATGATGGGTGCTCTCCCTGTAACAAGCAGCATCCTGCTTCTGCTCCATTTGGATGTTTAAGCGCTGAGAGGCACTCAGTGACTGCTGTGCAGTGACCAGACATCTTTGCCCCACGCCGTATGGACACAGGCCAGAGACCAACACGCGGCCGGAATCCCAGCCAAGGCCCCTTGCCTCAGGGCCTTGACCACAGCACCCTGTCCTTTTCGTCCATGCAAGTCCTGGACTGATAAACAGCCCAGGAGGAGAGCACAGGCCTAAATCCCACATCTGTTTGTGCCTTTCTCCCGGCCTGTTCTTTTGAGGCGGAGGCAAGTCAACTCAAAACAACAAAAATATGCTTCTACCGAATGAGATCCTGGAGTTTCTCTAATAGGCAGGTTGGGAAAAATGAAAACGCTAATTACTTGAGGGAAAGCATGGAAAATGAGTCAGCTGATTGGGTCACCAGGCAGCCAGTAGGAGCTGATTTTTTTTTTTTTTTAGAGGATAATGACTTATTCTAGGGGATTTCAGCCGTGCACACACAACAAAAATAATTTCAAGTGTCTATTATGAAAATCCCATGCTGCCAAACATCACATTGGAAAATTAATGTGACAAGCTGGAGGCCCGTTTGCCCCAAGATCAGAATACAATGCACACTCCCTCTCCAGGAAGTTTCTCAAGGTGAAACCAGAACCAAACTGGAGAAGCTAGAGGGGCAATGCCCCAAGGGTGGATGGTGGACAGCAGTCAGCCAGAAGGCCATGCTGCCCTCTTTGGGCACTTAACCAGCCCCAGAGTTATCGGTGACTGTACGGAAGCTGGTGGGCCGCACAGGAACTGATTGTTCTTCCTCTCATTAAGGAGCTGGCCCTGCCACTGGGAGCCCTGCCGCCTGGCTGTGATTTGGTGCAGCTCCTAGGTAGGGCCTGCACATGCTGGATCTTTCTAAGGAGCCCAGAGGTGGTTTGGGGTTCACACAGACATTTTGACTTCAGGAGCCTGGATCCCAGGGCCCAGGTTCTCACTCGCTGGCCAGTGACGGAATTAATGAAGCCTGGCAGCCCTGTATTCAGGGCACACTCTGGTCCTTTACAGCTCTTTGTCTGTAGCCGGGCTCTTGTCTTTCATTGCTGGCTGCCTCCCCGTCTCTGGGGCTGATGCGCAGCCAGATAGCAGTATATCAGCGCAGGCGGGCAGAGGGGCATGGGGAGTCCGAGGGGGAGGGGGAAAGTGCCTGAGCGAGCCAGCCTGGCTTATTATTCCTTCACTCTCAAACAAAACAAAATCATTGGCCTGCCAGGGTCATTAAGGACCCCCGGGTTGTCATAGAAACGACCTTTGGGGCCCAGTGGTTGTTAATGCATGAGTGACTGCCTGCATTGTGTGCTTGGGGAGAGGTCAGAGTTTTGTTAGTGGCTAAAGAAAGAAAGAAAGAAAAAAGAAAGAAAGAAAGAAAGAAGAGAGCTAGCACAAAGCCCAGGATTGGGCAGCTGACAATCAGAAAGAAGGCTGGACGCTGCCTGTAGTGCCAATTCAGTGTCTGGGACAGTGACATCCCGTGCCCTGCACATAGTAGGTGCTCAATAAATGTCTGCGAAGATGAATGGGCACATTGCTCTGGTTTATTAGCAATTCCATACCCCTGCCCCAGGGGCCACTTTGACAGTGCTCTCCCTGGGAATATTTATTTACTTTTTTATGTTAAACTTAAGGTGCCTTGGGTGCTTTTCATTTTAGTACACATCATTTTATTTATTTATTCCTTTATTTTAAATTTTATTTTCTGTTATCGCTTACATTCAATATTATTTTGTATCAGTTTCAGGTGTACAGCATGGCGGTTAGATGATCATATACTTTACAAAGTGTCTCTCTACACACACACACACACACACACACACACACACACACACACACACACACACCGTATCTCTAGTCGCCGAGAGTATAGCTAGGCAATGTCTCTTGTCAGGGTTCCGGTCCAGATCAGCAAAGTTATGTACGAGCTTTTGGGAGAGCGCATGCGTTTTCATCTTGGATGGGATCATTTTATGACTGCCAGGGAGCCAGGAGGAGCTCGTTGGGAGTGGGTGGCCAGAGGCTGCTGTAGAAGAGGAACAGGAGAGCAGGGTCCACACAGCAAGCCTTAGCTTTACAGGTGAGCCTTCAACCCACCTCCTAACCAGGGGGATGGGTGTCTCCTGCCAGGTGTGCTCTGAACACCAACTGGCCGGTGTTCAGAGAGCTGGCCCTGGGGCTTCCCCAGGTTTCCCGGGGCTCAGGGTCTTGTGTTTCAGAACCAGTGCTGCCACTTGCTCACTGTGTGTCCTCTTGCATGTCCTCACTGTCTCAGGTTCCTCATCTGTAACATTGGAGTTGGGCCAGGTGATGCCCACAGCCCATCCCAAGCCCGCTCTTCTCCATGGCAAGACTTCCCTGCATTTAGGACTTAATTTTCCAGGTGGGAAGAAAACCTTTTAGGGAGGTTCTTTGGGTGACTCCAGGGCCATTTGATCTGAGGAGACTAAACCTGGTCACCTTCTATGGTGCCTTCTGCCCTCCTTCCAATGAGGAACCTTCCCAAGATCTGATACCGGCTAGGGTCTGACTAGATAAAACAAGCATGCCGGGGCTAGTCTATTTTTCAATCTCATAGGCCCTGCTCCCTCCCTGGAGCTGGCACCCCTCAGGTTAGCTACAACACATGGCTGGTTATAGGGCTTGCACCCTGAAACCCATGTGGGGCTTGGACCTATGACCTAGGAACTGGGAGACATAGCCGCTTAGCATCAACTGCCAGTGTGACTTGCTTTTACACTGGGTGCCAGGGACCAGTCTGCTGTTCTTCCTACTAGCCTGGCAGATTCTCAGATTTTGTTCAAGGAGACTACACTGCCATTCACAGAATCCCATCATTGGCTCATGGGTTCAAGAGCATAGCGGCTGCAAAGCCCAGCTCTCTGATGTGGGCCAGGCATAAGTGAACACATCAGCTTGGTGAATCTCGCTTGCTGTTCGGTGAGCACTTTGTAGGGATTCTTGATGAACGTGCCTATCACAGAATCAGGGATGAAAGTCCCAGTGCATTTCAGGCAATCAATAAAAAATTATAATACTATGATTTCTGGATTTTGTGATGTTTGAGGTTCATGTCAACTTTTAAAACTTTGTGCTTTCTTATTTTCTCATTTGAAGTAAATATCATTTCCTAGAAAAAAGAAAACAGAAGTGTCCCAGCAGAGAGGGCCAGGATGACAAAGGATGCTCTCATTCCCTCAGCACTGAGTGTGGTGCCTGCCCTGAAGGAGCAATGTGCTATTGGAGTACATGTTCGATTTCATCTAATTATTTTTTTAACCAGTTAACTACTATGTGTCCAAAATGAAAACCATCCCCACACGCCACGATATTTTGAATTTAATTAAGAAAAATCAATTTGCAATAATATTATAAAAATAAATATATTACTCACAATTCAGGTGTTCTTGAATATTTTCAGCTGAAAATTCTCACAAAAAATGATTTTAAAGTTGGTCAGGGCTGCCATTTAGGGAAAACATTTTCTTTTTTATAGACGTGCATGGCATGTGGGGAAGGTCCGCTGCTTGCATCTATAGATGCTTATGGCATACAATGGGTTGAATATGTTTTTACTGATTTTATTTTAAAAAATATTTTCTATTGATTTGTAGAGAGAAAGGAAGTGAGAAGGGGAGATAAACGTGGATCAGTTGCCTCCTGCACACCCCCTACTGAGAATTGAACCCTCAAACCAGGTCATGTGCCCTGACCTGGAATAAAACCAGCAACCTTTTGGTGCACGGGATGACTGCCAACCAACTGAGCAACACTGGCCAGGGCTTTCAGTTAATTCTTATAAAAATGCAGGCAGCTATGATTCCCCTAGGACGGCTGAGGGATCAGACTAGAAGGAGCATGCCTGGTCCAAGGGCACAGTCACTGAGAAAGGGGCAGCACTAGAACCCAGACCCACAGCTCCAAGTCTGCTGTGATCCTGTCTGCAGTGCTGCCCAAGTCCACCGTTGACTGAGCATCAGAGAGCGGAGATGCTCAATTGCATAAAAAGTTATATTCAGCCAGATTCAGTTTACCTTTGTTCTTGTTTCTAAAGTCTGTACAACTGGTCTGTGTAAGTGCGGGCTGCAGCCTGACACCCAATCCACTGTGTGTACTCAGAAAGCAGGCTTTCTCTGAGTCCAGCATCTTCTCTTCCCTCCTAACTGGTTTCAGAGAGGGAGAGATCTGTGCCCAGCTTGGACTCCAGCTCAAATCCCTCTCCAACCTGCCACATCCTCCACGTGGCACGAAACGCCAAACTGACAATGGAAGGTTTTTCTCTTTTCAACAACTGCATCTTCCCACCTCAATGAGGACACAGAAATCTCTCAGAGTTTCCTGGGTTCACGGAAGTAAAGAGAATCCAGGAGCAAAGCATCATGGCTGACGGGGCTGGGGGTAGGGCTGAAGCTGAGGCTGCTTCGAGGTCCCACAGAGACTTGGGACCAGTCACTTCCCTCGCGAAGTCTGTTTTTACTCTTCTAAAGAGTAAGGGAACCTGGAGTTGAAATGCTCTAAATTCTGAAGCATGGATTCCTGTAAAGGTTGATAAACTGCAAAATATTTGTCTTTAATGTAGTTTAACACTAGGTTATAAAAGAGAAGAGTTTCCTGGGAAAATGAGCGTCATACTAAACCAGCAGAACTGAACAGAGTATTTTACTTTGCATTAATGTGTTCCCTCAGGGATGAGGATAAAACCCAACATGATAAAAAATGTCTTGAATATTTGCATATAAAATATAGAATATTTGCATATAGGATTTACATAAAGCATGATGCTTATTTCCCAGGTGGGAAGGGAAGAGCTAATAACGTCCTGAGTGCTTCCTCCATCCCAGGTGCTTTTCATATGGCACCAACTCTTCAACAACCCAAGGACCCGTCTCATGTTCCTTCCAGCCTAAGACACTGAGCTCCGGAGCAGTGACTTGCCCAAAGTTACATGGTACCTTGTCAGTTTCCTTATCTCCTTATAACATCTTTCCCTCCTGCAACTTCAGAGGATGGGCAACCACAGGACGTAGTAATGTTGGAAAAGTGGAGTTAAACCCCAAGTTTTTACTCATAGTCCTCTGTAAAGTGCGAGTTTTGGATGAGGTGTCCTCTAAGGTTCATTTCACTTTTAAATCCAAATTTGAGTTACTTATTTAAACAGCAGTTATTCTGAAGCACAACACACCCAAGAGATATTTCTGGAAAAGCACATTCCATGGTCAAATATGTTTGTAAATTGTTATTAATTATATTCCCAACTAAAGACCTACAATGCAAATTGTATGATATCAAAAGTTCTGAAATAAAAGTCTGTATAGCCATTTAATCTATTTCCTGGGCATATTGGATTTTGGACTTCTTTTATTCCTACTTAACATTTATGAACATTTGGTGAAACTACTTTGCTATTTAACACACTTGGGAAACAGTTCTTGCCTCCCATCCTTCCCTTGGAGAGTATAAAAGCACTGGGCTCCAGAAAGGGCCATGGGCAGGGAGAGGGAGTGGGAGGCTAACCAGGGCTGTGTCCTGAACAGAACAGATATTGCTACAGCAGTTTCTGAAACTTTGATAAGCAAAAAAAATATTTTGATACTGTCTCTATATTTATATATAAACCCATTTATACATGAAGACAAAATGTGATGGTCCTTCTGGTTGTTTGTTGTATTGTTGTTTTGTTGCAACCCAGGTACATTCCCTTGACCAGGAATCAAACCTGTGACCCTTCGGTGGGCGGGCTGGTACTCTAACTACTTAACAACACTGGCCAGGCCCTTCTATTTTGATTAGTTCCTTTGAGGGAATCTCCCTCCCTTGTCCTTTTGAAAAGTCAATATAAAATAGCATGTTCACAGTGCCTGTTATTTATAGAATTATTCCCTGGACTTCACCTAGTTAGTCCTTATGTATCCTTTATGTCATGGCTGAAATGTCACTTCCTCCAGGATGGGCTTCCTGACTGATCTGGTCTGCTGCTTCTGCTTCCATGACAACCTGGAGTACTTTATGAGAACAGTTGTCAGGGCTGATAATTACATATGTAAGTGGTTCTTTTCTTAATGTCTGCTTCTCCCATGAGACTGTAAACCTCATGGGGACAGGAGCCATGCCTGTCTTACTCATCCCGTACATGCAACACCCAGCACAACCGGCAATAGCAGAAGCTAAAAGAAAAATATTTGTTGGCTGAGTGAATGAATGAATGAATTCCCATGCTAAGAAGTAGGCCTCCTTTGCTTGGGCCCTACATCAATCCTGTGAGATCCTTTACTATCAACTTTGATGTTGCTCTTCTATTTAAACTTCATCTCCCCCTCCAAGTCTAATGTATGCTCTGGCGTCTCTCATCTCCTGACCTCAGCTCCCTGCTGGCACCCTTGGCAACATCACTCACAGACCACTAGATAACGCCCAACCATCACAGCCACCACGACCCATTCTCCATCCACCCCATTGGGCCTGATCCCAATCATCTATATGGCAGGTGGAAAGACCACCAAAGGGGTTTCTGATTTGTTACCTATAAATAAAATCATTGACTTTTCAACATCAAAGCTACCTTAAAGGCCATTTGTTCGACTTCATCTTTTGTCCAATGAAGAAAGTAGCAATCAGACAAGGCAGGTGACGTGACCTTGGGCAGAGAGTAGGATGAAAAGAAGTCTCTGGCTGTCCCTTCAGGAATCCATCCTGTGTTAGCATTCATTTCAAAACAGCGTCTGCTTATTGTTGTTTTTAAAGTGAAAATTCTGATACATGCTTGACATTTCAAAAGTTTCTAAATGGACTCGAAGAGTATCATAACACTACAAATTTGTACTGTTACTTAGACCCATGTTTTATATGAGGAAACAACATTATAATAGCCATGAAATGAGTAAGTGGTGCTGGGGGGCCTGCTTGCCTCCAAGTCCGTTGTCCTCACTCTGTGAGCCCCAAACACATGGAGTCATCTCACACTGTGGCAGCTGTGGGTCCTCTGGCAGACCACAGGCTGCTCAAAAAGAGAGAGTAGGGGAGGGTGGGGGTACGGGGGAGAGATCAACCAAAGGACTTGTATGCATGCAATAAGCCTAACCAATGGACACAGACAACAGGAGGGTGAGGGCATTAGTGGGGGGGATGAGGGGGGTAATTGGGGAATAAGGACACATATGTAACACCTTAATCAATAAATAAATTTAAAAAAAGAGAGAGATCACGTGCTATTTCTCTTTGGTGACACCAGTTCCTCGCTCAATATATTAGCATATGATAGGCCCTAAATAAACCTTTAAGGGATGAATAAATGACTGAGAAATGATAAATAATTAACTGAAGCAGCAGTTAGCTCAGCATGCTTCCCATAAAAGATGGGTAGGGTATGGAAGAGAAAGCTGTACATTTATTTAAAAAATTCATAGATGCTGAAGATAAACATTTACCTCCTTAAGTTGAATGAACTTACAGAGAATAATTTGTTTTATTGCAAATGGTTTGAATATAAAAATATGGATATATCTTATTGAAACAACCTGGATTTGGGTATAATTGCAGTGATATGTTACTCTCCCAATTGGAATCTAGAGACGGTGGTGGAAGGAAGGTAGCAACCACTGAGGGACCTATGTTCTTTTCTTACCATTAAACTCAGTACAACCAATACACACAAGTGTGTGTGTATACATATGTGTAGTATTGGCTAAATGATTTGCGATGATGGTATGAAAGGACAGATTGTCAAAGAATGAATAGGAAGTACAATTTTCAGGCTTTTGGATTTATATTAACCCTCCCATAGAGGTTCTCAAGAAGTAGTTTTAATCAATGTAATATGACTAGTAATTAATGCATTGACTGCTTCCAAAGTGCCCTCTTTGTCCTTTTTAAAAATATAGCTTTAAGCCATCCTTTGTCATGACATTTGTCACTTGCTCAAACCAGCCTCTTTTCCATCTGTATCCCAAGGTGAACCTTACCCAAGCCCCAGCATGTGAAGCCCAGGAACTGCAGACAGAGAAGGCACTTCAAGCGAAGTTGTATGACCTATAGCACAGCACCCTGCCTCTCGGGATTGCGAGGAACAATGATGGTAAAGCATGGAACATGATAGCACATTGCTGGGCACTCAGTATATGCTTAAACTGCAGCAACTTCCTATTAAAGCCTGGGGTTGACAGGGGGAGGGGGGGGGGAGCTGAGCCCAGGCTGCACGTGGGAAAGGCGGGCTGCAAGAATGGTCTGTGGACCAGATAATGTTCATTTCCTCCAGGTCTCCTGGGATTGTTTTGGTAATTACTCCAGCTTCTTCAACAGCTTGTGATTTGTCCGGGACCAGGGAACCTGGATTTGCACTGCATGATGCATAATTCATATGGCATGGACAGCAATTATGAGCTAATTGAGGGCTGTAATGGTTAAAGAAAGGATCCATTATGAGGAACATAAGGGATGTTGGAAGGAAAGAAGCTCTTGCATCTGTGGAAGCTTGTTCTCCTAACTCAGCTTTCTTTAAGATGACTCTAATGTCTGTTGAAGGGCACAGCATTCCTCCTGCAAAGGGTCCTGGGGGTTGGGGCAGGAGCTGCCACCCCTGCAGGAAGAGGGCTCAGGGTGGGTTAGGGTCAGCTTCTTTTTCTCATGCTCTTGTGTGGTTAACCTTCCAGGGCACCTTGCCATGTTGACACAGTCCTTGGGTTAATATGATTAGAGGGGCGTACTGTTTCCATAACCATAATTTCTGAGTTAAAATCAGGCCCACCTCCTGCAGGGAGAGACCATCTGGGAAATATACTTTGGTGAAGAATGATTGGAATTTCCAATATGTAGTCATACTTTGGTGGGATTACAGGACGGCCTAATTTCCTGGAAAATCCAGGAGCTGGGCTATCAAATTATAAAGAGCTCTGGGCTGGTAGCAATAAACCTTGGCTCTGTCTATGATTACATTATCCTCTTGCTGAAAGGCCCTTGGAACATCACCACTGCTCTCTGGGCCTCAGCTTCTCCATCTGTGCAATGGGGAAATCGGGTAAGATGGACTTCTGAGACCCTCCCAATTCTGAAGCACTCTGTTTCCATGCATCACACCCTGCCCTTCTGACTTGAGATTTTAAACTACCTTGAAAGATCAGCCTTTGTTCTCTGGGACCAACTTTATATGCCTTAAAACTAAGAGAATGCCCACTGTGTGACTGTCACATGAGATATGAAACTTACTTTTTAATTGGCTGTGAGGAGATATCTAAATAAATCACTTTTCTAATGGCTTCTATTACAAAGTTAGGTGTATATCTCAAAATACTAAATTGAAGCTATTTTTTAGGGGAAAAGCTTGTGCCAGCATCTGTCCCTCTGGTGTGCAGGAGGGTGTGGTAGTTGAATCACAATGTGCCATGTATGCTTTCTTATCTTTCCAGCACCCAACAGGCCTTCTCTTGTTTCAGAATTGCTCCATATTTAACCTTTTCTTTTTCTTCCTTTTTTGTTAATCCACACCCGAGGATATTTTTTCCCCACTAACTTTTAGAGAAAGTAAAAGGGAGGAAGGGAGAAGGAGGAGGAGGAGGAGAAGGAGGAGAAGGAGGAGAAGGAGAGAGAGAAAGAGAGAGAGAAAGAGAGAGCATCAATGTGAGAGAGACACATCCATCGATTGCCTCCCACATATGCCCTAACCAGGACCAGGGATCGAACCTGCAATCCAGGTACATGCTCTTGACCAGGAATCAAACCAGAGAGCCTTTGATGTGTGGGCTGATGCTCTAACCACTGAGAAACACAGGCCAGGGACATAATTCATATGGCACGGACAGCAATTGACTTTTGAGTCTGTATTTTTCAGTTCATCCTCAACCAAGGATTTTCACATAAATAGTTAATATCATAGGAAGCACTTCCTAAACAAGCTGGCTCTACTGGTAATCCCCATGCCTCCTTGGGCTGGGCTGCAATATTGCAGTTCACCAGTAAAGGTTGCTTTCTGACTCATGGTATACACACAACATAAAGATTCAAAACTCATCTTATCTAATAAAAGAGTAATATGCAAATTAACCGTCACTCCACAACAAAAATGGTGGTGCCCATAGCCACAAGATGGTGGCACCCAGTCCTCTCAGGCCCGCTGGAGTCACCCAGTCTCAGGGAGGGCTGCCACTAAGAGCCGGCAGCATAAGCAGCTTGGTGGAATGCTGTCCAGAGGTCCTCCTGACCCTTTATAAAAAACAAAAACAAAATCACTCCCTATGGATTGATCCCACACACACAAACCTGCATCCTCGGGTCTGAGCCTTGAAGGTGCCCGCACCCCCATGGAGCGATCCCTTCCCAGCGGCAGCCCGGAGTCTCAGCTTGGGAGGGGCACGCACCCTCACGGAGCGATCCCCTCCCTGCGGCAGCCTGAGGTCTCAACCACTGAGTCACACCAGCCAGGTAGATTTGTAGGAATCTTAAGTGTTTCTTTTTTTAAAAAATATATTTTATTGATTTTTTACAGAGAGGAAGGGAAAGGGATAGAGAGCTAGAAGCATCCATTAGAGAGAAACATCGATCAGCTGCCTCCTGCACACTTCCCACTGGGTATGTGCCCCCAACCAAGGTACATGCCCTTGACTAGAATCGAACCTAGGACCCTTGAGTCTGCAGGCTGACGCTCCATCCACTGAGCCAAACCAGTTAGGGCTGTCCAATATGTTAAAGAAAAACCCCTATCTAATAAGGAGGGAATATGCAGGGGAGGGCATTTGGGGGTGACTGGGCTGTCAGGGGAGGGCAGTTGGGGATGATCAGGCCAGCAGGGGAGCAGTTAGGTGTTGATCAGGCTGGCTGGGGAGTGGTTGGGGGTGATCAGGCTGGCAGGCAGAAGAAGTTAGGGGCAATCAGGCCGGCAGGCAAGTAGTTGGGAGCCAGCAGTCCCAGATTTGGAGAGGGTGTGGGTAGGGCTGAGGGATACCCCCTCAATGCACGAATTTCGTGCACCAGGCCTCTAGTAGAATACTAAAAGTAGAAGAGATCATAGTGATTGTTCTGTCCAAATAGGCATTGTGACTAGTTTTCAGCTTTATCATATTTGGAAATTAGACATTCTATAGAGTAATCTGCTTAACCTGAGGAGAGCCATCACAGACTCTAATGCAGCTGGCTTGCACACTGTTTAGTCATTTAAGCCAAGCACCTGGCCACTCTGCATGCCTTTTGAATAACGAGGACACTTAGCGTATTCAAGGTGGAGCTGTGTTATTCTCTGCCTGTGGTGCGAATGCGGCTGTTGATACCAAATTGGATCTTTCGCCTGCAAGGTGAGCTGTCAGGTCTGTCAGTATTCACACCAGCTCCGGCCCTCATTTCAGAGCCTTTCAAATGGGTTCTGCCCAAAGTAATTGACCTCCTGTGGGCTAAGGGTTTCTTTCTTTTTTGCCCTTCAAATAGCTTTCCCAACAATTTAGGAAATCCTTCCCAACTTCAAGAGAATGAGAGAGATGTGTGGGTCTACTTACAAAGACGTGTTTTGGGAGAGTCAGGGTCACAGTTGGAATACACCAGACAAAGGCAATTCATACTTGCCTTGAAGAATAGGCAACAGTAGTCCACAGTTGATTTTTCATATCCTTGTTTTAACTAGAACCGTAGGCGAAGGCTCCAGAAGACACACTCGTTCCCTTAGTGCATCACATTCTCCACGTAGGATGCACAGGGGTAGAGATGTTCTGCTTGCCCCGCCGGCTCCTCTGGACACAAGGATGGATGGCCTCTGGGAGCCACATCCTGGGGAGAATAGCCACTCGGCAACACCCCACGTTCAATCTTTATTTTGGAGTCTTCCTGAGCAAGATGTCTCCCTAAAACAAAGTCGCCATGCTGCTCCAAGGGCTAATTAGACATGGCCCAGAAAAAGCGATTTCTTTCTGCCTTAAATTTTGGGCTTTTCATTCTGAGTAACTGTTGACCTCTGCCAAATGGACTAAGATAAATGCACACTCCTAAACTGAATTCCCCTCATTCTGTTCCCAGCTTCTATTTCTCAGTTTTTCAAAAAAAAAGAGGATACTCTTTGGAACTGCTGCTTTCTGCAAATTGGACCTTGATGTTTGTCTCTCTGGTTTGGGGGCCAGGCATCTTGGGAAGGAGGTGGATTCAGGCCCCTGCCGATGAACTTCTCTTGAAGACATTAAGATCAATTCCATCTCTCTCCTTCTGCCCCCAGTCAGATTGAACATCTTTATTGTGAAGCCGGCCACTGTGTTCTGGCTTCTTCATTGAGTTGTCCAAAGCGACACCAAGATCTTTTCCCACAAAGGTTACACGTAATTCAAAATCCATCAGCTTGTGAACACTTTAAATTGTGCTCTTCAATGAAATTCATCTGCTGTCATGTTACTCATTTACTTGGTTTTCCAAGATCCCTCTTGGTTTCCTCATAAAATACGGTGCCCTGGTCTTTGCTGCCTTACAAATGTTGAAGCATCAGCAAGCTCCCAGGTTCTGTTAACTGTGCTATGGAGGATGTCTTCAAAACCCTTTATTCACTCCATTCGTGGAAGCATTCACTTAACTTGCACTGAGCTTCAGGTACGTAGGGGGCAGGTCATGAAGAGAGGCTCATTCTAAAGGTTTCTCTGACCGCAGATGCTGAGAGACTGGTAGGTCCCCTTGTATGGGCCCCCCATTAGCAACTATCCATGGGATTCAGATAATATTTTTCAGCTTTGTAAACACAGGAGACTTCTCAACAAATTGCTCGTAGGGTCTCTTTAGGAAAAGCACCTGAACGTGGGCAGAGGAGATGGATTATTGTGGCCCTTGCAAATTGTTTCGCAAGTGTCTCCAAAACCGTAGAAATGTGTTTTCATTTACAAAATAAGCCATTTAGTACTTTGCGCTTTAAAATGTACTTCTACATATACTCGAGCCTCATAATAAGCCTGTCAGCTATCATTAGCCCTTTTCTCATCTTTACAGTGCTTATAAGCACCTTGACCAAGGTCAGACAGCTAGCAAGTCATGAACCTTGGACCAAAACCTGAGTCTTCTCTCCACCTAACCCATGCAGTATAGTATCCCATTGCATTCTCCAAGCTGTTCTCTCTCTCTCTCTCTCTCTCTCTCTCTCTCTCTCTCTCTCTCTCTCTCTCTCTCTCTCTCTCCTTCTCCCTCTCTCTCCCTCCCTCCAGCCCCTGGCAACCACCCATCTACTTTCCATTTCTATGAATGTGATTATTCTATGTGCCTCATGTAAATGAAATCATATAGGATTTGTTTTTTTGTGTCTGGCTTATTTCACTTAGTATAGTGTCCTCAAGTTCATCCATGTTGTAGCATGTGTCAGAATATTTTTAAGGCTTAATTTACTGTTGTGTGTACAGACCACATTTTGTTTACCCATTCATCCATCATGGACACTTGAGTTGCTTCCACCTTTTGGCTACTGTGAATAATGCTGCTTGAACATGGGTGTACAAATACATCGTCAATGGCTGCTTTTAATTCTTTGGGGTATATGCCCTGATGTGGAGTTGCTAGATCATATGAAAATTCTATTTTTAATTATTTGAGGAACTACATACCGTTTTCCATAACAGCTGTGCCATCTTGCATTTCTACCATCCTGTGGATGTGAGGTGGAATCTCATTGTGGCTTAGATTTGCATTTCCCTAATGACTAGTGACGTTGGACATCCAAGCCACTCTCTGAGACAGACATTATTCCCTTCTCACCAAGTCCTAGACTGTGACTCAGAGAGGTGAGTAGGTGATATGGGAGTACAGGTAAGACTTGAGCCCCTGTTTTTAAACTCAGAATTTAATGCTAGGTCCATTGCATGGATATTTCTCAAACTGGGGTTTTCAGCTGCATTCTCTGGGATTCATGGGTTCTTTATGAAGATGCTTTGATTTCTATTAGAATCCAGAACAAGTGTATATGAGGGATCCCAACCACTGAAGCTGTGACTCTCAGAATGGAGCTTGCGTGGCAGCATCAACATCCCCAGGGAGCAGGTGAGAACTCTGGAGTGGATGCAAAGATCTAGATTTCAGTAAGTTCTCCGTGTGGTTCTGATGCCTGCTCATGTTCAAGAACTCGATCTGGATCCCCCAGGCTCACCTTGGACGATCCTTGGAATTAGCTGGGGATGTGCCAAAGACTCCGACTGAATTAGTCTGAGGTTTAGCCTGAGTATTAGGATTTTTAAAATCTCTCCAAACAACTCCAATGTGCAGAGAAGGCTGAGAAACATTAGTGTAGGGAACTGACTTACACCAAGGTGCCCCTTACTATTCCAGGTCCCATGAATGTGTTGCCATCCTGATGGCACCAGAGGAGCTGCTGTGGGCTGATGAGGAAAGACGCAGGGTGGGCCAGTGATGCCTCCCACACCTGGTGGGGCCAGTGGCCCTGGAGGTTCTAGTGTAAATAAGTGGTGGGATTTGCTTATCACCTGTCACGCAGCTACAGGGACATGGAACTCCCCAGGATTTGACCAGGCCGGAGCAGGCGTCATCATCCCCAGGTCCCAAGTGGGAATTCAGAGACAGCAAAGACAGCCCGGTCTTTCACATTGCATTGATGTTGTTAATTCACTTTTGCTGGTTTTATTTCTTTATCTGTAACATTCAAATGCTATAATTTAAGTCAGTATTGGGGGCTGTGGGAATCTGCTTTTTTAGGAGTGTTAGGCTATTCCACATTGTGGGGTTGTAGCATCTGCTGTCTGTAGAAGCTGTGTTGGTGTGCTCAGACCTGGATCCACAGAGACCCTCCTGTTAGAATTTGAGGGTCCTCTGTTGGGAGGGAGTCTTGGCAGGTCCAAGGCAAAACAGCCCTTTTCGGGGTGCCTGCCTGACTCTGGCCCATCCTCTGCCTGTTGACTTGAAGCAGAAGTTATCTTTGAAGATTTCCAGGCAGTAATTGACTGAAGTTTCTGGAAAGAAATTTGGTCAGCTACATGGAGCAAAGTGGCCTCCCTGTTTGTCTCAGAGGTGGACTCTGTTATCGGTCCCTTTCCTGGAAGCATTCCTTCCAATTTCAATGGAATTGCTTCAAAATAATGTGAAGAGATTGCCACTTGTCAGCTGTCATTTTCTGCCACTGAAACAATGTAATGTGTGAGGAAAGCACAATACAGAGGCAGGGGTAACACTGCCTCTTGCTCGGAGGGTGACCTGGGAGTAGGTGACTTGCTTGTTCCCATCTCTGCACCATTTGCTCCTGTGGTCCTCCCTGCCTTCAACCTCTCCCTGTGCCTTCTCTCCCTAACCAACCTTTCCCATCCTTCCAGACCAGCCCTAACCCCCGGCCCAGGAGGTCATAGACACCTCTGCTTCCTCTCAGCTCGCTGGCTGACCCAATCCTTGGTGCATTTATTCAACAAATATTGACTGAGCGTTTAAGTGCCTGTAGGAAGGCTTTGGGCTGCAAGGAACCAAAACCTGAACTAGAGAGATTTAAACAAATGTTCGTAAACTTTCCTTACATAACAAAACGGTGCCTCTGAACAGGTTTCGGGTCAGCCTGTCAGGGACAATCTTGGCCTTTCCAGCATAGCAGTCGTGCCTGGTTACCAGATGGCCAGCCCAGCCTTCAGATGTCCAGGTCCACATTCAAAGCAGGAGGAGGAGAAGGGAGAGGCATCGTCCATGAAGGTCCTTCGGTTCAGGAAGCCTGTCTTTCCCAGAACTCCTGGCAGACTTTACAAACAGCTTTATTGATGTCTGACTGACAGATAATAAACTGCACATACGTAAAGTGGACAATTTGGCCAGATTGTTTTTTTTTATTGAGATATAATGAACATATAACATTAGGTGTACAACAAGGTTTGATAGATGTATATATTGCAAAATTATTAACACAATCTAACATCCATCACCATACACAGTTACAATATTTTTTTTTGGTGATGAGAACTTTCAGGATCTACTTTCTTAGCAACTTTCAAATATGCAACACAATGTCATCAACTGTGATCACTTCCAACATATGTACATACATGAAACCATCACCACAGTCAAGAACACGAATGTCTCATTTTCTCCCACAACATCTTCTCCAGAAGCCAGGCCCAGCCTGAAGGTTTGTGCTTTTTGTTGTTGACCACTCCCAACTTCAGGGTGGCTGGGAAAGTCGCCACTTTGATTTCCAGGGGGCAAGGGAACAAGAGAATAGGCATGAGTGCTGGGCTGCCCCACCTACTGCTTGGACCTGGGGAAGGAAGAGTGAGCGGGACAGCCGGACCCCTAGTCATGCAGCTGGTGGTCAGCACCTTCGCCATTTGGTTGGCTTGACCTTGTTACACCAGTGTTTGGGTGCCATCAGCCAATGGGTAGGCTGCTCTGTTACGAACTTACACTTAGAAGAACAAACTTCCTCCCCTGCCTTAGCTACCTTGAAGCTGAGATGAAGGAAGGAAACTAAATCAACATTTATTGTGTAACTCCTGTATGCTAGGTGCTGGGTGCCCCCTGTGTACCCTATCCTTCCGAAGAACTTGTATAGATGGCATGTGTACATATGTATATGGTATGGCATTCTTTCACCTTTTTCCAATGTGGAAATAGACCCAGAGGAGTAGAGCAGCTTGCCTGGAATAGCACAACTGTGAGTCAGCAAGCAAGGACCCAAGGCCAGCCCGAGACCACTGCCTGGCCTCTCTCTTGCAAAAGAAGTCTCTGCACCAGGCTTGGAACACTCTCTCAAGGGTGGGTTCATGCTCTGACTCCCTCAGGTCAGAGAGGTGAGGGGAGCCACCCAGGGCCTTGTAGCTAGAGATCTGTGAATCTTGGACCAGAATCCTCATCTGCTGGTTTCCTGATCATTGCTGGTTCCACTGGGCCCAGGCTAAGCTGCTCTTGGGGGACTAATGAGGCGGGGGGGGGGGGGGAGAGATGAAAGAGAAGTAGTGGAAAATCCTGGGGAAGGAAGACTCCAATATTCAGCACAACTTGGAACAATGAACTGACTGCAAGACCTGGAGTCACCCCTTCAGCATTGACTCCAAGCGCCTCCCTCACTCTGTAACTCAGGGAGCTGACCCCACAGGGTCTCCCTCACTCTCAACTTGGTGCCTCTCAGTGGTCCCTTAGTGCTGACATGATTTCTGACACTGCTTCTGCAGAAGTGGCAGTGCAGAAGTTAGAAAGGGGAATGCATTTCGTGAATTGAAATCCTGACTAGCTGTGTGGCCTTGAGCAAGACATCAGACCTCTCTGTGCCCACTTTCTCTGCTCATGAAATTGGGACAATAGCCCTACTCTCTCCCAGGTCTGCTATCTCCTTAGAGGTGGTGATGTGTTCCTGGCATGTCACTCACTGTCCTTACAGGTGAGCCATTGCAGCGCATTCAGAGAGTCAGAACTCCGCAGGTGAGCTGAGGAGCAGTCCAGTCATTGCTGGTCCTTGCTGGGAGATAGGCACCGCTCATCTCTAGAGGAGGTCAGGTTAGGGCATCCAGACACCCTCACGTGACCCTCCCAGATTCTCCGCATCTTGCTGCTGCAGAGCCCTGTTTTTAGCACCTGCCCGGGGAGACCCATCCACCTACGTCTTCCAGTCACATCACAATCAGCTGGCATCCTGCTACCCACTTGCTTTTGTCTGAGTCTGGGGACAGTGGCCTGGGCCTGAGGCCTTGGGTCACTACAATCCAAAGAATGACTGCATCCCATAAGCTTTGGAACAGGGGTTTATGGCAGTGAGTGTGCCTCCCCATCCATGGGGATCTTTTTCAGAGTCCAGGATCTCAAAGAAGACAAGGTCGTAGAGGGAGGCAGTAGGACTCTCATTAAACTGCCCATGGAGGCAAGGAATGGTCCATGATGAAAGCAGTCAAATGGGGGAAACCTTCCAGATTGGGCAGTCCCGCGTGCCCCACAAACATGCACAGCATGATGGTTCCTTAGAATGAGACCAGGTGTGAGAGAGAGGAGGATGAAGAAGATCAATGTCAAGATCACTTTGCACAGGTTGCAGGCTTTCTTAGGGCCTTAGCTGTGCTGATCTGCCTGCGAATCTTCCACGCAGTGGAAGTGGGCATATTAGGTGCTCAACCCCTTTACAGGACCATCTCTGTGGAAAAGGCTTTAGGGGACACTGATCCATCAGCCGTAGGTCATGAGCCGGCTGGCTGCTAGGCAAGACTAATGAAGGCGTGCTGGTTCTCTGCCTTCGCTTTCCCCTCTGGATAATGGGGGTGGTCTTCGTGGTGGTCAAATTGAGCCCAGGAGCCTGGAGCAGGGCCCTTAATGAGGGCTGCTTGGTGATGAAAGGCCCCGTTAAGCCTCCACCACCATTATTGCGTTATGGAATAAATGTGGCCAGCCTAGGAGACGCGCACGAATAAATTTGAATAGCAAGACACAAATGCGGCCCTTAACTCTGACGAGCAAATAGAGTTTAATAAAGAGGTAAACTGAGACCGCTTTTATTTACTGCTGTGTAAATGTATTTAAAAAGGTATTGGCTTTCTGCAGCTGCAGAGGCCAGCTCCTCGGCAGCCCAGCGCTTTAATGCCTGCCGCCGTTATTAGAGCGGTAATGAATGAGCCGCTGTGAGTGCGCGCTTCAGGACTGCAGAGGTACAAGATTAATGAGATGAGAGCATTGAAAGCTACAGACCGCCCCTGTTTCCCAGCAGCGTGCAATGTCTGCCGCAGCACCTCTGGCTTTGTTTGCTCCACAGTGGCTGAGAGGCTGTGGCGTGGACATGTCCCCAGGATCGGGGCTACAAACACATCCATCTCCCACCAGCTTTCAGCCTTGGGCCCTATGTCTTATCCTTGCTCCTGGGGGGGTGGAGGTGGCGGGGGGGGGGGCGCTCTTTCCTGCTCCTGTCTCTCTGACCTCCTGCCGGGGTCTGGATTTGGGCCTGGGCACCCCTCCTTGGTCTGGGTGTGATCCCGTCCCCTGCTGCACCGCTCTGGGTATCCCTGTGGAACCCTCTTCAGCATCCTGACACCGCAGCCACTTCAAAGGTGAGAGTTGTGTTAAAGGGCAGCTTCGAGGATAGACGGCCTGCACATGTAGTTGCCTGCTCACACTTGTGGGTTCGCAGCACAGGATGGCTGGCTGCCCAACACAGAGAAAGCAGTCTTGGGCAATGGCAAAAGCATCAATTGGTGAGATGGCCTTCCCTGAGTGAGGAGTTTATAAATTATTTATAGAAGATTATTTGGAGGCTAGAACAAGCCTAAACTTTACTTAAGTCCTTCTGTGCACATAGAATATGCCATTTCATGACTATCCTGGAGGCAGGTATTAGACCCATTTTATAGATATGAACACAGAGACCCAAAGAGTAAAGAATGATGCCCAAGGTTATGTGGACAGGAAGTTCTGGGTTAGAGACTCTCAGAGGGAAACCCACTCTGCAGTGGAAACAAATTCTCTTGCTGGGCTCAGATGTGGCAGTGCTATCTGGGCTGAGGAGCAGGGCCTTCTCTATAGTGGCTTGCATTTCAGGTATTGCCGAGCTCAACTGTGGAGAGCCATGTGCTAGCTGAGAAACAGAGATCACTGGCCCTGAGAGAGTGTTTATAAATAGTGCTGGGGTCGGGGGGTCCAGCAGACAAAGCATAGGAAGGTGGAATCCGTGTGCCCTGGATGAGATACTTCACCTCTCTGAGCCTCCGTTTGTTCATCTGTCAAAGGGGTATAATAGCACCAACTTCACCGCATTTTTGTGAATAGCAAATCAGATAATGCATGTAAAATACCTAAAAACACAATTAATTCTTAATATATATTCAATTTAAAAAAAATAACGGGTCAATATGCAGCAAGGACCCTCCACAGAGTTTGTAGTATAGAGAAAGAAGCTTTTTGCCAGCCTAAGATGGACCCAGAGCAGGCCAGGCTGGAGAAGGGCTGGGAAGGCTCTAAGCACTGGTGGCTGGACAGGTCTTCATTGCTTATTCTTCAACAGACAGTGTGGATCAGCTAAGTAGCTGTTCTGTGTTGGGTGCAGAAGATACACCAGAGCTGAGACAGTCCCAGTGTGTGCCTTTGGAAAGTTCACTGCTGGGAACGCACACTATGGCTGGTGTTGAGGGCTGTGGAGGTGGGGTGGGGGTGGGGAAGCAGAGCAGGGGACATGAGGAATAGAGCTGGGGGAGGGTGGCTCTGTAAACAAGGTGGCTAGGCAGGGCCTCAGGGAGGTGACATTCCAGGAATGATCTTGCAAGGTGGAGAGGAAGCCATGTGCCTGTGTGGGTGGAGAATCTTCCAGACAGCAAAAAGAGCCAGCACTGAGGCCTGCATTGGGGGTGTACCTCGAGCATGTGAGGTCACAGGCCTGGGGCAGAGTGGACAAAGCGGCAGGGGGCGGGGGGAGGGGATGCGGGGACATAACAAAAGGCAATTCGGAGCAGCTACAGGGAGACAGGTCCTCCCCACACTGGGGACTTTGACCTCTATCTGCTCCCACTGTGATGGGAGTTAGCGGAGGGGGTGTGTGGAGCCTTCTCCAATTGATTGGGAGTGGGGGTTGGCCAAGTTGTAAGATCAGGACAAGTTCAGGGAATAATGACCAATGCTGCCTGGCCCACCAAGAGAACACAAGTAGAGAAATAGTAGAAGACAAAGCTAGAGCGGGTGGCTGGTCATTGAGAAGTGTTCTTAAGAGGCTTAGAGAAGTTGAGAAATACTGGCTAAATTCTGTAGGCCCCAAGTTGTCTAAGGGGCTCCTGCCCATGGATGGTTGGGTGTGGCCAGATGCTGAGAGTGTATCTTGAGCTCAGCATAGACTCTTAAGAGAGATAAGAGGGCCTGGACTGAAGCAGAAGCAGTGCCAGGGGATGTGTAATGGGGCGGGGTGGCTCTGTGCTGGCCTGGCGGAGAGAGCCAGGAGTGAGTGCAGGGGAGAGGAGAACACAGGGATCCCAGAGGCAGAGTGGAAGCTGACCCAGCTGATGATGCCCAGGTCGGAGCCTCCCCAGCCCGCCCGGCCCCACATTAGTGCTCATTAGCACATCCTCTAATGTACCAAGAAATTCAATTTCCTACAAAATAACCAGTCAAGTCCCAGGGGAGCCAGAAGCCCCATTCATCACAGCCAGGCATTCCGGGGCCCATGCTGCTCTGCCCGTGAATTTCCTTCTGTGGGATGCTGGTCCACCGTGGGAAGAGCAGCTAATTGGCACTGCAGGTTGGGGTATTTTTTCCACTGGATCTGCACTTTCTGGGTAAGCAGGCAGCAGATCAGCAGTCTGCATGAGCCAAAGGAAAGTTTGCAAATTTGCCATGTGGCTCAAATCAAGTGAGCTGTGCAGTCACTAACGCATGTGTACTAAAAAGTAAACATTTGGGATGTCAGGGTTGTGGATATTCTTTTGTGGCTCTTTAGGGAAGACAGATGTCATTTTTTTTTCTTTTTAATTCCAAACAAAAATGTCACTGGTGATATTTCTGATTTTATTTCTCAGTGGTCAGCCCCAAGAAGGAAGTTGTGTACCAATATGTGTGCGTGAGAGTACAGGGTGGGGAGGAAGTAGGCTTACAGTTGTTTGTAGGGAAAATAATACAATAATTAATAAATAATAAGAAGAATAAACTCTGTGCTTCGTGTACTGTAAACCTCCTTATGCCCCACCCTGGATATGAAGATGTGTGTGAGCCTGTGAGAGAATGGGAAGGTACCTGACACATGCATAGCTATGGGGACATGTGTGGGTGTTTGTAAATATGTGTGCATGGGAAATCGATTTAATGGGCATATGAGTGCATATGTGTGTGTATTATTGTGCACGTAAGCATACAAGTGTGTGTGTATATGTGAATGTTTTGTGTATGAATATATGTGTGTGTGAAGATGGGGATGTGTGAGTGTGCATATGTCTGTGTTTTCGTGTGTAAATATGTGGGTATGTGTGTATGACTAGGTATGAGTATGTGTATGCACATGTTCATGCACTGCACGTGTGATGTGTGAGTTTGTGCACATGCAAATATGTAGCATTGTGGATCAGTATGGAAGGTGAATGGGTGTGGCGCACGTGTGTGTGTGTTTGTGTGTGTTGAACAGACAGCACGCACCCCTCTGCTCGGTCTCATAGCAGCCTGCCTGCCATCTCCCTCTTGGATTCCTTCGCACCGGCCCCAAGGCTGTGAGGAGAAAGCAATCAGGCCTCCCATTTGTATCCTGCCTGTCATCCAGGGGCTGGTGGGCAGATGGGGTGAGGGATGCCAGCCCACAGAGGAGAGCTGGTGGGCTGGGGGTGGCCCTAGGCTTCCACCGCGCTCCCAATTACTGGCACCTCCTGAGTGGCTCGTGGAAAAGTCATTGGTTGCCATGAGGAAGATATTCCACTGAAGCAATCCCATTCCCCACAAAAAGAACCTTCCGCATATTATCCACATTTTTCAACGTAATTATCCCCAGCCCACACACACAGCTTGGAGGATTAAAACATAAAATACAGTCTGTTCCCCACACATGAGACCAACACTACAACTGGCATCATAATAAATAAATGAAGTGGCCTCTCCTCTCCTGCTTCCCCCTCCTCTCCTCTTTTCTCCCTCCTCCGCCTCCTCCCTCTTCTCCCCTTTCCCTCCTGCACCCCATTCTTCTTCCTCTCCCCGCTCAGACCCTTCATCCCCCTCCCCCTCTGCCTGGCGCTGGGCTTATTTGCTTCTGTCTCTGGATCCCATCCATTCCCTCCCACCCCCTAGCACAGCGAACAGGACAGCAGCACAGAAAGGGGGTCCCCCACGCTGCTGTCACTGTGGAAGGAGCGCTTTGTTCAACAAGCCACCCAGGCTCTGTGAGCTGTGTTTGCGGCAGAGGGTTCATTAACTAAACACTCGTGTAAGGGCAGGGCAGGCGTAGGGGTGGGAGGAGGCGGAGGGATGCTTTAGAAGCAAGTGGCTTCGTGGGTGGACCCTTGAAAGGACATTGGGAAGCGTTCTGGAGCCCCTAAAACCAATGCTAGTGCAAGTGGATGGAAGGGCGGCAGCTGTGGAACTGCAGGCAAGCAGAGCAGCTTGGGTTGCTAGGGAACGCCCCAGAGCCCCAGAGCCCCAGAACCGTGTGTCTTCAGGCTGCAGGTCCTGCATCCACCTGGGATTTCCAGTTCCAGAGCCGCTACCAGCCAGTGGTGCCTGCCCTGGCGAGGAGATGGGAGCAGGAAAGCTGTGCAGCCCCCAGGAAGCGAGGGCTGGTGGATGCGGTCCTCCCTGAGATCATGCTCCGGGATAGGCTTGGTGAGCAGCCTGTGCTGGTGATTTCCTTTCAACAAAAAGGCCGGGCCCGGCTTGGCACACAAATCCTGGCCCTGGTGCTTTCAACATGCTGGTGACCATGTTCCAGGTTAGAAACAGAGCTGGTTAGTTCCTGGCTTAGCAGGACCTCGCCCTGCACTGCCTTCTTCTCTCTGGCTTCTCTCCACCAGCCCAGCCCCCAGGATCATCCTCTTGTACATATGGACACCTTAGGGAGCAGGCCTTGACCTCCTACTGGGAGCCCAGCATGGAACCTTCACTAATACTTAAGCTCCAGTTCAACAATAAAATATGTGGGTGTGGCTCTTGTCTGCACAGAAGAAGTAGGTGCTTGGGGTGGGAAACAAGGAGGCTGGTTTTATTCACATTAACATTCACTACAGATGGATTGTTCCAGGTTTTGGCTCAGGATCTGGTTTAGTTCAGGTGCTGATTAAATTTTCCCAGTGATCTAGGTCAGTTTTATGTAGCAACAGACTTGAGTTCTCATCACATCTCTGACACTTAAGAGGATGTCGGACAACATTTTTACTCCAACTGAACCTCAGTGTTCCTATCTGTAAATTTGAGCTAATTGAGGATTAGGTAAAATAATGTGTAGAACATGCTGGTCACCGTGAATGTTCCTACTCCACAAAGCCTGGGCCTAGTGCTGGTGAGCATCCTCTGAGCTGGACTGAATGTTCTCTGCCCTGCATTCTGCTCACCCACCTTCTGCCCCACAAGGCCCCACCCTCAAGCCCTGGAACCTTCCTGGACTTTCTTTTCTGACCTGGGCCAGACTTGAACCTGCTGGTATAGTGCTGGCCATGGGTCAGACTTTATCAAGGAATTTGCAGCTGTTTTCCCTGCCTTTCCTGGGGCCCAGTGGCTGGCTCACAGGCCCATTCAGCAGGGCTATGCCTTTGCAAGGCTGAGAGCAGAAGCCTGGGCCACCCAAGGAACACTTGTTTTGTCCAGTAGCATAGACCCCATGACCCACAGAGACAGAGACTGTGTCCTCAGCACTTGTTCTTAGGACAGTGGCCCCAAGCTCTGCCGGACACAATCCCCTCCAGAGCCCAGAAGAGAAGAATGTAGGGCCATCCTGTCAGTTCCTCCTGGTGTTTTCTGCAATTCATCTGCAAGAAAGGAAGGGGTGCAAGGGAACTAGTTATCAATTAAGTGCCTACTGTGCTCCTGGCTCTGAGCCTGGTACTTAGAGTTGCCCCAAAATATTTGAATGAAGTAATAGATGTCTTTAGGCTACATGCTCATCAAAGATACTTGGTATACTCAAGAAGTAAAATATTAACCTCACTTTGCAGATGAGGAAACTGAGACTCTGGGAAATGAAATGTCTTACCCACCCTTGTATAGTCAGCTGATAGGGCTGGCTTGAATCCAAGCCATGGTGACTCTGGGGTTCCAACCACTCCCATGGGTGTTCTCTCATCACACTGGGCCATATTTTGGCACCAAAGTGACACAGAGGCCAGAGAATGCAGCTTGCGGCATCAACCAAACGCCCAGCCTGAATGGAACCGCAGTTACCAGAGCTTTAATGAGCTTGTTTGATATAACCCAAGTTCAAGGAGGGTGTGCAGGGCAGTAGTTGGTGAAGGAAGAATGAAGCAGGAAGAGAGAAGCAAGGAGGAAAAGTGCAGGCTAAGGTCAGTTGATCCAATTCTAAGGCTGCCAGTGAGAGAGGGCGTAGTCACTACAGCTGTCCTGAGTCTACGGATGGTTTAAGGGACAGGCCAGCTGGACAACAGCATGGGTGCCCGTCTATGAGGAGCCCTAACCATCCCTGGAAATGTAACAGGACAGGAAATCGTGTTCATAGAATTCGCCTGGCGCTTGCACCTGAGGATGGGAAGACCACTGTGAGCACCTGTGAGTAGTGAAGGGTGGGATGGAGAGGACCCCAGGGCAGGCCTTCCAAGGAGGTTGAGCATGGCACTGGTGCAGAACCTCTGACTGCTACATGGAATGTGCAAGTCTGGGCCAGAGCTGAACAACTGGAGCAAGAGAGGAGAAACTAAGGCAGGCTCCAGCCTTCCCCACTCTGTGTCGCTCTGCCCACAGAGCTCCACCTTGCCTCTAAATTCCTATCAAATAGAAACTTGAAAAACATTGGTGTGAAATCACATTACATCCAGCCTGAGTTTCCATTTGACTCGGGGCATTCAGGATCAGGCACCCCAGCCTTTCCCCCTCTGCACTTTAACTCCTTCATAGAAGAGACGCATGATCACAATAAACATCATACAGGGCTGTGCTCAATACAAGCATCTGTAAGGTCAACAGGCAAGGGAGCTGACTGAGCAGTGAACCTCCAACCTGGGCTGAGCGTTGGCTGCTGGTGAACCAGGTGACAACCCAGCCACCAGTCCCAGTGGCTTCCTGGTAAATGTTGAACAACCAGCTCTCTTGGAAAAAAAGAAAAGTTGGATTTGTAGCATTTTTCCAATTTCTGTGGTGTAAACCCTACCCATGGCCAATTTCAAATTCCCTGCTCATCACCATTGAGTATGGAGCTGAGAAGAGATGTGCTCTCGCAAACCTGTGTATGTCACTCCAAAATGCCACTGCAACACCCACCTGCAGGCCCCCTCCTTCTCCACCACCTGGAGGGAAACCAGAAACAGGGTCTGAGACAGACAGAAAAATACACTGATATCGGCTGTGCATCTGAAAAGGATTTATTAAAAGGGTAACAAAAACATTTTTTTTAAATGAGCAAACATCATGATGAGACAGTGGAAAGAGAGTGATAAAGTGTTCTAGTCTTTGATCCTGGCTCCAATTTCAAGCTTTAGTTACTTAAGAAGATGGAAATGAAGACAGTGGAGAGGCATGTGTGTATGTCTCCTGCCTGTGTCTGTGGTACATGTGTGCATGTGTGTGGGGGGATTTGTTCTGCAGAAAAACTCGGTATTTGACATCTATAGACAGGGTTTGTGCTTGCTGACCTGCATGCAGACTCCCTGCTCAGGGCCGAGAGGCACAGCAGAACAACTCTGCTCAGCAGGCTCTCCCAGGAGCAGCTAGAACTTTATGTAACCTTTTTGCAAAAAGGGATTAATGCAGCTACATCCCACTAGCTCCCAGTCCGCAGAAGCAGGTAAGCAGCCTGCATAGCTTGTCGGAGGGCCAGAAGTCAGCTCCCCACCATTCCTTGTCCACTCCTCTCCCTCTAAGTCCCTAGGGACTTTGCATTGGGAGGAGGGTCCCATCCCTCATCACCACACCGGGGACCAGCTCAGAATTTCCTGGTGACCTTCAGCAGGATCTCCTAATGCTTCCTCCACTGCTGAAGGAATGGCAGGGTCTTCAGGGACTACCTCCCGTGCCACCTCCTCTATGTAGCCTACCAGGATTTGACTTCCTCACTGTGGTATATGCAGTATTATTGACTAAAATGTCAGAACTCTTAGCTGTGTTCTTCCCTTTCTCCTCTTCAAAGGTGGGGCCTGTATTTGAATCATCTCCATGTTCATTACATGGTAATTTGGGATTAATTAAAGCATACTCATGAAAAGATAACACAAAAAGAGTAAAAAGCCACAAGCAGAAGATATTTACAATAAGTGTTTCTGACTTCTATCCAAAATATATAAAGAAATCTTTCAAATCAGCAAAAATGAATGCTTATAAAAAATGGGCAAAAGACTTGAATAAACATTTTACAAAAGAGTACAGTCATGTGTCACTTAACAACAGGGACACGTTCTGAGAAATTTGGTTAAGTGATTTCATTGTTGTGTGAACATCACAGAGTGTACTTACACAAACCTACTGCACCAATGGGCGATGTGGTACAGCCTGTTGCTCTGAGGCTACAAGCCTCTACAGACTGTTACTGTACAATATAACACGAGATTAAATCAAACACGAGAGAAAATGATACAATCAAGAGACTTGGTAAACACAGAATGCATGAGGCTGCTGTCATCATAACACAGAATATTATTTTACAGCAAACTTTTTTATAAGTAGAAAGAATTAGCTCTAAAATAATAGTAAAAGTATAGTAAATACACAAACCAGTAACAGTCATGTATTATTTAGTATTAGCAAGCATTATTTACTGTACATAATTGTATGCATTATACTTTTATATGACTGGTAGTGCAATATGACTAGGTGAGTAATGCTTGAGTTACAGCATTATGATGGCCACAATGTCATTAGGCAATAGGAATTTTCAAATCCATTATAATCTTACTAGAGGCCCGACGCACAAAATTTGTGCAAGAGTAGGCCTTCCTTCCCCCAGCTGCCGGCACCAGCTTCCCTCTGGCACCTGGGACCCAGGGTTCCCTCTGGCACCTGGGACCCAGGCTTCCCTCCGGCACCCAGGACCCGGGCTTCCCTTGCAGCCCCGGCTTTGTCTGGAAGGTCATTTTGGAAGGATGTTGGAAGGACGTCCAGTATAATTAGCATATTACACTTTCATTATTATAGATGGGACCACTGCGGTATATGCAGTATTATTGACTAAAATGTCATTATAACTATACATTCAAATGTTCAGCAAATAAAAGGGGTTCAATTTTAATAGTCACTAGAGAAATGCACATTAAACCCACAATAAGATACCAGTGTGCACCCTTTTGTTTAAAAAAAGTTCTTTACTGATTAAGATATTACATATGTGTCCTTATCCCCCTATTACCCTCCAATTCCCCCTACTCATACCCTCACCCCCCTACCTTGTTGTCTGTGTCCATTGGTTAAGCTTATATGCATGCATACAAGCCCTTTGGTTGATGTACATCCTTTAGAATGGCTAAAATCCAAAGAGCTGACAATATCAAGTGTTGATAAGGATGTGGAACAACTAGAACTCTTACACTGCTCCTGGAAGTTTAAGATGGTCCAACCAATGTGAAAACTGTATCTACTAAAGTGGAGTATACACATATGAATTAGCAACTCTATTTCTGTGAATAAATGTAACCAATGCATACAGATGTTCACCAAAAGACATGTGCAAGAGTTTTCAGACACACCATTCCAAATAGCTAAAAAGAGAAAACAAACCAAATGGACACCAATGGCAGAATGGGTATATTAAATATATATATATATAGTATATACTAGAATTCTATACAGAAATAAAAATTAGCAAACCACCCCTACACATAGTACAGATGAATCTCCTAATCATAATGTAACACCAAGAAGCAGGACCTGAAAGAGTACATGCTATGTGATCTCATTGATAGAAAGTCCCAAAGAAGGCAACCTGAGGAGAGGTCAGGAGAATGGATATCCTTGGAGCAGAGTAATAACTAAAAAGGTCTAGATCCATGGTCGGCAAACTACGGCTTGCGAGCCACATGTGGCTCTTTGGCCCCTTGAGTGTGGCTCTTCCACAAAATACCACGGCCTGGGCAAGTCTATTTTGAAGAAGTGGTGTTAGAAGAAGTTTACGTGTAAAAAATTTGGCTTTCAAAAAGAAATTTCAATCGTTGTACTGTTGATATTTGGCTCTGTTGACTAATGAGTTTGCTGACCACTGGTCTAGACGGATAGCAGATGGTAGATAGATAAATCAATATAGAGAGTGATATGGAGATATAACTTTCTCTCCAGATATACATAGATAGATAGATAGATATAGATGTAGATATAGATGATATAGATATAGATATATTAAAAACAGTTTTTTAGAACCATTGAAAAGTTGAGATCTCCTGCCCCTTTGTCCCTAAATAGTTCAGTGCATATTTTTGAAGGCTAAGGATGGTCTCTTATGTAGTGACAGTACAGTGATCAAAAGCAGGAAACATAACATTAATATAATAGCATTATCTAGTCCCCAGCCCATATTCTAATTTCATCAGTTGTGCCAATATTGCCGTTTACCCTCGTTTGACCCAATCTTGGGTCCAGCCCAGATTCATGTGTTGCATTCAGCTTTCAAATCTTCTTAGTGTCTGATTTGGAACAGTTCCTCAGATTCCTTTTTGTTTCTTGACTTTAATATTTCCTCGTACAGGCCAGTCGCTTAATAGACTGTCTCTTAATTGGGTCTGCCTGGTATTTTCTCAAGGTAAGACTCAGGTTTCAGGTTCCTGGCAAAAATCCTAGCGAAGTGCCCTTGTGTTCCTCTTGGTGCATCACACCACGAGGCACGTGTGTGGGTCTGTCCTGCTATGGTCATGTTTGCTTTCGTCCTTTGGTGAAGGTAGTGTCTGCCAGGTCTCTTCACTGTAAAATGACTATTTTTGCCTTTGTGGATGAGAAGGTAATTTGGGGGAAGATACTTGCTTCTGTGTCCTCCTGCTCTGTGCCTGGCTCTGTCAGGGGAACAGAGTATCATGGTTTACAAAGCAGGCACGGGGAGCCAATAGATAACATTGATTAAAGAACTAACTTTGTACCTGTGTTAAATGAGTTCAATGCATAATCTCATTTCAACCTCATAATAATCCTGAAAGAAAACCAAGTGCCTGCATGACTTGGTAACACCATATTAATGGTAATAATAATAGTAGTAGTAGAAATAGGAATAGGAATAATATCAGTAATCCCTAATATCTTTATAGCATGTACTTCCTATTGCCAGCCCTGTTCTAAGTGTGTTGCTTAGATCCTTATTTTATAAGAATTACATTTATCTCTACTTCATAGAGAAGAACAGAGTCTCAGAGAGAAGTCTTCCATTCTAGCAATTGGGATTTGTTTCCAGGGAGTCTGACCCCAAGGCACGTTCTTAGCTATTCCTCCCTCCATACCGCCTTTCTAAGACCTGAGGGTTCCTGGCCTGTTTCTTCCTTCCTATAAGAACACTTTCCTTGAACCCATCCAAGCCTTCTGTGGCATGCTGAGGCGAAGGCTTTGGGCCTGGGCCAGAGTGACATGCAGAGGAGCAATGCATGGAGACCAGGTGGGCAGTGGCAACAGCAACAGTGGGCGTGCCCTGGAGGAGGCTAGCAGGCCTCTGGGGCAGAGGGAGAGTGGTGAGCCTGGCCCCTTGTCCAGGCTCAAGCCGTAGCCCTTCTCCATGGTGCTCTTGCCCCACCCACTCCTCCTTGGTGACCAGAGCAGGATATGGAGTCCTGAATCAGGTAGGAACTCCTTGCCCATGAATGCAAGACTCTTTCGATGAGCTTTTGGGTTCCTCATGAATGCCCACCGGTCACTGTGCCAATTCCTATGGCACTCCCTGCTGGCCTGTTCGCACCACCAGTGCCTGTAGCCATCAATGCTGCCGTTTTAATTTCTCCTGGTCACTGGCCTTTTAACATCATTAGCTTTAGTAGAAAGAAGGCTGTGTTTACGGCTTGGCATGAAGGAAGAACATGCAGATCTCTGTTGCCAGGCTACAAATGACTCTTTTTCTCCCCTAGAAGAGAGTAATAATGATTAAAAAATACTCAGTTGCTTGGCAGGCTTCGGGGTGGCTTAGCTACGAATATTCCAGGGCCAGGAGTGTTCTTGCCTTTCACAAACCCTGCTGCCTCCTGGGTTCCCTTGGTTTTGGCTCTTTGCTTCATCCATCTTTTGAAGAAAAAGAAGGTGCTGACCTGCAATCAATGCAAACATCAGCATCTTGTTTTCAGGGGGACACACCCTTGATTATTTAATGCCTTTCCTTGAGTGGAGTGGGAAGAGTTCCCAACGAACTGGAGAGAGCAGGACTCCAGGGTTAGGTCTAAGATCAAGTAGAGGGAAGGAAGGGTGAGAAGGCAAAGGGTCACAGATGGAAAGAGAAGCAACTGTCAGAGTGGGGTCAGGAAGCAGTAGGGAAAAGACTTCGTGCTGCAGGCTGGGAACTCACCTACTCTGATGGTGGCCTCCTACCTGGAGTCAGGTGTGGTTGCCTGGAGCAAAAGCTCTAGTTGGGCTGCACACCAGTTTGGCTATGCTCACATGAGGGCTGGCTCGCTTACATTCACAAACACAGACCGCAGAGCCCATGGCCACAGCTAGAGGACTGTTGAGCAGCCCTACCTGCCCTAGGTTTCTGAAATCTTTTTTGTGTAATTCTATTGTTTTTGGTTAAAAAAAAATGTCCAATGTGAGTTAATGTGTATACCACTGTAAAACTTCTCCTACAAATGTGTTTATTAAAATTTTTTAAATAGCTTGCCAAATACATATACCTTTGTTACTGGTTACTTGGCTTGTGTGATGGGGAAAGACCCCAACATTCATTAAAAGTCCCACTGTGAGAGAGAGGCATCCTCATGTAGTATGCCATTCTAAAAAATAAAGAAATAAAAAAATAACAAAACAAACAAACAAAAACTAGGAGTGGGGTGGTTGTTACTTTTCCCCTTTAAGGAATGAGAAAATCAAAGTTCAGAGCATTTACAACTCACCCAGGCCCCCAGCCAACAAGTGGTAAGAGTGGCGAATGGTGTCAGCCCAGCCAGGAGTCTAGGAGGACCCCTGTGGTTATGCATCTGCCTTTACATAAAATTGCCTTCAATGGAAAAATACAGTCCCTTCCCTGGGGCTTGCCATCCTGATGACTGGAAGTGTCATTCCTGTAGCCTGCCTTTCTCTTCCTTTCTCATCTTCCTTGTGCAGCTGTTTTCTCCTCCCAGACTTTGTACAGCACAAGGAGGCCTGGCTTCCTGGGAGCCGCCTCTGCGTCCTGAAGACTTTCCCTGCACTGACGGTGGAGCTCAGATAACTGCACTCAAGGCAGATTTTCCTCCCTGAGAAGTTCTGACTCACAAATTGGAGCAACTGATTAATCAGGAGGGATTTTGTGGCAAATGCCATCAGACGCCCCGCCATCCCCTTTCAGCAGGAAGGAGCCCTGCTCCAGCTTGCATCACCCTGCAATCAGGGCTACCCATGAGGACACAGAGGTGAGGCGAGTAATCAGCATCATCACTCCATCCCATCAGGTTTTCAGATCCACCAGCTCCATTTGGACCACGTCACACAAACGGCAAAACCTTCAGAATCAGCACACTCACGTGCGTTGTTCCAGACACCATGTAAATCTCTCACGTGAATCACCAGTGAGTTAATTGAATTGGTGTTGAATGGTTAATTTGCTCTCAGCCTTGGAGAAGTCACAAAAATCAATGGTCTTAGCCATTATTTAAAAATGTGTATTATTCCATTCTCATGACACTGGGTCTTATGAAAGGAAGGTTTAGCCAGACAGGTGGAAGAATGTGGGACACTGTTGATTCCTGGGCAGAATGCTTTTCAAAGAGATAAGTTGGCTGTGATATTAAAGTTAAGTTTCCCTTGAGTCAAGAGTGTATTCAGCCCTGACTGGTTTGGCTCAGTGATAGAGCATCAGCCTGCGGACTGGGTCCCAGGTTCGATTCCAGTCAAGGTCATGTACCTGGGTTGTGGGCGCATCCCCAGTAGGAGGTGTGCGGTGTGCAGGAGGCAGCTGATCGATGTTTCTCTCTCATCAATGTTTCTAACTCTCTATCCCTCTCCCTTCCTCTCTGTAAAAAATCAATAAAATATATTTTTTACAAAAGAGTGTATTCACTCATCCTTTGAACAAATATTTAGTGAGGACCACGTAGTATCCTATTGTTAGAGGTTGGGGAGGCATTGATGAAGATGTAGATTTCATTGCCATGGACCTGACATTTGAGTCTGTTCTGGGCAGAGTCTGTCTATTTCACCCTCGGGATAAAATCCAGTGCTTGAGAGCTGGCTGATCTCCCCCAGAGAAGAGCAGGTCCCAGCACCCGTGGTTTGAGCTCATTATATCGCACAATTCAGCCTTGTAACTGGTGTCTCAGTGGGAAAACAAAGTCACTGTGAAGGAAATAGATGATCATCAGGGAAGGGGCCCAGGTAGCCCATGAGGCGACAGGCAGCAGGACGGGGCAGAGGCAGCAGACCTGAAGAGAGGTCGAGGAAAATCAAATCATCTCCTTCCTGGTGGTGTGACCTTGGACTAGTCAGTGTCACCTTTTTGTCACCTTCTGAGCCTCAGTTTTCTCAGCCATAAATTTTGGGTGATGCTGTTTTTCTCATAAGATTGTCATGGGAATTCAGTAGGACCTTATCCACATTGCTGGGTGTTTGCAAGGCCTCTGCATATGCTCATATCCTTTACCTTCTCCTTCTAAAGTATGGCCCTGGCTGAGTAGTTTTACTTGTGTCACCTGTGACAACAGGTCACAGGCCTTCAACCTTGTTCTTCCTGAAGAGTCTGGAAGACTCTGGGAGAAGCTGCTTCCTTTAGCCCAAGTGACAATACACAGTTTCCTCCAACTGGGATGACTTTTAAGATAAAAGGGGGTACTGTTAATAATTACACCCCCAAAACAGGCCAACCCAGGCCATCTAAGCCAACAGGGACATGGTCTCCCTTCCACTACTGGTTTTGTCAGCTGTGGGGGTTGCTGTGAAACAGAGAGCAAAGCTGCTCTTTATAGAATTTTAGCCTCAAGGCCCAGCAGAGGAGGTTGCCTGATAGCCCTCTAGTGGGCAGAATTATAAGATGGCCACTCCCTCAGACTCAGGGCACAAACCCTGTATAATCTCTTTATTTTGAGTGGGAATAGGACCTGTGAACATGATGGAATAAAACTCATAATACAGCTGCATTTGGCAAGGGTAAAAGGCTTTTGCAGATGTAATTAAAGTCCCAAGCCAATTGAATTTGGGTTAATCAAAAGGGAGATTGTCTTTGGTGGGTTTGACCTAATCAGGTGAAAGCACTTACTGCAAGGACTTGGCCCTTCTAGAAAGGGAGCAAGAAGGAAGGAGTAAGCTATGTTATGAAAGTGACATGCGACTCGAATTTAATGGCAGCTTCTAGGAGCTGAAAGGAACTCCTGGCCAATGGCTAGTAAAAATATGGGAACATCATTTCTATATTTACAAAGTAATTTTTTCCAAAAAATCAAGGGAGATAATCCTTCCACAGTCAGGCCTCCAGATGAGAACACAGTCCAGTTGACACCTTGATTTCAGCCTTGGGATACAATGAACAGAGACCCCTGTTAAGGTTTGTATATACTCTGACCTGTAAAAAGTCTGAGATCACAAATGATTGTTGTTCTGAGCCACTAAGTGTCTGGTAATTTATCACAAACCCTGAACTCCCATCAGCACTTTTACCTCCAGCCCATGCTCTTACTCTGGTCCACCTACCCAGATACCTTCCCTCCTGCTTTTCTAAGCCCCCTGTCTGAACCCCACTCTAGGCCCTTCTCCTCTAGGGCAGTGGTCAGCAAACTGCGGCTCCCGAGCCACATGCAGCTCTTTGGCCCCTTGAGTGTGGCTCTTCCACGTGCAGCGCGCACGTACAGTGTGATTGAAATGTCGTGGCCCATGCGCAGAAGTCAGTTTTCGGCTCTCAAAAGAAATTTCAATCGTTGTACTGTTGATATTTGGCTCTGTTGACTAATGAGTTTGCCGACCACTGCTCTAGGGCATACTCATCATCCTGCTCAAGGTTCCTGGTACTTCCTCATACATAACCCATGTTCCTACACATATGTATTCCTCTGTTTAGCCAGCTTTTACAGGATGCTCTGTGTGTCCTGTGTTTAGTAAAGAAGATGTTAATGGCTCTCTTCTACAGTTGAGGAGATGGGAGGCTGAGAGCCCAGAGTCCATCAGAAACTGTAAGCAGAGGAACCAAAATTTGAACCAGAACCTTCTGACTCCAAAGCCTGCTCCCCTTCTACCCTGTCTGCTGCCTGCTGTCCTGTTCAACTGTTGGGGTGCTCCAGACCCCAAAGGGCTGCATGCTATATTAACTATTAACACTTTAAAGGACACTTTCATAGAGTTCAACTTGGGTCATCCTCCTGGGAACCATGTATTGTTACCTGCAATTCACAGATGGGAACTCTGAAACACCAGGAACATTTGTTCATTCATTTACTCATTCCACATACACTTATTAAGTGTCTGAGAGGTGTTTGCAGTACTGGACCCTGTGATACAGAGCGGAAACAACCCTACTCTCAGAGTGCCACAGTCCTGGGTAGGAGCAGATATGTAAACAGATCCTTGTGTCAATTCAGGATGGCATCTGTAGTGCTGATGTGATAAAAGCTCAAAGAGAGACACTCACCCAGGAGTGGAATGGGAGTGAGAACCGGAGGACTTCCAGGAGGAAGTAGAGGGACAAGGAGAATAGTTACCCTTGTAGCAATCAGGGGGCAGGAACAGGAGGTCTTGCCTGAGATGTCCAGCTTGTTCACACAGGCCAACCCTGGACCCAGTGTGGGTAGAACTTCCCTTGCACACTACTGCTTCTCAAGGTCAGTTGAGGTCACTGGTTGGGTGTGGCATCCACATATGTGTCTCTCCATCTCCCAAAGCTTTACCTCTTCAGGTGTCTCTGGGCCCTGCTCTTAGCACCCAATGGAAGCAGCAACACAAAAACACATTCAGATAAATCTTCATACGCATTCTTATACACACTTGTATTCACACACATAGATTCACACATATATACACCCATGCACTCACACACACAGATCCATGCATATGCTCCACACATATAGACACACACATACACATTTAAACACATATACACATATACCCATATACATACCCAATGCATACATACACACAGACACAAACATATACCCCACATCCTATCTAATAAAAGAGTAATATGCAAATTGATCATCACTCCAACACAAGATGGCTGCCCCCATGTGGTCAAAGATGTCCGCCCCCATGTGGACAGAAGATGGCTGCCACAAGATGGCCAGCAAGGGAGGGCAGTTGGGGGGACTAGGCCAGCAGCGGAGGGCAGTTGGAAAGGACCAGGCCTGCAGGGGAGGGAACTTGGGGGCAACCAGGCCTGCTGAGGAGGGCAGTTGGGAGGAACCCGGCCAGCAGGGGAGAGCAGTTAAGGCCAACCAGGCTGGCAAGGGAGGGCAGTTAGGGGTTACCAGGACAGCAGGGGAGGGCAGTTTGGGGCTACCAGGCTGGCAGGGGAGCAGTTAGGTGTCGATCAGGCTGGCAGGGGAGTGGTTAGGGCTCTGGTTGGCAAACTGTGGCTTGCGAGCCACATGCAGCTCTTTGGCCCCTTGAGTGTGGCTTTTCCACAGAATACCACAGCCTGGGTGAGTCTATTTTGAAGAAGTGGCATTAGAAGAAGTTTAAGTTTAAAAAATTTCAATCATTGTACTGTTGATATTTGGCTCTGTTGACTAATGAGTTTGCTGACCACTGGGTTAGGGGGTGATCAGGCTGGCAGGCAGAAGCAGTTAGGGGCAATCAGGCAGGCAGACAGGTGAGCAGTTGGGAGCCAGCAGTCCTGGATTGTGAGAGGGCTGTCGGGACATCCCTTGAGGGGTCCCAGACTGGAGAGGGTGCAGGCTGGGATGAGGGACACCCCCCCATGCACGAATTTTGTGCACTAAGCCTCTAGTACATACATATTTGCACACACTCAGGCCCACATACAAACATGCATACATACACACAGCACATGCATATGCCCACCCCCCCACACACACATACATATATACACATTCACACAGAGAGACACATACATTCATACACACACCTTTCTAGAGAACCAAATAGCAGCCTGAGCCCAGAAGAGCCAATGCAATGCCTGTAGAACTGATCTTTATTATGCAGAACAGAATGGCAGGTGACGGGCTATCAAATGCATCTTGTCCCCAGTCACCTATTGAGAACCAAGCAGACAGCATTGCAGCTTCCAGACAAATTCCAACTGTTTGCCTTGTGCCCAGGGTCCATAAACACAAGAAGCCAAATGATGATTTTCCCCTTCAGAAGAATAACATTGCCCAGCCCTCCCTCCAGGCTAGGAGGGTTACTATAGCATTCAGTCCCTGAGGCCAGCCAATCCCTGCAGGATCAGGTGCTGGCCAAGGAGCCAGGCAGCTCCATCAATTTCTTCTGGAAAGCCCAAAAGAAATTTGGTCATAGAAAAATCCCTTCCCTCTTTACTAATAAAACTTATCAGTGCAGGGCAGGAGGCTGGGAGGAGAGGGAACGCAGACACTCGCCTTGCTAAATTACTTGGAGAAATGGCCCTGATCAAGCATCCAGGGGGAAAAGAGGCAGGAAGCAATATAACGTTTATTGAGCCCGATTTTTTCACCTAGATTCTCCTACTCAGCTCTCTCAACAGCTCTGTGATATTGCATTTATTCCATCCCATAGATGGGGAAACTGAGGCCCAGCTCTACACCAGGAAGAGTGTGGGTTTTGGCTCAGGCTGGTGACTTCACCCCTTTGCACTGCAGTCTTCCCTAAAGGTCGCAGCCTGTATGTGCTGATTCAGTGGATGCTGGGCAAAGCAGGGACACAGATTCTGTGTGCAGAAAGCGCTCCGGAATGTTCATTCCGTACCCTTGTCTATTCTGGCCCTTCTCTCTCTTATGAGCCTCTATATAGTCCCCCCAGTCTCACTCCAGAGTGATGAGGGAGCCCCCCTTGGCCTGAGGGCCAGCTCTCCTATGAGCTTACCAAGCAGGCACTCAGCTGATGCCTGGTGCCTGCCCTTCTTGCTTTGGCATGAGCCTGGGAGGAGGAGAGCCCCAGTACTGGACAAAAAAGAGGGGCCCAGAAAAGCAAGACCTCCTTCCCCAAACTTCAGAAAGCGCTCCCCTAGTTCTCGGTGAGGACAACCTTGGCTCCTTGGTGTTCTCAGATTGGTCACATCTGCTCTTGGCTTCATGAGCCAGGGCCCTGAGCTTGGTGTCAGCCCTCACTGTGGCCTTCCTTCGAGAGTCTTTGTCTGTAAAACTCAGAGTTTACTCAACACTTGGGATAGAATATGGCCTCTGAGGCTGTAAAACATGGGAATCCTAAGGAGGTGAATCAGTCTGGAATGGCTGGTCCCGAGGAAGCACCGGAGGAAAGCATACGAGGAAATGTAGGCTAAGTAGCAGGGGAAATTCCCTGTAGAAAGATCTATTAGACTGTGAAATAGTATTCCACAGGAAACAGCAGAGGGGGTGCCCAGAGGCATTTAAATCCATGCCGCCTAAGTAATAGAAGCCGCATGGTGTGTGGAATGACTGAGAACTGGCCTCAGGGGAGCAGCTGCCTCGCCCTAATAGGTCATCTCCATATAGATGCAATTTCCAAGCCTGCCTTAATGTTCCATGGAGCTGCGCTGCTCGGGCAGGCAAAGATGGCGCTCACTTACAGCTCAGAAAAGCCACGCGGCTGGCTGCAAGTGGGCTCAGCCATCATTTTGTCAATAGGACAGCGAACCCCAGCGAGCAGACCTAGGACTTCAACACAAGCCCTAGCAAAAACCCACGTGCCTTTCCTGCCAAAATTGACAAGCCTATCCTAAAATTCATATGGAATCGCAAGGGACTCAAAAGAGCCAAAATGATCTTTAAAAAAAAGAACAAAGTTGGAGAACTCTCAACAAAGCTGCCGTGATCGAGATAGTGTGGTATTAGCGTGAGGATAGACATACCGGTCAATGGAATAGGAGGGAAACCCATAAATAAAATCCTTACACTTGTGGCCCACTGGTTTCTGACAAAGGTGCCAAGACCATTTGATGGCAAAAACGTCTTGGTTTCAACAAATGGTTCTAGGATAACTGATATCTGCAGCAGAGAATGATGTTGGACTCTTACCTCAACCAGACACACATGGGCTGGCGATGTTGGTTTTAACTGCCAAACTCTCAGAAGAAAACATGCAAGTTAATCTTCATGACCTTCCATTAGGCACAAGCAGCTAAAGAAAAAAGCAGTTAATGTGGACTTCCTCAACATTCAAAACTTTCATATTATCAGCAAGATCATCAAGAAAGTGAGAAGCCAACATACAGAATCAGAAAATATTTGCAAATCCTATGTTTGATAAGGGACTAGTATCCAGAATATATAAAGAACCCTAATAAGTCAATAATTTAAAAAAGACAAATAATTCAATTACAAAATGGGCAAAGAATTTCAATAGACATTTATCCAAAGAAGATACAAAACACATTTTAAAAAAATGATCAGCCTCATTAGTCACTAGGAAACATAAATCAAAACCATAATGAGATACCACTTCCCACTCACCAGTATGGTTAAAATAAAAAAAGACAGATAAAAGCAAGTGTGCACAATGATGTAGCAAGTAGGAACCCTCGATCATTGCTAGTAGGAATACAGAGTGGCATAGCCAGTTCCAAAAACAGATTGGCCGCTCCCCAAAAAGTTAAACATGGCGTTACCTGTGATTCCACTTCTCAGTATATACCCAAGAAAACTAAAAACATATTGTGCATCAATGTTCATATCAGCAATATTCAAAATAGCCCAAAATGAAAATAATTTAAATATCTATGATAAAAAATAATGTGATCTAGCCATATAAAGGAATGTTACTCATCCTCAAAAAGGAATGAAGAATCAAGATATGCTATACCATAAATCAACCCTGAAAACATTATGCCAAGTGAGAGAAGCCAGACACATAAGGCCACACGTGATATGATTTCATGTCTATAAAATGTTCAGAATAGGTAAAGGTATAGAGACAGAAAATGTATTTGTGTTACCCACATGCTGGGGGAGAGGGGGTGTGAGAGTGGGTATGGGATTGTGAAATTCTTCTGAAAGTAAATGATGGTTGATGGTTGTACAACTCTGTGAATATGCTAAGACCCATCAATATTACACATTGAAAGGGTGTGTTTTATGGTACATGAATTATATCTCAATTACACTCTTATTTAATATAAAAAATAATGTCACCCCTAAACCTACTAGACACAGGTTTGGTCTATATTTCCCTTTTTATAAATACGTTACTATAATGAGTTCTTATTGTGTATATAATTTTGTATTTTGCCTCCTCTTTGTTAGGTTTTAAGGCTTTTTCTGTGTTTTTAAGAACTCTTCATTAATATCATTTTTCATGACTGCATAATATTCAATCATATGGCTACAACTCTAATCTAGTTATCTATTATTGTGCTACTGGGCATTTGTATTTTTCTCCAGGTTCTGCTATTATAAATAACATCTTTGTTAAACATCTCTGTGCATGAACTCTTATTTTCCATTTTTCAATTGTCTCTTTTTAGGATAATTTTCTAAAATTGAGATTACTGGGTGAAAGTAATCAGCTTTAAGCTCCTGCTCTCTGTAGTTCCTTGAATTTGCCCCCCAAAAAACCTTTTTAAGGTATTTGATGCAGATACACTTAGTTTCCTGAAATAAGGACCACATTCATCAGAATCACATCTTGGTAGGAGGGAAGAGATCTTTGTTATTGAAGTCACACATATGCGGGGTCACATTCCAGCTCTGCCACTTACCACTGAGTGATCCTGACCAAATAACATAAACTCAACTGAACCTCGGTTTTCTCTCCTGTAAAGGGAGGTGCAAGAGTACCTCACTGTTGTAACTAAGATAATATACATAGTGTATAATATACAAGTGTCCACCGTTCACTCCTCAAAACCCAGCACCTGTTTTCGTTCCACTTTTCTTCTTTCTTCTCTTCATGTTCCCACTCTGCCATGAAGATGCACCTTTGGGTCCTGAGCCCTAAGATGGGGTATCATTTCTCCGGCAGCAAAACCAAGCAATGCCCTCGTGGGACCTACAAGGATGCTCTGGAGCCTGCAGCTCAGGATTTGGGCTGGGGCCCACCACTCATTAGCCTGTAGTCTCAGGCAGCCTCTCAACATTTCTTGAGTCTGGACTCTCATTTAATTTGCGGACAAAGAGGCAATTTCACATGAGCCTACAATGGGGGTCAGGTGAGACCCAGATATCACAATGTTTGACGTGCCCTCCACAGTCTCCCTAAACAGCAATTACATTTATCATCACACCTCCCTTCATATGTACAGGGGCTTGCCTGGGTACCCCAAGCCAGATTCACTTTCTGCCACTAGATTATAGGCCCATAGACTGGCTGGGTAAGCACCGCATCACTACATACTATAGTAATTACTAATTACATGTTTCTGCATTCTGTGGCTTATTAGTAAATTGCATTTAGAGGGATATAAAAGTAATTGCTCTCCTCCCTTAACTTCAGCAGCCTGCAGAAATCACAAGGAATTACCTTTTTACTTCCTAAGTGATTCCCAGTGGCTGTTTATCAAATACATGAAAAAAATCATACAATAACCAAATATTCTTCTGATTACAAATGATATGTGAGGGTCATGAGAAATCTTGAGTGGAAAAAGCTGTTGAACAGCTGCCGACTAACTGTATGTAAATATCCCCCTGTGGGTAATAGCTTAATTTTGATCATTGTTCAGAAGAGCAGGCATTTTACATTATTAATAGGTGTCAGCTACAAAAGAAAATTTACAAGGAGAGAGTGTGATCTGGGCAAACGCGCTGTGCCTTTAACACCCTGGTGTGTGGGAGAGAAAGGAATAGCAGGAACAATGGGCAAAAAGTCAGCCTCTTGTTTTTCCTCTGGCTGGGGCTTTGCGGCTTGTGGGTGTGGTATTCCTTTACCGCCATAGAAACTGGACTGGGTCCATTCATTCCTTATTAAGTTCGGTTATACGTCGTTCCCTCCTCTTTTTGAGGAAAGTCAGTTCCCACCAAGAAAGCTCAGGGCTTAGGAAGCAGCAGGCTGAAATCCAGGCTTCCTACCTTTGCTGTGGTGAGAACGTTTTCACATCGAGATGCATTGTATGGACACATTTCATACTGAGCAGCACTGACACGGTTCTGCTCAAATAAACTGAGGTCCCGTTTCAGATGATTCATCTGATGGGAACACCAGGACCCCTGATGTGTGAACTGGCCTCTGTGATCCTTTTCCTAAAAACATATCCAGTGGGTCATGAGGTTGTTAACAAGAAAGACGGACTGGCCAGTTTTCTGTTTCCTGCTCTTGGCTTTTGTGGTGGCACTGACTTCTGGCATTTTGGATAACCCACAGATATCAGAGTTTAAATGAAGGAACATATGAGACATGAAGGATTAGTAAAAGGCTCAGGGCGGTATAGGACCATGATTGGCTATGACAAGACACCCCTTCCTAGTACTCCTTCTATCTAGGTCCCTCCCTCTTTCTCCATGCTTGCAGGATGGAGTAACATGCCCAGGTACCAGCCTTAGGAATGCCTGGAATGCAGGCAGTATGCTCCTGTTTCCAGATGCCACTCTCAAACGCCACCAGCTGTGATCCTCACCACACTGCTACCAAGTGACATGGGACAGACAGCACGAGGAAAATGGCAATCAGAGATGCAAAGGCTACCTAATGAGGAAGGCAGCACACCAAGTGCTCAAATCCAATAAGCAAATTTCCATGTAAATATTTTATCTAGGACTTAGGTCTCATGTATTGGGGGACTGCAGGTTCAGCTGCCTCACTGACCCTGGGGCCAGGACAGAGCCCAGGGCAGCCTCGGCAGATGCAGAGAGCTGAGGCTGTCCTGTCTTGTAAGTCCCTTCCCTCCTCCTTTCCAGCTGTCCTCACTTCCTGGCCATCCTCCTTCTCCTCCCCCTCCATAAATCCATTCATCTTGTGGCTGTCTGACTCCTCCGACAGCCCAGGCTTCCTCTCTCATCCACGGAGTGTGGTGACAGGATTGATGGGCCCTTGAGCCCAGGCTGAATCGTAAAGCACCACACCACTTAAAGCTCACTGTGGTCGTTTTGTGGGTCAATAGAGACTTCCTCAAAGAGGCTAACAGCTCCCCAGAGAGGAAGACCACCAAGTCTGCAACTCCCACTTGTGCCAGGCCCCGGGCTAGGCTCAAGGAGCTCCCAGTTCACCACTGAAGACAGATGTGCCAACAACTAAGCATCACACAGTGGGAATGAGGCTAAAGCAGGTGTAAGAACAGGATTCAGGGATGACATGGAAGCTGAGTTACAACTCAAGATGCAAGAATGGCTTCTGGACAAAGAATGCTGAGATTACATTTGAGGAGATGAAGAATTCAGTTTCTGTAGGACTGTGTCTTCATTTCTGGTGAACTGTTACACTCTCTTCTTCAGCACACAGAGATTGCCTAGAGCAGTGGTCAGCAAACTGTGGCTCTCAAGCCACATGAGGCTCGCGAGCCACAGTTTGCCACTCTGTTGACTAATGAGTTTGCCGACCACTGGCCTAGAGCAAGTTTGGGCATCCTGTGATTGCTTGGTGAATTTGGCTGCATCAAGCAGCCTCAAGTTATATGAGACCCTTGCAGTCCTGGGCTGGATTCCATCCTAGAAACAAGGCCACTGAAACCAGAACTGACCAAGCTGGGACACCTGTTTGCTTATAATATTTGAACCATCATGATAGAATAATAATAAAATCTTAAGTGTATGGAGCCTTGCTATGTGACAAACATGATGCCTAGAGCCTTGGGTATCTCAACTCAAATGATCTTAATAGCAATAATTTCAGTGCTGTTAATATTCCCATTTTACAGATGAGGACAGTGAGGCTTAGCAAGCTTGAATAATTTGTCCAGATCTCACAGCTAGTAACTGGGAAGAGCCAGGATAAAACTGTTTGACTGATGTTCACATTGGCGCTCTTGTTCCTGTGCTTCCTGGCAAGGGATTAGGTGTGCAGTGGCCATTCAGATGCCTTGTTTTTTAGCCCTTGTGTATAGTGAGCAGACGGTCTGTGCCCAGCAAGGTAGAGGGTATACAGATGACGGATGTTATTTCCGCCCTTGGGGAACTTCATTGAACTCATTGTGCACCAGCCTAGTGCTGGGCACTGGACCGTCAGGAGAAGAGACAGGCATCCATCCTCCAGAAGCTGAGTCCAGGGCAGGGAGACAACAAGGGCCCTGCAATGGGTGGTTTTCCCATTTAAGGGCTTTACAAGAGAGGGGAGAGGAGTGAGGGGAGCCTTCTTGAGAGAGCTTCTCCATGGAGTACGAGTGGATGGACAAGGTGGACAAGAGCTCTAGGAAAGGCAAAAATCCATTAAATCATTGGTTCTGTGTGTCCAGGAAGAAAGCTATGCAGGAAGTGGGGCTGGGGTTGGAAGACAAGGTATGGCTAAGAAAGCTCTGACAGGGAGGGTTGGCCTGTATTTTATAAATATGGGATGGCTCCCATTTTTTCTTTTCTTTTTTTGTCAAGACATACCAACACCATCCAATCTATGCTTTTCTGTTTGTTGGCTTTTTCTGGAACAGAGGTTCTCAAATTTTAGTCTCCATCATGTACTGGAGAGATTGCTCTAGAACATGGCTCTTAAAACATGGTCTCTTCACTGGCTAGCAATCTATTTTCGAAGTCCTCTCAGTGTTTCTGAGCATGCTGAAGTTTGAGAACCATTAGTCTGGATCTATCAGGTTTTGTCTCAGACATAATCTTCCCTTAGGCACGAAGACTTCAGCCTAATCAGGTTTTATTTACAAGGGAGAAAGAGAGACTGGTTCTTACATAGACAACCATATAATCAGCTTGCTATTGGTGAAGACATCAGAGAGAAAGATGGACATGCAAGAACATAATGGATGCCAGGGCTTTAAGTCATTCAATGAAGATGTATTGAGTAGCTACTCTTTACCAGGCACCTTATAAACACTGAGGAACTCTTCCAGGTTTGGCGTGGGGGACGGGGGGGTTGTTTTTTGGTTTATTTCTTCTTCTTCTTTTTTTTTTTTCAATTCAGCATTCATTTCCCTTTATTTCAATAGCAGTACCCAGTGTTCCTCTGGAAACCTTCTCATGCTCAGTTCAAGTGTCAGGTGAAGCTGGCTCTAACCCCAACTATTACAGTGGACATGTGACTCTTCCTGGCCAATCAGATCACAGCATTGCTTTGCAATTGTGATTGGTCAGGGATGAGTATGTGACCCAAGAGAGGGATCCAATCACTGTTAATCCTAGTACTTTATTTACTGACCAGGAGGAAAACTTTCTTTTTGTGCTCTGTATCAGTGGAGATAATGTCTAGACTTTCTGGGAAGCCAAAGCTGCCCTTTGGAAATGAAGCCAGAGAACTAAGGCCCAGCGACACTGAGAGAGTGATCAGGTGCTGCTGCTGCTATTTGCACCCCTGAACACAATTCCTATAGCATGGTCTGTCCTCAGACTTTTCAATTATTCATGCCGATACATTATCTGTTTTTGCTTTAGCTGGTTTGCACTTGGTTCTCCATCATTGCAAATACACAAGTCCTAATACCCTAGTGTCAAAAGGACTACAGTCCAGAGTAGACTGAGATCTGGGGGAAATGAACTTTTAAATTTATACTCAGAGTTAAAAGAATGAGTATGAAATTAACCTACTGCTTGGGCCCAATAAGATGATGCATCTGTGATGATGGGAATGGACTTTTGTCTTTCCAGCTCAGGACCATGTTCTTTGAACTCAACGGGGATGCTTGGGGTTCTGAAGAGGAAAGAGAACCCCACCTGGCAGTTTTAAATTAATTCAAGACCTCTGGTCACTTGGCATGTAGACAACTTGAACATGGGGTCACTTATTCTTCACCAGAGAATGAGTTGACGGAGTTGTGAAATAAGAGAGAAATGAAGATGCTGAGGATATTGGTGCGGTCCCATGAACTTCCCATACTTTGAACTCTGGTGGCTAACCCAGTGCCACACAGAGAGCAGGTCCCTGAGAAAGTATGAGGAATGAATGAAGATGAGCAGGGCTCTTCCAGTTTTCAAAAAATAACATGAAGGCAACAATGAAAGGCCCACTCCTAATGCTGCTCCTGAGCAATAATACAGCAGCAAAAAGGATGGTTTTTATAGAAGAGTGGTCCATGAACTTAAGTTGGTTCCTAGCAATCAGAATGTCCATTTAAAAACGAGTCCTGATAAAACAATCTGATTTTTTTTTCTTTCTTTGTTCATTCTTTGCTTCCTTCCTCCCTCCTTTTCTTTCTTTCTTCCTTCCCTCCTTCCTTTTTTTGGTAGTGTTTGCAATTATTAGATTGTTAGATGAGGAAAATGCAATTGGTCACAGTCTATTTGAATTTCCACATAGTATATAATACATTTTTATGATATCTTTTTGGGTAACATAAAAAACTCCAGCGAAGGTAATAATACAGCTAGGAAGGTAGACTTGTAACCACTTCAAGAGCCATGCCCAGGGCTTGCTGATTAATTCATTCCTGGTGAGCTTGTCACTTCAGGAGCTCTCCAGGGGCCTGAGATAAGGCTTTGTCCTTGGTTCTCTCCTGTTAAAGCAAATTTTGTGAATACTTGAATGAAGGCAGAGAAAACTCCTTATCAAGTCTCTGGAGCCACTGAATTCGGAGGGGATGACAAATGAGGTAGATGGAAAAATCACAATTCAAAAAGCTCTCAGTGGGTTGTAGTGATGCAACAAAACTTACAGGGCAAATAAATAAAGTAAAATAATGGGGAAAAGTGAGCTTCGGAAACTGCGCCTCCAAACCTCTACTATAAACATGGGGAAGGAGCTCATCATGTAATAAACATGGGAAAGAGCTTGTCATGTGATAAGCATGGGGAAAGAGCTGGTCATGTAATAAACATGCAAAAGAGATGGTCATGGTCATGTAATAAACATGAGAAAGAGCTGATCATGTAATAAACATGGGTAAAGAGTTTATTGTGTAATAAACATGTGAAAGAGCTGGTCATGTAATAAATGTGGGGAAGGTGCTGGTCATGCAGGCAACCTGAGAAAGAGAGTTTGATCATCAGTCACTCATTAGGCATTGGCACTGTGCTCCAGCTCTCACTTCCCAGAAGCGTTTTGGGATTATATTAGCAGAAGTAGATTGTGCAGAACAAAGGTCAAAGCCTCATATTGCCCGGTCTCCCCTGAGTCTTGTATGTATTCAGTTCTCAGCCCCAAGACTGAGGAAGAAAACTGACAACCTTGAACATTCTCAAACATCATCACAAGAGTAAAAGGAAGTAATGATGTTCAGCCCCCCAAAATTCAGAAGGTGTATATTCTCTACTTTCAACTATTTAAAGGACTGAACACAATGTCTGCTGCCTAAGGGTTCAAGTTAACACCAAGTCGAGCCCTCTGTATTTTGGGTCCTTCCATATTTTGAATGAAATAATAGCACTAAAGTGCCAAGAGATGAAACTACTATATTGTAAGCAAGTGAGTTTCCCAATTCTGTTGAACATTTCTTTATCCATTTCCTTGTGCATGCAAATACCATGACGATCCCATCGATGCTGGACACCAGCATAGCAGGGGTTTGTTGAGGAGGCTCCAGCAAAAGCTGAGCCATGGGAAGTGATGACTCAACCATGACCTCCTCCACCTCCGCACATCTGGGTTTCCATGGCAATATTTCTGGAGGACCCACTGTGGGAAGAGGAGCGAGCAATCGGGAGGGAACAGCCACAGTGTCCCATATGCAGCAGGTGGAGGAGGGAGCAGATGAGACCAGTCTACTGGCCTGGGGTCCCAGCGATCACTGTGGCCTTTGCGGAAGCAACAGGGCACTTTTGTTTTCATTTAGATGGTGCTGCTCCAATTAATTCTCAAGTCTCCACAATGATATGGAAAACCACTTCCAAAATTAAACCTCTATTGAGAGCACACATTAATAACACCCAAAGGACACATAAATTACACCTGCGAGTCAGATCCCATTGCAAATGAATACACTGAAAAATGTATTCCAACCATATCAAGAGTACACCATAATTAAGCCACCACTGATGGCTTAAAAAGCTGTGTTAGATCACTGTGGACACACCCAGCAATCTAGGTGAATAGAGCCTGAAAAAATCTCCCCATTTGTAGGTGCACTATGTGATGTAGTGTTACAAATGTAGGTTCTATAATCAGACTGCCTGGGGTTTCCATCCTGGTCCTATTATACACCAGCCAGGAGACCTTGAGCAAGTTAGCTAACCTCACTGAGCCTCAGTTTCCTGATCAGTAAAGGGGGGCACTTCCATGGGGTTCTTAACAGTGTTCATTCAAATAACGCATGCAAAGTGCTTTACACAGAATGAGCACCCAGCACAAAGCACGTGTCTGACCATGGGCTAGTTGTCAAAACTCATCCACTGGTACCACTCGTTAGCATTATGCTTGTCACATACTTAGCTCAAGTGGGCATTTGCAGTTACTTTAAACAGAAATGTGATTGCTGCTTTGACATCATGATTACAGCATTCATGGCTGACTGGGTGACACTCACCCACCTAACATGAGGGGACTGTCATCTGTTTTGATTTCCACTCTTCGTCAGACAGAATAACTAATCGATGCCCCATATTCACCAAGTCAGTCACGGGAATATGCCTGGTCCATGATCACTTAGTGAGGCACTTGAGGCGTGAGGGAGACACCGGCCCAGGGGTCTGCATGCTGGAATTCAAGTCCCGAATCTCCTCTGGAGATAGAACTTTGGGCGGTTCTCTTGTCCTGACCTGTAATGACTATGCCTGACCCTAGGACAGCTCTCTGAGACATGTCAGCATCCTCGTGAAAGGAGTCGCATTCTATTGAGCATTTCTTCATCCATTTCCTTATGCGTGCAAATGCCCTAAGACACGCTGTTCTGTGCTTATGGATAACTTCATTCCATTTTTGCTTTCTATTCTCATCTCCTTGGTCCACTCTTCTCTTTTTTTCCCACCTCCTGATTTTGCAATCCATCTCCACAAACCCCGGCAACCAGTGGGAATGACCTGAAGCGTGTCCCTCACGCATCTTCTTCAGTGCTCACATACTCATATCGAAATACACCTTCTGTTGCTCCTGATTTTACAAAATGGGGTCACAGAAAATACACTTGTCTGCGTTAGCACCCCTCCAGGTCAGCGGGCCCGTGCTTTCTAACAAGGCCACATAACTCCACGCCAAGGGAGGCCAGCAGCTGACACACCTCCTGCCCCTGCTGGCCACTGCCCTGCTCTCTCAGTTCTTGCTCCAGACAGAGGTGCAGTGAGCATCCTAAACAACTCACTCTTCCCTCAGGCACCTTGACTCCAGTGGGCTGATTCCTACATCTCTTTATTCAGAGAAAAAAACCAACCTGCGTGCTTCGGAGGGCTTTTGTCAGGAGTCACCCAGCTAGGGAGTGTCAGCAACATTTCAGCCAGGTGCACTGGGCGCCGTACAACATGCTCTTTAGTCCACTGGACAGCACCTTCCTCTAACTCAACTGCTAGAAATGAGTGTCTTCCCTTCACTGAGTCACGGCTTGCCCTGAATCCACTACCCCTGAGACAAGGGTCAGGCTGTCAAAACTATCCTGGGGACACTGGATGGATTCAACACAGATGAGGAGCTCAAGGCTGCTGCTCCTGCCACAACAGAGCAAGGACCTGGGGACATCATACTGAAAACCCCGCATTTGCTCAGTAAGTACGCATCCAACCCCGACCCTGCTCCCAGCTGGCAGGCAGAGACTGCTCGCCCTCTCCACACACAGGCAGCGTGAGCAGCCTCGGCCTCATCACCTCCATCTTGGAGCCTCGGCAGCAGGGCCCCGAGTTCCTCGGCATGTTGTGGAGGGCCTAGGACTGTCTGGTTCAGATGGGCCACTCAATTCTACGCCCTGTTCTTGAGCCAAACTGGGCACGTCTGTGGGCCGCGAAAGGGGAGGGGTACAAAGCTGGGCCTGGGATCCTTGCACTGAAACCCACGTCTCGCCAGTGATAAGAGTCAGGACAGAGCAGCACAGGGATGGCTCCGAGGCCCCGGGAGGTGGGGAGGGATGAGGAGTGAGTCCAGGGCTGCTGGCTTTGTTGCTACTTCTGTGAGGTTAGATTGCAGTCCTGCCTGGGGACGGACATGCCTACACCCTCCTCTCTACAAACCCTGCAATCTCACATGGGTCACAGCGTGGCTGCCAGGGACATAAGTCTCAGTCTCCTACCTCCTCAGTGACTCCGTGGGATTACTTCACCTCGGAGGGTTAATGAGTGTAGCAGGCCCCCCCAGGTCCTGAAGATTTCTTGAAACAATGACTGGAAAGACTTCATAGGAAGCCTAGCACAGAGCAAGCACTCAGCAAATGCTGGCTGCGTCTTTTCTTTCCTCCTTGCTTCTTTGAATTCTTGCAAAACCTCTCTGCAATTCCCAGAGTCCCCAATACAGCGTGTTTTCTCCCACAATAGTTCTCTTGACGTATGTGTAGACGCGGGTCCCTCTGTGAAGCGCGTCCAACGCCTCTGCAGCCTTTTATCCACAGAGCCCCGAGGACTGTCAACTGCATGTGACTCCTCCAGGAGACTGCGCTGGTTGCTTTCAGTTAACACAGCAATGAACTTGTCGGGAAACCAGCCAGGAGGGAGGTGGCGCAGGGCAGGAGCTGGCAGGCAGGCAGGTGCAGAGTGGGCTGGGGGCTGGGGCTGTCCATCTCGATTCTTCTCTCCATGTCCAAGTGTAAAGGGATTTGTGTCTGCAAGGTTGTCCTCGCCAACCTCAGGGAAGACAAGAAGTCAGTTAATTTGAATTTTTTACTTCTACCATAGGGGAGGATTCTGGGTCAATTAGGGATATTGTAATTTCCTATTACAGTCAAAAAGAAAATGTAGGCAGAGCCCATGAGTCACCTTCCAACACGTGAAAATGGAACCTTATGACCTGGCGTGAGTGAGCCTGTGTGCTGTCACTTTTAATGACAGGGAGGGGGAAGATGGGGGGGCGGGCAGCCACCTCCTTCCTGGCCCTGAAGTGCTCACCTTTTGGAAACTCAGTATAATTAATTCAGAGTGCGGATTATTAATTCCTCCTGCTATGTGACTATTCATTGTGGAGGTAGCTGCATACGTCTTCACATTTTGGAGTGCGTGCCCTCTCCTAGTCTCGCCTTGGGAGAGGTGGGTTTCCCCACCCACCTACCCAAGTGTGTGGGCACCAAGCGCTCAGCTGCCCACTCCTCAGGGACGCTGATCCCCGATCTGAGGCCAATGCCTGCTTCCGGTGAACCACGGTGACCTGCTGAAGTCAGGATACCTCCTGGTGACCAGGGCCCTTCCTCACCAGGCTCGCGCCTCACCAGATGGCAATGGAATTTCTGTCATGACCAAGCGCCGCTGCTGATGTCACCTTGGCCTTCCAGGAGGGCCTCCAGTGGACAGCCAATGGATATGCACATTCCCAGCATGCCTTGCAGCCTGGATTCTTATGTCAGGGACAATCCCTGACTGGTCCCCTCTGAGCAGATGTCCCCACACCACTCCCAGGAAAGAGGGAAGAGAGGAGGGACCACCTGCTGACTGCCTGGAGGGTCCAGGGTTCCCAGGCCTACGAAGGGCAAGGAAAGAGATGAGCTGCTCTGGAAGCATCTCTCCGGAACATGAATCAGGGGCATGGACCACCCTTGGTTACCCCCGTGTGACTTTGGGGTTCAACAGTGCTCTCCATGTACATTCTCCTGGACAAGGAGCCTACAGAGGGTCCTGGATGCAGACGGGCAAGCAGAGCTGCTCTTGTGATAGATGAGGAAGCGCAGGCAATGGGAGGTCTGATCAGAGCCAGATGCCATGCTCCGGGCTGGAGACCCAGAGGCAACTCAGACCGAGCTGTTGTGCTCTCGAGCTAAACGACAACCAGTACAGTCTTGGCGGTGACAGGGCTGAGCAAAGGGAGAAGGAGACACAGAGAGGAGCCAGGAGAGAGCAGTGCTGTAGGCTGGCATCTGCCTCCCTCTCTTTATCCCATCACCCCTCTCACTCATTGTGCTTTAGCCACAGGGGCCTTGGGTTCCTGTCCCCATGACTGCTGACCAGCCTGTTCTCCCTACCGCTGGGCACATGGCTGGCTTTTTTTATCCTCCTGGTTTTCTAATGACCTCATCTCACTCAGCTCCAAGCTGATGCTTTTTCTGTAGAGCACTGATAACAATCTGTAATCAATTCTTGTTTGCATTTTCTCCCTGCCCTCAGGTTGTAAGTTCCATGCAGGCCAGAACCAGTGCTGATTCACACACCATTGCAGCCCATCCCATAGCACAGTTGTGTTGTAATAAGCACTGAACAAAAGAAAGAATGAATGAACAAACGCAAGGCAGACCCTGGGAAGAGCCAACAGGAAGGCAAAGCCAAGCAGCCAGAAGGCTAGGAGAGAGCACTGCTCCACCTGGAACCCAGCGCAGCCTCATGGTAGAGGGGGCATTGGAGGCATGCGAGTCCTGTGGCTGTGAATTATAGGATGTCCTTTTGCTTCATATGATGTCCAAAGACTACTTATGAATTCACAATAGGGAACAGAATTCTGCAACCAGAATACTTATGTACACTATCCAAGCGTTAAACACTTGGGAAACACAGTGGTGACTGGTAGGTTTCAGTTGAGCCTGGCTGGGGGACCGGGTAGATGGACACAGGCTAAGGCAGAATGCTGTAGCATACCCCTCTGTGTCCCTTTTACAGCATACCTTTCCAGAGAAATAATATTTTATCTTGCCAAATATTTGGTCAAGCTCTGTTCTCTGGGCAGTGCTGACAAGGAATAGCAAATGCTTGGCCGTCTGCTTTCCCCTCATGTACACACCCACATCAGATCCCTCACACCCATCATACCTCCCTTCCTATCTTTGACACCGGGGAAAGAGTGTGACTCGATGCTTTGGGGTCTCAATGTGCAAATCTACAGCTTAGGGACTTAGCAGGCCTGGCCCAGCTGCCTCACAAGAGGGTTGGGGTGGTGATGGAGACTCTGTGTGGGATGTGAGGCTTTGGGATTGCTTATGCCCCTCAGAGATGAGGGGCACTGTCCTGTGTACCTTACAGCTGGCTCTCTCCTGATATCAAGTGTGTTGTGTTGGGAGAAGGTATCAGTTTACTCCCAGGCACCCTTATCACTTCCCAGGGATGAGACATGATCTGGGGAAGTAGGGTCGGCCTTGCATCCAATCCCAGCTCTACCACCTTCCTTGTCTTGTGAATTCTCTGAACCTCAGTCTCTTCATCTGTAAAATGACAACTCTTTGAAAGGACTGCTGTGAATTTGAGAAATTTGAATTAAAAAAAATCTATCAACTCTCCTGTCTTAAAAACCAAATGAATTGATCAAAACCAGGAGGTTTGAGTGAGAGAAGAACACAGAAAATAGCAAAATAAGAAAACAACCAGTTAGTCTAATTAAGAAAAATAGTAGAGATAAAACAATAGTCAACTGTGCCAACTGTGCAAAAAATTTTGAAGTCATGATTAAATGTATGATTTTCCATGAAAATGTAAATTGCTAAAATTAATTTTTAAAGATAAAAATTTCATTAGAGCAAAACTCTGAAAAAAATGGGGGGAAAGTCAATGAATTTTATTTCTAAACGATTTGCAACTTGTAAAAAAGCAACAATCTCAAATCACTTTACACTGGTTTTTCTTCAAAGTTTCAAGGGATATATCTTACCAACCTATACAAACTATTTCAGAATGTTAAGAAATGTTAAACAATACCCAATTCATTTTACAAATTAGAATATTCCTAATATTCTAATTTGTCTGACAAAGATAATGTACAAAAAATAAATCTACAAAATAATACCAGTATAACCACCGAATTACATGTAAAGAGTCTAAATAAAGTATGTGTATGTATCAAAGTTCAGAAGTATAGTAAAAAGCATAATGCACTGTGATTAGGTAGGGTGTAATTTGGAAATGCTAAGTTTAAAATCTATTAACATACTTTATAGAGTTAAACATAATAAGAGAAAACATGATTACACTTTTACAATCCTATTAAAATATGTTTACAAAAAAAATTTTCTGAAAAAAAGGATTGATAAACTAAAATTCATCAAAACAAAGAAACTTTTGCTCTTAAAAAATTTGAGAAATTGAAAAGATGAACCACAGACTGGGAGAAAATCTTTGCAAGCCAAGCATCTGGTAAAGGATGTGTATACAGAATATTAAAAAAAAAAAAAAACCCTCTTACAACAAGTAAGAAGGTAAACAACACTGTTTAAAAATAAGCAAAATATTCTAACAGACCTTTAACCAAAGAATATATGTGAATGTCCAATAAGCATATGAAAACAGGCTCCCCATCATTAGCATTGAGGAAATGAGAGATCACCAGGCATCTACTGGGATGGCTTTAGTTAAAAGGACTAATGGTGCCAAATCTTCGTACATCCACTGCAAAAAAGTTGGACACTTTCCTAATCAAGTTACACATACACCTACCACACAGGCCAGCCATTCTACTCCTAGACATCTACCTGGACAAAATGAAAATGTGCCCACACAAATACTAACACAGGACCCATCACAGCAACATTACTGGAAGCAATTGGAATGCCCATCAACTAGTGAATAGGTGAACGAAGGCATTCATACAAAGGCATCCAGAGTGATAACAGCATGTCATATGCGTGTGGACCTCAAAAGCATTGTGAGAGTTGTGAGAAATGCTGTCCTAGCACAGTTCTTCACATGGAGTGGTGCTTGATAAACAGAGCATTCCCTCTTTTTTTTTTCCTTTGGTGATAAAAAGATTTTTTATTTTTTTATTTTTTTATTTATTATTGTTTGAAGTATTACAAATAGTAGTACATATGTCTCCTTTTTTCCCCCATTGACCTCCCCCCAGCCTCCCCTCCCCCCAGTACATGCCTTCACCTGCCCCCCCCCCCCCCCCGCCCAGAGTCTTGTATCCATTGATTATGCTTATATGCATGCATACAAGTCCTTTGGTTGATCTCTTACAAACAAAAAATGTTTGAGTCCCAATTTCAATGTCCAACAGTTCTGAATCCCCATTTCAATGTCAAACAGTTCCTTATGTGTACATGTCAGCAATGATATCTGGATGGTGGGCACATGGTGGCAATGCAGGTCCAACCCTCTCTGGTTTGGTCCTAGGCAACCTGCAGCGGTGCACAGCTGCTGACTGCTTGCGTGGCAAGGCGTCGTCAGCGTCTTCCATCTCTGGACTGTTTCTCCTTTTGTCTTCATGGCTGGAGCAGACCTGTCAATTCCTCTCTGTTGCAGGAATCCACATGGTCTTGGAGTTGTTTTCTGAAAATATACAAACATATTATCAACCAAAAGTTAATAAAGGAATCTTTTCTATATAATTGATTTGGGATCCTTTTTAATTTTGCCCAAACAATTTTCCTTTGTCTTATTTAGATACCATGTGTGTTTTTCATGGGTGTCTTGCTGTTAGCATTACAAATGAAAATTAATTTTGTAAAGTAAAAATTTTCTAGATGTAATTTACTTATAGGATATTTTTCCTTACATGATATTACCCTACTATCCCCTCCCCCCCCTTTTTTTTATTAATGGAGGCTTTTGTAAATTTTATAATGCAGTCTTGATAACTTTAAATTTTAATTTTTTTGCCCAAAAATATGACTGCTTTAGGTTCATTGCATGTTCAGGAATTTTACCATGAGATGAACTACCAATAGAAATTTTAGTTATTACTTTAGGAACAGCTTTTTGTCCTGTACAATTAAATTTTCTTGATTATTCACTTATTTCAATTAGCCTATTTAAATTAATCTGAAAACTTGATTACTATTTTACTGTCAAATTTAATACTCTACCAACAATCTTAGTTTACCCTGTAAATATTAGTGGAAAGGAATGTTTGCATTCTTGAGTAGGCCCTGAGCATTCCTGATGCTAGGCTGGATTTAGATATAGGGCAGCTGCTGTCGGCCAAGTCTCTTGTCTGTTACCTGGGTCCTGATCTGAGCTGGGCAAAATCTCTGTCTGTCACCTGTATCCCAATCTGAGCTGGGCATGGGAAGCACCGGAGGATGACTGGTTAGCCAGAGACAGGTAAGATTCCTCAGGGAAGGAACAACCTAAGACAGGCACAGTCGCAGAAGGGCCATCAGGAGAGAACTTGGGAATCAACAGAGGTGGGGCACAGACCCTCACCCCCCCCCAACCCTGAAGGGGCCTCAACCCTCACCCCTTCTGAGGGAGGTCTCCTGCCCCCATGGCTGCTTTGCTTCCCACGCCCAGAACATTCCCTCTTGATTCAAAAGTCCCTCTTCCCAGGGCCACCATCCAGTCAGCTCTCTGGTCCTTGCTGCATATTCAGGGCAGCCTTCAAGTCTTTTTGTCCACTGGTGACTGATGGATGCCCAAGCCAGTGCCCTTTGAAGGGCAGCTCCCTCTACCCTCTATTCTGCAGGAAACTATCATCGCTCCTAACAGGTTCCCCAGTGATTCTTGGGCTTCCACTGCTCATTCCCCAGTTAGAGTCATAGCAATGGTGCTGTGGTAGCAGAATTGTTTGCCCTGGAAAAAACTGTAATGTCACAACAAACACGGGGCAGGCAGAGTGCATTCTGTGCAGCTGTACATTGTGAGGCACTGCCAGCAACTTCCACCATGGGCCCCTGAAGAACAGGGTGAGGGACCAGAACCAGGGCATGTTCGTTTTTCTGGTGGTAAATCCCCAAGTGTAGGCTCTGGAGTCAGAAGACTGTGCTGCTGACTTGAGCAGGCCCTGAGCGCCTCTGAACCTCTGTGTCTTATTCACCTTGCCAAGGTTTCGTGAAAATAATTTAGAAAAAAAGGAAAGTGCTTGTCTATTGCAACATGCTGCCCACATTGTGAACGGCAGTTGCTCTGACTCTTCCTAATGATACAGAAAGCTCTGGGAATCAGATTTGAGTTCAGGTTGGGCATAACCCTAAAAAGAGAATTGAGAGTTGCTCCTAAAAAGGGTTCTCCTGGGATATAGCAGATTTAGGAATCATTGAAAGAAATTGTGGAGTGGGATAGAAGAGTCCAGCAGGAGGGTTCTAGCCAAAAGAAATATCTTCAAAACCCTGAAATTGGGGTAGGATGGGACATTATGGACTGGATTGTCCATCCTGCTGTGAACTGGAACAAATTGTGTATATGAAAATGGAACAAATATATGAAACATCTCTTTCCAAACATGGGAAAACAGGCAGCACAGGATTACAGATTAAGGGAGCCCTAACTCACCCCAGCCATCTGCCTGTGGTCACCTCAGCTTTCTGCCTAGAGGCAAGCGCTAGACCCTGGGAAGTAAAATCATAGACTTGCTGAGTCGAAAGGGTGGAGATAGAAGTTTGGGAAGGCTGAAGTGGCTGGAAGGTGCAGGACATATTTCTGGGACAGAGAAAAGTGCCCCAGAAGTCTAAAGAAGGGTTCCCATGGGCCTTTGATGAGTGCAGGGCCTTGTTTACAAAGAATGAACTCCACAGTCAGGCAAATAGTCAATGGAAAGTTGTGGGCTGGACAGTTCTCAGTGCTGACACAGGACAGAAGTTGTTTTAACTCCGACATGAATGGTGAGCCCTCAGCATCACTGGGCCTTTGGTGGGATCCCAGAGGTGTCATGCCTCAGTGTTCAGGCTGAACGATCCCCAGAGTGAAGGCCACTCCAGAGCTTCCCTAGCAAGTCTCAGAAACAGGCTGCAAGCAATCAAATAATCCATAAGGAGCTTAGCTGCTTTTCAGAACAACATCCAACTCTCTTTAAAGGAAGACGACAAAATCCAGAGACTCAATCATGTAAAACTCACCATGTCCAGCACCCACTAAAATTATCAGACATACCAGAAGCAGAAAGAGAAGCAGACTAGATGAGAGAGAGAGAGCAGAGAGGGTGGAACTGGCATACAAGGTTGCTGAAACAATTGTTTGTTAAAGCGTTTAAACAAAAATAGGAACAAAACAAGAAGAGAAGTAGAAGATATAAAGAAGAAAATGAAACTTCTAGAGATTAAAAAACAATATCAAAAGGAATACTTTACTGGATGGGATTGAGACAGATCAGATACTGCAGGGAAGACGATCAATGAACTAGAAAGTGTAGCACATGAATTTATTCACAGTGAAGCATGGAAATTGAAAAATTAGCAGAGTTTCAGCAAGCTATGGGACAATATCATACAGTAAATATAAAAGGAAGGGAGGGAGGCAAAAAGTACTTGGCAAAAATCATAACTAAACACTTCCAAATTTGACAAAATGTATAAACCCACAGACCTCAAAAAAGGTCAACAAAATCCAGGCAGATAAACACAAAGGAAACCCAATAACAATATATCATAATCAAATTGCTAAAACAGAAACAAAGATAGACACTGCAAAGTAGCCAGATTAAAAACACACACACATGTTACATACAGAGGAACCAAACTTTGCAATCACTTTGGAGGAGAGAGTGCAGAAGCTGGAGAGATGAGCAGGACCAGATAACAGTGGCCCAGAGGGGACCTCATGCCAGGGGCAGCAAGGAGCCAGATTTACCTGGGGGGTGACACTTTCAGCTCTGGGCTGAGGACAGAGCACTCTGGCCCCAGTGGGAGGACTGTCAGATGGCATTGGTGAGGCATTTATGTGATGGGCTGACAGTGAGGCAAGGCACAAGTGTACCAGGCACAAGGGTACCAACACAAGAGGTATTCAGGATGTGGGGATCCTGCACTTAGAATTGGAAGAGGGGGGCAGGAGAAAGCAACAACTCTGGTTGGGCCCTGGGTGATAGAAGATGGGCCCTTGGAAATAGGAACCTAGAGGGCGGAGCAAGTCTGTGGGAGGATGATGAGTGTGTGTGGGCGGGGGGAGGGGAGGGGAGATAGTGTCCATCAGGATGACATCCCTGTAGAAATGGGAAGTGGAGGTGCGATGTGTGCTATGCTGGGATGGCAGAGACCAGGGCTTCTCCAACTCAAATGCGTACACCTCACCCTGGACACCTTGTTAAAATACAGATCCTTACTTAGTAGGTATCCCTTAGGGCCCAGAAGTCTGCATTTCTAATGATAGTCTAAACACTTGGAGTAGCAAGGGTATGAGGGTTTTTTTCTGTGTTGTTAATTTTTTTTCTTAGTCTCACCCGTGTCTGCATTTTCAGAAGCAGCGATGCTTCCTCTAAAGAAAGAACGAAAAAAACACCCAAACTCTGTCCTCTCTACTGGCTGCTTCCACATTCCCTGCCTGGCTCACTCACTCCTGGTCACAGATGCTTCTAGAATGTGAGCTGACCTGGAACACTGCATCGAGGGCAGAAAAGCTTTTGACTGGCAGAGAGTTGAATGCCCTGGAGAGAATGCCAACCGCCTGCCTGCTGCACTCTCTGAACCTGGGTCTTTGCACCACCTTGCAGAGCTGCTGAGGAGGAGTGGAGGATCTGCGTGTAAGCTGGTGGGCCAGGGCATGAGTACAGGGAGCACACAGTGGCTACAGGCCCTTCCTTGCTTCAGCACCTGCTTGGCTCAGCATCGCCTCGCAGGGATCAGTGCACTGGGTTTCCGTGTGGCCCGCTATTTGCTCCAGATCACTCACTCCAGATTACCTATTACAGGGGAGTCTGAACATTTCTCTTAGCCTCTCTGGCCCATCTAGTGAATGAGGATAATGAGTCACCATGCAGATGGGTGATGGTGACTAGATGAGTGCATGTGTGCAGCTGTACGTGATAGAGGAGGAGTCCGTGTTCAATTGATCCTCCACTGGAGCCATGTGATTGAGAATTCGCAAAGACTCCTGCATCTTCCTTCCACAAGCCCACCTGCTTCGGGGCTGTGACATTCACAGGGGAAATATCCTGCTGTGTGGACTAGCGGATGACAACGCAAAGTGCAGACATTTCTCATCAGGGGTCCCTGATGTGTCACTGCTGTGATTGGCTGCTTGCTGCCTACCTCCTTTCTCCGTGTCCATGCACATCCGCCCTGGTGTAACTAAACTATCCAGTTTCTAAGGCAAAGAAAATGCCCGCTTTGTGAAAAGGAAACAAAGGCTTGTTTACAAGATACTGGATGGTCACCGGCACCAAAGTTGCCTCCCAGGGCTCTGAGCTCCCAATTAAGCCCTGAATCTGCAGACAGGAAGGTCAGCCCTAAAGGACCTCAGGTGGACAAGTCCTGAGCCAGAGCTGCCTGCCTCAGGGGCTCCATCACTGCAGAATGATCCTGGTTTCCCACAGGCTCCCATCTGGAGAGAGGACGTGATCGCTGTGCACAACTTCTCTGGTGGACTCCGATGTGCGGAAGATGGGGGAAGGGGATGATGAGGGAGCACATTGCAGGAACAGTGTGTGGGCTGGTGAGCCCATGCCCAGGAAATGGCACAGCCCCACCTCCACAGCAGATGGAAGGAGGGATGCCAAGCTCTGAGATGGGTCGTACCATGCATGGCAAAGCTGCTGCAAGCGCCCATACAGTAATGTCATCTGGATTTGGATGCCCAAGCGGATCACACATGAGGGGCAACTGTAACACAAGGCATTGGATTGCTCTTCTGATAAAGCGACCAGTGACCATCCTGAGTAGTAAGAGACAGAGGCCCCAGGGGCAAGAATAACGAGGGAGGCTTTGTGATGCGGATGCACTGGAATGTCACATGGGGCCCAGACAGGGCCTGGACTCATCTATCACCTTTCCTGGACACACTCACCATGACTTCCCTAGGCCAACAGGACACAGCAAGGCATCCCTGCCCAGCACCGCAGCCCCACATTGGGTAACAGAGGGGACAGATGTCACATGACCAAGGTGCTCAGGTCCTTCATCCTGGAGGAGTATTATGACTTCCTCTGAGTTTTGCGTCTCATGAGCTCAGCCACAAGGATGGGAGGAGCTGAGCTGTATCAAAGAGCCTGGCCTTGGGTTCTCATCCCTGCCCAGCATGAACAGGTGCAAACTCCTAGAATTGACTAGGTCATAATAATTGCCCTGGGAAAGGAAATGCAATGGTGGTCATTGGTATCCAGCAGTCATGTCCCTTCCTGGCCCACCTGGTTTTCCCTGATTTTCCTATAACTCCCACACAGAGACTGAGAGAAGCATGAGTGAGACACATCCAGGTCAACCCTACCCCATCCCCACTGATTTTTAAGCACCTTTATTGAGATATAATTCACAGGCTCTGTGATTTACCCATTTAAATGGTACAATCCAATAGTTTCTGGTGTTTAGAGTTGTGCCACCATCACTACATCCAGTTTTAGAACATTTCCATCACCCCACCCCCCAAAAAAAGAAACCCTGACCTCTTCAGCTATGATGGTCAATGCCACCATCCCTTCCAGCCCTTGGAAACCTTTCAGCTATTTTCTGTCTCTAAAGATTGGCCTACTCTGATTTCATATGAATGAAGTCATATAACAGGAGGTATTTTGTGACTGGCTTCTTTCACTTAACATATTTTCAAGGCTCATCCATAGTGTTACATGAATCATTACTCATTCTTTTTTATGACTCAATAATATTCCATTATATGGATGTACCCACTTTACTTATCTATTTGCCCGTTAATGACCATTTGAGTTGTTTCCACTGTTTGGCTGCTATAAGTAGTTGCTATTACAAACATTTGTATACAAGTTTCAATGTGGATATATGCCTTCATTTCTCTTGGGTATATTCCTAGAAGTGGAATTGCCAGGTCACACAGTAACTCATTGCCTAACTCTTTGCCAATTTCCTTTTGAGATACTAGTTATTTTCTATTATCTAGAGTCTTATGGGATATCACCCAGAGCTCTGCTCATCCTTCCTTGGTTCTGGCTCACTTTCAAACTTGTGTTTCTGGCTTTCCCATTGATCTGAGAGTCCTCGAGATCCTTGCAGCAAATCTTTGTTGAGTAGGTTTTCCCCAGCCATTCTCTGTTGCTTGCACCCGAAGCTCAGAGGGACTCCAAGCATGCCAGCAGCTTTGATTAGAGAGTGGCTCAGCAGACAGGCTCTAACGTGGTGCTATGTTGGTCTGGCTCTGACACCAGTTTGCCAAGGATTAGGTAAATAACCCAGAACAATGCACTGAGTTGAACCAGAGACATCGGTAAAACTTCTTTGTGGGCCATGAGGCTGGTCTCTGACCTACACAAGCAGCAGACACCTTAGGCCCTGCATCCCATCTTGCTGGCCCTTTTGACTTCAGCCCCATGAGCAGGTCTGTGCACACTCAGACTCGCCCAACTCTGCTAGCCTCGCCCCTCAAACCCAGCCAAGCAACCCTCTGCATTCTGTCCCTATGCTCCTCCTGGACTGTCGGGGTCACCCAGCCTGCACACTGGGAAGAACAAGGAATTACTATCCTGAGCGGTAATGTGCTGAATAATGGGGCCCAGAGCCAGTGAGTCAATGCCCAGCTTCTCAGTCTTCCCTGACAGTGAGAGGCGACTTCTGCACTCCCTGCCTGTTGGCACTGGGCCTGCTGCTGGTGGCAGTGGCCTCACCTAACACCTGCAGAGTGGTTTTCCCTTCTCTCCCTCACTCGCCCTGCTCCTTCACACCCACGTCTTAAAATCACCTCCTTTATAAAACATCCGCACCCTGTTCTTGAATCAGCATCTGCTTTGGGGAAAATAAAACAATCGGCAAAATCTCCCTAAGAAGAGGTCCCAGCTGCACAATATACACTGAGTGGCCAGATTATTATGATCTCTGAATGCATAATAATCTGGCCACTCAGTGTATATCCTATATAATAAAAGGCTAATATGCAAATTGTCCCCTCGACCAGGAATTTGACCAGCAGGCAGGCCGGCCAACCGCCCATGTCCCCTACCCCTGGACAGGCTGGCCGGACCCCACCCATGCATGAATTCATGCACCGGGCCTCTAAGACACACACACACACACACACACACACACACACACACACACACATACACACACACACACACACACACACACACACACACACACCGAGTGGCCAGATTATTATGCATTCAGAGATCATAATAATCTGGCCACTCAGTGTATAGTGCACACAGGAGACGAGAGACTGGGCCAGGAGGCAGGGTCCCAGGCCCAAACCCTGGCTCGGTGAGGCTTAGGCAGAGCCCTGGTTCCTGTGTCTGTGAAATAGCTCCTTGGAGACAGTGCTCGAAAAGGCTCCTGCCATCCATACAGTTCTGAGTGCTGACAGCAGGTATCTTTTGCCCTGGCTGGTGTCTCAGTGGTTAGAGAATCAGCTTGCATGCCAAAGGGTTGCATACCTCAGTTGCAGGTTTGATCCCCAGCCCTGGTTGAGGCTCAAGAAGGATGTCTCTCTTTCTCTCTCTCTCTTTCTCTCTCCAACCCCACTCCCTTCTACTCTTTCTAAACACACACACACACACAAAACAAACAAACAAACAAAAACCAAAACAGGTATCTTTTGATACTAAAGTCTCTTCTTGGGTCTGAGGTCTTGATGGAAGCTCCACAGGCATCTCTCTGCTGGCTCATGACCCTGCTGCTTAACTCATGTCCAGGGTCTGTGGCTGTGCACAGTAGCAAAGCCAAAAGCAACATCCACTGTGCAGACTACAAATGGTCACGTCAAGTTTCATTGAGGTCACGCTTTGCAAAGGCCAGTCGTGGCCCTGGGCAGTGGCTGCACTCTGGAAATCAGCCTCCCGGACGCTCATGTCTCCTCACCCAGTGACTCTCACCTGCAGACCGGCTGCTTCCAGGCTGGGGTCACTGAGCAGGGCTTGAGGTGCACATGAGACATGGCTTCATCACAGCCTAGAAGTTGTAACAGCCCTAGGTTCTAGGCCCACCTCTGACTCATTTGTTCATTCACCCATTCATTTATGCAACTAGCATTTATTTAAAAACTAGTTTCTTTCAGTCACTCTATGGGATTTGGATATACAACAAAGAAGAATAGATTCTGCTCTCAAGAGCCACAGTCTCCTGGGAAGAGGAGGTGGGGAGGGGGGGCAAGGCAGATAATGGGCACTGACAGTATGGGGTGGTGAGTGGTAAGGAGGGTCAGGTGGGTAAGGAGGGATGGGGAGCAGAGAAGACTGAAGAGGTGTGATCTATCACATGTGTTCATACCCTGTCCCACATCTGGGCCACCATTTATTGCTGCAACAACTGGCTGCCCTTAGATGTGGCGTGGCAGCACCAAACCCCAGATGCATCCCATTCTCCCGCTTCCTGTCCCAGCACCTCCCTTCCACGACTGGTGGGTTGCCTGTGAGCAGCTCAGCCATGCTCACCATGTAGGGGGTGGATACTCCCTGGGGCACCCTGACCAGTGGGTGACATAGCTGCTGGGGAAACACTCCTGTTTTCACTATCTAGAGTGCAAAATTTGCAGGCACATTCCAGATTTCTCGGAGTGCTCCCGGTTGCTCACACATGTGACCAGCCCAATGACACATGGTCAGACTGACTTCCCCTCCCTTCCTGTTTAACTCTTTCCTGTCTACCCATCCTGGGGTCACTCTTGAAAATAAAATACCTGCATGCAGGCCCTGTCCTAGCAGCTAGATGTGGGGTAAGGGGAACACAAGCTAAGAGACACAGTCAGTCCCAGCTGGGGAGGGCAGGAGGCAGTCCTGAAGAAACCTGAGCTGGGGTGGCTGCTGAAGGGGGACATGGGCAGGGCTCCCCAACTCCAAGAGCACAGCTGAGCTGCACAGCGCCTCCTGTGGCTGTGAGTGGACTTTACAGGTGAGGAGCCCTGGTGAGAGAGGTCGCTGGAGAAGTGGCCAAGAACTAGGTCCTGAAACCTTGACCACCCCCAGGACTTTATTGTGGAGCTGGAGAAACTGTGGGAGTAGAGCAGCAGGCACAGCCGTGTCTCAGCTGATGCTGAGTACTGCGCATTGTCAGGAGAGCTCGCGGGGGGAGCTGCCCCATTTCCTGTGCCCAGATGAGCAAACTGAAGCCGGCACACAGGCACACAGCTGGCACGCGGCTAAGGGTGGTGGAGACAGGCTGCAAAAGAGGGTCAAGGGCTCCAATGGAAGATGGGGAGTGTGAGCTTTCATCTGGGCACCCAGGAGCCCGGATAAAACCTGGGGTTCTTGTTATCAGGGAAAAAGGGAGAAAGGGCATCGGGAGACAAGGAGCTTCTGCTATGGGGGACAGGGAGGGGCAGAGCCAGGGTTCATCCCCACTGAGCCTGCCAACTTTCTCTCTCCCTGAGCACAGCTGAGTAAGTGTTGGTACCGGAACTTGGCTACCATGGTGAGGAGAGTAGGAGGCCCCACCCAGACCTCCAAGTCTCAGCCACACGCTCCTAGCCAGCCTCTCCCCGGAGCTCAGCGCTGGCTAGTGGTACTTCCTCCCCACAATCTCTAATGCTGCTGATGCCCCTTCTCCTCTGGTGCCAGGTTTTGGCTCCCTTGGGCACTCTGGGTGCCCAGCTCTGATACCACTCCCCTCTCTGGGCCCTCTGCCTGGAATTCTCACCCCACACCTCCCATAGCCCACTCCCTGTTAATCAGGCATCAGCATTCTCACCTCCTCCTCGCCTTCCCTGGCCCTGTTGGCATTTCAGTCCAAACTCTGTGTTGTCTTTGCCATGCACCATCTCCATGCAGTCGTTGGCTCATCTTATTGCTTCCCATCTCTGCACTCCATAACATAAACTCCAGGACACATAGACCCCCACCTGTGCTGTTCCCACAGCATCGAGAACAGAGTCTAGTGCCTAAAAGTTGATCCATAAATGTTTGAATGAATGGATGATGGTGGCTATGTGAATGAGTGAGTAGACGAAGGAATGGACCCATTTAAACTCTAAATCTCTCAGCTCACAGTGCTGTATGTACTATGTATACTATGCGTTACTTGCTGCAGCCTGCTACCGGCAATCTACTACCAGGACCCTTTCCCACACAGCCAGGTACCCAGTGGGTCTCAAGCTCCTGACCCCTCTGCAATGCCTCAGGCAGCATGGAACACCTGAAGGAGGGGGGCTCTTGGCCCACAAGTCTGAAGTTCCCGACTCTTCTCTCCCACCCACCACTGGGTGATAGGTAGGGGTGACTTGACCACGCCCAGACCTGCAGTGGTGGAGTAAAGTACTGTCTTCCTTGGTCACGAGGAGGAGCTCAGATGTCACGTGTGTCTGACTCTGGGACACGGTGACACTTTGATGTAAGTTCCCTCCTTGTCCTTGCTGCCCCCGAGACCAGCCTTGGGCTTCTTCATGAAACAGTTTCATGATTGTTCATCCAAAGCCATGCTCTAGTCCTATGGTTTGGAGTCTCAAGAAGGACTTTGGGACCCCCTTCTTCTCTTTGCCTCAGGAAGGAAGTTTTGGGTGTGACACCCATAGAAAGTGCCCGGCACCTGGGGTCAGTGCAATAAAAAACAGGCCACCCTATCACTCTATGATTTTGCATAAGTAACTGTCCACACTGCAGGTCACCACTCACCTACCACCATTCAACACAAAACTTTTCTCCTGCCCTTCTTTCTTACCTGAATGGTTACAACCCCCACTTCCTCCAATGGCACTTTGCACACAGATCTATTACAGTGCTTACCTCACTGGCCGTGGCCAGCTCTTCAGTCCATTTATGCACTCACTCATCCATCCATCCATCCAACCATCCATGCATCAAGTCAGCTAACATTGAGTAAGTATCAGTTACTGCTGGAGAGAAAGACAAAAACAAGGGCACAGCCTTTACTCCCATGGACCTCAGCCTGTAAAATGCAATGTCCATGAGGTGGGGGTAAGTCAGGGTAAGTAAGAACAGACTGGCCAAGAAGGACAACAACCTCAGTCTTCTGTGAGCATTAGGAAGGTCCTCCGGGGTCTGGGCTCAGGGTCCTGGGAGTCCAGGCATCAGGCAAGGATGGGAGATGAACCTACGGGGGGCGGGGGGGGGGGGGAGTGGGCATAGGGGAGGGCATGGTGTATGGCACAAACAGCTGCTTCACAAGCAGCCATCACTGGGTGAAGGATCACTAAGAGAAAGAGTGCATTGAATGGAGGGTGCTGATGACATTATGCATCACTGGGAACTATGCGAGGTGCTGACCAGGTTATTTCACAAGTTCTCGGAAGTCCTATGAGAGGGTGACTACTCTTTCTGTTTTACAGATGAGGAAAGAGGTGCGCACTTTCTAGGTGGGTGTCAGGGCCGCACAGCTAGTGAGGCCAGCGTCAGATCTCAGTCCAAAGCACCTGACTTCATAGCCCTGATCTTACTCCTAGCCGCCTGCCAGCCAGGAAGTCCAACGTGGAGAAGCGGGAAGGGGAGGCCAGGGTGGGGAGTTCTGCAGTGCAGGTGCCCAAGGCAAAGGGGTGCCATTGCAGAGAGTTGAGCAGCTGAGAATAACACCCGAATGTTCACCTAGACCAGTGGTTGGCAAACCGCAGCTCACAAGCCACATGCGGCTCTTTGGCCCCTTGAGTGTGGCTCTTCCACAAAATACCATGTGCGGGTGTGCACATACAGTGTGATTGAAACTCCGTGGCCCATGCGCAGAAGTCGGTTTTCAGCCTGGGCGAGTCTATTTTGAAGAAGTGGTGTTAGAAGAAGTGGGGGTGTCGGTCGCATGTGGCTCGCGAGCCCTGGTTTGCCGACCACTGACCTAGACTGGAGGCGCTCAGGAGGTAGAGACTGGTGCTCCTCATCTCTAGGCTTCACCCCCAGCACTTGCTTGGCACAGACAATGCTGCCTGACTGGAAAGAAAACAGGGAATTGGTGAATAAACAAAGTGATGGGATGTTGTCAGACTTTGGATTCAAAGTATATTTGCTAGGATTAGATTTAACGAAATGTGACAGAAAACCTATAATAGTGGCTTCAACAAACAAACAAAATAGTTTACTTGCTTTTCTGTAAAGAAGTCCATAGGCAGGTAGCCTGGGCTGATGTAATGTCTCCCCAGGGTCAGGGGCTAAATCTTCACTATTGCTTGCCCACCATTCCGTCAGATGGCTCCTTCTGTGTAGGTCACCTCAAGACCCAAAATGCGTGCTGGAGCTCCAGCCATCACCTCTCCATTCCAGGCAGCAGGAAGCAGAAAAGGAAGGAGTAGGATCAGCTCCATGCCTTTTAAGAGACTTCCCAAAGTTTTCATATAGCTTCTGCTTACATCTTATTGGCCATTACTTAGTTACATAGTCCCTCTGGCCCCAAGGAAAGCTGGAATAGCAGTCCTTAGCTGGAGGCATGCTGCCCTGGACACATGCTGGTATTAACATGACCAGGGAGCACGGACGTTGTAGAAGGCAGCCTCCAGCTTCTGCCTCTGGAAGTGAGCAGCTTTGTGCAGACCTGCGTCAGATGGCATCTGTCCTAGGGAGGAAATGCTCCCTCGCCCCCGGGGAAGCAGTAATCCTGGGGACTCCAGGAAGAGGGGGCTCAGCAGCTACAGAGGAGATTACATCTGCCTGATAAATGGGAGCCACTGGGCCCAGTGACTGCCCTGAAGAGATGCTTGGCTGGTACTGGGCTGCTCTCCCTGGCGTCTGGGCCTCCTGTTACCCCTGGATCAGGGCCTGTTTGACAAGACCCATTAAAGGGACCGACTGGGACTCCACTGGCTCCCTGAGTTGGGTGTTCAGAGCCACCTGCTTTCCAAGAGGGAAGACAAGACTTACTGGACAGAGGGTTCCTCCTGGGCCACCCGAGGCCACAGGAGAGTTCAGGTTACACTGAGCGTGGGTCCCTAGAGACCCCTGCCCTCTGCAGGACTCCCTGACCATGCAGGCCAGCCTGGTTCTAAGGCACCTTCCCTTGTACAGAAGCACTCCCAAGCCTATGGGAACCCAAAGTTGCTGGGGCCAGTGGAGCGGTGCCAGGAAGCCCCAGGAGACAGGGAGTGCCCCTTAGCAGAGGCAGGTGAGAGCGAGAGTTCTTGGCAAAGGCACTGTCACAGGCATGGAGCCTCGGCAGGGGCACTGTCACAGGCATGGAGCAGTGGGCCAGGGTTTGGGGATGACTCCTATAAGGTCCCGATTCTGGGTGTCTAGTAAAGCCAAGATCACCATCCACAGGCAGGTCACAGGTGGGGACTCTTTATGTCCCTTGGCTCCAGGGTCCCCTGTCCCTCTGGCCTGAGGCCACCTCCTGTTTGCCCCACCGTACAACCCCACACACTCCAGCAGGGTTTCAAACAGGCCTTCATTTGTTCCCCAGGGAGAGGCAAGGGGGCTCTTTCACTGTGCCCATCCTGCAGATGAGCTTGAGGAGCAGGGAGGGTGAGAGCATCTGCCTAAGCTCTGCGGACAGAAAGACAAAGCCAGCCCTGGGTCTGTGTTCTAGCATCTCAGGAGGTGGGCCCTAGACCCAGGACTTGGAGGAGGAGCCCCCTTGAAGTCTGGAAGCAGCCAAGATGGTTAATGAGACCAGAGCATCCTGGTCCCAGGCACTTCCTAGCTTAGGGCCCTGGACTGTGACACCCAGGGGTGAACAATGAAGAAAGCCAGGTGTCTGGCCACCTTTGTGCCAGGCTGGTTGAAGCAGCCTCGGCCTCTGCCCTGGTCTCTCTGCCAAGTCCCAGAGAATGCCTGGATGTCATTTGCCTCCACCCTGGCTGGGCAGAGGGGAGAGGCAGAGGAGGGGAGAGGCAGAGGAGGGGGAGAGGCGAAAGAGGGGAGAGGCAGAGGACAGGAGAAGCAGAGGGGGGAGAGGCAGAGGAGGCAAAAGGCAGAGGAGGCGAGAGACAGAGAATGGGAGAGGCAGAGGAGGGGGAGAGGCAAAGGAGGGGAGAGGCAGAGGAGGGGGACAGAGGCAGAGGAGGGGAAAGGCAGAGGAGGGGGAGGCAGAGGAGGCGAGAGACAGAGGAGAGGAGAGGCAGAGGAGGGGAGAGGCAGAGGAGAGGAGAGGCAGAGGAGGGGAGAGACAGAGGAAGGGAGAGGCAGAGGAGGGGAGAGGCAGAGGAGAGGAGAGGCAGAGGAGGGGAGAGACAGAGGAGAGGAGAGGCAGAGGAGGGGAGAGGCAGAGGAAGGGAGAGGCAGAGGAGGGGAGAGGCAGAGGAGGGGGAGGCAGAAGGCAATTAAGGCCCATTCTAGCACACATGTGACTGCATCAGGGATGAGGAGCTCAGGGCCCCACAGGTCCCCGCCACCCTCTAATCAGCAACAATGCAGACATAGCACCCACGTTTCACCTCAGCCCCCTGGGGTTTCATAGAGCTTCCTTTCCAAATGTGAGTGTTTCTGTAGCGGAGTGCAGAGGTCTCCATTTCCTCATCTGTCAAGTGGGTATGGAAATCCCACTCAGGGTAAAGGGGCTGTAGGAGAAATGACCAACACAGTGCTGAGACAACTACAGCCCTGAGATGTTTGGGACTGAATCTGAGAGATGTGCATGTCAGCCTTTGTGTTCCAGCCAAGGAGGGACCCATGAGGTGGGGAGCCACCTATCCTCCATGCCAGGCCTTCCTGCCCCCATGGCCACCCCCAATGCCTCCCAGGTGATCCATCAATTTATGGAGTGTCTGGAGCAGGGACCGCAATGTTGGGCTGTCCTGGGGGTGGAGGGGAGGACTGGCCTGGGAGCTGGAATTGGACTTGGGAGGAAGAAGGAGGCTGCCCTGGAATGGAGCTGACAGTGAGGCAGGTGGCCTGTGCAGAACCACCACCCTCCCCAAGCACCAGCCGTTGCCAGTGTCATCCATTCATTCTTTGAACAACATGCTTTCTTTTTCATAAAGCAATGGCACATCCTTGCTTTGATTCCATTTACTCTAAGGTGCATATGCTAACCTACTTTACCAATGAGGACGTGAGAGTCAGAGAGACCCCCATAGTTAGTAAAGGGAACAAAATCCACATCCTCCTTTTTGCCTTGTGTTCCCTACATGCAAATTACAATATCGGGTCCCAGGATGCCACAGACCACACCTGTCAAGGAGCTGGTGTGCGTGTGAGTGTGTGTGTGTGTGTGTGTGTGTGTGTGTGTGTGTGTGTGTTGTAATGTGTAGAGGGAGAAAATAAGAACCAGTGACTCACTCCAGCTAGAGATTTTGCTGACAAATTCATTTTGTGCTACTGAGTGTTTTCTTACCATGTCAGTTTTTCAATTAAATATGAAAAAGAAACAAGAAGCACTATTAAAATAATTTTAAATAATGAGAGAGGGCAATCAGGTTATGGGGAAACCAGCATGGATTTGGAGTCTGGATGCTTGGCTCCCTACCCTGACTCTTTCCCTGCCCAGCTGTATGACCTTGGCCATGCAGCTTCCCCCTCTGGCCTTAACTCCCTCACCTGCAATTCAGGCACTGGGCTGGATGCGCCAGCAGAGTCTTTCCTCACTGGGTTGTGAATAATCACTTCTGAGGAGCTGGATTCCCATCCTTGCCCTTGACCCCAGGCCTGTACACCCACCCTTCTCTCCTGGGGTTCAGGAGTCAGAGCATGGCACGTCCTCTCCTCGCCATGGGGGAGAGTGAGAAGAGGCAGGTCCTTGTGAATCTGACAGGTTGTTTCCAGCCGCTGCTAACATGTCATTAGCAGGATTTTCCTAAACCTCACATCCCCTTTCCAAAGTCGCCCAGACGGGGCACAGTGGCGGTTTTGTCCTCCTCGCTGGCTCTCCCAGACTCTGTGCCTGAGAGGAAAGAGTGCACACCCGGTTCTGAGCAGAGCGCTCCCTCTCCTAGCTGGCTCCTCTGGGTTATAGCTTAGAAGCCTCCCGGAGACGTCTGGACGCACTGATCCCTGCTTTCACTCTTGGGCTGTGTCTCTACTGCTTCCAGATGTTTACACAGCTGGCTGGATTACTTAACTGCATTGACATCATACACCTTGATATTTCCTCTTCACAAAAACAGGTCAGATGGGAATGAAACTGGCTATTGAGAACCCGTGCACCACAGAACTAACCAAAATACCATCGCAACTCACTAAGGACGATCGGAATGCATTTGCTTGTGTGCACTGCCTCCGCACTACTGACCAGGCCTCAGTTTCCCCAGCTGTGAAATGAAAAGGTGGGTTTGGACTGCCTCAGCATAGAATTGATTTGAAGTTGCTCCATGAGGCATATTTGAACCTGAGTCCTAGGGTGGGAACTGATTTTATTCAACTGATAACTATGTATAGAGCACCTACCATGGGCCAACTACTGGGGTCAGACTAGCTAGACAGAGATGGAAATACACCATGCCTGTGAGTGCCCCCCGAGATTCCTGTGTGCCAGGCTCTGTGCCAAGCCCTCTGTGGCCAGAGTCCCCTTTTTAGCCTCACAGCAATTCCCGGAGATCTGTGTGTTGCTTTGGCTTTATAGATAAAGGGACTGGAGCTTACAGATAGCAACTAATTCACCCAAAGTGACCAAATCTCATGTAGCCAAGGATTTCAATCCACATGTGATTGATTCCATAACCCATACCCCTAAATGTCACTCTATACTGCTCCCCTGTTGTTTCCTACCCTCACAGACCCTCTAGTCCAAAAAGAGACTCAAGTAAAGTAAAGAATGAACATCTGCACCATCAGAACTTGGTAAGTGCCTCAGCCAAGGTGTGCATCCACTGCTAGGAGGACCCTGACCACATGTGAAAGACTGCCTGCAGGAAGGGACATTTGCACTGGGCTTTGAAGGTTAAGTAAGAGTCTGTCTGAAGAAGCAACTTGTAGGAAGATACGAATTGTCACTAGCTGAGAACAATGCCAGGTCTTGGCACAGTTCAGTGCTCTCCATACACCCTTGCTTTCACAGTCTTCTCATTTCAGGAACAGCCCAGAGGGTTCTGGGTGACTAGCTGTTACTCTGCAACCAGCTGTGGTTTCTTGGCACAGCCTGTTGCTGCCTGTCAGCTCTTTAAGGCCAGGGCCAAGGCCAGTCTGGGTTGGTACCCTGGCACCTGGCACCGAGCGGGGCACAGTCCGTATTTGCTGGACAAATGAACATTTTAAGTTGCAGGACCCGTTCCACAAGCAGCAGCATAAACAACTACCATTCGTTGCCAGGCACTGTGTTAAGTCCTTTTCATGCATCATCTTATTTAATCCGCCCAAAGCCACACTCTAAGTAAAGAACTATTATTTTCCCCACTTGGCACATGAGGTTAAATAACTTGTCCAAGGTCACACAATGAGCAAGTGGTAGAGCCGGGTCTCATGCCCAGGCCTGTGGAACTTCAAAGCCGCTGCTGTAACCCCTCTGCACTGGCTCCTCCTTGTTGTGGCCTCACCACCCTCCTCACTCCCCAGGGAGAAGGGCTGTTGCAAGCAGGCCTGAGGTGCCACAACCCTTCCAGTACATGCTGCCCCTTTGTCCTCAGACATCTGTTTATCATTTCCCGCTCCGGAGCCCTGGCCTTGCCTCCTGCCTCGCTGTGACTCAGATGTCAGGGCAGATGGAGGCCAGCGCCCAGTGTCTGAGCGTCTGCACGGGCAGAGGAAGGACAGCCTGCCGCACACGCGCGTTTGCTGTCAGCTTGCAGCATGGCATTGTCAGAGGCAGGGACTCCTGGAGGCCACCCAAGTCTCCCAGGGCCCTGCCCCGACCAGCCAGGCAGCCCTGCTCTGCTTCAGGGAAAGGGGGCGCCGGCCTCCCACCCCTCCTCGCTAGCCCCCCTCCTGCACTGCCCATACCCCTGCCCCCCTTCATTGTACCGCAGCCTCCACTAGGATGGATTCCTCGTTCCTTTTTGAGCAAGAACAGTGGCAGCCCTGGAAATTTCTGAAAACAGCATTTTTGTTTTTCAAAGCGCATTCTCTGAAACATTGGCAGAGAGAGAGAAAGAGAGAGAAGCTTGGGGAGAAGCCACATTCTCTGCTTGCTCTTGCTGGCTCCCATGCACACCGCAGTGAGGTAGGCACTGAGAAGTCCTGCAGTGTTTCTCAAGTTGCCCTTTATCCTCAGAGCACAGGTTCCAAAGGCAAGAAGACATTCCAAGGCTGCAGGGAAACCGAGGTTCAGGCAGGACACTTCCTTCCAAAAGGGCACACTCTGGCCGCAGGAGACCCCCTTCTCTGCACACTATGCAGCAGGGAGCCCCTCCCCATGCTCTGAGCTTCCCCTGACTGCAGCTCCTCCCTCCGCCAGAGGCTCCCTGACTCACTCCACAACTCTAAAGTGACCTTGTCCTGGAAGTTTCAAGGGCAAAGCAAGACCAGTCTGGGCACAGCTGCAGGGGAGCAGGACTGAATTCTTTATAAGATGTCCCACTTATGCAGAGCTGCTGGGGGCCACAGAAGCCCTGTCACTGGAGGTGCCCAGGCCAGTAGGCTGACTGCCCGGGGGCCGGGCCTCAGAAGGAAGGCGAGCCTCTTTCCACCTTTCAGTTGTAGACACAGGGGATGTGCGCGGGGAAAACAGGTACCTTCCAGGGACAAACCCTTATGATGGCGCCAGGTGTGCTCACCTGTCTGGCTTCTCAGTCCGTTTGGAGCACTAGAAAGACAGTTCATCTGTGAGTCTGTCCCCGGTGCCCACATGTCTGGCTCATATGGGAACTGGATGCACATTTATTGACTAAGTTACATTAGGTCAATGGCCATTGCAGTTGAGCTCCCCAGAAAGCAGGCTCCGAGCTGGAGATGAGTGTGGGCTGGTGTTAGGGATGTTCTTGGATCCACACCTGCGAGAATAGAGAGGCAAGCAGAGATGGGCAGAGGGAGAAGGCAGCCGCTATATCGTCATGCAAGGCTCAGCGGCCTCGCGGGGAGTGCTACAGCCAGTGCCCTTCAGAGGGGCCCTAAGTCTCGGCAAAGGGGTGGGGTCTCTCAACCCCCACAGTGGCCAGTCAGTGCAGTGGGCATCCCGGGGCGGGCGTGGCTTTGACAGTGCAGGGCAGCTCTCTGTAGCTGAGTCCACACCCAGCAAGGACTGGCTGTGGAGGGCTCTCAACAGACAGCCTTCCAGAGGATGGAGGAAAACGTCCTCCAGTACAGCATGAGAGATGTGCACCCCACAATAGGTCACGACAGTCCCATGCTGCCAACCTTCCCCCACAGTTTTGCCACCCACTTATCTGCACCCTCCTTCTCCCCGGCCTCTCTGCCAGGCCAGTTCCTGCCTTCCCTCCTTCCTGTCCCCCTCGTGCAGGCCAGGGGCAAACTTTGCCTGGGAAGCTGGAGCAAAATGTGGCCGCCTCCCTGTTCAACCTGGACTCCAGGAACCTGGAGCAGAGAAAGCCAGGCTTTCCCAGCAGGGTGCACACGGCACTCCTCTGGTCCGTGTATGTTCGTACGCAGGAAGGGACATTAGAGACACCCCTCCAGGTCCCGATCTCTGGACTGTGGACTGTAGTTCTCAATAGTTCTTGTCCCTGCACCCTTATCCCTAAAGACCTGCCAGTCCTTCCCTGCCTCCACTGCTGCCCACTCTGCATAGCCCGGCTATGGGCAGCCTGCTATGAATGGGGGTGGGGGGACGGGCAAATGTCCAAGCCATGCAGGCGGCACTGAGAAACAGCATGGAGTTGTGGAGAAGTGGGGCTTGGGGAGCCACCAGCTCACCTTGCCAGGACATGAACAGTGTGTGCATTTGTGTTGGGGCTCCTGTCTCTGAGCATCAGTGTCTCCATCTGCAAATGAGATGGAGAGGCCCAGAGGGGGTCCTGGAGGGAAGGCAGGAGCTGGTCTGGCAGAGAGGCCGGGGGAGAAGAAGGGTGCAGATAAGTGGGTGGCAAAACTGTGGGGGAAGGTTGGCAGCATGGGGCTGTCGTGACCTGTTGTGGGGTGCACGTCTCTCCCACAGCACTGGGGACGTTTTCCTCCATCTGATGGGAAGGCTGAATAATGTGGGGCCAGCAAGTGAGGGCACAGCCTGGGCGACACAGCTTGGTAAGGCTGTGGAGGACACCAGCCGGCGAGTGTCAGGCCAGGGTTCAGACTGGAGCGAGTGGACCGCATCGTGATTAGGCACAGGGCACAGCCCAGCAGCAGGTCTTCTGCCCATCACGCAATAGCAAATTCACCACCTTAAGCAATTCACTTCTTTGTGGAGCCAGAATGGTAGGACCCCCCTCCAGACGCACTTCCCTTCCGGGTGGAATTAGGCAGAGCGTGCAGAGCACAGTCCACTCCATGTCCACACACCTTTCCTCCCCCCGCTCCCGCCCGCACAGCCTGTCCGGTCCCCTGGGATGAGTATTCTCTGCATCATTTCGTGAGTAAACTCACGATCCAGTCCTCTCAGTGCAGTGCTGCTTTACCTGGGAGTCTGAGCTGCTCCCTCTCTGCATGGAGCCTCTGAGGAGCGTGAGGTTCCCAGGGAAGAAATAAATTGCTCATCCAGCGGTTTCCCAGCTATTCTCTGAGCTGGCTGGTGGCCCATTAGTGACACAGCCCAGGCTTCCCCAGCAGGAGGGAACCCTGGGCATGGTAAGGTGGCCGGAGCTACAGGGTGGCCGGAGCTACAGGGTACCCGGCTCTAATAGAAGGGGATGGCAATCTGCAGCACTGTCCGTTAGCCGTTGTCTGCTGGGACCCCAGCGGCTCCACATGGAGTGCATCCTGCCCTCTCCAGGGTCCTGCCTTGGTGGCATTTTTCCTCCCAGGACCCCTCGTTAGCACTGAGGAGACTCCCGTCTCAGAGGACTTGGCTACAAGGCTCCAGGGCCTTCTCCACAGGCTGCTGAGGAAGGAGGGAGGGGAGCTGACTGGGCACTGGGCTGGTCTCCCAGTGTAGCTGTCAGCCTACAGTGACCTGGGCCTCACTGGCCCCAGGCCCGTGGGATGGCCCCAGCCATGGGGTGGACACGCAGTAGTGGGAGTCTCAGCTGGTGGTGACACATGGAGTTGGGGAAGCAACACCTCCATGGTTCAGGGTTGACAGAGGTTGGGCGGAGTTGGTTCAGTTCCAAACAGGGCCCCAAGCAGCCAGGGATGAGCACCAAAGACCAGCTCTCAGGTGGGTGTACGTGGGAACAGCGATATTAGGGTTTCTGACGCAGGGGCTGGGAAGGCCCACAGGTGAGGTAGGAGGAGATCACACCCCAGCATGAGGCTGAGGAAAGCAGCAGTTATATCTTTGAGACTCACTAATCAAATTGCATAATTCCACTCTTAAAAACGTCCAATGGCTGCTCACAACCCTCTGGGCTGGGCAGGCTCTCCACCCTACCTTAGCTCACCCTCCCCCCCCTTCCTATTTTCTACCCACTGCTAGCTCCTCTCAATCCCACCAGAATGCTACCAAGTCTGCCCTACCCCAGGGCCTTTGCATAAGCTCTTCAATCTGGCAGGAAAGCTCCAGCTGCCCCAGGCTTAGACACCAGCCCCCACCTCATTCTTCTTAGTCCTGACATATCAACTCAGGGGAAGGACCATCCCAGCCCCCCTTATTTAAGATGACCCTTAGCACCCCATTATCCTCTATTGTAGCATCCTGTTTTGCCTTCTATACATTTCTTATCACAATTTACACTAATTTTGTTTACATGTTGTTTTGTTTATTATCTGTCTCTCCTTCCAATTGAAAAACTCCAGGAGAGCAGGGCTCACTTCTCTCTCTCTCATGCACTGTTATCTCCAGCCCCAAACATTCAGGAGGCCTCTGTAAGTGTCAGCTGTTATTTCTACTCTTTTATTACTGCCGAGGTGGCTGTTCCTGTAGACTAGCAATAAATACCACTTGAACGCTGAATGAATATCAAGACGTACTCCAGGCCCCACTAACTGGGGGGCTGTGCCACCAGCTGTGTTGCAGGTCCTGGGTAGGCAGGGAATGTCCCCAACCATGTCTGTCCCCTGGTCCTTCCCAGAGGCCAGCTCATCCTGAGGGGCAGGAGACTCTGATGCGTGTGAGCCCTCACTCCGATCACTCGGGTTCCATTCCGCCTCTTCCGGGCTCATTGGGCTGCTGGAGTCAGCCGGCGATTTCCCCCCCAGCACACACACTGTCATCTCCTCACCGTGAACTGTATTTAAAATGTAAATAAAAAAAGGCTTTTAGGAGATTTAACTGTTTCCCTTGGTATTTAAATTATTCAATTATAACTAAAGCTATTAAAATACAGTTAATTAAAATTGTTAGATTGTTTTCCTTTGCACTGATCACAGCATTGCCCGACTTCTCCCTCTAGCTGTTTAATTCCTATTAAAAATGATAATGCCTCCCTTTATTCATAAATGCAGCAACCTTCCCGCACATTCTTCAAGCGATCTCCTCCATGCGAGCTGCGCTGTGTTCTTTCTTCTAGCAGTGAAGCGGAAATTCTGCTGTCGTCTTTAGAGGTTTAATCAGTAGTAAAAGGACTCAAAATTTAAACATTAGCATTACCCAGTCACAACAAATAATGCAGCCCCCTGTAAAAAACTGTCTAATTCGGATGCAACATAATGTCATTAGAGACCAAAGGAGAACTCTGAGGTTTAATAAAAGGTGGGACCTAAATAAAGGTTTCATAACTCACAGCATAAAATTACCGATCCACGTGTTAAATATTTTATTGGAGAGGTTTCACAGCATTTCTAGTGGGAAAAGCTCTGCCGTGGAATTACAGATGGGTAAGTGCTGCTGGAACCGGGAAAGAGGAAGGGAGAAAAGAGGCTCCTAGGACCAGCTCGTATCTCGTTGAGTTCGGCATGTTTAAGATGACTCACGCCAAGAAACTAATTGGTTATAGTATTTAACCTCCTGCGCCATGTGTTTGCACAACGATAATGGCTGTTTCAGGTAATGGTGGGCAAGGTGGCAGAGGTTCTTGACTTTCACAACGTAGCAGGTGCCACCTCCGGCATTTGGAGTGATTTGTGGACCATGTGGGTGATGGTGAGGGTGAGTCCTCCCAGTCCCCAAATGCGGAAAGGGAGGGTAGGGCAGAAATCGGCTCAGTTCAGCCGATGGTGACTAAGTGACTATGCGTCTTCCATGTGCTAAGCCAGGTGTGTGCAATGGCCCCTGCCCTTCAGGAGGTCACAGCCCACTGCAGTCCTCATAGAGAGCACATGGGATACAAGTTCCGACAGTGCTGGCCCCAATTAATTCTTCCTGTGAGGATGAGGAGGGCTATAAGGGAGGCTTGGTGCCTCGGCTGGCTGAGGAGGTCTCCACTGGCCAAAGGAGGAAGAAGCATGAGAGGAGACTAGGGCAGAGAGGCAGAAAGGAGTTGGCAAGTCTGGGACACTGGGCACTTGTAAGCTCTGGAGCCCGGGCAGGGTAGAAGCATGTGGCAGGAAACCATAATTTGGGAACTTGATCAAGAAAGGCCTTGAACATAAGTCTTAGGCATTTTGACTTCATTCTGAAAGTTTTCTACAGCCTAAGAAACAACCAAAGCCAATCAATGACTCATGCTGGTCACAGAACTGGCACTTGGAAGACACTTGATGACTGGTGAGTAAGTGGGTGAAATCCAAGAGTTAGGACTGATGCATCCTGTTTACTGATCACCTGTGAAAAAGCCCAGGTGGAGCTACTGAGCTGGTGGATGCCCCATGCGAAGGGTGTTCTCTTCCAATCAGGTCCTTCGGGCCAATACCTTGGTCAGACAGTGCCCTGGGCACTCACATTAGGGCTCTAGTCTTCAACCTGGGCCCATTCGTCCCCATGCTCTCTGCTAGGGACTTGACCCTTCACCTCGGGTGTTGGAGTGGCAGTCAGTGAGCTTCCCAGGCTTACTGCAGGTGCCTCTTCACCCAGAGGGACACAGTACCTCCAGAGAAGCTGGAGAGAAAATGGCATGATGACAACATCAACACCAATAGTCATTAGGAAAATGCAAATACCCCACCATGAGATACCTCTAGCATGACGGATCAAAAATAGCAGCAGTGCCAGGTCAGTCAATACCTGGGTGAGGATGTGGGGAACCTGGAACCCTCATACACTCAGGTGGTACAGTCATTTTGGACAACAGTTAACACATGTCTACCATATGATCTGGCCATTCTATTGAAATGAAAGCATACATAGTCCAAACAAAGGCCTGTCCACAAGTCTTCATAGCAGCTTTATTCATAATCACCCCAAACTGAAAACAACTCAAGTGTCCATCAGCAGGGGAACACATAAACTGTGGTATGTCCATTCAATGGAATACTCCTCAACTATAATAAAGAAGGGACTATGTCTACATGCTTCAACATGGATGAATCTCAAAACAATGATAGAGTTAATGCAGCCAGGAAAAAATAGTACATACTACATGATACCATTTATATAAAATTTTAGGAAATGCACACTAGTCTACAGTAACAGAAAGCAGTTGCCTGGGACAGAGGGTCGGGGTGGGAAGGGGTGATAAGCATTGTTACAAAGGAGCAGGAGGAGACTTTGGGTGTGATGGTATGTTCACTTTCTACATAGCGATAATGGCTTCCTGGATGCATACAAATGTCAAATTTATCAAAGCATTCACTTTAAATGTGTACAGTTCATGCGCCTCTGACCTGAGCTCGGATCCTAACTTCATCACAACTCAATAAAGCTGCTGTAAAAAAAAAATGAAAATAGCCAGGACTTCGGAGTTTTCTTTTTTTACAGTTTTAATTTTGACATAGTTTTAAATGTATAGAGTGGCAAGAATAGTTAAGGATCCACTACACACCCATCACCAGCTTCTCCAATTGCTATGTTTTGTCACATTCCCTTTATAATTCCCTCTCTTTCTTTTTTCTGAGCTACTTGAGAGTAAGTTGAGACATTCTTCTATTACTCTTAAACAATCAAGTGTTATTTCTTAAGAACAAGAACTTCTACATTTTCATAGTATAATTATCAAAATCAGAAAATCTAATGTCAGTATGGAACTATATTTTATCTGGATTCCATATTCAAAAGTCACCAATGGTCCCATAACATGCTTTATAGCTGTCTTCCTTGAACCCAAGAGCCATTCCAGGATCACAAGGTGCATTTGCTGTCCCGTCTCGTCTCCTGCCCCCTCTAACCTGAGCTCGAATCCTGGCCTTGGGCATTTACACCTGCAACCCTGATCTGCACAGCAAGCTCCACACTAGCACCAGCCCTGGGGCTTTGGGGAGCTCATTAGAGGGTGTCTGGACAGCGTCTAGCACAGCGCCGCACAAGAAGGGAGTGGGATTGTAGCAAAAGCAGCTCAATGCCCCTGTTACTGGCCTGGCCCCTCTGCAAATGCCCCTGTCCAGCTTCTCTCCACCCACCCCTCTGTCCCCAAGATTTTCACGCTCACCCAGAGCAATGGACACTTCTGAGCAGCTCATCAAAGGCAGCCATTCTCCAGTGAGGGAGGCAAGTGGGCTGCAATTTTAACTTTTCAAAAGCTTCAGCTGATGACACCTTCTTTCTTACATTTGATCTAAAAAAAATTGTTCTTCTCTCTCCCTTTCCCCTTCCTACTGCATATTATTAAATTCTGCATGAAGGTGTCTCAACAATGACGGTGCCACCCATCTGGGACTGCCTCTGATCACCTGTCTTGCCCTCTCAGAGCCTCCCTCACTGGCACTAATGACCAAACCAGGGTGAGCTTGACTGGGGTAGGCAGAGCTAAGGCCTGCTGCCCATGAGATGCCCTGGGGTGAAGGCTATGCCCATTTGGGATAATGGTAGTTAATTAAACCCTCAGATCATGGGCAGTTTAAACGTGAGGAGAAAGCTGGCTGGTCAGCACATGTAAGAGAAATGGCAAGACCACCAATGAGATGGACCCTGGACAGCGCAGGCTGCAGAGCCCTGAGCTAAGGGAAGCTGTGTGTGGGCCTGAGATGGAGACACAGGGAGGAGAGGGGAAGGGCTGGAGGCAGCTAAAGGGCAGTGCAAAGACTAAGGAGAGGTAAGATGCAGAGCAGAGGCCCACAGGTGATGGTGAGGGGTAAGGAAGACCCAGTCCTCTCTTCCCTATGGCCCAGCTGGGGCTTTCCCTGTATTCTTACAGCACATGGTTGTATTCCTCTCCTAGAGCTAAAACGATAACAAATTGAATGGCTGAAACAGCAGAGACGTATTCTCTCACAGCTCTAGAGGCCAGAGTCTGAAACCGGGGTATTGGCAGGGCTGGATTCTTCTGGAGGCTCTGAGAGTCTATTTCAGACCTCTCTCCTCGCAACCCTGGGTGTTTCTGAGCTTAGGGACACACAACTCTAACCTCTGCCTCTGTCTTCATGGGGATCTTCACGTGGCCTTCTCTCCTATGTCTGTGCCTCTTCTCCTTTCTCTCTTCTGTAAGGACACCGGCCATTAGGTTGAGCTTATCTCAATATCCTCACACTAATTACATCTGCAAAGACCTTCATTCTGAGGTTCAAGGGGGACATAAGCATGTGGGGTGGGGTGGGGGAGTCGGCTGCCACCCAATACTGGTTGAGGGAATAAAGATTCTGGTCTTGGCCATGCTCCCCGATCCTTACTGTGAAACCCCAAAGCGCGGGCTTGTTTGGATGAGTGGCTATTCTTTGCAACCTTGAGAGCCTTGTTTTGCAGAGTAAGTCTCCTCATGGGCTTTTCATGGAGTGAAGGGTCTCTGGTGGCCTCTGAGCCTCACTCTTCCAGACCTGGCTTCCCAACAGTCCCGCTTGTCCACGGCTGTTGGGCAGCTGGTGGAGAGGTTGTGGGGAAGGAAGAAAGAGTTTCACAGGAAAAAAAAAAGTGCAGTTCTGGAAACAGAGAAGTGGGTTGTGGGCTGTGAATGGTGCTGAAACCCCAAAGCAAACAGAGAGGCTGGGAGGGTCGGTGACAGGAGAGAGACCCCAGCTGGGCTTCTTACCAGGTAAGTGGTGTGCAGCCCATCTTCTTGACCTCTCTGAGCATCAGTGTCCTCATCTGTTAACTTAACTTCATCAGTGTCATCTGAGCACCTACCAGGTACCAGAACCATGCCGGGCCATGGGAATATGGCGGTAAGAGGGCATGAACCCCGGATGTGACAAGCTCCCACTGTGGGAGAGGAGGCAGGTTCATGAAAAACCACGGACAGATCAGGTGGTAAGGACTGCAACAGCATTTGGTACAAGCACCATGGAAACAGTGGCAGCCAGGTGGGCAGGGGCCCCTTGAGTAGGTCATGGCGGAGCTGGGTCTTAAAGGAAGCAGAAGACTTGGTGAGTAAGACAGGAGAGGCAGGGGTACAGGCTGAGTCCATGGCCTGAGCAGAGGGATGGCCCCAGGAGTGTGTTCAGAAAGCACATCATTTCTTCGACTGGCTGGAGGGCTGGAGGGTGGATATGTGGGAACTAGTGTAAAGGAACTTACCGAGAGACATAGCGATCCTTGAAAGCACAGGAGGTGAACTTCAGTCTATACCTGGTGGGGCTGTGGCGGTTGTGAAGTCAACTGCAGGATGAACACATTTGCAGTGTAGAGGGATCACTCAGGCCGCAAGAGGGGGTGCAGGGCAAGGTGACAGGTGAGAAGGGAGCAGGGAGAAGGGTGAGAAGCTATTGAAGGAGAGGTGAAAGGGCAGGGGCAGGGGCAGTGCAATGGAGGAGAGAACGCAGAGGCATCTGAGGGGCAGCCTGCATGGGGCGTGGCGAACTCACAGCTCCGCTTCTTGGGCTTGTGTGCAGGTCACAGAGATGATGGGTGGCAGCCTCGGAAAGGGCAGAGCCCCTGGCCTGGTATGGTGGCTGGTTGTAGTCAGCGGGGTTCTGTTTAGGCTTTCACAAGTGCAGCCTCTCTCCTCCCCCTGGTTCATCTCTGATGCTTTCCTTTGCCTGTGAGCAAGGGAGAGAGGGGAGGTGAGAAACAGAGACATTAAGTGCCAAAGCTTATGTTAATACAGCATTAAGGTTGAAAATGTAATCTCCTAGGAGTCAGGAAATTTCGAACCAGGGGTTTCCATGGCAACCCAGCCACACTGTTCCTCTGTCCTTTCGGGCCCTGTTTTCCTTGTTAAATATGATCCCATCATATATTATATTTTATTGAGCTAAATGTGTTACCCACAGCATGCAGAGCTCCAGTCATCAGCACAGAGCTGCAGGAAGTGCGTACGAGTGTGTGTATGTGTGTGTGTGTGTGTGTGTGTGTGTGTGTGTGTGCAGACACGCATGCAGAATCCGCCTGATACAACACAGCCACATCTTGGGTCCTTGTATCTAATAAATGGAATGAAAGCCCATTAAGAGCAGCTCCTGTGAAAATAAATGAGCAAGTATGCTGCAACCCTTGTGTTTAGAATGGGGTCAGTCAGGGTGCCCACCCCTCCAGGGGCCCTCACAGGCCCTCTCTCAGCACCCCAAGGCCCCAAGGGCAGGGCCATCACTACCACCCTGGACTCCCTCCTCAATGGAGTTCTGAGGAGGTAGATTGGAATTACCTGGTCCAGTGGTTCTTCACACGCACCAGCCAATTGAAGCTCATCTGTCAGTGTTGGTTAGCGTCCCAGGGTGCACTGGGCACCAGCAAACAGATGCGGAAAGGAAATTCGATTCTCCTCCAGCCGCTCTCCCACCACGCAGCACAATGGACAAAGGGCTCCTCAGTGGCAGCAGGGCTGTTAGGAAGGAGAGGAGGGGAACGCACTGACAAGGAGGGCAGCTCAGTGGTGGAATGTGTGACGGAGAAACATCTGTAGGTTAATGTGCTGGAAAGATCGTGGAATGTCAGCATCAGGCTGCCGGGGACTTGGCTGTCTCCCCGCCATGTGTCTTCAGCAAGTCTCTTCACTTGCCTTTGTCTTAGTTTTTTCATCTGCAAAAATTGAGATAAAATTACCATTAACCTCACACGGGCTTGTTGAAGGATTAAATGGGATAATAGATGCAAAAGCACACTGTGAACTCCTAAATCCCTACACAAATGTCATTCTCCTGGGAGCTCTAGAAAACCATGCTGGATTCCAGACCTATGCAGCGGGTCTGGATATTCTGTGGTTGGCTAAAGAATTCTACAGTGGGTTCCAGAATTAAATGATAGATCTAGAACAGAGTTGACAAATTATCTATAATAATAAAAGCGTAACATGCAAATTGACCAAATGGCTGACCAGCGTAATGACTGTCTGGATGATCACATTATGACACCCACTGACACCAGGCCAGCCAAGGCAGGTGCGATGCTATTGGTTAGGGACCCGGCCATCACTCAATGATCGCCCTGCAGAGAGAGGCCCAGGCCACTGCTGGCAGGGTGATTGATCTATTGGGGGGCTCCACAATTGCCCCAAAGAGGAAGACCCAGGCCACTGACCGGCAGGCTTCGGTGGGTGGGCAGGGCCTACCTCTTTGGGGCCATCATTCGCAGGGCTCCCGGACTGTGACAGGGCACAGGCCAGGCTGAGGGGCCCTCCTCCTCCCCCCCGAGTACACGAATTTCATGCACTGGACCTCTAGTATTGTATAAAGGGTCAGATAGTATTTGCTATATTTTATATTTTAGACTTTGAGAGCCCTGCTGTGACTACTCAATTCTGCTGCTGAGTAGAAATGAATTCTGCTGTTCTAAAGAAATGAATGCCTGTGGCTGTGTGCCAGTAAAACTTTATTTACAAAACCAGGAAGTGAGCTGAATCTGGCCTGTGAGGTGTCCTTTGCCAGCCCTAGTCTACCATTGCCTAAGTAGGAAACGATGCCATTTTGGGAATGCTACATTTCCACCCAAAATGTACTTCTCCCTCCTCTCCATCCTCTATCCCCTGCTCCTCTTACCTCCCACCCACTCACACACATATCTCTCTCTTTGTCCGGCCAACTTCTTTACCTTCCAGGATCATTAGTCTCTGGTCCAAGAGCAAATTGCCAGTCTCTTGGCCCTTGTCAGCTTCCCTCACAGACTGAGCTCCTTTGAGCAGCCAGTTCTCTCCCCCCAAGGCCCAGGCGTGCAGAGTAGGTACATGAAAAACAGCATCCCAGGGACCTGGGTCCTGGCCTATGAACTGGGGAAGCTTCAAACATCTTAAGTCTGGCATGCATCTTCTCATTGTGAGCTGCTAGTCAGAGCTTCTAGAACAGTCAGGAGGCAGGATCACCTTGCAGACACACGTCAACGGATGTGATCACCTCTTTGCAGGCACGCCAGAGCCCTGGGCAAGGCCGGCCTGGTCAGAGCCAGTGCATGGGAAGGCGATTCCGTAGCCACCCCTGAGAGAAGTGCTCCTGTAACTGAGCACAGGGCTTTGTGTTCTTGACAGCGCAGCTGCTCTTCACACTACCCTCAGGGGCACTCCACCAGCCTGGACAAGTGACATGGTAATGTGGAAGCTTCCAGAAGCACACAGCCCTTTCCGCTTTCACATTTGCAAGCTTCCCTCGTCCTTCCCTCCCGGCAGCAGACAGCAGAATGTAGTTGTGTGACTCCCCTCTGAGTCACACTCCCCAGCACAGCTCCACTCTCCACCTGACAGAGCCTGGCCTCCTCAGGACAGCCAGGCAGGTGACTGTGCTTCAAAAGTCAGGGCGGATGACAGGCTCTTCTGCCCCAATCCACCAGCTAAGAAGTCACTTTTCTGTACAGATGTGGGGGAGGGGGGGAGCAGATTTGTGTGGTGGGCATATGTAGTGCGGGTTCACAAGGACATGCAATGCGTGTCTGCATTCACATAATGGCACACATGTCCTCAGTACAGGCTCATGTGATCAGAGCTTATGTATGTGCTGGCAGACGTGTGTGTGTGTGTGTGTGTGTGTGTGTGTGTGTGTGTGTGTGTATGTGTGTGTGAGGCTGTGTTGCTCCTCAGTGTGCCTGGGAATGTCTGGCAGCTGGCATGTCTTCTGTCTGGGTCTGTGTGTCTTTAATTTAGGACTTCTGGAGGACGTGAGCTTCCACCCTCTGGCCTCCGCTGGTGAATATTTTATTACCTTGCCTTTGCTATGGTGGTAGGCAGTTTTCCTGTGAAAAGCCAGAGCATGACACACTCCAGGGAGGTGGAGAGGGGCCTCTGATGGTGGAGCCCCAGAAAGCAAATAACTCCCACTCCCCTCGACGAGGACCAGGGCGGCTTGCAGATGCTGCTTGTTAGTGTCATTAGGTACTGATGAGTCAGCCCTTTTTTCCGTGGCACCTGACGGCGTTCTCTCTAACCATGAAGAGGCACACCCGTTTTACAGGAGGCTTGAGGGAGCTGCCTGCTGTTCCTCCTGAAGCCACACCAAAGCTGTTGAATTTTTTTCCCAACTGCCAGACCCTCTCATCAGGAAGATGCTTGTCCTGGGAGCAGGAGGTCACCTATAAACCAGACAGCAGCACGTGGAAGGTCCTGACTTCCCCCACCCTGTGAGGATGTGGATGGAGCAGCCCAGGGGAGAGAGAGGCAGCAACAGGAACACTGGAGCCAAGAGGCCTTGGACAACACACCGCAGCCCTCGGCCCCCGACCCCCAGCCTAAGGGTGACCTGCCGCATGCTGACAGCAGCTGGGCTCTCCAGAAGTGACTCAGAGACAGGGATTGGGGTACAAGTAGTTTACCTGGGAGGTGATCCCAGCCCAGGAGCACTGCGGAGACATGGGAAACAGACAGTGAAAAAGATGAGCAAATAAAGGACATATTGATTTTGCCTATGGCTCATTCCTCTTGGGGACCACCCAGGGAGGACACACCTAATGGCTGTCCCACTGAGGAACTGAGGGGTATACCCACCAACTCTGACCTCACTGGTTGAGGGCTGCCTGCCCTATGGGCAAAACACCCTCTGCTGTAGACCCTGGGAAGGCCAGGGGCATGTGAGCTCTGCCATACCCTGGAGAGGAGGCAGCCTGTCCCATGGCTCTCAGGCAAGTGATAACCCGGCCTCTGGACTCCCCTCCACTGCTCTCTCCACCCTCCTAGGGACACGAGGCTGTGGAAACTCACCAGGCTGCCTCCCCAGGAGGCTCAGGGCAAGGTTCCTGCTCCGGGCACTGGGGCTGGGGCTGTGGCTGCGGCTGAGCCTGTGTGGGCAGGACTGCTCAGCTATCGCTGGCTATGAGTTCACCATGGACGCTCTGAGCAGAGCTGCTGGGATGGGGAAGAGAGCAGGTGGTACCTGAGCTCTTGAAGCCCTGGAGCAGAGACCTCAGCACCCAGTCGCTCACTGCCCAGATGGGCTGCGTGCTGACTGCCTGAGTGAGGAGTCAGCGTGAGTGAGGAGGAGGGACTCAGAACCAGATGATCATAAACTACATGGGGCAGCGGAAACAAAACCGGAAGCTTTCCTACATCTCCCCACGCACCTGCCCTCCTCCCATTCCTGAATCCCATTAGCACTTTATCGGTGCCTCTCTTATAGTTCTTCAACTTAACTGCTCTTCACTGTCATTGAACTCTATCTGGAATGGTAATAAGAATCATAATTATAATGATTTCTGAGCCCTGCTTTGTGTCAGGCCTTGCGCTCAGCTCTCATTAGTTTGCATAATCTCCACAACAATGCAATAAATTAGGTACTACTATCTGTGTTTTACAGAGAAGGAAACTGAGGTTCTGAAACATTCTGGCTCCCACCTCTGCCACCCCGTTCAGAGGGACAGAGATTTGTCTGACTCGGTGCCTGAGGGTTCTTAGCACATCAGTTGCCTACTTCCTGTTGGTCTGTGAGCTCCTTGAGGACAGGGACCGACCCCCTCATCTCCAACTGCCCACAGAGCTTTAGAGCCTGATCTGCAGTGGTGGTCCTTGAGTGGAAACCCTTTCATCTCTCAGTTTACTGGGGACTTGCTGAGTGCCAGGTGCCTTGGCAACATGCACTGGAAGGGCCTGTGACCAGGTCTACCCTTAGGCCTCGAGCCAGCCAGACCCCTGTCTGCAGGCCTCGGCCTCTTCGCCTCTCAGATAAGAGGGCCACTGGCCTCAGCAGAACAGGCAGGCATTGGAGTTGGACAGACCGGGATTCAAAATCCACAGCTGTGCGGTTCTGAGCAGGACCCCGAGCCTCTCAGAACCTGCTTCCTCCACTGGGGTGTCTGCTTCTTGGCAGGAATGCTGCAAGGATGGACTTCCGGAGATGCATGTCTGAGCCCCAGCAGCAGACGGCCAACCTTCCAGAAGCTCAGCAAACATCAAATCCACCCCGACCCATCTCCCTCTCATCCACCCCAGGACCCAGCGCCGCATGGACACATGATGAATGGCGGTGCTGCTGAGCTGCCCCTGCCCACTGGTGTTTATAGGGACTTCCCGTCACTCACAGGCCTGTGGGACCTCAACCAGAGAATGGACAAGTGAGCACTTCCCAGCCAGTATACAGGCCTGTGTGTGCTGCTCTTTGAAATCATAGCCGGTCCCTTCTACCCTTTGTTTTCCTTTGGCCACCCTCCTAGATCCCACACCTGCCGTCAGAAGCTGCCTGTGCTGATGAGAGCTCAGGGCAGGGACAGAGGCCGAGGGAGGCCTGCAGACAGGAGAGCATAGCAGGCCAGCTCCCTGCCCAGCTGAGCCACACCCTGTCGCCCAGCCCTGACGTCGCCTGCTGGCCTAGCTCTCCTAGGGTGAAGGGTGTTGTTCCAGCTGCCAGGACCCCAAACTGGAGCTGCTCCTGCAGCCCATGCCACTCTTTGCTGGCAGTCCTCTCTCCCTGACCCATCTCCCAGACGGTGCCCAGGGGCACATGCTTCCTTGCCCATGCTCCGTGCTCTGAGATGCCCACCACTGGTCTAAGTTATTCGGAGTCCCAATGCTTTTCTCTTCTCCCATTCCCTTGCGATGAAATCCTCCTCTCCAGCTTTATTCTGTACCATCCTGACTGAATCGTGACTTTGCTCTGAGTCTGGCTCCTCTGTGGGCTGTCGAAAAGTCCCCAGCTAGCACGCACCACACGTCAACACCCAGCCAGAACCCTGCCGTCCTTGCTCCTTCTCCTGGGGCACAATGCCTCTTCTTCCTCCACCGCGTCTAGGTGGAGGGGAAGCTGCTGAGCCCGCTACTTCTCATCCCCCCACTCCTCCCACAGCTGAGGGCTCACGTCTCAGGTGCCAAGCCTGGCACCGGTGGCAGGCGCCATGGAGGGCAGACCTAGCTAGGGGATGAAAACCTCCATTCACAACAATATCAAATCCCTGGCTCCGGAGAGAGACACAGGTTTGCTCCCAGTCCAAGACACTGCCTGCAAAGGGAAAGGCGACACCGGGAGAGAGCGTCTCGTTAATGCCGGTTCTGTTCTCCTCACCTGGCAGGCCACGCACAGGGCTTGCTTGTGCCTCTGAAACCCAAGCTGGCTCCTGGCTGGCAGCTTTGGGGACTGCATGGGAGACATTGGCAGGGTGTGCCAGGCATGCACCCAGCCAAGGCCCTGCTTAGCCAGGTCAAGGACTGCTGAGGAAGGCCCAGGGATGATGCCCACACCCATGCCCATGTGGGAGCTTCTGGATGAGACTGGAGCCAGGCTCTCCACGGCCCAGAGCCCTTCAATTGCCTTTTTCTTTTCCTTCGACTCCTCAAGTGTGCGCTCCAAGGTGGGTACAAAGGAATCACACAAATGAGCGTGGAGGGTCCTGAGTAATTCTATTTTGTTTCTCAACTTTTTAAGGTCACAAAACCCCTCATAAACCATTTGAAAGTCTCTTCCAAGAAAAAGGTATGTCCCACATGGAGCATAGAAGCATCCACAGACCCCTCAAGCCCACTCAGCTAGCCTCATGGGATCCACGTGAAGAATATTTCCTAGTACCCCCCTTTAATGGTTGGGAAAACTGAGGCCACATTGGGGGAAACACAGCATGCTTTTAGCAGTGATTTGATCATATTTAATGCTTATTTGGTTAAAGATCAATATAACTATTCACAGAATGTATTTTGTAGGTAAGAAATATCAAACTTAGAGAAGCTAACTTCTCCAGTTGTCCCTCCATAGAGCCACTTACGTCCTCTCCTGCCAGTGCACCCTAGGGCCAGCACACTGCCTGCAGAGGAGAAAAGGAGCTGCTCAGTCAGTGTTTGTAGAATGCACCAACACATGTGTTCACCGGGTGGATTTCATTTTATTTTATTTTATTGTTTTATTTTAATGTTTGCTGGTCTCTGAGCTGGGCACTGAGAACACAGAGGTGGAGAAGGGGAAGGCTCAGGTGTGCCCTCAAGGCCTTCCCTGCCTGGGGGGTCAGATGAAACCCTGGCTGCAGAGGCGATGGAAGCTGCACCCCCCAGCACCTCGCAGGTGGGTCCCTGTAGCATTTACTGTTGCCTGCGTGATGTAACAGGGCCCGGGAACTGGTCTTCCCCACTGCCGTGGGCGGGCGGGACTAGGTGCGAGGTGGGGTGATCCCAGCCTCTGGCAACGTGCTGAAGTCATTTGCAGAAAGACAGTTTTGTTCTGACTTGAGTGTTTTTCCACATGACTTCATTCCTCTTTGGGTCTTGCTTTTTGATATGCCCCAGCCCCAGTTGCCTGGGGAACATGGCCCCTGCGCCCCAACTTGGCGGCTGTGCCAGGACAAGCAAGCTCTGTTCACCACCCGGGGCCCCGCACCTGGCCTTGCCACCCACCACCGTGGGTGAATGCCCCCTTGCAGGCAGTGTCGGCCACAGCAGGAACACGCACTGCAGGCCCACAGTCCACGCAGGGCAGGGGCAGAACCTGGACTGTGTGGCCCAGGGCTCCCTCCAGCCCAGAGAGACCTCATTCCAGCATCTTCTCTGTCCCTCTCTGCCCTCAGTTTCCTCACCTGCAAATGGAGGTGGGCTCTCTCATGGTTCCCAAGGTCACTAGGAGGGTACACTGGCATGGGGGCATTCTCAGGCCCTTGTCACTCAAACCTTGACTAAGCAGTTTGGGCTGGGACCACCCAGGGTATCTACAGACAAAGAAAACAAGTAACGACAAATTGATGTGTTTGAGCTACAAAAGGGTAAGAACGAAGTGCTACGGGTGCTCAGGTGAGTGGGTGCTCAAACCGTGGTCAGGGTAGGGTGAGGGGGTGTGAAAAAAACGCCTCAGAGAGGGACCCTTGAGTTAGGTCTAAAAAAAAAAAAAGCAGTTTCCAAAGCAAAACTAGGGGGAGGGCATTGGAGGCAAGGGGTGAAAAGGCTGCTTGGGCTTCTGTGAGGATGTGTCAGTGCAGGCAAGAGAGACCCCGAGGGCAGTGGTGCCAGTGAGAGGGCATGTCATCTCTGCAGAACCCAGAGCAGCTCGGAGAACCTGAAGCCCGCAGAGACCCAGAGGCTCGCAGCCTCTCTCGCTCGCTTTTGCCCTTGGTCCATTAGCACATGATCAGAAGATGGCTGCTGCAGCACCAGACACCTCATCGCCCACAAACACATTCCCGGTAGGAAGAGGAGCAAGGTGAGACTCCAGGGAATTCTCTTCCACCTTCTTCCAGAAGCTCCCCAGCAGAAACCCCTTTTTGTCTGTCCGGGTGGCGATAATCAAGTGTTGCAGGGCCTAGAAGTGCCCTACGTTCTGGGGCCGAGTCTGAGAGCAGTATCCCAGCAGGTCGGGTTCCGGGAGAGCCCTCCTCCCATGGCACACGGCTGGCTCCTTATGTTCCTCCCGTGGCAGCCGAGGGAGAGGACTCTGCGGGCCTCCTTCTTAAGGCACTAATTCCATTCATGAGGGCTCCACCTTAGTAAGCTATCGCTTCCCAAAGGCACTATCTCCAAACCACCCCTTTGGGGTTAGGAGTCAACATGTGCATCTGAGGGGGACAAAAACAGTTCATGACAACCCCGTTCTCACAGACTTTGTTATAAATACACTGGCTCCTCCCTTGTAAGGAAGACTAGGGGAGTAGCTGGCAAAGAGGAGTGGGCTTGCGGTATGGGTTGACTGATGACCATGATTGGCTGACCATGGGTGGTTTACACTGACACTGCAGGGGGTACTGGATCCCCGAGTCTCTGCCCACCACCCATCAACATCAGGGTTCCATAGCCAGGCAGTTGGAAGGGGGAGGCCATTGGGTGGGCAATGCATGGGGCTGGCGCATGTGTCTGAGGTTCCACAGGGCTCAGTGTAGCGGAGCATGGTCAGAGGGAGGCTGGGTCAGACGAGAATTTGAATAGAAAGTTTAGAATCTGGAGCTTTAAACAGAGGGCGACCAAGGAAGAGTTCTAGACCTGAGGTTGGGTTGCATTTTAGAACGAACGCTCTGCCCCTGTGTGTGCCCCCTAGAGACCCAGTAATGCCCAAGGGTGGCTGTGCCATTGTCACTTTCCATCTGGGCAAGCCCATGGCATCCCTGAGGTGGGGCTGGGTCCTATAACTTCATGCTCCCCGGCACCTTCCACAACGCTGCTCCTACCAAAAGCGGTGGCTGAGTGAACGAGTGAAATTCACCACCTCTCCTGGCATCGCTCTCTGTCTTCGGGTATCAATAGTAAGAGTTCTGCCTCGCAGGACCGCTGTGAGAACCAGGCGGGACCGGCAGGGTGCTCCACACACAGGGAGGCTGCGGGCAGATCAGAGGGGGCGAGGGTAGCCTGCACCACCCACGGTGCCATGCACAGGCCCCCGCCTGCCGGCTCCGCTCTCCTCTGGCCACACTGAACAGCCTGGAGGCGCTTGTATGGCCGCCCCAGGCTTTCAAACGAGGAGGCAAGGAAACACCTGGAGAGGCCCAGTGGGTCCTGCCAAAGAAAGCGATGGGAGAGTGATGAGGGTAAACAGCTGTCTGTCTCTGGTAACGCAATTAGGAACTAAAATATTAAACTCTTTACGACAGGACATAGATCTCTGACATAAGTAGCAGTTGCCCTGGCGGAAGGCAGCCAGACCCGCGTCTCGGACCCAGCAGCCTCTGGGAGGGCAGCACACACAGCCATCACCCTTTGGGGAGCTCCTTTTATTTTGTCATCAGCAACATCATTACAATCCCGATTCCTGCGGCCCTACTGTGTGACAGGAGTGCCGTCTGGGATCTGCGCATGCACTGAGCCACTTTATTTCCAAAGGAAAAACATGGAGTAGGGGATATGTGGGGAAACTGAGGCGCAAAGGTGTTCACTAACTTGGTCGACTGCCTCACAAGAGGCAAAGCTAGTTGGCAGGTACCGTCCTCTGCTGGACACCAATGCTCCCTTGGGACCACAAGAGGAAGGAGATGGGTGCTCACAGGCGGGAAGCACACCAGATGGCTTGTCCTGGGATGTCCCACAGCCGGCACCCCACTGTCCCTGGGGTCCCAGGTACTAGGACATGAGCGGTGTGTGTCTCAGGGAGAGTCCTGCCCTGCCACCTCTTCCTCTGACTGTGAGTGACTGATTACTCCAACGGGCTCCGTGTTGACACAGATTTGAGATAAGACCGGAGGGCTTTCAGGCCTCGGCAGAGAGTTGGGAGGCTTCATAGCCTTTCTGAAAGCAAACTTCTGAGGCCACCAGGCACATCGGGGGCGTGCTTGCAGAGCCCCATCTGTGTCTAACTCTGTTACCCCCAAACCTGAAGGAGGCTTCAGAGGGAAGATCCAGCAGCCCTCACACAAGACGAGGAGATGTTTGCCAAAGTCCTTCTGTGTCCATCACCTCATTTTCTTCCCACAAGGACCTTGCGAGGAAAATGCCGTTCCAACCCACTTTATAGATACGGACACCAGGGCTGTGGGTGCTAAAGTGGCCCAGGAGACAGGACCATGTTTCCTGAGCACTTTCTGTGTGCTATGCTCTGCCTCCGGTCCATGGGGAGCTTCTGGTCTGGCCCAGGGGAGAAAAACACTAGATAATAACCTCACCCGTAAAGAAGCGCCTACAAACCAGGATAAGGGCTGGACAGGAGAAGAGCCAGCCGTGCTAGAGGAAACAAGGGGAGGCCCAGGTTGGCGGGGGAACCCTCTCTGAGGAAGTAACATCTATGCTGAGATGGAGGCAGAGTTGAGGAAGAGCCCCAAGCAGAGGGAATAGTGCATGCAAAGGCCCTGAGGTGGGAAGAATCTGATTTAAGTTCCTGGAGCTGAGAGATGGCCAAGGTGTCTGTGGGGAGGTGAGCAAGGCTCGTAGCTCACAAGGGCCCCTGTGATGAGCCAGGCCTCTGTGAGGAGCTGAGCTCTAACTCGGGGTCTCTAACTTCAGTCTAGAGCCCTCGCCACAGGCCCCTGGGGCCTGCTCAGCCCTGGCTTTGGGCAGCACTCCCACTCTACAACAAGGAACCCCCCTATCTGCTTGATGCCCAGTGTGCAGATGTGGGCCCTGTACCACCCCCCGGACTACCCCCTTCCTTGAGCTGACAGGAAGCATTCCTAGGAGCCAGGGAGCGGGGGTGTGAGGGGCAAGCAGGGAGGGCTGCGCCGGCTTTCATGAGCACTACATCTGGAGAGGGAGACCGGAATGTTTGTGTCTGAAATTTAGCTAATATCCCAGGAATTTCTCCTGGCGTTTCAGAGGGTTCCTAGGGGGACTGCAAAGCTGGGATGTCTGGGTTCTGGGGGAGGGCTGGCCTCGCTCAAAGCCTCTTTGTCTCCATGGCTCTGCCTGGGTCGATTTGGCTATGCCGCTGTGTGTCTGTACGTCTGACTGTCTGTGTGTGTATCACCTTCTGGGCAGTGGGGGGGGAGGGGGGTATGTGTGTCTGTCTGTGTGCATGCCAGTGAGTCTGCGTGTAGAGGTATCTCTGTGTGTCTGTATGTGTTGTGCCTGTGTGTGGGCCAATGTGTCTGTGTGTCCATGTGTCTGTGTGTACCTGACTAGCTCTGTGTGCATCATGCTGCAACTGGAGACTCTGTGTCTCTCATTTTCTCCATGTGCTGTGGGCCAGCCTCTCAGGACAATGTTGCTCCGTTCCCGCCTGTGTCTCCATCCATCCCTGCCCTTTGTCTTCACACAGAAGAATAACTCTCTCTGGGATTCTGGCCTCCTGCTCTGGTCTCTCCCTCACTGCCCTTGGCCTAGGGCCGAGCCTTACCCACCCTCCCTGTTAGGAGGGAATGGACTGTGGGGGGAAGAGAAAGAGTAAGAGGTAGGTGGGGTGGGAAGCAGACAGCCAGAGAAACAGGCTCCTCTGTGTATCTGTGTGTATGCATTTCGTGTGTGCATATGTGAATGTGCTTGTGTGCATGTGTGCTCCTGTGTGTATTTGTCTCCATGGACAGCTTTGTGGACATTCCTGCGTGTGTGGTCCCTGTGTGTGCCTGTGAGTCTGTGTGTTTCTGTTTGTGTGGCCATCTGTTCATCTGTCCATCAGGGAATGGTCCTAGAAGCCCAAGCCTGCCGTTAGCCCACCACAGAGACAGTGCCCTCACGCTACCCCTGGGTTCTCTGGGCTCCGCAGCCTGAGGCATGGTCCATCTCCCTGTCCTCTGCCCTGTGCCCATTGGGTCACAAAGCATTTGGGAATATATCCTCCAACTGAGTTCCCTCTGCCCCTCCCCTCTGTGCTCTTACTTGCCCCTCCCAGCTCACTGCTCTGCCCCATCCCCTCTCTGTCCTAACACACCAGGCCACAGTGCACTTCCTGGAGCACCTCAGGGTCTCCTGCTCAAAATCATCCAGGCTTCTCCTTCTGAACCTAATGAAGCCTAACCCGCCACGTGTCCCAGGTGGTCTCCCTGGACACCCTAGCCCTGGGGAAGGCTCCTCCACCTGAGCCCCATGCCTTTGCCTGTGAGCCTCTATGACCTGCACTCTTCAGGCTGGAGCCATCCCCTCTCTGAGTCCTCCCTCCCTTAGACGGAAGGGACAGAGCATAATTCAGCTCTGGTCTCCACACCCTGGATCCACCGCCCGGACAGCCGTCTCCACAATACCTGGACGAGTGCCCACTGCCAAGGCCCCTCGGGTCCTTAAATAAGCTAGGTGGCTTGATTTCCCACAATGCCCTTCAGCCACTCTCTCTTCTGTCTCCTTTAGTGCACCCCAGCCCACCCAGCTCCCTATCGCCCACCTCCCAACCCTGAGGTGGCCTGAGCCTGCACTGTGCCCTGCAGGCCCCAAAGCCTGCCCGACCACATCCACCGTAGGGAGGGCCCTCGGGGTCCTTCTGCTGGCCCGGGGCCTCGTCACCCGCACTCTGACAACATCTCAGCATAGGAGTCATCTCTATTTTAAATGTCTTATTATTCACATGGGATACTAGTTCCCTAGGCCATTGTATTTATTCTCTCTCAGCTCTGAAGGCCAGAGCTGAATCCAAGGTGTCAGCAGGGCCTCATCCCCCGGGATGCTCCAGGGAGGATCCTGCCTGTCTCTCCAGCTTCTGGTGGTCGCTGGCAACCCTTGGTGCTCCTTGGCTTGTAGACACAGCACTCCAATCTCTGCCTGCCTCTTCGCCTCCAGGTCTCAGATCTCTATCTCCTTATAAGGACACCAGTCATTGGAATTAGGGCCCATCCGAGACCCATGATGATTTCATCTTGAGATCCCTAACTTAATTACATCTGCAAAGGCCTATTCCCAAATAAGGAAATATTTTACATTCACAGGTGCAGGGGTTAGGACTTGAGCATATCTTTTGTGAAGACACAGTTCAACCCAATACATGAAGTAATAGTGCTAGAAAGTAAAATCATCTCACTGGCCCCTGAGAAGCTGATGAGAATGACAGCAACTCAAGGGCTGTCTACCTGTCTCGAGGGCCCTGTGAGGCCCAATGCACATGTGGACCTGAGCAACCCTGAGCCTGGGAAGGCGGGGCTGCTTATATGATGAAAGAAATGACGTCTAGGGCTCAGCAGGAATAGCAGCAGGCAGCTTTATATGCATGCTCTACCCGCTCCCCCACCCCTAGAGTTCTGAGAGGCAGGCCATCAGGCAAGCAAGTGGCATTGTATCATGCCTGCTGTGTGCCAGGCATTCTGCTAGCCCTTGGCCTGCAATATCTCATTGAACCATGCCAAGCGTCCTGCATAGTATAAGGGTTGAGAAGCCCATGTTTTGTTTTGTTTTTCAGAAGAGAAAAGTGACACGAAAACTGACCAAGTTTATATCACCAGAAGGTTTTTCGGTGTCAACACAAAATGATTTTAGGTGAGGGCCACAACACAAAGTGATTTCAGGGAGATGGAGAGGCTTAGAAGCTCAAGTTCATTATGAGCCTTGGAGTCAAAATAAATAAATAAGCCGCTGATCTCCCTGGAGGGGACACGAGCCACCTTTCTTTATTGCATTGGCTCAGGAGCCAAAACAGCTGCATTTGATCAATCCTCAGAAATCCATAAAAGGAATGGAAAGTTCTGGTGCTTGTGGAGAAATGGATGAGCATTTAAATTTAATTGTGGCCCCCACAGCTCAGTGATAGGACCTGGAGATATTACGTATTGGGTCTGGGTGTCACCTGCAGAGCAGGGAGGGAGTGTTTTGCCACCAGGTCTGGAGTCAAAAGTCACCAGCCTCCTGAGCAAAGGCCCAATCCAATCACACCCAGCTCTGCCCTCCTGCAGCCTCCCCGCTCCCGTCCCACATCCAGATTGCTGGCCTGAGTCACTTCTGTGTGTTGGTGTACTTGGCCTCCCGCCCCAGTCTGGGAGCTCCCTGTGGGCTGGCTGGGTTTCCCAGGCCAGCCCAGGCCTGCCACAGCCTTCTCGCAGGACGCTCGCCATTCTGCCCCCACCAGGGGCCTTGCCGGCATTTCTCGCTCATCCTTCTTGGCAGGAACAACCAAGTCTGGGCTTCAGGTTTGGCCCAGATTCAGGTGCTGACCTGGTGAGGCGCAGGATGCCCAAGTTGTTGAGTGTGCAAGACACTCCAGTGCTGAAGCTGGATGGCTCTCCAACCTCTGTGAGCACATAAAGGGCCCGGAGCCCTGGGGAAGGGCAGACTCTGATCTGGAAGCCTGAGGTTCTCCCAACAAGCTCCAGGGGTGGGGAGGTGCCAATGCTAACACTTTGCAGACTGCAGCTTGAGTCACAAGGCTCTCAGTCAAAGAGAGGTAAACTGAGGCCCAGAAGGGGCAGAGAGCTCCTGAGGTGTCCCCCAGGAAAGAGCATGGCTGAGAGGGACTCCCACCCACGGCTCGGGCCTCTGTTCCAGGATTCACAAACTCCAAAGCCTCAGGGATCAGCAAAGCAAAAATACAAGGTGCCTGCACACACACTGCCTGTGAGAGGCACCCAGCTTTCCTACTCCCAAGCGCTGGGGCAGGCTGGTCTCCCCCAGGCCCAGCCCTGCTCAGGAGATGGGAGGTGCTCAGGCAACAGGCTGTGCTTTCTGAGGGCAGCGTGGAGAGAGAATGTGGGTGTTAAGCGCTGGCAAATAGGTTGCCATATACTTTGACTGTAACTCCTCCTTCCATGTGAGGTGGAGATCAACATAGCGGGACCTTGCTGTGCCCCTATCCTGGTGCCAGCTCCTCCTGATTGCTGCTCTACACACTCTGCCTACTGCCAGGGCCCTGACAGGCTGCAGATACTGCCACTGTCCATTCAGTCCGAGAGCCCTTTACCCCGCCTGTGTCTCCCCCATCCTCCACGACCCCAGATTTCCTGCTTCATTTTCAAGCTCTGCCTTTTCCTGGAGAAGCTGGCTCCCAACAGCTACTTCTTGGCAGACAAGGTAGGAATAGAAGACAGATTTCATCTCTGTGCGCGCTCTGCTAGACAGGAGGTGGCTGATCAGAGAGATCTCTCGGATGCCAGCCATGCCCAGAGTGTTTGGGTCCTGACTCTCTAGACCTGTCTGCCGTATCTCAGAGATATCACAGGCCTCACCATCTCCAGAAACAGCCACATGGCCTGGGAAGTGCCTCTCCATTTCCAGGCCTCAGTCTCGCAGTTGAAGTGTGGAGACTGGTACCTCTTATTGAATTATTGGCCTGATGGAGAATCAGCATGGAGACAGCTCAGAGCTCTTACCTCTGCCCCCTCTCCCTGCTCCTCTCTAGCTGTCCTCACCCCTGCCAGCTCCCAAAGAAGAGCCTCTGACCCTCCACAGCCTCCCCCGTGGGCTGTGGCTCATTTACAGGCCTGCAAACAGCCCCCTTCCCAGCGTCCTGGTGGCCTGCAAAGGGAGGAGAGTGGGGACTCACACAGGCCCACCCCACACCCTGGGGCTCTGCCAGTGCCACCTTCAGCAGGAAATGTTTCTGTGCTGAGGCCACCCAGGGAGGCCAGGTGGAGCCTGGGCTGCTGCTCTGCCCTAGGGTCCAGGGTCAGCACCCTCTCCTGTGTGCCCAGTGATTCAAACTGCAGCTTCTGGCCTGGTAAGCTGTGACTGGTGGCACCTGCCCTTCACCATGTCACCTGCGGGACAGAGCGGGATGAGATAACATCTGGCCTGGGATCCCGCGGTGGTGAAAGAAAAGCTCTTTGCACACGTGGTTGAGACTTCATTGATTGATTGATTGATTGATTGATTGAGTTTTGTTTGCAGTTCTCAGCCCAGCTCTGCACACCGGGCCATGAGGGGGAGATACTTGAGTCTTCCCTGCAGGCTGACTTCCTGTGAAAAGACCCTGTATATCGTTTTGGGGGTTCCCAGCAAAGGGCAACACTCTGGTTGGAAGCTCATGAGGCCAAAGAATGTCTTTGGACTTGGAAAAGTGAAAAGCCACTCAAGAATGTATGATTTGGGTAGGCAGGGGTGGAGGGTGAATGGGAACAGATTGAGATGGCCAGGGGAAATAAATAGAGCGTTAATTTAGCACCTACTGAGTCCTAGGTACTGGCTAGAGATTTTACCCCCAGCTCATTTATTCTTGAAACAATCAAGCTGGGCAGCAGTTCTCAATGCCATCCGCACAGGGAACTTGTTCATATCATCAGTGGTTTTGATTTAATGGTTCCGGATGGGTGCTGGGCCAGAGGATTCTAATGTGCAGCCAGGGTGAAAATTATGGTCCAAGGAAGTGCTTCTCCAACTCATGGATCTGGTTAATGCACAGATTCCAATGCAGCAGGGTGGGGGTGGGGACCTGAGTGGCCATTGCTATCCAGCCCCCAGGGGCCCACACTTTTAGTAGCAAGGGTGTGTGGCCTGACAAATCCACAATGGAAAAAACTCTCTTGGTTGGTGGCAAGAACCCCCAACAGCACTCCTGAGTGAAGTAGGAGTGTCTACCTGTCTACCTGTCAATGTAGGCCCGGAGTAAAGAGTTATAAAAAACGTGAAGTAATGAGCAACCCTTGGAGGCAGGTGCTGCATGGCTGCCACTTTAGGCACGACACAGCTGAGGTCAGTGTGGCCATAAGGAAATGGGCTTGTGGAGGGGCTGAGCACAGGTGAGGTTCCTGAATGAGGGGCCACAGGCTCTGAGGCTCAGGGAGGACAGGGAAGTGAGGGCTCAGCTCTGGGATTTGATGTTGGATTCCAATCCTGCCTTTAGTACCTGCCAGCCGACTGGACCCAGGAGATGGGGCCAAGCTGAGTGACTGTGCCTAAGTCACTTAATGTCTCATTCACTCCATTTTCTTCTGAAAGGTGGGAGCAATCATTTTACTTCCAAAGGTCATTTTGAGGATTAACTGAAAAGATGTCAGATTGGATATTGGGTGATATTAAAAATTACTGTTTACTTCTTTAGGCATGATAGTTTCTGCTTTCTCTTTCAACATTTCCTACCCGGCAGCCAGCCATCCTTAGGTATTCACAGGGGAATACTGTAAAGTCTGGAGCTTGTTTTAAATGTTCCAGCAGCAAGCCAGGGGTAGGAGAAGAAGGAGAGAAGAAAAGTCAGGGCTGAGTGAGAAAAAACATTGACCACTATTGAAGCAGGGTGATGACTCTAAGGGGCTCATTGCCATGCCTTCTGTTTCTGGACAGTTGTCCCTGGGCATCAGCAGGAGACTGGTCCCAGAACCCCTGTGGACTCCCAAGTCCATGGATGCTCAGGCCCCTTCAATGAATAACGTGGGGTTTGCATGTAACCTATGCTGGCATATGCACTACAGCAGGGTGCGCCTACACGTTGCTTCATCTGCGTGGATTCAGCGTAGCCCCCAGTGCATGGCAAGTTCAGCTTTGTTTTTTTGGAACTTTCTGGGATTTTTCCCCCCAAGTATTATTGATCTGAGGTTGGTTGAATCCACAAATGCTAAAGCTGCGATCCAAGGGCTGACTTTACACCTTTGAAGTTTTCCACAATATTGAATGAAGGTGATGAATGATGACATGTCTGGCTCGGCCCCGATCTGCAGTGAGTGATCAGTGAACAGCAACTCTTGTTCCCAGATGAGTGCTGAGCGTGATGCGGATGCAGCAGGGAGGGCTGTGTCCCTCAACCCGAGTGCTATGCGCATGTCGCACTGTCAGCAGGAACAGGGCTTCGGCTGAAACCAGGCTCCAAGTGCTCTGCCTACAGGACCTGGTGGGAAGGCAGTGCCAGCAGTGGAGGTGCTGGTAACAGCCACTGCCAGTGCGGACACGCCAGGCCGTTTGCACACATTCCATTATTTAATCCTCCTAAAACCTTATGAACCCAGTTTCATTCTGCCCACTTCCCAGATGAGCAAATGAAGACTCCGATTACTGAAGTACTCACGCCAAGGACACACTCCCTGCCAGGGCATCCCAGCTTGCAGGCCCTGCATCCCTCCTTCCCTCGTCTACGGGATTTAACTTGTGGCCTGCTCCCATTCAGGGTCTCACCTGGTCAGTTCCTGGGTGCATATCATGCGCGCCCGGCTCTGGGCTGTCTCCAGTGCCTGCACACTCAGGGTCTTGGTCAGGGTACCCAGGGTAGACATGCGGTCAGTGGCTCTTGCCTGCACACCCAGGGTCTTGGCCAGGTTACCCGACGTGCAGAGGGAACCAGCCTTCCCACCGGGTCCCTCCAGTCTGAACCCAGCAGGGTGGGAGTTCCCTCCCTTTCCATTAGGAGTGCAAGGCCGCCCGCTCCCCTGGGCTGCACACCAAGTCCTGCTGCAAACTCCAGCGTGAATGGCAGCCATTCTTTACCCAGCTCAGCTCGCCACTGCCGTGCAGCCTGGGAAGAGAGAGCCCAGCCTTCCCCAGGCCTGTAAACACCCAAGCCACACACACAGCAGGGCCCCCCCACAGCCAATAAATCTTGGCCCAGCGTTCTCTTAAAGAGGCAGAGCCTGGGACAGACACCAGGCCAGGCCGTTTATAGGCGCATGCCACCCACCTCTCCTCATCCCTACCCCAAAACCAAGGGAGAGAGAGCCAACATTCAGCAGGCACTTTCCCATCAGCTTTGTTCTCTTGCTTTATAACATCTAACTTTTCTTTCTCCTGTTGCCTCTTCTGTCACCCTGGGGATGAGATAACAAGGAGAACTGCTGGGGAGGCTGAGGTCAGGTTCATTTACTGGGAGCTGGAGCTATGGGCTCCTGGCAGAAGGCAGGAGGCAGGAAGCAGGTGGGGGAGCAAGGACTTTGAGCTTTGCACCGGGCAAACCCCAGGGAAGCTGAGGTGGACCATCAGGGTCAGATGGGGCGTGGGCCCAGAACAGATGCATATTCTCCTAGGGCAGGGTCTGTCCCCTCAGCAGGCACTGTGTTGGGACAAGAGAACTGGACATGGCCTTGGGACTGACATCTTTTTATTCCACCCCAGGGAAAAGCAAGGGCAGCAAAGTCTAAGCGGGTGGGCAGCTCACCCCAGGGTGGAGTCCGCAGCAGAGCCAGGCTGGACTCTCCTCCACAAAGGAGCTCTGTCTGTTCACCCTTTGGCTATAGGAATCTGATATTGAGTCGAATTCTCCTAGAAACCATGCTCAGTTATTTCTGGCCTCGAGTTCCCATGTGCTCACCAACCCCCCAGGCAGACAGCTTTCCCACCCACCCACTTTGTCTGGCTCCCCTGCAGTGTGGCTCCCAGCAGGCCGTCTGCACGCCCTGTCTCTGCACACACAGAAGGTGTGGCTCCTGTGCTAGGAAGCACAGTTGGGGTGGAAGTCCAGGGCTCTTCAGCCCACCCCAGCTCTGCGCACTCTGATCACCTGGCCCTGGCACTGGGCAGACCTTCCTGTCACCCACAGGCAGAGGACCCAGGGACCAGGGGAGCACGAGAGGCAGGATGTGGCCAGGTGAGAGGATGGAGTCCAGTGGATGGTGAGCACTAAAGGGTGGCAGGCTGGGCAGAACAAGCAGCGCCGGTGAAGCCCGGGGCACAGGTTCTGGGAAGGTGCAGGAAAAGACCGTGCCGGGTAGGGCAGGGGTGGGGGAGAGTGTGGCAGGCCTGGTCCCAGGTCACTTTCCAGCCTTTGACCCCATCGGGAGCAGTAGTTACAGCTCTGTATCTACCCCTGATCCCCCACTCTCTCTCTATAGATGAGCAATCTGAGCCAGGGTCACCTAGCTAATTGGGGTCAGTTTGGATCAGAGAAGGTGACCCTGGGCCTTGGCCTGGTTATGTGATTGCATTATCACCATGCATGTGGAAATGGGGGTTTGCTTGTGTTTTGAGGAAATGATTAACTTCTGACCTGCTGACCTTGGTTACCTGGTTGTTGCCAGAGTGCTAATTAACCACCTGGCTGGTTACCTGGATCAAGGAGGGCTTGAGAAAGGGTCAGAGCTTCTGTCCCTGGCCAGATCAGCTGCTCTGGGCATCCTGGCACCACAGAATGTCCAAACTGGGAAGCCTGAGAAAGCACCCATCCCTGCTTGGAGAACATAAGGTCTAGAAAGGGGAAAGGGCCTGCCTGAGGTCACGCAGCTAGTGGGAGACATACATAGATGCCTCCGACAACAGGGCAGGCAGCATGTTCTTGAGAGGAGAAATGATCCCTGCACCAAGCAGCACTGGCTCATCCCTGACTCTGCCCAGCTTGGCACCCCAGCCTGGTGGGGGTTAGGGGGTGGTGCTGGGGCTGGGTGGGCGGGGGGGGGGGGTGGGCTGTGAGACACAGGAGGCTGTGATTGCATTGAGTGTAACTACCCCAGGCTCTGGTGCTGGAACCTCTTGCCTGGTCCTCTTCATTCTTCACTACAGCTCTGTGAGGCAGACATTGCCATGCCCATTTTAGAGATGAGGAAACTGAGTCTCAACATTATGAAGAAAGGTCACCCATTTTCAAAATGGTACAATCAGGGTTCCCAGGTGGTCAGTCTGACTCAGAAGTTTGTGTTTCCTCTCTTTCTTCCTCCCCATTTGGTCCCTGCCCCTAAGAGTCCAAGTTCCAGCAAGAATGTCCCAAACTCTAAGGAGACAGGGTAAAGCCCTCTCCTGGCCCCTCACCTGGAGATGAGGATGTGGGGTCAGGAAGCCTGAGGCTTGGGCTGTCAGATGCACCTTGAAGAGGGAGGCTGCACTAGGATTTGGAGAGGCCAACTGAGGATGGCACACAGTGGCATCTGTTGGGCTGCCGCACCCCACCCAACCTGTGTATTCAGCGACTCAAGGGGAAAGTTGAGGGTCTGGTTTGGAGTTCTTCTCTGGTCCCAGCTTGGCTCTGTCTCCTAGGTTTCAACCAGATCCTTCCAGTCTGAATCCCCCTGCCCCCTCAAAATCCCCCCCCCCACCACCACCAGACACTGCTCTGAAACTCTGCTATAATAGGTAGGCACCAGCTAGGAGGTCCAGGTCAGGAGGGTGACCGTGGAGCTGGGGGGTTTGCCACCAGAGTCGGAATCTGGCCTGACACACAGAGGCGGGTCAGCTGAGACATGGCACCAGCACTCTCGGGTCTCTGTGTCCTCAGTCACCAAATAGACATTGGTCCCTGCCTCACGGGGCTATGGAGAAGGCAGGAACGGGGTACCCCACCCTCCTGCTTGCATACATGGGTGCTGGAAAATAAAGTCTCAGAGCCTGTACTCCTACCCCTGGGAAGTGGACTGAAGAGAGCTGAGCTGTGCGGAGTGTCCAGCACCCTCATCCTGGGTGAGTTCACAGACATTCAGCAGGGCGGGGCCACCAAGCTTGGTTCTCTGAGGAAGGTCCCCAAGACAGATATACTGCAGGAGGCCCCCATCCTGAGTCTTCCTGGGGTGCTGCTGCTTGGACCTGCTCTGTAGGGTGGTGAGAGCGATGGAGGAGCGCTGGGGTCATCAAACAAGCTGAGGACATTGTTAGTTCTTGCTCCAGGGCGAGATGGCGATTCTTTTCAGACTTGTCATAAGAATCAACTCCAGTGATGACAGCAAGGATGATAGCCTCATTTCTTGAGACCTGACCGGTACCAGGCATAGGCCCTGTACATGCAGACACCTTCCGGTCTTAACGATGCCCTGTGAGGAAGTGTAGGTGAGGGCACTGAGCTGCCCTGAAGTGCCCAGCCCCTCATGCTCCACAGCGGGTCAGTGGGGCAGGGCTCCCCGCTAAGCCACCTGGCCCATTGGGCACTCTCGTTCCTACATGTGCCAGATGCCCACTGTGCTATTTATTGGTCAACAAGTGCATCAATAATTCATCACTACTGCCCACCCTGCTGAGGGTGCACAGGCCCCCTGAGGCCCAAGGTCAGCATTCCTGTGGCTTTTGAATGGCCCTCAGGAGCCATCCCACTGCCTGCTCAAGTCCTCCTCATGGGGACAAGGCTCAGGGTCTGGTCAGCTCTGAAGGTCAGAGGTCCCTGGGTGGAAGACAGAGTGGGGAGAGCAGAGGGGACAGGCTTGCTCCCACAGTGCCCTGCCTCTCTCACGTGGGGAACTGGCCATATGTAACTGCTCTTTAATAGGCTGAGTTGCACAGGAAGACGGCCTGTGGAGACCTCGGACGGGTGGGGTGGGAAGTGAGCAAGCACTGCTGTCAGGCACCTCTTCCCAGGACTGGGAGAAAGGAAGCCTTGGGAGCAAGTCCAAGCGCACAGGCTGCAGGGTGGCCGTGGGTTCTCATGCAAACAAAGGGGTGATGGGCCCTTCTCTCCTCATCCTATTTCCTTCATCACTGCTCTCAGAAGAGATGGAAGCATCTGGAAAGAGGGAAACTGTCCTTTGCATGTGGGACTGCCCATAGCCAGGAGTTTTCAGCTGTGACAGCAGACCCATCATGGCCTGGCCAACCCTGAGAATCTGGCACAATTAACTTCCTGCCGTTACCACCTAGGACACAAAGCTTCTCTCAAGTCCACAGTTCCCAACCTCAGTCGCTCCCAGGGACCCCGCAGCCCGTCCAGCCACTGGCTTCCACTAAGTCGACTTATTTTTAGGCTTCCATAAGTGCATTTTAAAAGAGTGCGTATCATATCATAAAAAGGAAAGTGGTATTTTTTTAAACATAAAATTACCTATCTATCTATTATGAAACCGTTTCCCGCTCACCAGCTCACCTGGGTACCTGCTCCCATTCCACCCAGTGCCTCTGCCATGTCCACTGCGTCCTGGCTTGGACACCTCATGACAGGGACTCCATCACACTCCTTGAGGCCCTTGGGCCTGCCAGCCCTGGGCAGAACCCCCTCAAGTCCTCTGCCTCACCGCCCCTCCTCAGGAATGCCTTCAGCATCAGCCACATTCAGTGTGGAGGCACACTGCCACTCTCCATGGAGGCAGCCCGGAGCCATGGCTGGGAGGCCACGGGAGGCAGTGCCTGGCCACTTACAGCCATGGCTCCACATGCATCCTACCCCTGGCAGTGAGACGCATTCAGGAGTTCCCTCTCAAGAACTTTTTCTCCAGAACCCAGTGTCACCGCTCAGTTCCAACTCCAGAGCCCCCCTAAAGCAACTTGAACACCAGCTCCAAGCTCCCCTCCATCAACCATACTGCTCCAAGGTGATCCTTGGCAAGCTTTCATTATTTGCTTTACTTTGGGGAACAAAAGTCCCTAAGTGACTGTTGTCCCCTTTACCTCTCTCTCAGCCTCCCTCTGGTCATAGAGAGCCCCCTGTCCTGCTTTTGGGAAGCGCTGACACCTGTATAGTAAGTCATGTTGTCATCTCCTTTCCAATCCCAGGGAACATGGAAGAGAGTAACACCTGGTGAAATGCTTGAATGAATGAGGATGCCCTCAGGTGAGCCACCTAGCTCCTCCCTAAGTGCAAGCGCGGCTGATCAAATGACTAGAATAGGGACCTAACTTTAACTGAGCACCTACTATATCCTAGGCACTGGATGGGGATTTTCTCACATTGTTTCACAATCTCCCACAACAACCTGGTAAGGGGGCTTTCAAATTATACCCAGATCCCTTGCATTTCCCACCACCCCCTTTTCTCCTTTGGTCCAGGCACCAGCATCACTCCCTGGAGCAGGGCAACAACTTTCAAAGCACCTCCCTGCCTTCACATTTGCCTCCCACACCATCCATTTCTCAACACAGGGGTCAAATATTCCTTTTAAAATGTAAATGAGAGAATGTTCCTCTTTGGTATAATAAGCTCCCACAACCTCCTTACCTGCTCAGAGGAAACACCAAAATCCTCACAAAGCCCAACCTGACCCCCTCTCTGCCTTGCCCACCATCTCACACCTATCTGTTTTCATCTCCTGCTCCACCCTGCTCCACTCCATCCCAGACATCTCAGCTCTTTCCTGCTGTTCCCACCACCCTTGGCATGTTTCTGCCTTAGGACTTTGCCCTTGCTGTTCCCTCTGCCAGAAGCCCTAATACTCCAGGTAAACACATGGCACACAACCTCACCAACTCCTGGTCCCAATGGCTCCTGGTCTCACCTGAAAGGGCACCCCACCCTGGCATTTCATATTCCCTGCCCAGATCTAGTTTCCTTCTGGTCTTTGGTACCATCTAATATTAATGTGTGTATTAACCAGCCCATTATCCGTCTTCCCTCCCACTCCCTCCCATCCTTCCCCTTCCTATTAAAATAGCAGTCCCCCAAGGGCAGGGACTTTTGCCAGTTTTGTTCTCTAGGGTATCCTCACACACTGACCAACTGGAGGCTATGGTACCTTATTTATTTATTTATTTATTTATTTATTTATTTATTTATTTTAGCCGTCTAAAGCTCAGAGGAGTTAAGAATTCTGCCCCAAATCACACAGCTGGTGAGATGAAGCTCTTACAGACACTCTGGCCTTCTGGCCTCCATACCACCCTCCCTCCAATACCCATGACAGTGGTTCTGCCAACCATGGGTTTTTTTGTGTGTGTTTCAGTCCCTATGCAAAGCAGGAGAGGAGGCTGCAACCACATTGCCCTGGGACTTGCTCTCCCAGCATCACGGGTTTCCAGCATCAGCAGCAGCAACTGACAAGGGCCAATAACTCAGTGCCAGCTGCTGGGAAAGTAGGACCTTTTTTTTTTTCTTGCTCGTTTTGCAAGAAAAGAAAAATGCCATTTGGCCTTGGAAACATGTTCTTGCTGCCAAACACATGATTTTTGCACATGGTGAGGATGTGTGATTTTTACATATGTATTTTTTTCCTCTTTTCTCTTTTAGTAAAAACAGATTCGGCTCTGGCAAGAGGGTGAAAGAAAGGGAGTAGAAGAAGATTGTCCCAGAAAACCATTATTTCGCTATTACAAAGACCACGAGCCAAGACTTTGGAATCTCTATGGATGAAGTGGAATAAAAAAAAAAAGAGGAAATGAGGCAAAAGATCACCAGAGTTCATGAAACAAACGCTGGATTTGGGAGGTGGCTCCTATGTGCCCATTCTAAAGCATCCCAGGTCTTCAAGAGTACTTAGACATTCAGGGCAGGAGTGACCCACCCTTTCCATGTGTGCCTAGGGCAGACATCAATAATCAATCCCAGCATTCTTTCTCACTAAGCAGGGGGGCTGACTCAAGACTATCTAAGAAGCCTCTACCAATTGATTGAGTTGAAGTTGGCAAGTGAGAAGAAACAAGGTTGCTCTTCTGCCCTAACCAGCCCTTTTGTTGTGCATATGAAGTGACTGAGATACTCAGAGAAGAAGCAACCTGACCGAAGTTACCCTGGATGTTCACCTGCCGGCTTTGCTGCCACCTCCCAGGCTGGGGTTCATTTCACAAAACGCCCCTAGTCTTTGGTGTCTCGGTGAGAGGTTCTGAGGTACCTGATCACCAGAAGGAGGATACGGAGAACTCTGTCTGGGAGCTTTGACTTCCTGCCTCCACAGACTATCCACCAGTATTTATGTAACAGGCCATCATACCCTACGGAATCACATTGGGTCAAATGCTGTCTCAGTGGAACAAAAATCTCCATTCCAGCAGCATGGCCTTTCACGTGCTATGAACATCGCTCTTACAGGGAAAAGCTAATACACGGAAAGAGTCTGCATTCCCACAGGAAATTGTCACTGCTCTAGAGGTGTTCTTGCACATTTTCCTCAGTTGAAGGATGAAATTTTCCATGAGGTTAACACTTCCAAAGTGCTTTATGGGAAGTACATTCCCAAGATGGTGCTGATTTCCCACTCATTAACATAAACCAAAGTACAATTAAATAGAAAAGATTTACGACCAAATGTGTTGGAGGAACTCAGTGTACTACACCTCTCTTTTGGAAACACAGTGTACCTTAGAATATAAAAGGCCCTAAGAAGTCCTGCAGTAAAGGTCTATATATTGCATTTCTCAATATGCATTGGTCCACAGAATCTGTTTAAACATAGCATTTATTAAAATTCTGCTAGACCTTCTTTCAAAACTACCAGTTTTGATGTGGCACATTAGAAGGGAAAGAACACAGGAGTCAGATTTAAAAGAACTAAGCTTGAATCCTGCCTGTGTATCTTTGACATTTTATTTAGTGGAAGGGGCAGGAATGGGGTAGCCGACCCTCCTGCTTGCATACATTTGTGAAATCCAGATTTAGTTTAGGTTTTTATTTTTTAATACGCTTTTTATTGATTTTTGGATAGCGAGGAAGGGAGAGGGATATAGAGATAGAAAAATTGATGAGAGAGAAACATCATCAATTGGCTGCCTCCTGCATCCCCTCCCCGCCCCCATGGAGATGGAGCCTGCAACACAGGCATGTGCCCTGACCAGGAATTGAACGGCAAACTCTTGGGACACTCAACCCATTGACAGGGTGAGATTTAGTTTAGATTTATAAAATACATTTATCTGTTAGAGATAATATAGATTCATTATAGAGAACTTAGAGACTATAAAAATGTATAGAAATAGATTAAAATTGTTCATACTTTCACCATCTAGAGATAACCACTGTTACAATTTTGATATAGTACTACAATATGTTTTGTGCTTTTTTTAAAATTATGTGTCTATAGATTCTTTTAATACACTAAAGAGAATTAAGAAATACAAGAGTGGGCAAAAGTAGGTTTACAGTTGGCCCTAGCCAGATTACCTCAGTGGATAATCGGCCTGCGGACTGAAAGGTCCCGGGTTTGATTCCAGTCATGGACACATGCTGGGGTTGCAGGCTCGATCTCCTGAAGGGAGTGAGCAGGAGGCAGCCAATCAATGATTTTCTCTCATCATTGATGTTTCTATCTCTCTCTCACTCTTCCTTCCTCTCTGAAATTAATAAAAACATATTTTTAAAAAATAGGTTTACAGTTGTTAGTATGGAAAAATAATACAGTAACTAATAAATAATAATACAAGAATAATCTGTTTCACATACTCACAACTGTAAACTTACTTTTGCCAACCCCTGCATTTGGGCAAGAAAACATTTGAATAATCACACTAACTGAGATAAATACTGATTATTAACAGGCTCCTTGAAGTTCAAGTTAGATTTTTTGCCACCAATGAACTTGCAGCAAACTTACAAAAATCCCAGGGGGTTTTTGGATTTTAGAATGATTCATGTAGGATTGGAGGCCTGTACTGTGGTTGGCAACCAAGCCAACCCTTTATTGTTAACTATTTTGGTTGTTTCCTAATTTTGATTATTCTAAGTAATGCTGCAAAGAGCACTCTTGCCCATAAATTTTTGAATAGCCATGGTTGCTTTTTCAGGAGTATTCCTAAAGATTGACCTCCTGGGTCACAGAGAATTAATATTTTCAAGGTTCTTGATATACCTGCCAAATTGCCCTCCAGAAAGCTGAAGTCTGCACTGGCAGCATCCCTGTTGAGGGGGCTGCTTCCCCTCCAATAGCAACACTAAGTATTATCAGTGTTTGAGGAATGAATTCCACTTTGAAGAGCAAAACTTTCCACCTCTCTATGAGTTATGTTTGCTATTTGACCCTTTTTTAGATGCTAGCTGAATGATTGTATCTCTTTTCTAATTGTCTTTGTGTTTCCCATGCAAATCTTTTCATTGAGATGTTCATATTTTTCCTCTTGGCTTGTGAGAGCTCTTTATAAATTAAGTATATTAACATACTTTGAAAATCCCATGTTGTAATTTTTTCTAGTTTTGTCATTTGACTTTTAATGTTATTTATGATGTTTCAATGGTTCCCCAAATTTAACAAGTAAAATATGTGATCCATGAGGAATACAGAACACTTAGAAACATATAAGAATGTCAAACAAAAGAGCTTACCTGCAACTCAGCCACCGAAATAACCACATTAATATCTTAGTGTAGACTTGCCTAGTATTTTCTGCTTCTTCCAAACAAGAGTGTGTCATTTCATTTATGGTTTCATAGCCAGCTTTGCCTTCACTTATTCTTGAGTATATTCTTCTCCCATTTTAACTAATATCCTCTTATAACTCGATTTTTATGATCACATAGGGCTCCATTGTATCCAATCATCATTCACTTAAATATTCCCTGGCTTGGGGCACTCAGATTGTTTCATCTTCATCTTTATTTGTAATGCTGTGTTGAGCACCTTTCTACCACCATCCATTCTCACAGCCCTAATTATTTCTTTATAAACAATTCCTAGCATATCTGGGACAAAGGGCAGTGCATTTTTTATTTTTCCATCGTTTTATAGTAATTGATATTTATTAAGCAAAATTTTTAAAATACAGACTGGTTTTTAAGAAAATAAGAATCATCTATAACCCCCAGAAACAGCTGCTATTGAAACGTCAGACTTTCATCTCCCCTTTTCATCCATGCATGATATTTGTATAAACATAGCATGGGGCCCTAGCCGGTTTGGCTCAGTGGATAAAGCATCGACCTGAGGATTGAAGGGTCCCGGGTTTAATTCCGGTCAAGGGTACATGCCCAGGTTGCAGGCTCAATCCCCAGTAGGGAGCATGCAGGAGGCAGCCAATCAATGATTCTCTCTCTTCATTGATGTTTCTATCTCTCTCTCCCTTTCCCTTCCTTTCTGAAATCAATAAAAATATATATTTTTTAAAAAACATAGGATGGATTACAATTGTTTGATTTTGTTATGTTATAAATATCTTTTTGAGTACCATTGTAATTTTAAACCTAGATACTTTTATTGATTACATAATGTTATGTTGTTTAAATGTATCATAATTTACTTAATCTTTTTTTTGAGAATCAGGGGATTAAGGGAATTTAGGGGTTTTGTTATCTACAACACTGTGACAAAAATCATTGTCATATACTCAATTATTTCCTCAGGAAACAGACATACATACATTCACTTATAGTAAAATCAGCATGTCAACATGAGGTACATATTTGAGGGTTTTGATATGTACTAGCAGTTACTTCATGGACTTTGGCCTGGTTTACACTCCTTCCTGCAGTGTGCAAGACTTCCCCAGCACCTGACTAGTAGAGGGAATTATCTTTAATTAAAAATATTTGGTGAAATGTGGCACTTTATTACTGTTTTAATGTGCTTTTTTTCTACAAAAGAGCAACATGGAACATTCATTTGTTAATGACCAGTTGTTTTTCTCTTCCGTTAATTACTTATTTTCATTTGCCTGTTTGACTGTTTATCTTTTCCTTATTGTTTTGTAAGCTTTCTTTATACGTTAAGCTTATTAACACTTTAATATACCATATTTTTGGAAGTATTTTTTCCAGTTTTACATTTGCTTCTGATTTTAAAGCATGTGTTTAGCCAGGAACAGCAATCATATAGTCTGATCCATCAGATTTGTCCTCTCATATCTTTTTTTAACATTTTACTTAGAAAGACCCTGTTCTGCTCCGTATAATATAAAGACTGACCTACATTTTCTTCTACTGCCTTTGTGACTTTATTTTTATATACATATCCTTAATTCACCAGAACTTTGTTTCCATTTATGACTAAGCTAAGGATCAGAGTTAATTTTCCCCCCAACATCATTTATTGAATAATCTATCCTTTCCACAAGGATTTGAAATGTCACCATTATCACATACTAAATATTTATACATACTCCAGTCTGTCTCCAGGCTGCTGCTCTGTCCCATCCATCTCTCTGTCTATTCTGGGGCTGAGGGGAGAGAGATTTCTGGTGTAGAACAGGCAGGACTTGATAACTGATTAGACATAGGGGGAGTTGAAGATGACTTCAAGGTTTGAGACTGGATAACTGGATGGATGGTGTTGCCATTAATCAAGAAAATGGAGGTGGGGGAGGGCTCACTCTCCCCCGAGTCTCTCTTCTCTTCAATCCATCACTCACATTTCAGGCAGAATAAAAATTTTAATACATATTTATTTAATATATTAGAAAAATGCATGCACATGATAAAAAATATTCAATCAGTTCAAAAGGTTTACAATGAAAAGTAACTTCCTACAACTCCTATTCTTAATTTTCCTTCATAGAAGCAACACTGTTAATAGTTTTCTGCATATCTTTATAGAAATTTTTAAGACATATATAAGTGTAGATAGATAGATGGATGCCTTCATGCATACACATTCACACACATCTTTTAAACAAATTGAACCATAGTACAAATACCATATAGCACCTTGATTATTTTAACCTCAACGATTTATCTTAAAAATGGTGCCATATGAATACATATAGATCCACCTCGTTGTTTTTAATAGCTGTTTGAAGTTCCACTGGATGACACACCATCATTTTTTACCCAGCCTCTAGAGAGGGGCACTTTGGGAATTTGTTCCAATTAATTTTTCTTTTTAAGCATAGAGAAAAATTCTCTCTGTTTCTCTTCTGGTTAAAATTCTCCCTGGCTTCTCTCTACCAACAAAACAGAAACAAAAGCCCTGAGTCTGACCACTGGAGTTCTGACAACATGGCCCCCTTCTCCCCGAGCCTCATTCTCACCTTAGCCTCTGGCCCACCACCTCAGACTCCTTGGAAGTCCCTTCATACCCCTCATACACCTCTGGTTTCTCATGCCCTGCAGCCTTTTAGATGTGATCCTACTGCCTTAAAATTCTGCTCCACCTTGACCCAGGGAGGAACTCTTACTTTCCTTTAAAGTTCTGCCCAGTAGTCACGTCCTCTGTGAAACCTTCCCCTAATACTCCCTCACCTCTTTAAACATAAGCATTTTATACACACACACACACACACACACACACACACACACACACACACACACACACACCAAATGAGTTACTTCATTGTCAGTACTCCCAAGGCATTTTGTTCATATTCCTAATACCTCACAGCTTACTTCAATGTAATTAGTATTTATCTTTTCCAACATAGGCCAAGGGTTACCTCATCTGGGCTGCCTGTCCTGAGCCCTTGAGTAGAACTGACCACCGCAGCCCTCAGCACACTGTTCTACACCTATCACAGGACCCATGCAATGCCAGTTCTGGTATTTTCATGGCCCTTTTCTTTCCTGTAGAGTACGAGGCTGCAAGCTCCTTGGGAGCAGGCCCTCCTTCCCTGGGTCATTGCTACCCCACAGTCAGGCACTGCATCTGACACATCTGCTCCGCTGAGCTAGGCAGGGAGGCCATCCCGTTATGTCAGTGCCCCTCTGACCGGTCACACACTCTTCCCAGTTGACCGTGGGGATGCCATCACTGAATACCTCCTTGGTGCTCCACAAGTGTTGTTGATTGAACAGTAGCCGTTATTTGCATGCCTATAATTCTCATCAGACTGCCTCTGACTCAAAGACAGAATGTGTCATTTTCATTTTGAAATCCCCAAAGACCTAAGGCAGTGCCTGGTGTGTAAAAGATACTTGGTAAATGCTGCTGAAGGACTCGAGCAGGTGAATGCATAAAGAAACTCACTGGCTTTGGAGACTGTGTGAGTGACTAGGCATGCCTTCCACTTCCTTCTGTTGTTGTTTACCCCTCTTAGGGTGGCGACCAAGGGCCCTAACATGGCCCACGATGCCCCATGCTGTCTGGCTTCTGCCTCTGTGTATGAGTTAGGATTATGCTCAGTTATGAGTGATAGACACCACCAAATAGCTATAGCTTAAATGTGAGAGAAGTGTATTTATTCACAAAGAGATAAATGGCTGAGGGTAGGAAATGTATGTAGGCCCATGGTCATCAGAGACCCAGCTTCTCTGTCATTCTGCCATCCCGATCACATGATTCTACAGCATGGTTCACAATGGTGGTTCTGGCTCTAGACTTGATATTTGAATTTCACCCAGTAGGAAAGATTAATGGGCAGAGAATCTTGTGCCTGTCCCTTTAAGAACATTTCCCAAAAGGTACACATTGCACATTCCATGGGCCAGAACTTACTCATATGCCCAAACCTAGCTGCAAGGGAGACTGGGAAATGTAGTCTTTATTTTAGGCTGCCTGGAGCCAAGTTAAAATAAAAGGCTCTCTAGTCAGAAATAAAGAAGAGACCAGATCTTGAGGGACAAAGAGCAGTCTTTTCCACACTCCCTCTCCACCCTGATCAGGATCATGCCCCCTTCAGTTTCTCATCTGCTTACCACCTCACTTATGCCATGTTCCCTGGGGACGTGCGAAGTTTGTTCACATCATTACCTCTCTCCCCTCCCATTTCACCTAAATCACTCCCAATTGTCCATCAGAATTCAGCTTAAACTTTTCCTCCATAAGAAACATCCTCACTAAGTGAATCAATCAATTACTGGGTTTCAAAGACTCACATATCTTTCCTTTAGAAACACTTGTCAAAAACCCAAGTTTAAATTTATTTGCAAGATTATTGATTAACATCTGTCTTCTCTTAGACAGATAAGCCTCACCAGGCAGAGAGCATTCTGCATTTGTTCACTATTTTGTCTCCAGCACTAAGTACAGGGCTTTATCCACATGAAGTTCTCTATAAACTAGTATAGAGTGGAATGATTAACTAATTGTATGTATACCGGAAGTCTGAGGCAATGCTCAAGGGCTAGGAAAAAATATCAGGCTAAAGGTCTCCATTTGGTAGATGTTCACACAGAAGTGAATGAAATGGTAGTAATTAAGATTTCTCAGAAAGAACAAAAAGAACAAGCACTGTTTATATTTGTTGCATAAGCACATAAGGCAGACAGATAATATGGAAAATAAAAATCAAGTGAAAGAAAAGAGAACAACACACATTTGCCAAGCCATGTGCTGGCCTTGCTACCTGAGGTAGTTACCTCAGTCCTCCTCACAGGAGCCCAGGACCCAGCGCTGGGTGCCACTGGGCAGAAGGACAGACTGGGGCTCAGCTAAGAGATAGTGAGATTCAGGCAGGATACAGATCAAGGCTGTCTGGCTCTGAGTCCATGCCCCTTGATGGGGGTTTTCTATTGCGATGTGCTGGTGAGGAAGGAGAAAGGGATCCAATGGCCGTGCCCCAAAACAAAGGATACAGAGTCCAGAAAGGTCAAGGGAAGTCAGAGGGGCCTGGAGCAGAGAAGCAGCTAATGGTTGTGCCTGTTTTTCACTGTGTGTGGAGGCCCAGGAGAGGTGTGGCAATCTCCAGGGCAATGAGAGGTGGGTGCTCCAGTCTACATTTCTGGGGTGTGTATCTTCTTTTTAAAAAAATAAAATAAAATCTTTATTGTTGAGAGTATTACAGAAGTCCCCCCTTTTTCCTCCCATTGCCCCCCTCTACCTGATTCCCACCCCACCTCAGGCCTTTACCACCTTATTGTCTTTGTCCATAGGTAGTGCATATATACATATAAGTTATTTGGTTAATCTTTTCCTACCCGCTTCCCTTTGAGATTCTTCAGTCTATTCCATGTTTCCATGCCTCTGGTTCTATTTTATTCATTGGATTCCTTGTTCATTTATTTTGATTTTTAAATTCAATTGTTAATACATATGTATTTACTGCCATTTTATTGTCTCTTCTCCTTCCTCCTCCTCCTCCTCCTCCTCCTCCTCCTCCTCCTCCTCCTCCTCCTCCTTCTTCTTCTTCTTCTTCTTCTTCTTCTTCTTCTTCTTCTTCTTCTTCTTCTTCTTCCTCTTCTCCTTCTCCTCCTCCTCCTCCTCCTCCTCCTCCTCCTCCTCCTCCTCCTCCTCCTTCCTAAATAATACCCTTCAACATTTTATGTAATACTGGTTTAGTGGTGATGAACTCCTTTAGTTTTTTCTTGTCTGTGAAGCTCTGTATCTGACCTTCAATTCTAAATGATAGCTTTGCTGCATGAGTAATGTTGGTTGTAAGTCATTGCTATTCATCACTTTGAATATTTCTTGCCACTCCCTTCTGGCCTGCAAAGTTTCTGTTGAGAAATCAGCTGACAAGGTATGGACACTCCCTTGTAGGTAACTAACTGCTTTTCTCCTGCTGCTTTTCAGATTCTCTCTTTGTCTGTAATATTTGGCATTTTAATTATGATGTGTCTTGGTGTGGTCCTCTGGGTTCCTCTGGTTTGGGCCATACCACCCTGAACGTGCCTGACTTCATATGTATATTCTTAAGAACATAGTAGTAAAAACATCAGACAGGGATGAGGTCTTGGCTCTTGTGAGAGGGTAACCAATGCTAGCGTATGCACCTCTAAAACCCCTAAATCTCAACAACTTATCCCAACAGAGGTGCACCTCATTCCTTCATAGTCTGACAGCTCTGGCAGCATGGTCCTTCTGCAAGTGGTAACTCAGACCCAGGCTGCTTCCCCTTGGCACTCCATCTCAGAGACCTAGCCTCCAGCTTCACAAACGAGAGCGTGTGTGGCTCATGCTCACAGGCTCTTAACTGCTTCTGACCGGAGGTGGCCCCTCGCTTCTGCTCCTTCTTCATTGGTGAGAATTAGGCCTATGACTGCTCCTACATGCATGAGATCTGGGGATATGCTTTAGTCAGGGCGCTGGAAAAAGAAGTGGCTCCATGGACCCAGCATTTTCTCTGCCACACATAAGCTCTCTGGACTGCAGGAGAATTTGGCTCATTGATAAGCAAAGGTAAAGAAACTAGCAGAGAGGGAGGGATGAAGACAGAAGAGAATGGGTGGGGCTTGGTGAAGGGGCACGGACTTGAAGAGAGGAACTTCCCTTCTGAGACCAGGAGATGGGAAAAGGGCCAGGCCCATCTACTTTCATGGAGGGTAAGAGCTCAGACTCCAGAGTTAGATTTTTCAGATGAAAATGCTCCCTTCCCCATTTACCAGCTAAGTGACCTTGTATAAGTTCCTTAACTCGCCTGTGCCTCAGTTTTATCATCTGTAAAATGGGAACAGTACTGCACATGCACCACAGTTGATTAAATAAATTAATTTATGGAGAGAGAGCCTGGTGTATAATAATAGTTCAACAATAGTTCAATATTCTGTATCCACGTAATCATTTGTTTGTAATATATGTACATAAATGCCTTCACATAAAGGGGTTCACACTCCCAAAATGCTCTGCCACTCATGTTTTCCACTCAGAGGCCACACATAGCCACCCATTGGATTGCTTGGATAGCATTCCACCCCTCCCCCCCCCCCCCGACACACACACTATCATTTGTTTAAACAGTCCCCTACTATCAAGCGTGTGCTGGTTTCCAGTCCATTAATGCTATTAATAATATACAACATTGCAGTGAGCATCCCAGCACTGATGTTTTTAAGCCTATGTGGAAGTCTACCTGCTCCACAGGTAAAATCGTTAAGTTAAGCAGTGTGTGTGTGGTCGTTTAGAGACCCATTCTCCTAAGTTCCACTCCTTGAGGTGGCACTTTCCCCCCCTCCCAGGAGCCTTGAAGGAGGGTGCAAGCTTCAAGTGTGATAGATGGCTACTTAACAAGTCAGCAGGGCTGTTTTATACATTTGGCACCAGAAAGTCTAAGAAAATCTTAAAGATGTGGAAACACACACATGCTCCAAGTTAAGGGAAGAATCTTGCAAAGTCAAATGAATATGTGTTTAACTCAATGGCCCCCAAGCAGGGAGGGGGTTCTACAAGGAGACAAAGAGCAGAGGCTGAGACAGGCCTGGGCTGCCCTTGACCTCCTCTGTGCTCTGCATGCATGACCTGGTTCCTCTGCAAGATGGGAACATAGACAAGTCCTACAGCGTGGGCTCTGGCAAGGGTTAAAGGATAACATATACATGTAAAGCACCTAGGACTGTGCCTGACAGATAGGAAGTCTCAGTAATGTCACCTCTAATGTCCTGTGTCAAGAAGGCACCAGCCAGCAAGTCCAGCCTGACACTGTCATTTATAAATTACATATACTGTAGGATGCAGCTGCAGCTTAAAAACCTGATGTATAGGGCAGTGCTCAGCATGAAGAGAGCCTTGGTCCTGGCATGTCCATGGGAAAGAGTTCGGGAAGAAACAAGCCAAGGAAGAAGGAGAAAAGGGTGGGAGTAAGAGAACTCGGGTCCTGTGGCTTTAAAATAAAGTCATATGCTGGTGAGTAAAATGGGGTGTTATGGACTGAATTGCGACCCTCAATTCATATATTAAAGCCTTAACCCTCAATGTAACTGTAGGAGACAGGGTCTTTGGGAGGTAATTAGGTAAAATTAGGTCATAAAGGTAGGGCCCTAATCCAATAGGACTGGTATCCTTTATAAGACGTGGAAGAGACACTAGAGCATCACACACACACACACACACACACACACAAGAAAAGCCATGTTAGAACAAAGTAAGAAGGCAGCCGTCTGCAGGCCAGGAAGAGAGCCCTCACCCAGAAACCACCTCTGCTAGTACCTTGATCTCAGATTTCCAGCCTCCAGAACTGTGAGAAAGATATATCTGTTAGGTCCCTCCCCCAAAAATAATAAAAGAAAATACAAGTGTAGACTAAAGCGCAAGGGCTAGCGGAGAGGGTCCCGTGGCAGAGGCTGCATGTGGGGAGCTCAAGGGCACGCTTAGAGCTTCGGCAACACTACCTCATTAGGAGAGGCACCGTGTTTTTCGTTCTCTCTCAGTTCTTCCTAATGGCATGTCGTCCTTACGTGATTTGCTTATGTTTGCTCTCCACTGCTCCGTGTCTGTCCCTCTGACACACACTCCTTGAGGGCATGGGTTTCTGTCTGTTTTACTCATGTGTCCCATGTGCTTAGGAGTACCTGGCATTTACAGGGCTCTCAAGAAATATTCGTTAAATAAAATAGGGAGTAGAATCTGGGAGCTAATATGCCATTAACACACCTCTAACACTTCCTGATCTCTTCCTTTCAAACAAAGAGATGGGCATTCTCAGGCTCAGAATCTTCCACAGCAACAACTGGCTCACCTGGCTTGGGTTTAGCTGCATTTATTATGGTCACAGGGCCATTCACAAATACTCCACTGCTCCTCCTCCTCCGGGCTGGTGGTGTGATTGCACCTTAGCCCACTTAAAATGTAGGCAGGCCAGGCAACTTGCTTGAGCCAATGAGATATGCCCAGAGGTGACAGGTGTCACTCCCAGACAAGTCTTTAAGAGTCAGTGCATAGCTTACAACTCACCTCCCTTATCCCAGTGGTGGTGGGAGCAGGTGCCAGCCCACATCTCCTGGTGACTGTGAGGAACAGAGCTCCCTTGCTGACCCCCTTTGGGTATATCTTGTGGAGGGAAAACCTTGTTGCAATCAGCTACTGAGAGGTGGCTTGTGGTCACAGCACAGTCGGCTGTCCTGTCTGACACCAATGAGCTGAAGAATGGAAACAGCGGTGAAAAGGCAGGTTGATCATGGGCATATGGAGGACACCCTGGCACAGAAGCAGGAGTCCTGGGCTCCAGTCCTGCCGTGGGCATGGCACAGAGGGCTGTCCTGGTTCTCAGGATGCCCCAGGAGGGCACCAGACAACACATGAGCTCTGAGACGAGAAAAGATGAAAGCAAGGTGCCTCCGTCGGAGTACAGAGCTGGGGATAGAAGGATGGATGGACTCTCAGGGCAGGGACCCAGGCACAGCCATCTCCATAACTCTCTATGAGTCTAAAGCAGGACCTCACCCGTAATAGCTGCTGCGTATGATTTGGCAGATAAACGAAATAATGTTCAGCAAGAAACCTAATGGTGAGCACTTGGGGTTATGGACAAACCTGGGTTCAAGACCCAGCCACACACTAAGCTACATGAGTGACCTTGAGCAAATCCCTTGAGCAATCTGAGATTCACTGTCCTCATCTCATAAGGCAGATGAGAACAACATATAATCATGAGATTGGCGAGCGTGAAATGGAGTGACACATGCGAGTGCTTCGCTGACCTCCAGCACCTCGCAGACACCAGATAAGATGAGCAAGGCCTACTCGGAGCCAGGCAGCTGTGGCAGCCCCGATGAAGCAGTTCCCAACAACGTGACACAGGCGACAACGTGACACAGGCGACAATGACACAGGCAGCAATGACACAGGCCAGTTACTTCTTCTTTGAAGTCCCTTCACTGCTGCCTGGGATGCTGCTATTTAAGTCACAGCCAGGCTGTGGGCACTCAACGCACTGAGCATAGTGCCAGGAGCAGTCAGCACCCGACCCTGCCTCCCTCACACGCTCCAGGGGAATTCCAGGAGAGCTGGACTCAGAAACAGCACCTGCAACACACACCAGGTCCTGCCTCCGGCTCCCACTTCTCCAAAGTAGCCACACAACGGTGTTGATGGGGGACGATGGGTTAGCATGTTGCCTCTTCTGCATCAGATTCAGAGGAGAGCCCACAGCCGTGAGCAGTTCTCTCATGGCTCGGTGGGCTGTCAAGAAGCCAGCGTGGCAGGATGGAGTGCTTACTGGGGTTCCAGTCCGGATGAGGCCGGCTGTGATCTTCCCTGCTCTGTGCCAACCTTCAGTCCTGGTGAGGTGGGCGCTCTCGACCAGACTTGGACCGTGGGGCTACTGAACTCAGGGTGGGTATGGGGGCCCCTCAGGTCTGAAGGACTTCTCTTCACTCCTCTAGTCCTTTGTCCCCAGCCGGAGCTTCTTGCCAAGAAATCATTCACCAGTTGCTATCAGTCTGATATCCAGATGTTGTCTTCCATATCTGGAAGCCATTCTCTTTTCCATTAACATTCATTGAGCACCTACTGTATGTTCATGCTGGCGCTTTCCCAAATGCCATTTATTCAGCCCTTCCACAGACCCCGTGAGTTACACAGCGTTAGCTTCATTTCCAAAACAAAACATTGAGTTTTGTAAATAATAGTTCAAATGCCCCCAACCAAAGGAAAGATGATGTATATTTTCATCCAGGCTCAAAATCCAGCTCCCCGTCTGTCTCGTCACCTTGCCTGCCTGGTGGTGCAGAAAGTGGAGAAGATCTGCGAGGATGACAAACTAAGTGTTCACCCCGAGCCAGTGGTGGTGCCAGGTTGGCGCTGACTGTGGGATCGCCGACACTGATGCCCAGGGGGCAATGCCTGAACAGAATTCTGGGTGACGCTACCCAGATGGGCCACAGGAAGGGGTCTGACAGCTGCTCAGCAAGCTTGAGCCATCCTAGCACGAGCTCTGCACCTTAGAAAACAGTATTATCCAGACCTAAAGCCTGTTCCTACAATTTCACAGGAAACCAGAAGTTTCCCTGTGGCATTGAGTGGCCTGCTAGGCGAGGTCTTGGTGCCCATCCTGGGTTACCGTAGACGCTGTGGAGGCTGATAAGACAGGCTTCTCTCTGTCCCTCTGCTCCCCCTCTGAGGGGCACAGGGAAGGCTCCCCAAGCACCCAAAAGGGTTGGGGGCAGTTGCTGTTCAGTCCAGTTGCCCTGGTCACCCCTCTCCAGCCCAGTTCTGTGCCTGGCTCTGGACCCTGGAAGCTTGCCACTGTCTACCAGGCTCCCCCCCCACACACAAAAGGGAAGACTCAGGGCATAATGTGATCTTTCCATTTTACTGGGAGGCTCAGCCATCTTCCTGAGGTTCCAAGCTGGCAAGGTGCACGCCAGGGATTCAAACCTAGCTCCACTTGATTCTTCATCTAAATCACTTTCCATTTCCCACAGATGCTTCTACAGAGAGCCAGGTGTCCCAGAATCACCTCAGCATCTTAAGCCAGGACTCAAATCCGGGAGGTTTCCCCACTAGTCTAAGTCCCACAGCAGAAGCTGGGTGGTCGCCCCCTCCACTGGGCAGGCTGGCTGCTGAGTGGCAGAGCTATTGGGAGTGGCTAGTGGAAGGCACCTTTGAAGTCTCCTCACGCTGAGCTGTGAAAAGCCCGTGCTGTCTTATGCAGAGAGCAGTTGAGGATATCAAAGGGGAGACGGGATGTTAAATTTTGAGTGATCAATGTTTAATAGTCGGAGTTGTAAGCTGTCATGAGTGATGCTCTGGGAAGGATTCCGCAGGAAGCACAGAGTTTGCGATGTGATGCAATGGCTGGGAGAATGGCCCTCCAGAGTCCCTGTGTGCGGGCAGGGGGAGCAGATGGAGCCTGGTGTGGGGCCTAAACCCTGCCAGTCAGCCAGACCTGCTTTGGGGGCTTGACAAGAGCAGGGCCCGGGTAGGGAAGAGAGGGTGAGAATGCGGTCTCCATCTACTGGCAGCCATCCTGCATGCACAGGTTCATTCATGCGGCAGGCACTTTGCAGGGAAGGAGGTACAGGTAGAGGGCAGGGCCACCTTGCCCAAAGAACCTAAGGCTCTAGCACTTGCCAGGAAACTGCATTTGATTTTTCACGAAGGCTTCTTTGGAAAATTTCAGCCTTGCCATGGGGCTCTGAGGGAAAAGATAGGTGTCACCTCTGTGTTGAGGCCAGAGGCAGTGTGGTGTCCAGGGAGATGGTGGTGCTGGTATGGAGGTGGCCCCATGCACTGCAAGTAAGGCCCAGCGAGGCCTTCCTCTCCCTCCTGGACATCTTAGCATCCAGTGGCCTCTGACATTTACTCAGCTAGCTCAGGAAGAAGAGGGGCCCAGTCTCCTCACCGTGACCACCAGGCCCCGGCAGATGGAGAATAAGTTTTCCCAGGCCATGAGGACTGCACAGTCCCGCCCAGTGGGGTGTGACCACAGCGGAGCTGGGGGTCTACTGCCTTGGGCGCTGGGCATTCTCGGGGAGGCCCAGAGGCGAGGGTGGGGAGGAGCGCTCCCTCAAAGCTTTTTTGGCTAGAGAGCAAGGGACAAGCTGGGGTGTCCCCTTCGGCAGACTTCCTCTGCTCCCAAAGTCGGGTCTCACGAGAGGACCAGGAGAGGCTTAGCATGAGGGCCAACCTGGAGCAGCAGCCGCTGCCTACAGCAAGGCACTGGCCACCCCAGTGCCTGCCATCTCCTCAGCAAAGCACAATGTCATGGCTGTTCGGGCCATAAAAGACATTATTTGCTTCTTTTCAGAAGCTTCCGAATTCCCCCTGAACATCAGGTACCTGCTGCAAACACATCTCGGTGAGAAGTAGAAGTGACGAGTGAAACAGAACAGCTGGGCCACTCACGCTGGCTGTGCCCAGAGGAGAGGGGCAGTCACATTAGGAGTGAGGCCGGCTCCAGGCCATGGAAGGCCCTCGGGAGGGGACTCAGCCTTCCAGCGGACGGGCTCAGTGTCTCCTGGACCTCGCCAGGAGAGGAGACAGGGCCATGCAGCCTGCCATCTGGCCTTGAGGGGAAGAGAAATGAGAAGGGGCTCCAGCAGCTGTGCCTTGAGGGTGCCAATCATGCCGTGACAGGCAACAGTAGCCACGAGGGGCCCTGGGCAGGGATTGGGGTCATGTGGTGGGGAGTTGGGGTGCCTCAGTGTTATGTAGAGTCCTACAGACCCAGTGAAGTGGACTCAGCTGCCTAAATAGTACCTAGTATTCTTTATTTCTTGTGAATGGAACCCCTGAGTTTATTCAAATCACATTTTCAGCCTCCCTTTCATCCAGGGGAGATCCTGTGACAGATCTGGACCTGAGAGCAGCAGGCGTCTGGCAGGGATGTCTGGGAAGCTCTCTCCCCATGTAGGCACTGCCTCATCCCTCTGCCACTTCCTCATTTCCGAGAACATGGACGGGATCCCACACACCAGTGAACCTGGCTGGCTCGACGCAACCACTGCACCATCCTTGGCCTTTGTCTCTCTAGACAAAACATTTATTAAAAAATGAATCAGTATACAATTAAGCAGGTGTTTTGGATTCTCCAAGACACACAGTCCAAAGCAAACCCTGCACCAGGCCTGGCAGCCCCAGTGGTGTGTGGACTTTGCTAGTCTCCTCTCCTGACACCCCACTTCCTCTCCTCGCCGCTGTCCAGCTGCCCTGGCCCAGCTCCAGGCCCAACTCCCATCAGCATTTGCACCTCTACAACCATGGAGGCCTCGAGCCATCCACTCCTACCCCATCTGAGACTTGGGCCCTGATGTTCAGGCCACACTCTACACTGTTTCCCTGCCGAGGTCCTGACTCTGCAACAGAGCCAGGCTGTTAGGTTCATGGATCCTCAGCTATAAGGTGACAGCCATCCACTTCGTCTGGAGCTGAAGGGTTTCTACCAGGGACTTTCCAAGTCACAATAGGAACATTCAGGGCAAACCAGGGTGACATGGTCACTGAGATGTCAGAGCTGCGCAGCAACGGGGAGAGCTGGTCCACTGGTTTTGCACATGGACTTTTCATAGCAGAACCATTATCGGGCAAAATCTTAGGTGCAACCCCAACATGTAAAACTCCCCTGCTGGGACTGCTCTGGGAAAGCCCAGGGGATTCCACTGAACATTGCTGGAAATCACTGTGGCCTGGAGGGGAAGTGACATGTCTGGTCACCCAGCAAGCCAGGAGTGGTGGCTGGGGAGATTCATGCCAAACACAAAGCCCAGGGACTGAACAATGCCTATCCTCCCCTCTTCTTGCACTGCCCCCTCCTTTCCTGCCCCCCCCCCCAAAATTCCTCTTCATTCACCCACCCAATTCATCTCCTCGAAGATAGCTCTAATGATGTGTCTCTCCCTTTAAAATACTTTTGCTGACCCACCTTCAGTGGGCATTCAAGGCTCTCACCTCTGGCTCTAACCTGACCCTCAGGCTCATCTTCTACCACTTTTATCCTCCTGCCGACCCTCAGCCTCCCCTAGGTCCACCCTGAGCCCCTTCCTAGAGCACAGTGTGGGTGCCTCCCCATGACCCGGAGCCTAGTACAGGTGGTTTCCAGACCCTTTTCTCTGCACCCCTCCCTTTGCCAGCCTGGAAATCCCTGCCTCTCTGTCATGGCACAGCTTATTTGCCACCTCCTCTGTGAAGATTTCCCTGACTGCCTCCTTCTTAGACCACAGTGCTCTTAGGCCCACTGCCTGTCCTTGTATGTTTGCCTACCTGGTACCAGCACCAGCCTCTTGTCCCATGGAGCTGTCATTATTATGTCCCCATTATCTGCATATAGTTGGCTTGCAATTAGTTTGTTGAATAAATGAATGAATGAATGAATGAGTGAATGAATGACTTGGTTTCCTCCAGGCAGGGCATTATTTTGATTAAGCAATAGTGGTGCACACACATCCTGTTTTGCTGCCCTCCCACCCCCTTGCTAACTGTGGCCTCATTTCCTCTGGGATTTGCCTCTTCCCTGTTGTGTGTGGTCTTGGTGGAGGGGAATTCTAGGCTTCTGCCTCCCATTACAAAAGCCAGCTCCCTGCATCTCCTGGTCCACCCCAGGGAGCAGGCACGTGTCCTGACCTCTCTTCTGGGACTTCGCATCTGGAGTGAGTGACACAGGGTGTCAGGCAGGCTTATTGGTTGCTGGCAACAGAACCTATCTTGGTCAGATTGAAGCAAGAAGTGGGATTTATCCAAAAGCAAGTGAGATGGCCCACAGGCTTGCTGGGAAGGCTGGGAAGCAGACACAGAAACAGGCAGAGTCCAGGTCACAGCCGACCACAGCCAGACTGACCTCATGAAGCTACCCAGTGACTATGCCATTGTACCAGTAAGCACAGGCTGCCACCGCTTGCTCCAGGCACTGGGCGTAAATACTGCCATTCCAACCAGCTGTGCCCCTGGATGTGGATTTGCTGCTGCAATTGCTGCCGAATGTCTTTCAACTGGCATAGCTGTATCCTGCCTGTTTCCAGGTCTTGCTTGCTCCTGGCTCACTGTATGAGAAGGGGCTTGGCAGTTGACCAACCTGGGCATGCGCCTGTGCCCTAGCTGCAAGGGATGCTGGGACTGCACACATCCATGGCCCTTGGTCCACTGTGGGAGGCTGACTGCTACTTCCCCCTAAGACTTTCAAAATAAAGACTATCTCAAGTCTAGGAAGAAGGGTCATCAGATGATGGACAAACAAAAAGAATGACACAAGCCACTGGACCCGGAGACAGGAGAGGTTGGAGATCTCGCCTCAGTAGTAGTGGCATGTGGACCAGATGTTTTCTGACACCAGGTGGTGACTGTGGTTCTTAATCCTCTCCCTTGGGAGAGGCCTGAGACTCCACTCCCCCCTCTGAGTCTGCTTCTCTGGGCTCCTGTCACTTCTGTGAGCTCCCGACATCCTGCCAATAAATTCCTTTTTGCTTAAGTTAACCAGTATTAGTGTCTGCCGACTGCAGCCAAGCAACGCTAAGTGAAACCACATGTAAACATGAGTCCACGCTGCTTGTAAAACACCGAGGCAGTCCTGATAAGGCCCTGGGCCTCCTTGCCCCCTCCAGCACTCTTCCCGGAGGGAGCTGCTGTCTGAGCTGGATGTGTCTGTCCCAGAGGCCCCTGGTCATGCTTTTATACAAACCTATGTCGCCCCAGTAAATATTTCCTGGAAATAATGTTCTAGTTCATTGTATCTGACCTGTCTCCAATTGCAAGATATGCCATTATTTTATATTCTGTGAAGAAGGGGGAAAAAGTTGCCAATGAAACCAAGACCCAATGTTAAGATATATTCATCATATAGTGCATCTCCAGTGCAGGGTTAAGGTGTGAGCAAAAGAGGTTTCAGAATAGATAAAATGTGGTCATAGCAACAACTAGGTCACTTAACCCTTGCCATGGCCAGCACTCTCACAGTACTTTGTTCATGTTAACCCAGCTAATCGCTTACTACACTCAGTAATTGCTTGAGCTTGAAATACAATTATTCCTGTTTTACAGATGAGCAAACTGAGGTTCAGAGAAGTTAGCTATTTGCCCACAGTTACAAAGTGGCAGAACTAGGATTCAGAGAAATTCTAGGTTTAGAGATTGGGCTCTTGGACACCAATATTGTAGTGTTCTGTGTGAGTACATACATGTGTGTGCATGTGTGTGCAGCTGTGTGCATGTGTGCCCTGCATGTGTGTGGGTATACGTGTGTGCATTGGATGCTTGTGAGGACATATGTGCATGTGTGTGCCTAGGAGTGTGAGTACATGTAAAAAATCATGTGCATTTTTTCCTTAAGGAGTATCATATTGTATATACATCTTACACCTTGTTTTTTAGTCCAGTACTCTCCTGGTGACCTTTCTGTGTCAGCACATACATGACCTCCCCATTCTTACTGCTGCAGTAGACACGCCAGCAGGCCGTTAGCCACTCTCCTGCTGATGGCATGAAGGCTGTCTCCATTTCTGACTGCCTAGCCAGGCTGTAACAAACGTCCCTGAACAGGCCTCTGTGAGCCCAGCAGAGCGTTTCTCTGGGCAGAGAGAGAAGTGCATGCCTGTGTCATAAGGTATGTGCATTCTGAACTTTAAGAGATAAGCCCACCCCTGCCCCCGCCCCACCAAACCCCTCCCTGCTCATTTGCACTCCTGCCAGCAACCAACATGGGCGCTTTCATAGATTTATATTCCAGACTCCTGCTCACCAAATTTACAGGCTGTCTCAGACCTCACCCTCCTCAGCATCTGAGGCATTTACACTGCTGACCTCCTCCTCACCCTGCAAATTCTCTCCCTCCCTGGGCGTCAGGAAAATCCATAACCTCGGTTCTGCCTCTGTAACTGTAAGTCTTGGTCACTGAGTCCTCACTTTGTCCAGCTGGCTCTGGCCTCCCAGCCTAGAGGTGGACTTCCCTAGAGGACTAGCTCAGGACACAACGCATTCTGAGGTGACAAGAAAGGGCATCCATTGCAAGTGAGTCTGGTAGACACCGGGAAGAGTTAAGCTGCTGCAGGACTTCTCAGGGCTTTTGTTGAGTGAACCAACATGCAATTGTAGTTTCCTTTGAGAACTGCACAGAGGAGCAACCCCACTGGTCCCACGTAACAGACGACAGATAGGTACCTTGAGTGGCCAGGAGCACCCGCAAATCACAGACTCCTCTCCTTCCAGCTCCCCGCTGCGGCCCAGGCTCCCTGATCTCCAGGGGCCTGTCCTCTGTCCAGGTCTGCCCGCACCAATTCCCAGCTCACAATCCTCCCTGGGGAATGCAGGGGCAGGAGAGCTGGCTGGGAACAGAGACCCGGCCACCTGAAGCTCGAGGCCTTGGACCAGTTACTTCGCCTCACTATGCCTCGGTTTCCTTGCCTATAAAATGGGTAAATACAGTACTTCTCTGGAGAGAATGAGTCGAACGATGCTTTGCAAAGAATCAGGGCTCAGTGCACCTTTCCCGGCAGGAAGGCAGTGGAACGGGGTCTGGTTCTCCCCACTGCCCATTGTGTTTGTCTCTGACACCCTCTCCTCTTCTGTGGGATCTCTAGGTCCCCATTTGGTAATGGAGGCAGCTGGCCCACATCAGAAGGTTACTAGTAGGTGATTCCTTGCCTTCAAGGGATCCCAGCCTGTGTCTTGGTCAACTCAGCCCAGCATAGAAACCACAATGGAGCACTGCTGGTGAGTGTAGGGTGAGCTGGCCTGAATACAGGGCGCCCTGGACAGAAGGCCAGGCACTGACCTGATAATGACCAACAGGAAGTCAACACTGGTGCAGGCTCCAAGTGGGGGAAGGTGGGCAGGGGAAGAGATGTGCCAGGCAAGGAACCTACCTGTCATGCCTGAAACACTCAAGAGTGTTACTCGGACCACTGGGGATCCAGATGAGGAAGGAAGAATTCAGGAAAGGTTCCATGGAAAAGGAGGGACAGGAACGATGGGTAGGATTTTGCAGGGCTCCAGGGAAGAAAATTGGATATTGCAAGAGTGATATTCGCAGAACAGTCACATGTGGAGAGCGCAGAGGAGGGGAGAAGTCCGAGTGGTGACAATCCAGGCATCTGCACAGATGTCTGGAGATCCTCAGCCCTCTGGGGTGAGGCAGACACAGCTCCCGGCTGCCTGTGCAGATAAGATCTGGCCCCTGGTGAACAAAGCAGGCCTTCTGCCCCTCCCCAGGCTCCGTGGGCTGCACGCAGCACTGTGGGCCTTACCATCCTCCAGAGAAAGAGGGAGTCTCGACAGAGACAAATGAGACACGACATCCTCCTCACTCAGCTGCCTGGGAAACCCAGACACCCCTCACGCCCATTAGGAGCTGCAGTCTCTGCTCCCTCATTATCTCCGCCGGGGTGTCCTCGGGCCAAAATAAGGCGCCCAACCCCTGCCTCTACCTGTGTGTCATTATGACGACTCCCACTTGAAATTATTTGTTTTCCTCTATTGATCTGGGTTCGACACTGGGAAAATGTATTCTTTGTAGGGCATTCCCAGGGGCTTAATTTGTCCGTGTTGGAAGGCTTTTTTAATAGGATTCTGCCCCATTGTTTATTCTGAACATCGCGTTCCGAGAGCCGGGATTCGGCTTTTAATAGAAACTCATTACCGGGGTCCCTCTGCATCAGAAAGCTGATACTGGCACTGCGAGCAGGAGACAAATCAGGAGGCTGCCAAGGGCCGTCTGATCGGAAGGCCTCTGGGGAGGCAGTCGCCACCCGAAGCCTGCCTCCTCCTCCTGCTCAGGAGATCTGGGGGCGACAGCCATTAAGCAGGGCAGAGCGCCCACAGGCCTGTGAGCCTGCACCAGCATGCACTGGACTCAGGCAGCCCCCCATCCCTGGCCAGCTTCTCCTCTCAGAAGCTCTTCCGTCCTTGAGTGGACCCTAGTCTCTAAGAGCAGTGTTTCTCATAGTGTGACCTGCAGTACCCCTGCATCAGAACCCTCGGGTGCAGGTATAAATTCAGGTTCTCAGGTCCTTCAGACAACACTCCCACCATGGGGCCCGCACCTCAAGGTCTCCCTGCTTCGGAGACCCTTCCTTGTGCCCGTGCCTGGACTGGTCCTGTGTGAATCCCCATTTGTTTCTCTCCCTCAGAGACAGCACACCCCCTCCACCTCTACCCAACTGCTTCCGGGGGTGAACCAGATGCCCCAACAAGCTCCAAGGACTCATACATATATGATCAGCCCAGGGCCAGTGGTCAGACCCCTGTACCAAGGAGGCAGCCTGGCCAGTAAATTGCTCCCACTGGCCAGCGAAGTATTTCTTCCACAGCGCCACATGAGACTGAGCCAACAGAATGGTGCTCACATGATTTTGAGTGATTCAAAGTGTTTTGCCGGGCCTGGAAAAAGAAGAAAAAGTACTGGCCTAGGGCCCTGTACACCCTAGGCTGCCCTGACTGAAGAGCTATTAAGAGAGAAGTCTAAAGGATGAAGCCTGGAATCTGCATTTTCCAAGCGCCCAGTGAGGTCTGTCCTCAGCAAAACATGGGATCTACTGGAAGTGGGTGCTGAAAGAGAGGGGTGAGATATGATTGCAGCTAGCCAGCTGGTGAGTGTGAGCACCATACTAACCCTCTCTGATTCTCACTTTGCAGTCAACACTATTTCCATTCCAGGGTAGCTTCATGAGCCCCTTTAGGAGCAAGGCAGCCTGCAAATCATGCGTCTAGAATGCCAGGAACACACGTCTTCCTTTCCCACTTTCAAACTAGGCATATGGCAGGGATCTATGCAATGACACCTGGAATTGCTCAGTCCATCGTCAACAGGTAGTTAGTGAAACCCTGCATGTGCCAGGCACTGTGCTGTGCAGTGGAGACAAAACAGATTTCGTCTTCTGTCCTCCTAGAGAAGACAGGTACTGAACAGACAGAAGAATTCAGTCACTCACTTAGTTGCTGTGGTGATCGATCCTATGTGGGTAGAGCAACAATATGTAACATGGAGAACCAGAAACATGCTCATGTAACTGTCTGAGGAAGTTAGGGAGGGCTTCTTGGAGGAGGCAACTATTCCACTGTACTTGGCAGTGAGCAGTACTTTCCAAGTGAAAAGAAGACCACAAGTATTTCCTGACCTAGTTTATGCATTCCAGATACCCTTTCTTCTCCCTCTGACAGCTCTTTCTGGAAGTAAATAAAGATGATTGATTTGACAGCTGCTCTGCACAGAATTCATATAAGCTCAGAGGGTTTGCAGAGGGCATGCAGGCAGATGGGTGGCATCGCTGAGACTTGACTATATGTCAGCACTACACTAAGAGCTTCCCATGCGCCGTATCATCAGATACTCACAGTAGGTCTGCGTGTGTGTTTTATCGTTTACCCACAGATGAGGAAGGTGAGTCTCAAAGAGGGTAACTTGTCACTTAAGTAGGGTCACGGAGCTCATAAATGGTACAGCCAGGATCCAAGCCGGAGCGGTATGAACTCTCATGCCTGTAGCTAAGGTCTCAACTTGCCATCTGTAACACTGTGTCAGAACCACTACAGAGGCTCACTTTTTCTGTGTAAAGAGGGACCAAACACACATAAAAGTTACCTAAGAGAGCAGAAGTGAATGGTATGAAACTGCACAGAAAAGGTGCAACCCTGAGAGGGTTGGAGGACCAGGGCCCTCGGATCATGCTTGCCAGCCCCAGGATGACTTCAGGCTTCAGTGACCCTATTTGCAAGATGAGGAGCTTGGATCAGGGCAGTGGTTTTCCAGATGTGTTCCTCAGAGCTCTGGGTTCCCACAGAGGTGCCCCGGCTGCCCTGGGTGGGTGCTGGGCCATGCATTTTCACCAGTCACCCCCAGACAAATGCTGGCTCAGCAGCGGTATGTTGGAATATGGTCTCTGTAGCCAGGACAGCCATGGCACAGGCAACCACACCAAGCTTTCTCCTTTAACATCGTTTGTTCTTAAGTGAGCCTACCTTAATGGAGCACTCATCATGCTGTGACCCAGGTGTGAAGGACCTGACAGGCTCTGAGCTTGAGGAGTACCTAGGCCAGACGAGAAGATGCCATAGTGACCAGGTATCATGGGCCACAGGAGAGTCCTTCCCAACTTGGGCAGAAACTCAGGACAAGGCCGAGGCCAAGCTGGCATTTGAACTTGTCACCCAACACCATGTGTTCTCCCCACCCTACCAGCATCAGGAACATTGATGTGGGCATTGAAAAAGCGGTCATTACCCAGCCTGTGTGGCTCAGGGGTTGAGAGAATTGACCCATAAATCAAGAAGTCACTGGTTTGATTCCTGGTCAGGGCACATGCCCTGATTGTGAGCTCGATCCCCAATAGGGAGCGTGCCGGAGGCAAACGACAGATATTTCTATCTCTCTTCTTCACCCTTCCTCTCTCCCTAAAGTCAATAAAAACATGAAACATTCATTTAATGGAGTGAAAACATATAGGTATAGACTCAGAGCACAAGTGGAGCTACAGGAACAAAGGCAAAGGGGGAAGGTGGGAGCTGACACATCAGACCAAGACTGAGGATCAGGGGGGATCCATAGCCAAGCTGGGTTTGAACCAGAGCTCCTGATGGTCATGGCCAAGTGTCTGCTGCTGTGAGAGGCAGGACTGCCAGGGAATTCTACTTATATGGAACAGTAACAGTCCTGCCAATGACAATTGGTAGTATTTATTAAATACCATATTAGTCAGGAGAGTCTGGACTCTGCTGAAGCAATAAGTAGCTCCAAAATCTCAAGTCTTAACATGACAGAGATTTGTTTCTGTTCACACAACATTCATTGCAGGTCCTGGCAACTCTCCCGGATGGGTGATCTCCATGCAGTGACTCAGCCACATAGCTGACAGGTCGTCTACCACCCAAAGCCGCCCCATCTGCAACATGTGACCTTCTCAGTTGCTGCTTCAGGAAGGAACAACTAGAGAATTATGCACTGGATTTTCACAGCCCCAATTCATAAGTGACACCTGTCACTTCTGCTTAAATTTCATTGGCTTGAACTGGTACTTGGTCAACTCAATCTCAAGGGGGAGTGGGTGGGAAGTGCTGTCATCCATGTGACTGGGGGTGGGGGGTGGGGGCCTGGTGGAGAAGCAGAGACAGCTGAGCAGCAGGGATATCTACCCAAGCAGACTCTGCAGGCATTCAGTAAATACCTCACACAGGCAATCTCACTGACTTTTTACAACACCCCCTGTTACTTACAAGAAAACTGAGGCAAAGAGAGAAAGAACAGAAAGGACCTATCCAAAGCCACGCAGCTAGTAACAAAAGACTAATAATTCAAACCCAGAAGTTCTGGAGCCTTAACCCTCACGCTACCTCCTCCCAAACTCTCAGAGGTCGTTGGTGCAGTAGTGCTTCTGAGACGGGCAACCCATCATCAGAGTACCAACCTCAGTTAGCTCAATTTAGACCTCCACACCCTCTCGTCATTAGACAGATTGGGGAGAAACACCATGCTCCTCAGTGGCCTGGAGACCATCCCTGGTCCCTTGGGATGAGAAGCCAATAGATGAAATATTTCTGAATGACGAGGGAAGGAGGTGCCCAGGACTGATTGCAAACCCCTGCACCCCTCCCCCCCCCCCCCCGCCGCCCCCCATGAGTGGCTTCTGATGCAGAGAGAGAGAGAGCATGCACAGGCAAGCTAGCTTCCTGGAAACAATGCAGCTTGCCCACCAACACTTCAATCACAAATGCCAAGTGCAAGGGTTATAAACAGATCATTACTGTGGTCCAATCCATGCATTGGGGTCCGACATTTCCCTTTGAGGGCAGAGGAAATAATAAGTAACCATTGACTAGCATTTCCAGGTTCATTGACTTGCAAGGTCATATATTGATGGACAAAAAGCCAAGGTCAATATTTGATTTTGAGGAACAATAAATCTTGATATCCACGGAAAGAACCATCGATGCAGGTGTTGTTGGGCAGGGACAGGGACGTGCTGTTGTGTGAAATATCAGGAGGGAGGCCTGTGTGTGTTTAGCAGTTTCTAGGTAGCTCTGGGCAAGTGCATGTTTTGAAGAAAGTCCACAAAAAAGAGGAGCCTACACTGTTTTCTGAGGACCGCCCCTGGTGCCATCTGGGCCAGGCCACACGGATGAGGAGAACAGCTGCCCTGCGCCCTCTCCTGCCACCTGCTCCCAGCCTGCTGGTGTCTGCGATTCACCTCCACTCCTCCTGAGTCCGGATGTGGATAGAATTTCCCCTTATCTTCTTTCCAGCGCTCTACTCGCCAATCTTTCAGCGTCCTATTCTTCATCCCTCCCCACCCCCCATCCCCGTGCCCATTGGGCATTTCCCAAAGAAAGGCACACCACTCAAACCAGAACTGATGCAAAGCTACTCTCTGCCTTGCCGGGGCCTTGCTCCATTCTCCTCCATCCTGGTCGCTGCTCTAGGCCCTGCCCCCACCTCATTACCCCTTTCCCAGTAGGGCCACCCAGACCACTTGCCATCCCCACACAGCTGTATCGGGCCCTCATCAGTTTGCTTGTGCTGTGGCCACTGCTGGAAATCTCTTCTCCTTCCTTCTTTCTCTCTACCCCTCCACCTGGGGAAATGTCCCTAATTCTAAAAGCCCTCTCTCCCCTCCTCCTTCTATCTACCCCATGTCCCTCCATTGTTGCTCTAGCATCTGCTTCATGTTTGAACCATATTTGCTTGCATGTCCATTGCTCTTTATTTTCTTGAAAAACAGGGCTGGTCTTACTTAATTCTGAATTCCCATTGCCTGGCCATAGCACATACTCAGCATGCTTGTAGAATGGATGGCTGAATTGCGGGAAGAACTAGAATAACAGGTAAGGGACTCCGAGCAGAGCCTGGGCAGGAGAAAGGAGGGGAGAGTGGGGCCTGCAGAGAGCCCCCAAGCAGGGGAGAGGTTGGGGCGCTGCACAGCATCCTCCTCTCTGGCTCCTTGTCTTCACTAGCAGCTGCCCTGACAGTATTAATCAAGGCCGAGTGCGTGGAAATATCAGTCCACTGTGTTCTATTCAAGTTCCCTGGAACTAAATTATGTTGTCAGGATTGGACAGAGCAGGAATGGAAAAGACCAGGCTGGATGACATGGGGCTGTTAAAAGGAGATGAATGAGCCCAGTGGTTTCCATACAATTTTTCAAGGTTTCCCAAGGCAAGTCTGACAAACACCACCTTATAATTCCCAGGCACCCTGCACAGTCCCCTCCACACTCTCATTTTTCTATTTCTGCCCATCAGTTTAGAAGGACAAGAGATTCTTCTTCCTGTCTCACAAATAGGGAAATGGAAGAACTGGGGTGAGGGGAGCACTTGGACCAGGGTCAAGGTCGGGCCAAGGTCAGGGCATAAATCAGTGACACAATCAGCTGCAGGACGCAGAACACTGAGTTCAGAAGACAGTGCCCTCTCCATTACCCCACCTTCAGCTTCCTCTGCAAAATGAAGCTGGCCAGACCCATCTATCGGGGTTGCTGCAAGGTTTCAGAGAGAAAATGTGCATGAAAACCATTTTAACTGAAACGTTCATTCATTCAAGCAGCATCTATTGAGTACATGCCATGTAGCAAGCCATGTTAGCTCTTCTTACTTAAAAGCTGCCAAAGGGGCTGAGACCGAGGAATGAATACCCCTTGTTTTTGTGTGTTTTTTTTTTTGTGCCCTGCCTCTTGGTGGCTGTGTGACATTGGGTAGGACATGAAACCTCTCTGATCCTCTTCACAAGGTGGCTGTAGAGACTGAATTAATTAAAAACAGGACAACACCTAACACCTTACAGGGAGTATGCAGTAAATAAGAGTTTATTGAATCCAAATGTGTCCTGCCACAAAAGCCCGGGTGACTCTTCTAGCCTCAGAAGGCATGTCCCAGCAGAAGGGACGAGGGGACCTGGCTTGTGGCTCTGCAGTGCATCTCACAGCCCAGTGCTGAGTGAGCCTCAGTTACAAACAAAGGACTAATTAAATTAGCATAAATGATTTTATGTAAATTAAAGAACCACGTTATGGCTATTTATTGGTAGCAGCATCAAATCTTGCCACTGCACATGCTTGTTTAAACTTAATGTGCATAAAGGCTCCAAATATCATATTATTAATAACGATAATAACGTTGATGAGGATGATAATAATAAGCACATTCTCGTGGCAATGGCTCCCAGCTGACTCGAAAGTCCCCCGGGGAGTGTGCTGAGTGTCACAGCTCCTCCTCGGGGAACAGCTGAGGACATGGCCCTTCCTCCTGGTGCCACTGTGGTACCCTCCACTGGGTTCAGCTCACTTCTGTCCTCTTTCAATCTGTCCATCCTCAAGCCCAGCCAGCCTGAACCATAGAGACTTCTCCTTCCTTTCAATTTCAGGAACAAATTTTCTCCATGGTTCTTTCCATCTATTCTCTCCTTGGACTCACCTCAGATCTGTGAGGCAGGTGGCAGGTGTACCTAAGATTCCCAATTTATAGATGGGCTAATAGAGATCAGAGAGTAGAAGCCACTCAAGGTAATGTGGCTAGAAAATGACAGAGGCAGCACTAAACTGCCTCAGACTGGTGTATGTCATTAAGGGCCTGGCTAAGCTGGCGTGCAGCAGGGAATTCATGTCAGAAAGGAGGGAGGCAGGACGATGTGAGTGAAAGGGTGAATGAATGAAAACATTGCAGAGTGAGGTCTTTAAAATCCCTCAATATAACAATGACCTTCTGTCTTTATACCTATGTACCCAAGAGCCAACCTATCAATGAGACTGTAGGTGTTTTACTGAAGGAACTGACCGTACATTGATAAGCCCAAGCACAGGCCCATACACTTCGTTCAGGGCAGACATGCCAGGCTGGCTCTGGCCCACAGAGCACCTTTGGGAGAACTTGAAAACGGAATTCACACACCCCCCCCAACATAATTGAGCTTGGCAACTAAGCTAGCGTTTGCTTCACCCTCTCAGCCAGTTGCCAATCCACACAGCAAGGGCTTTGGAAGGTTAAGGACCTGAGCATCCCCAAGCATCACTGCTTCCCTCAGGCTCCATTCATTCTTTCTCCTCATAACACTGGGCAGGGACTGCCTGCCTGGATGGGTGTGTGTGTGTGTGTGTGTGTGTGTGTGTGTGTGTGTGTGTGAGAGAGAGAGAGAGAGAGAGAGAGAGAGAGAGAGAGAGAGAGAGAGAGATTCTTTAGTACCAGATATCAAAGGTTTGTAGCACAAATTCTGATTTCTGAACCAGTCCACCCTGGGTGTGGATTCCACCTCCCAGCATCACAGATAGAACTCTGGATGAGCAGGAGTCCATGAACTTGGTGGGAAATGGCATGCTTCCATTATAAGTGTGGATCCCCAACCACAGCAGCCAGCGTCATACTGAGATATGTCACCAGTAGAAATTGGAGGTATTTTTCAATCCTATTAAAATGGTTGCAGATACTTCAAAATAGTAAATACAACAGGAGTCACACATTTTTCTCTGAAGGTCCAGAGAGTAAAGACTTTAAGCCTTGAGCCGGGCGCTCTGGGTTGCAACTATTCAACTGTACTGTTGCAGCTCTAAAGCAGCCATAGACAATAAGAAAATGAATGGGGATGTCTGTGTGCCAATAGAACTTTATTTACAAAAACAAGTGGTGACCCAAATCAGTCTGCTGACCCCTTATGTATCCACAGTCATTACTTTAGAATTATAATATTCATTAGAATCTTGCTATTTAGTGCCTTTATAAAGAAGCACATAAATTAGTCTGTCAGACTTTTTTAATATTTTGAAAACGGCATTTCAGTATTATTGGTTGTCCTCATGAGCCTATGTATTTGTTTTATGCATTTAAAAAATTGTTCTACCAGTCACCAGTCTACCAAAGGGGTCTTTGACCACTGACAGTAAAGGTCCCCTGTTACTGAAGCTCCCTCAGCCTCAGTTTCCTCTCTGCAGTGGCAAAGCTGATTATAAGAACATCCATGTCAGAGGATTTTTTTTACAAGAATTCAATGTAGTTATGGATGTAGATGTGCTTCGTCAACTAGAAAGAACTAAGATGGGAATGCTTTTATCTCTTCAGTGGTACCCACTACAATTCTCTGTACATAGTAGGTCCTGAATAAATGTTTGCTGTAGTCAAGTTAGGTGAGCCAAGAGCCTGGCATCCCTCCCTCCAGAAGACTTCTTGAGTAATCTGTGTGTGAGAGAGAGAGGGAGAGGCTGAAGGATGTTGGTGGCCTTGAATATTGTTTCACAATTGTCTATGCAGAATTTCTAGCCATCACATCTATTTAGAAATTGCACTGGGGAATGAAAGAGGAAAGAGGGGAGATGGCTGTGCGCTGAGTGGAGCCTTCCTGCTGATGCGGCAGGTTTTAGAGCACAACTTGCACAGTTTGTGAAAGCACATGAACCTTGAAATAGAAATATGGACCTCTTAATTCATCTCTCCGTTATTTGATAAAGTATAAAGTAAATGAATGCAGAACATTTTCCCTTTAATTACACCGGGAGAAAGGGTACGGTGAGAGGTGAGGGGAGAGGACTGAGAGGCCAGGGTGTAGCGTTGTGCTTCCAAAGCAATAATCAGGAGCGAAGGCCACCTTAGGGCTTCCCTGAGATTTCAGTTGTGGGGAAGAGGCTGAAGCTGAGGGTTACAATGAGACTTATCCCAGCGCCCATGCAGTTAGACCACATGTTCCAGTCCCAGCTCTACCGTTAGTCTCTGCTGATGCCACCAGATATTTCCAGTACTGCTCTCCCAGAGCTGACACTTGCATGGAGATGGATTATGCAAATGAACCCTCTAAATAAATAATGTGTAGACTTGGGGTCTGGGGTCTAAACCCTTCCTCTCATCTCTCTCCCAATTCTTCTGTCATCATCTCTTCAAACCAGTGTTTGCTCCAGTGAGAGTGGGCCTGAGACATACCAATTTGTGTGGAGACTCTTCAGTCATGGTGTCGTATTACTAACTATTGAAAGCTAGAGGAGTTTCTTCCAGACAGCTAAAAACCTGTATTTTATTCAACTTAATCATGTGTTAAATTAAAGAGTGTTCTGGATAACAAGAAGATAACCTACTTGTTAGAAGACCAGGGTTGGTGTTAGGTTGAATTGTGTCCCCCCAAATTTCCATGTTGAAATCTTAATCCCTAGCACCTGAGAATGCAACCTTAGTTGGAAATAAGTAATTAATGAAGATGGGGTCTCACTGGAGTACAGTGGGTGCCCCATCCATAATGGCTGGTGTCTTTTTTTAAAAGGGAAATTTTCACACAGATATGGACACATGAAGAACCCCATGGGAAAATGAAGGCAGAGATTGGGGTGATGTCTACAAGGCAAGGAAGGCTGAAGATTGCCAGCAAACCACCAGAAAGTAGCAGAGAGGCCTGAGACAGTCTGCCTCACAGCCCCAGGAGGAACTAGCCCTGTCCACACCTTGATCTTGGACTTCCAGCCCCCAGAACTACAAGCATAAATTTTTGCTGTTTCAGCCACCCCATCTGTGGCATTTTGTATGGAAGCTCTAGAAAATGAACACTGGGCTCTAATCTGGCTTCCCACCTGCTGGATGACTGAAGTGAGTTACTTCTCTGGGCCCGGATTGGAGAGATAGCATGGGCAATGGCTGAGAGTAGGATCTGGGCACCTACCCACCTGGCCCTGGCCCCCCTTCTGCCACTTACGAGCTGTGTGATCATGGACACAGCCCTCAGTCTCTCTGTGCCTCAGTCTCTTCTAGAAACTAGAGGACTTGATGGTCTCTAGGCGGCCTCCCAACTCCAACACTCCATACATCACACACATGTACCTTTGAAAAATGATTAAGAGTTAGCAAGAGAGGCCGACTCTGGGATACTAGGACCAGCTCAGAGCCCTGAGAAGAAATGGGCCTGTGCAGAGGACACAACATGAGAGGAGAGGCGGAGCCAGATATTTCTGCAGATGTGGCTGATTTCTATTGGAGAAATCCACTTGATTCACTTGAGTTACTGGGCCCTGAAGTGAGCAGGAAGCCTGGGGTTGGTGAGCACAGCTCCCAGGGCAGAGCTGGCAGGCAGCTGTGGGAGGAGCACGGCCCCCACTGGATCACGAGGCCGAGGCCTGATGTTCTCGCAGCTGATCATGTGGTGAAGAGCAAGACCAGCACCGCTGAGCCCGGAGGCGGAGGAAAGGAAACCACAGTTCGATCATTGGCTTCTTGCCCAATGGGTTTTTGATATTGAGTAATAATTCCACATAAATATTTTGCTTATTGCAATTTAGAAGTGGCTTGGATCAGAGGCCTTTCCAGGGCCCTGGGTGTGTCCGGCAGCAGGCTGGAAGGCCATGCAGAATGAAAAGCTCGGTGAGTTTCTTGCCATCTTTATTGCTAATGCACGGAGGAGTCTGTTGAGACAATTTCTTAGTGTTGTGTTTGGAGAATCACGTGCTCCTATTTCTCCTTGGGAGGAGGAAAAAAAGAGGGGAAAAAGAAAGAAAGAAATCCCAACAACAGCACAAACTGCCCAACAAAAAAATGCCAGCTGTTCCTAGCATGAAACTGCTAGAACCCTCAGTGTCAGCTGCCTGGTGCCCAGCCCCAGACCAGGTGCCATGGGGATGGCAGAGCAGGCGGTGCAGCCGCTGAGAAGGGCTCAGGGAACCTACAGGGTTCCAGCACCTGAGCCCAGATCAGGCTGCAATTTCAGCAAAGAGCAGCCAGAAGTGGTGGCATCAGGAGGACAGATCCTGGAGAGGACCCGCCAGTGTGCAAGGAGGGGGAGACCTTGGGCAGAGAGTTTGGTATCGTTGACCCTCTCTGCACATGGATACAAGTTATACATTGCTCCCAGTCTGCTGGGTGCTTGGCCAATACCCAGACATCATAAACCCCTTTCTCATGACTAAAACATATCATACACCTATTCAGTTTTGGGCACTGTTACTGATGTAGGGACACGGCAGCAAGTTGGTACATAAAACAACCAATACTTCCTGTCCTCATGGAGCTTGTGCTCTGACAGCGAGGGTGGAAAGTGACAGAGCCACCGGCAGACTCTCTCCTCTTTTCCTGGGTAACCCGCCACCTGCTTGCAGTGAGAGTAATGTCACTGTCCCACTTCTGGGCTTCCATTGGCTTGTCTGCAAACTGAGCCAAAGAGGCCAGCACTGTCTGGAGAAGACAATGGATTCCCACCGAGGCTTCATTCTTGGACTAGCTTGTGACTCAGGGCAAGTCACGTAACCTCTTGGAACCACCGACACTTCTTAAGAGTATTGGGAAACACTGAGTTCGTGTAGGGAGAGGCTGTGCACTGTGCCCAGGGCATGGTGGCTCAGCACCTGCTGCTATTATTGAAAGAACAGGGAATGGGGTGAGCGCCACTCCTTCCACTGTCTCCTCTTCAAGAGGCTTCCTCCTCCCGAGAGATGAGCTCTTCCAGGCCCCTATCCAGGGCTCAGCCTCCCTCCTCCCCGGCCTGAACCCAGTTCCCTGGCCCTCCACACTTCGCCCTGCCTGCAGCAGGAGGCAGCCAGCCCTGGGAATCGCTTCCTGGAGGGGGCATGATGACACAATGGGCAGCAGCTTGCTCGGGGGACAACCTACCCAGGCACAGATCTGGCTCTGTTGTCTAAGTGACCTCAGGCTGGTTCCTCAGCCACTCTACAGGCTGCTTTGGGGATTTAGTGAGAGAATGGGGAGGGTTGGGGAGGGTGGCACAGAGAAAAGGACCTGCTGGTGTTGGCGACAGCAGCACAAGCTCTTCAGCAGAGCAAAGATAGTGCTCCTCCAGGAGGGAGACAGCCAACCCAGGAAGGCTTGACACGGCCTGCGAGCTTTTCATTAAAGGACACGGGAGGCCAGCTTATCAGATTTGAGTCTGCATGCATTGGAAAGGAAAGATCAATGAATCCAGTGAAAGTCTGGTCCAAAAATCTTTCAACAGGTAGGAATGGTCAGCGCAAGCCAACCAGATGGAAGAAAACAGAAGAGTCTAGGTCCTGTGCTCGATCCACTGAAAGGTGACTGTATGTGCTTGATAAGGAGCACAAGGTCTAACAGCAGCAAGACTTTGAAAGGATGTGGAGTTTTAACCAAGGGTGAGTCTTTAAAAATCAACATAGCATGTCATGGCTGCAAAAGAGTTGTTGCTAACTTAGGTCACATTAATAAATGTATGGTGTCTACAGTAAGGGAGGTGAGAGTCTTCTGTTCTACCCTGAAAAAATCAGAGCTCTATTTCTATTTTAGAAATCATTTGTCAAGAGAGATGCTGATATCCTAGAGCAGTGGTCGGCAAACTCATTAGTCAACAGAGCCAAATATCAACAGTACAACGATTGAAATTTCTTTTGTGAGCCAAATTTTTTAAACTTAAATTTCTTCTAACGCCACTTCTTCAAAATAGACTCACTCAGGCCATGGTATTTTGTGGAAGAGCCATACTCAAGGAGCCAAAGAGCAGCATGTGGCTCACGAGCCACAGTTTACTGACCATGGTCCAAGAGCATAACCAGAAAACAGATAGCAAAGGTCTAAAAAATGTGCTAATAGGATTAGGGTAAGTTCCCCAGGACACAGACTGAGATTTCTGCACAGGAAGGTATGAGGGGGAGCTCTCAGAGCTCACACCTGTGAGGTCATAGAAACCAACTCAGACAGAGGGAGTAGAGCCTGGTGCTGGAATGCCCGTTCACAGCTGTCCTGAATTGAGGCAGACCTTAGTCCAGCTGGAGGTGGGCTGCTCACGGAGAGGAAGTTGGCCTCAGACATAGTAGCTCCTTTTGGCCACAGGCAGTTCCCAGGGAGAGACCTGGCTGGAGCCGACAATAAACAACACTCCCTGCAGCTGTAGAAATGAGTGCTCAGCCCTGGAGGACTCTCTGAGCAGCGCATCACAGTGTCCATGACAGTCCACCCCTTGCCATGCACAGATCCACCTGTTTATAGAATAAACTAGAGGCCCAGTGCATGAAATCCGTGCATGGGTAGAGTTGGTAGCAGCTGCCAGCTGCCAGCTGCCGGCTGGGGCCTCCCTTCCCGTGGTTGGCCAGCCTGCCCCACCCCCTGGTCGAACTCCAGGTCAAGGAGACAATTTGCATATTAGGCTTTTATTATATAGGATTCTTTGAGCAGCAGCTTATTCTGTCTCCAGGACTCTCGTGTCCCTTTTCCTGGGGAAACTTATAAGAGGAAGGTTAGTGGGACAAACTGTAGACACCACTGATGCAGTTGATCAAGCTCCTCCTCTACGTCCTGTTCTGAAGTCCGTTCACTAGCACCTGTGCTGGTCCCTGTGGCTCACCCATTGTCATGGCCCAGACCCTCGTCCCTGAAGAGTCTGGATTCCTGGTTGCCACATTCTTCTCAGGCCTCTCTGTGTCGTGGGTACTCACTCTGCAGGTTACTACACTCCTCAATTTACCACTGAAATTGGGCAAGTTACTACACTCCTCAATTTACCACTGAAATTGGGCAGAAAAGAGCAAGAGACTCCCAGGGAATCCCATTAGTGCCAAACATAGTCTTCTCAGTCCTTTTTTGTTTAGCAACATCTTTATTTCCTTTTAACAATCAAGATTCCTTAACCTTTCCAGGGTAGTGACTTTTCCCTTGTCTACCATTGTCTCCACCTAAATAAGCAGCCCAAAAAGACTGGGCAACACCATAGCCCAAAGTTTAATGCCACTCTTCCTGTGTCCCGTAGTGGACACATGTCCCCTCTGGGAACCAGGACATCTAGACCCACAGAGTCTAGTGCTGTGGAGTCAGGAAGCACAGGTTCCCCCAGTTGGCCCCGGAAGTAACAGTAAACAGAGAGTCCTACTCCCACCTCTCATTCCCCACACACATTCATTCTCTCTACTGGGACAAAGCACCATAAAATGGTCATTGATTGAAGGTACATACTGCTTCCTGGAGGAGGATGTCCCATGCCCACAGGCATCGTGTCCAAACTGGTGCCTCAGCTGCCCTTTCACAAAGGCTATTCCATCACTACCAGGTGACAGGGTCTGGGGAGCAACATGTCATAAACTAGAAGGGTCCTATGGTCTTAAGCCCACGGCCACACCTCCTTTATTGTAAAGTTATTCTCTAGAATCATGTGATTCAACGTTATATGGGATCCTTTCGTTGGTGAATCATTGATACCTTAAGCCATCAGACATGGTACAGGCTGAGCCCTATAGGCAGGAAAGGTAAACCTATAACCAGAATTGATGTCAGTTCTGATAGAAATGAATCAATTTCCCTTCCAGAGTGAAAGAGGTTGAAACGGTGAGTCAGTCTCCTTGAAGGATGGTGCCATATCGGTGTATCAGCATCAATCTCTGTTACTAGCAGGGTAGACATTGGACAATGGCAGTATCTAGGTTGGCTTTGATGAGTAGAAACCATGCTACTAGGACATCATGTAGTCTCTATCCTTGCCCTATGATTTCCCCGTTCATAAGTCCATGAGGATGGACAATAACAGAGGCTGGCTGGCATGATGACATCAACTCTCTGAGTCACTCTGTCTACTTGGTACCTCTTCCATGGTGGATGCTGTCTAATGGGTGGTAGCATGTGGAAACTTGAGGTAACAAAGATCTTCATACTCCATGACCACTCCCATAGTTTTACTCAGATGCCTCTTCCTTGGATCTTCTTATCACTTCCCATCTTTCTCCTTCTGAGACTGTGACCAAAACTCACTTTTTCATTGCTTCCCATGAATCCAGATATGCTCTACCTCAGGACACTTCTCTTTCTATACAAAATTGATGACCAGGTGCACTGTTGAGGGCTCTGCACACTGGCAAGATTTCCCCTCTTTGCTTATTTTCGGGGCCACCCCTGATTGGGCCTGTAGTGTAGCAGCAGTTCATTTCTATCCGGTACCCTATACTATACAAGTGGTCGGCAAACTGTGGCTCGTGAGCCTCATGCGGCTCTTTGGACCCTTGAGTGTGGCTCTTCCACAAAATACCATGGCCTGTGCGAGTCTATTTTGAAGAAGTAGCGTTAGAAGAAATTTAAGTTTAAAAAATTTGGCTCTCAAAAGAAATTTCAATCATTATACTGTTGATATTTGGCTCTGTTGACTAATGTGTTTGCCGACCACTGTACTATACAAATCAGCATGTCCATGAACAGGGCATGGCTTTTTTCTACTCCATCAGCTAGTCTAAGGGACCCACCTAGGGAGGCACAGGTGCAAGCTGAGCAACAGTGGTGGAAGACATGGGGCAGTTTGCTAGTGACATTTGGCTCCATCATGCCTGACCTCAGCTGGACCACTTCTAAGTTACACCAATCTTATGACTTGGTGGCTCCATATGAGCCCAGCTCATGTTCCACAGTTTTGGCTTCATGGCCCTTGATGTCTCACGGTCAGGGGCTGATCTGTTCCAGTGCCCAGGAGCATGCTAAGAGCTAATTTTTGAATAGTGGATCATTCTCTGCTACAGATGGCATGGCCTTGTTCCAGAACCCTAGAGATCTTCATGGTAATTTTCCTTTTGGAGCTTACCATAAACTCCACATAGCTTCTTTGCCCATCACAGACACTCTAATACCAGTCATGTAGCTCGCCTGGCGGGGATGCTTGCACAGCAACCTGGACCTGCTGCTGGGTTCCTTCCCTCAAAGCTAGGAGTCTTCCATGTCTCTCCATAAATGGGTTGGAGCAGTTTTCCCAAGGAAGTTTTCCCAAGCACTCCAGAAGCAAAAACTGGGTATTGTGTTCCTTCTAAGTGATGGAAGGTTTGAGATGCAATAATTTGTTCTTTACTTTGGAAGGGATGTCCTGGCATGCCCTAGAACACTGACCCCCAAACTTCACTGATGAGGTGGCTGTCTAATCTTTGCAGATTCATCTCCCACTGCGTGGAGCACATGTCTTACCAAGGTCTCTGGGGTACTTGCCACTTCTCACTCATCCAGTTTTTATTGACATGATCTCATCAATTTCACAGACCAATGCAATGTCCTACAAATTGCCTAGATGAGTGGTCGGCAAACTCATTAGTCAACAGAGCCAAATATCAACAGTACGACAATTGAAATCGGTTTTGAGAGCCCAAAACCGACTTCTGCACATGGGCTACAAAGTTTCAATCGCACTGTACGTGCGCGCCCGCACGTGGTATTCTGTGGAAGAGCCACACTCAAGGGGCCAAAGAGCTGCATGTGTCTCGCAAGCCGCAGTTTGCCGATCACTGGCCTCGACAGTAGTTCTAGGCCTTGATATTATGATAGAGGACAGGAGCACTACCTAACCCTGGTGAAAGACCTTAAATGTGGGTGACTTTCCACCCAGAATGGGAGCTGCTTGGCCCTCCTTCCCCATAGAGATCAGTAAGCATACACTGTGCACTCAGTGCTGTCTTTATCTGCTCTAGCAAAATCCCAGCAGCTGTGATTGGAGCTACTCGTTGGTCAGATTGTGGTAGTCGCCTCTCATCCTCCAAGAGCTATCTCATTTTTATAGGTTCCAGATGGTGAAGTAAATGTTAAAAGGATGAGGAGCACCACCCCTGCAGTCTTTAGGACTTTAAATGTGGCACTAATCTGCAAAATTGTTTTTCCTTTTCTATCTTACCTGGAGGTGGGGGTGGAGGAATTTCTGAAGCTGCCACTTGGCCTTTCCCACTAGGATACCTTGAACCGTACAGTCCAAGGAACCAATGCAGGCAGTCTGCCAATCATCAGGCATGTCCATTACAATTGGGCATTCAAGGACTGGGAACATGTCCCCAGGGTGACTGTTTGGACGCTGTGGGCTCATGTGAGTAAAATCTGTGCCAGGAGTGTATTTATAACCTAACCCCATATGCACCCTCTCTAACATGACCATGACTTCGGGTCCCTGTTTATCAATGTCAACTCTGGGTATTTGCCATTCCTCATTATAAAAGCCCCAAAAGAACTGGGGTAGTCACCACTGAACCCAGTCACCATGGTGACACAGGTCTTTCCTCCTGGGAACCTAGCCTCTCCTTTAGTCAGTGGATTCAGAGCCTGAAAATTGGTTTTCAGATTTTGTGTTTTTTTGTTTTATGTTGTGTTTTTTTTGTGTGTGTTTTTTTTTTTGCCTTTCATTAAACTGGAACAGATGCTTTTGGCTCCCTGATCATCTATCTTGGATTTCTTTTAATGTTTGCAGATTGAGCAATACCCTTGTTAGTGGCCCTTGGGGCAGGGCAATGAGCTCATTCCAAGTTTAAGCGAGACTTTCTTGGTTCTAGCACTGAAAGTCCCCTGTCCCCGCAACCTCCTCAGTCCCAAATAAACAGCACAGCTAGTCACCCATCCTAAGGACATTGTGTTTGCCAGTCTTACCAAGAATCCTGCAGGTCAGGCCTGGCTGCCACGCTGACTTTACTGCCCACTGCACTCATTGTGCCCATCTTGCTTCCAACAGATAACCATCTGGCCTCTGCTCTTCCCTAGAATCCCAGTTGTTTGCAGGGACATATCCGGCTGTCTCCTATGGCCATGCCTGCTCTGCAAACATGAGCTCCTCCCTGGTACCAGCACCCCCTTGGCAGCACATCCATTGCTTTGCTCAATGCTATGTTGTACGGGCCCTTCTGTGGGACCTGGTCTGTTGGTATATTTTCGGCCTTCCATAGACTAACCTCACTAGCACGCTCACTCCCCGAGTGTTTTGGTCCCCGCTCCTGCCCTCTGCCGTGGTTACTCTGGCATTTCCACTTCACATAGTAGGGGCCATACCTTCATCCAAGCTTCCGGAGCCATTTGAGTGGCACTAGCATCAGCTCCTTGGGTCCTCATCAGGGTGGGAAATCGTATATGAAGGGAGAGGCTCCCGTAAGGATAAACTCATTCGTCCAACTTGATATTGCATCCCCTGACTCAGCACCCTCAGTATGGGCCCTGCCAGTATAAATAGTGGGTCCCACACAGACTTCCTTTTGGGCCCTAGAAGGTCCCCCACTTCCCTCAATGGATTTTGTAGTGACTCGGTCCCAGTTATTGGCCCAGTATTCGAGTAGCTCCTTAGTAGAAAAGATGTTACCTAATAGGGTGGAGGCCTCTGTGTCATCTTCAAGCAAGGAGAGAACCCTGGATTCAACGGCAGGAAACACCAAATGCTCAGGGGGCCAGGGGCCTCAAAGTTCTCAGTTCATTGATCCAGATATTGTCACCTCAAGTCTTACTGTCCCATTCCTACCTAACCAGGGCCGTGAAGTGGGCATAGTGACTCACCCTGAACCTCAGCTTTCTCTTCTCTCCAGCTGCTAGAGAAAAGAAATTCTTTATATGTAGCCAAGGAAGCACACTGACTTTCACACGTTACCTTAAATTGACAATGAATCACCTACAACCATTTATTGTGGGGTTTTTTTCCAATCCATCCAATTGCACTCAGCAAGAGCCATCCTATTCTATTGTCCTTGTAATCACTAATTTCCCCAGTCCTCTCAGCTTCCTGAAATATGCAACCTGCCTGCATTCCCTTCCAGCAGGATCCCATCCCAGTTTCTCCAGCAGGAAAAAGTCTTAACAATTGTACGCTCATCACCAGAGACTGACAGATGCGAGAGCTCAGTCCTGCATCCACCACAACAATGGATCTTCATCACCCGCTAGTCAGTGAGAGCTGGTTCAACAGTCTCACTGGGAGTTCACCCTTCCCCAGCCTTATCCTAGTCTGATTGTCTTTGGTCAGGTCCCCTGACACTCTGCGTTAAAGACTTGCATGCAGGAAGTTTTGGGAGGTGTATCCCTGAATCAACTCCTATGGGGCCTGATAAATGCCCCATAGGTCGAGGGGAGGGTTGAACTGCAGTGCATTTGCAACAGAGCCTCAGCCCACCGCTTGGGGGTTCTAGAGCTGGAAATGGCTTTTCAGAGGCGCATCTCCCAGTCTTTGTCTGTGGCTGCTCTTCAGGGAGGGCAAAACCTTGGGTGAGCCAATCCCTTCTGCCTGGGACAGTTTCTGAGGGGTCTCAGCCTGGAGCCATCAGCAGGCCACACTCCTGGCAGAAGGAGAGCAAGCTCCTTGTTCCTGGGGAGAGTCTGGGCAGTGTACCCTGCATCCACCACATGGCCAGGGCAGGAAAAGCTAAGGGAGCAGAGGCCTGCAAGGAGACTATTCCAGGAACGCCATGCCCTGCTCAGAGCTCTAGAGGACTCTCTGGAGCTCCTGGAATCAGACTTGTTCTGTGGGGCCTCGGGGGCTGGCCCAGCAACAGTGGGGGATAATTATCAGAAGGCAAATTTCACCTCAATCAATGGAGGGCCTTTGACTCTTAGGAGATAGATTGGGGCAAATTATGGAGGTACTGAGCTCCCCATCTATAAGGTATACAAGCAAAGACTATTCCAAAAACTGTGAGAGCTGTAGTTGAAGAGATTTAAGCATGAGAGTGAGACAAAATTCTGCAATCTCTAGGAGCACTTCATTCCAGTCTTGCCCTCTGGAGACTCAGGGACCGTTTCTCTCTTAACAGCACAGCGCGTGTGCATGCGTGTGGCAACGTCCCTACTCTGAGACCCATTTTATTTGCAAGAGAGCCACTGCATGGGTCTGGAGAGGGAGAAACAGGGTGAGTGGATTTCATGCCTGCGCAGCGAGCTGTGGAGTCCATGGCGACGTGTGTGTTCGCGCCAAGCCTCCCTGCTGTCGCCGTGGCCCCTCCAGCTGGAACACACATCCACCAGTTCTGTGCCCAAACGGGTGTGTGTCCCTCTGTGTGTACACAGACACGCACACGAGTTCTTCCCAACACAAATATATATTTAAGATTTACTATTCTGGAAAACCTAGTGAATAATGTAAATGATGAAAGCCCGCGTCTGGCAGGAAATATTGTGTGGCTGCCTCATTGAAATGCAGCCTCTCATGCACACTTGGTAATACACACGCCGTATGAATTATGGATTCCTGGCTTTATCTCTCACACGACACATGAATGTTTGATAAAGATTGTTTCCAATATTATATTTTGTCAAAATGCTCATCTAAAATTCAGTCAAAAATGCTTTCCGGTAATTATGCACTGACTTCACCAGAGCAGAGGCGGGGAGGCGGAAAGTGCCCCTCGGTGGGGTCATTGCTGTGCTGTGCTGTGTGTGTGTGTGTGCATGTGTGTGTGCATTTGTGTGTGTATGTGTGCATGTGTATGTGTGTGTGCATGTGTGCTTGTGTGTCTGTGCATGTGTGTGAGCGTGTGCATTTGTGTGCGTGTGTGTGTGTCTTTTCCCCCACCCTGGACATTTTTGCTAAAGGGGAGGGCGAGGCTGATAGCGTGTGCACTGAGGTTCCTTACTCCTCCCGCGTGCCCTCATTACAGAAGCAGCTAGGATAAGGTCCACCCTTCGCCTTGCAGACACTTGGCAGTGCATTTGTTCCTCCAATATTTTTAAACTCACTGCTGGCTCATTGGTAAAGTGGCTCCCAGCAATTGGCCTCCCAGGACTCACAGCCCATCTTCTCCACACACGTTCTGCGCCCAGCATCTCAGCCCCACATCCCTTTAGGGGGTCTGCAACTCTAAGCAAAGATTGCAAATCCCCAGTGCCCAGTCTGCCAGCCCCACTCCCACAGCCACAGCGGGTTTGCTAGTGACCCTGCTGCTCTCCCCCCGCCCCCCACCCCGCCCCTGCCCTGCTCCGGAATCCTTCCTAACACACGCTACAGGCAACCACTGTCAGTCAGGTGGTAGCGTCATGCAAAGGGAAGCCTTTTTATAGTCCAAGGTGCAGGGCCACCTCTGGGTTGGTGGTCGAGGCCCTGTGGGAGCCCTCACAGCCTCTCTTCCAGGCCCACCTCAGGCCTCTCGCTCCCACCCCTCGGGCTTGTCTAGTCCCCACTCCATGCCTTTGTTCTGGCTTTTCTATCTGCCTGGAATGCTCTTCATCCCCCCACCTCCTTGGTGAACTCCTACTCCAACGTCAAGACCTCTGTATGCCTCCCTCCTTCCCTGAGGCCTCGATACTCTGCCCTGTGATTTCAGGGCACTCTCTCTGAAGAACTCCACATATTACAGGGTGTGATACCCCAAGGAAACTAACTAATAGGTGAGTGAAAGAAAGAGGTGCTTGACCCAGTCACCAGCAGTGACTCAGAGGTACAGGTGAGTCACAGTGCAAAGGACATTAAGTTCTGTGCTCACAACCAGCCCTGGCCTTCACGGAGCTATAGCACAGGAAATGAGATCTATATAACACATGTGGGAAAGGTTTCCCTTTTACCTCCCTCAGAATGGAGGAAAACCATTATGCGTTTGGGAGCTATGGCTTTAAGAAAAGCAAGGCAGGCAAGCATTGTGGCACTGGCCAGAGCTGACCTCACCATCTTCACCAAAGTGCTCCTTTCCTCCGGTGGGGAGAGGGGGGGCCAGGCCCCCCACCCCTTGCACTGTCAGCCCAATGCCTGCTCTCCCTCTGCACTCACTGCCACCAGGATACCCTTTGAACCCACCCGCCTCCCCAGTCCCCACAGCCCCACCCACAGGCCACCAACATCTGTCCTCAGAAAGATGAGCAGCTTCCCTGCCTCCTCGCCTCCTTCAACACATTCTCCATCTGCAGCCAGCATGATCTTCCTAAACCCACATCTGACCGTCTCGCTCCCTGCGAAGAATACTTCTATGTTTCTCCATTTTCTTAGGCTTGAAGCAGTGTTCATAACCATGAGCGATTAGGAAGGCCTGGACACCTGCCCAGCAGCAGAAACTCAGGGAAACAACCACAAAGGCTAAGCACTGAGGATTAGCTTAAGGCCAGCAGGAGTCAAAGGCGCAGGACCAGTCCTGTCTGGACCGCTTTCTGCAACCACATCCCCCTCCCTCCATCCTCCTCTCTGTCCTCCAGGCCACTCGCTGGCTCACCACAATGCATTTGTTTTGCTATCCTGTTGTCTATTGTGCCTCACCAGAAAGGACACCTTGCAACAACAGAGAGATGGGTGCAAAAGAGGTGTTTTCAAAATGAGTGTCGGGTCTGATGGAAGCCCAGGAAAGATTGCAGCAGTAGCAAGCCCAGTGCCACCTCTCAGCCCGTGCTGGGGCTGGGGCTGACAAATGCAGCATCCTTTGAGAAAGCCAACATGGTAGCACAGGAGGAGGGCGCTGACAGCTCCTAAGCCAAGCACAGAACAAACATTCTACAGCCACTGAGCATTTCAGTATAATGCTGGTGTAAGGATTACTGCCTTGGGTTTCAGCTTTTCCCAGGAGGGCTGTGAGCTGAGAGTATGCCAACAGAAAACATCCCTGTGAGAATCCCCGGGTGTGTTTGTTGTGTAGTTTGTGTGTATCTACAGCCATCCCGTCTTTCTTCCACATGTGCTGCCTGCCTGCCAACTCCACCAGGCATCGTGCTGAGAACTGGGGTACATGATGAAGACAATAGCCTCAGCTTTCAAAGCTCTCCCATGCCAGGGCTAGGGGGGCAGAGGGGTCAGCCCGGCCAGCAGACAGGTGCTGAGGTGGGGAGAGGTTGGCCAGGCTGAGACATGAACCCACAGGTGGAGGACCAACCCTGGATTTCTGTGGAGGCATCAGAATTCAAGTTCCTAAGAGAAGGGGCATCAGGCCCAAGGCCTTAAGGATGGGTAGGAGTTTCCTAAGTGGGGGTGGAGGCAAAGGACTGAGAGACATCTCAGGCATCAGGAGCAACAGGTCCAAAGGTCTGGAGGTTGGAGTGAGCATTGGAGTGTTGAGAAATCTCCAGGGAGTTCAACAAGGCCAAAGCCAAGGGACAGATGGAAGGGTCTGCATGTTGAGATCAGGATTTTGGACGTTGCTCTGAGGTTCCAAGAGGCCAGTGTGCACACAGGTCACAGTGGGAGTCAAAGCCAGGATTGGACCTTGAACATGTGTCTGTTTTGCAGTGATTTCTTGTCTTTGAGAAGGAAACTCCACTCCTCCCTGCCCTGTAGGTGCCAGCCACTCTCCTAAGGAGAGGTGGACCTCCTCCACCAGTGCCTCGAGGTGGCCTATGGCTTCTCTGACCAACAAAAGCAAGTGGGAGTGGAGCTATGCCAGGATATTTCCACTTCCCCGTTTGGTGCACTTGCTCAAGGGAAGCTAACCATGTGAGGATCCAACACCCTGGGACTGCCAACCTTTGAGAAAGCCCAAGCTAGCAGCCCAAGGAGGCTTCCTGGAGAGAGAATAATACCAGACAGAGCCTCAGCTGTTCCAGCCCAAGCACCAAGCCTGTATATGAGAGAGCCATCTTGGACATCCCAACCCCAGCAGGTCTAACAGAGGCCCTAGATAACCGCTCAAGTCAGTCTGTCCCAGCCATCCCCAGATGAAGCTGTGGACATGGGGAAGAGACGAGGCAGTCCTACTGTGCCTGGGCAAAACTCCTGACCCAAAGGACCATGAAAGGAATAGAATGGAGGTGGTAGTCTTATGCTCCGAGCTTCAGAGTGGTCTGTTATCTGCACTAGATAACTGAATTAACAACCCAGTAATAGCAATAAGATGTGTTCAGCTGCATGTAACAGAAAACCCGTCTGCAGTGTAAGCGCGCGCGCGCACACACACACACACACACACACACACACACGAAGGCAGCTACTCAGAGACTTTATGAAATCAAACTCAACATCTTTACCATTCTCCTGGCCTTCTCTTCAAGGTGACAAGATAGCTGCTGCAGCACCAGGTATCACGTTCTAATTCCAAGAAGGAAGATGGCAGAAGGTAAGGGCTCTACCAGCCATCTTATCCCCTCTTTATTGAGAGAGCCAAAGCTTTCCCAGAGCCAACAGGCATCAATGTCAGTCTCTTTAGACTTACTCAGGTCATCTGACCTCTCACAGCTGCAAAAGAGGCAGGAAAAGTGGTTAATGAAATCATCATGAGTGGCTTAGACTATGATTCCTTTATACTGCTACCCCAAACAAATTGGGGGTTTCATTAAGCTAAAGAAATATTGGACAGACAGGCAGCCAAGTTTGTTTTACCAGTGAAGTATTCTTTTTCAACTGTTTTATTGAGGTTTAATTGACATATAATAAACTATATGCCATGTTTAGGGTGTATGATTTTATCATCTTTGACATATGTTAACCCAATAGACCATCACCACAATTAACATAGCAAACATATCCATCAACACAAAGTTTTCTTGTGCCCCCTTTAAGTCCTTTCTCCTGCCCCTTGACCTTGTCCCCAGGAAACCAATGACTTGCTTTCTATTATTGTAGATAGGCTAACATTTTCTACAGGCGACATAAATGGATCACACAGCATGTATCTCTTTCATGTAGCATAATTATTTAAAGAGTTAGCCATGTTTTTGTGTGACTCCATTTTATTGCTGAATAGTATCTCATTGTATAAATATGCCATAATTTGTTTTCCCATTCACTGACTGATGGACATTTGCCTGTCAGGCTATTGCAAATAAAGCAGTTACGAAAATTTGTGCACATGTCTTGGTATGAAAATACACTTTCTTTTTTCTTGGTTAAATATTTAGAAGTGGACTGGCTAGACCATATATGATAAATGTATGTTTAAATTTTTTAATTTTTAAAATTTAAATTATAGCTGATATACAATATAATGTTAGTTTCAGGTATACAACATAGTGTTTAGATATTTCTATAACTTATGAAACGATCACCCCACTAAGTTTAGTAACCATCTGACATCATACAGAGTTATTATAATATTATTGACTAGATTCCCTATGCTGTACTTTACATCCCCATGACTGTTTTTATAACTGGCAAGTTATCCTTCTTAATCCCTTTCCCCCTTTTCACCCATTCCCCCAACCAACCCCCTCCTGTCTGGCAGCCATCAGTCTGTTATCTGTATCTATGAGTTTGTTTCCATTTTGTTTATTCATTTTGTTTTTCAGATTCCACATTTAAGTTAAGTCATATGGTATTTGTCTTTCTCTGCCTGACTTATTTCATTCAGCATAATAGGTCTTTAATTTTTTTTTAATTGCCAGGCTGTTTTCCAAAGTGGTTGCACCATTTTGCATCCCACAGTATGTTCCCACAGTGTGTAAGAGCTCAGTCCCTCCACATCTTTGATGGGGCTGTGACTACTCGGTTTCTAAATTCCCGAAAGGGCTTTGGTCTGGGCCACCTTTAAAGAGACCCTTCACTGCCCAGTTGGGTAAGAACACTGCAGCAAAGAGAAGGAAACAAACACATTTTTAAGAATTAACTTCCATATACAAGACACTTCCACATACCTTCTTTCATTTAATCCTTCCAACCACATGTGGTGGTTGCTCCTTTCTCCCTCCACCTTGCAAATGAGTCATAGGCCCTGCGAGACCTGGAGTCATGCTGTTAGGTCTGCACAACCCCAGACCCTTGCCTGCTCACCTTTCCTCCTGTAGCTTGGGCCCCTCTGCCCCCAGAAAACACCTCCTTCTGGAAGGCAAAATGGCCATAGAAGTAGAGCCTGTTCCCCCAAAACAGGCATCAAAATCAGACCACGGTGCTGGTCAGGAATGACTTCCCAAAGCAGGTAAATCATAAGCCAAGTTCCAAAATGCAGGGAGGAAAGGTGAGAAAGCAATTCCAAGAAGAAACAACACAACAAATCCCCAGAAACATAGAACATGTTCAAGGGAATTCAAGGAATTTGGTGACCAGAGCAAAGGTGGGTGCAGGCAGGCCAAGAGGTGGCACTTGAAGAGGCTGGCAAGACCAGGCAATGAGAGTCTTGGGCAAAGCCAGGATAGTTAACTTTGATCCACTGAAGATGTTAAGCAGAGGAATTAAATGGCAGGGCTGTGACTTAGAACAATCCCTGGAGAGGACATAATGGAAAGGGCTCTCTCTCTCAGGGCAGGGGGACATGCAGGAGGTTATTTCAAACTTCAAGGGATAAAGGGAGAATGAGAAAGTCCAGAACTAAGGTGCCTGTGGAACACCCAAGAGAACAAGTCTAGAAAGCAAGAATGAGTTCTGATGTGAGCTGCAGAAAGTGTGGGGAGTCCTCAACACATGTGTGTTCATTTAAGCCACGTGTGTGGATGAGATCACCAAGAACCTTGTCAAGATTGACGTGTATTGGGTAAGCAGAGTAAGAGATGTCAGCAAAGAACACTGGGAAGAAAGAGTCAGAGAAATAAGAGCCAACACAGGGAGATGGTGTCAGGGAAACAGAGGGCAGAGTGAGTTTCAGGAAGGAAAGAATAGTCCACATTGGCCAAGGTCACAGGGAGTCGTGAAAGGTAAATGCAGGCCAGTGCCATTGCCTTGGCTGAGGCAGATCATAGAGGGCCTCAGCAACAGTGGTTTCAGGGGCGTCATGAAGGTGAGAGTCAAGCGTGGTCACTGAGGAGTAGCTCTATGGTGTGAAGCCTTAGAAAACAAAGGTGCCAGTCAACTGCTAGAGGGGGATCTTGGGCAAGGAAACATCAAGATGAAGAAACTGAAGGATGTTTATAAGCTGTTCAGAAAGATGCAAATGAGGGAAGGGGGTTGTACATGGAAGCAGGGAGGTGGCCAGACCCGGAGCAGAGGTGATGAGATCAGCCTTCCCAAGGGAAAGGAGACAAATGGAAGGGGAAAATCAAAGAGTGAATTTTGATGGAAATACATTTGTATGAAGTGGGGCAAAACTTTAAGAAATAAAATAGATAAACTGCTAGCTAAAAGTAATCAATAAAAAAAGCACAGATACACATAATTAGAAATGAGAATGAGGAAATAACCACATATAGAGGAAATTAAAAGAATTGCAATGGATTACTCAGTTCAATGCTTTGAAAATAAATTTGAACACATGGATAAATGGGTGCTTTTCTAGAAACATAAATGATGGAAAACTAACCTCATAAAAGATAGGAAATCTAAACAGTCCAATTACCAGAGAAGAAATCGAGGATGTTGTCAAAGAACCACTATCCATTAAGGTGCTAGACCTAGGCAGCTTCATCGGTAAAATCTATCACAATTTCCATAAGCAGATGACTGCAATGCTGTTCCAACCACTCCAAAATGTCTTGGAGAGGTGGGGAGTGGGGGAAAACTTTTAAATGAATCTAAGAATCCAGTGTAATAGTGAAAACAAAATCCACAAAAGGACAAAAAAATACTGTAGTCCTACCTTTAAGACAATATACATACAAAATCCTAAATAAAATATTAGCAAGTAGAACACATATGTATTTTTTTTAATTTTTTAAAAACATGTTTTATTGATTTTTTACAGAGAGGAAGGGAGAGGGATAGAGAGTTAGAAACATCAATGAGAGAGAAACATCGATCAGCTGCATCCTGCACACCCGCCACCAGGGATGTGCCCGCAACCAAGGTACATGCCCTTGACCGAAATTGAACCCGGGACCCTTCAGTCTGCAGGCCGATGCTCTATCCACTGAGCCAAACCGGTCAGGGCAAACACATATGTATTTTAAAGGGATAATATGCCACCACCACATGGAGATTATTCTGGTAATTCAAGGATGGTTCTCTATGAAAAAATCAATTAATATAATGCACAATATCAAAATGTCAATTAAAAACTGGACAAAAGGCTATTCTTAAAGTAATAACTAAAATTTCTATTGGTAGTTCATCTCATGGTAAAATTCCTGAACATGCAATGAACCTAAAGCAGTCATATTTTCGGGCAAAAAAAAAAAATTTAAATGTAAAGTTATCAAGACTGCATTATAAAATTTACAAAAACCTCCATTAATAAAAAAAAAAGGGGGGGGGAGATAGTAGGATAATATCATGTAAGGAAAAATATCTTATAAGTAAATTACATCTAGAAAATTTTTACTTCACAAAATTAATTTTCATTTGTAATGCTAACAGCAAGACGGCCATGAAAAACACACATGGTGTCTAAATAAGACAAAGGAAAATCATTTGGGCAAAAATAAAAAGGATCCCAAATCAATTATATAGAAAAGATTCCTTTATTAACTTGTGGTCGAGAATATGTTTGTATATTTTCAGAAAACAACTCCAAGATCAGGTGGATTCCTGCAACAGAGAGGAATTGACAGGTCTGCTCCAACCACGAAGACAAGAGGAAAAAACAGTCCAGAGATGGAAGACGCTGACAACGCCTTGCCACGCTAGCAGTCAGCAGCTGTGCACCACTGCAAGTTGCCTAGGACCAAACCAGAGAGGGTTGGACCTGCATTGCCACCATGTGCCCACCATCCAGATATCATTGCTGACATGTACACATAAGGAACTGTTAGACATTGAAACGGGGACTCAGAACGGTTGGACATTGAAATTGGGACTCAAACATTTTTTTGTTTTGTTTTGTTTTGTTATTATATGTTTATTTCTAGTCTGCAAAGGCAAAACTTTTTAAAGGAAAGAAATAGTGGGAAAAAGATACAGGGGCAAAGAAGCATTGAACAGACTGTCAAACTACATTGGGAAGACAGGGGAGGTTGGGCGAGGGGGGCTGTAAGAGACCAACCGAAGGACTTGTATGCATGCATATAAGCACAACCAATGGATACAAGACACTGAGGGGGGCGGGGCGGGCAGGCAGGTGAAGGCATGTACTGGGGGGTAGGGGAGGACGGGGGGAGGTCAATGGGGGAAAAAAAGGAGACATATGTACTACTATTTGTAATACTTAAAACAATAAAAATAAACAAATAAAAATAAAAAATATATATATAATGCTACATGTATACTGGGAAGTTAGTTTATACAAATTCAACTTTGATTAAAAACATTTAATAAAGCAAGACAAAATGGAATTTTCTTACTATGAATTGGTATATATAGCTCATAGCAAGCCAAAACTCGGAATCCTTTCTCATGACAAACGGTCCTCCCATGACAGGCAGGAACAAGCAAAGGATGCCCACTGCCGTGATTAGCAGCATGGTGCCAGTCTTCACCCTACCCTGTATCCATTCATTCACCATGAAATTTTGCTGTTTCTCCTCCCAAGGACAGGGAGGAGATCTTTCCCACCCCTCTGATGTTGAGCTTGGCCATGTGACTAGTTTGGGCTGTTGGAAAGGGGCAGGAATGACCAAGTGCTACTTTTGAGCACTGATGAAAGGGCATCATGTGTTTCTACTCCCCTATTCACTTTTCCATCATCACCATGAGCAGGAGGCCATAGTTTGCTAGCAGGTCAGGGAGGATGAGAGACACATGGAGCAGACCTGGACCCAGCCTACAGCCTGCAGCCAGGCCCAGTCAAGCCCAGCCTGGACCAGCCACCCTCAGTCCCTCTGCAGACACATGAACAGGATAAATGCTTATTTTTAGCCACTGAACTTAGAGCTGTTAGTTATGCAGCATTACTGTGACATACACCTACTGTCTGATACACTCACTGTCACAACTATTATGAAACACTAGGGGCCCGGTGCATAAAATTCGTGCATTGGGGAGGGATCCCTAGTCCAGCCTGCCCCCTCTCACATACTGGGAGCCCTCAGAGAATGTCCTACTGATGGCTTAGACCCGCTCCCCATTGGGAGAGGACCTAAGCCGCAGTGTGGCCTCCCTTTGCGGCAGGCGACTAGGCTGATCAGGGGAAGGTGCCAGCCCCATTACCCTGCTGCTGCAGCCACCAAGGTATTTTCATCAACAAGGACTCCAGTCCCTTCACAACTTCCTTTAGGCATTTTCAAGATGTGTCTTTCATAGGATATGACATTTCTTTCTTTATTTTTCTTTTTATCCTCACCTGAGGATATGTTTCCATTGATGTTTTCCTCTTCCCTCTGATCCCAGGCTTGGCCTCTGACCAAGCCTAAAGCCTCCGTCCCAGGCTGTAGGCTTGGGAAGGGGGACCCCCAGCACCTCTGATCGTAGGCTCGGCCCCTTACCAAGCCTAAAGCCTCTGCCCCAGGCTTTAGGCTTGAGAAGGAGGACCCCCTGCCCCTCCGAAGGCTGGCTGGGAGTGACCTGGGTGCTGAGGAGGCTCCCAGGACCCAGGTATATATGCAAATTAATCTCCATCTTTGTTGGGTTAATATTGCATGCTCACTCTGATTGGCTGTGGGTGTAGCGGAGGTACAGTCAATTTATATGTTTCTCTATTATTAGGTAAGATTGTTTCTCACCTACTGGCCAATAAAACGAAGTAAGAGAAAGAATCAGGAGGCATAGCATGGAAAGGAGGATGCAAAATTTTTACATTTCTTGATTGTCTGATTATAAGCTTTTAAAACATAGGAGAAAACTGCAGTTTTTTAAAAAGCTGTCAGAAACACTAAAAGACTTTACTAAGAATTATCATGTACAAAAGCCAATAACTTCCTTATATAAAAAAACCAATTAGAAAATAACGTGGAGAAAAGATCCCATTTATAGTCATAATAAAAAGATTAAATAACTAGAAATATACTAAACACAAAATGTGCCTAATCTATAGGAAAAATATTTCAAATTCTGGGGAAGGACATTAAATAAGACTTGAATAAATTTAAATACAGCCTGTTCTTGGATTGGAAGAGTTACATTGCATAGATTCCAATTCTCTCTAGAATCTATGTTAGTGTGATCCCAAAATACCAACAGCTGGCACAAGCACGTGACCGAGGCTCTGCCAACAGATGCCCCATGAGAGACCTGGGCTAGGGGAGAGTATCGGGTGAAGAGGACCCTGCATGTGATCTGAGTTTAATGGGCGAGGTGGCAGAGACACACTTTGCAGTGCCATCAGAGAGGCACACAGAGTGGCCACAGGGCGGTGAGCACAGACTTCCTGGCTGCCCAGCCACCGTGTCTGATGCTATAGCCTTCCTGGAGGTACTGAGCCACCCAATAGTCTTTACTCAATTCCTTTTCTGCTCCAATTGTCAGAGTGGTTTTCCTTGCTTGCAACTTCAAATCATAACGGATACGCAGACTAAATGAATGACTATAAGATCCAGGAGAGAGATCATACACATCTGGAGGAAACATCAGTGATTTGTTAGCATTTGTTGAGCACCTACTCTGTGCCAGGCACTGTTCTATATATTTGTAATTATCTCATTAGCCCTTATAACCACCCTGTGTTATTATTCTCATTTTACATCTTTAGTAACCAAGATACAGAGATGTTTCTGCAACTCGCATATGATACAGTGGATGTTTCTGTTCATTGGGAGAATAAAGTGCCACTCAGTAAATAATCTGAGGCTAGCTAGCCATCCTGAGAAGCACTGTAGGTCTCTTCTTCACTCCTTCCACTAAAATTAATGTCACATAGAACAAACTGGAAAGAAAAAATTAAACAATAAAAGAAGTAAAAAAAATAGAAGAATGTTTTAGCATGCTGGAGTAGAGAAGGCTTTTCTAAGACAGACACAAAATTCAGAAGCCATTAAAAATATTGATACTATTAATCACATCAACATGGCACAGGGCACTTGGCCAGGGGGGCGGGGGCAGAGACAACCCCAGACTTCAGTCATGGAATCCCAGAAGACAGGTTAATGCATGTAAAGAGATCTTGTAAATCAATAAGAAAAACAACACTCCAATGTAAAGAAAGGGCGAGGGCATTAACTAAAAACTCACAGGAAAAATTATAAATGACTTAGAATCCTTCCTACTAGGGAATGTGTAAAGTAAAACAACAGCCGTGGCATAATGTCCCACCCATCACACTGATAAAGGCTGGAAGCTTGCTAATGTGTATTGGTAAAGAGGTCATGAGAAGTAGGTGTGCCCTACTGTTGCAGAGTAATTGTCATGTGAGGAAATATTTCCAATAAATATTTTAAAATTCACATACCTTCAGTTCTACTGGTAGGAGTGTATCCTGCAGACACACTTGTGTGTGGACATAAATCCATCCTATCTAATAAAAGAGTAATATGCAGATTGACCATCACTCCAACACACAAGATGGCTGCTCCCATGTGGTCAAAGATCCTACCCCCATGTGGACACAAGATGGCCAGCAGGGGAGGGCAGTTGGGAGGAACCAGGCCTGCAAGGGAGGGCAGTTGGGGGCAATCAAGCCTGCTGGGGAGGGCAGTTGGGGGTGACCTGGCTGGCAGAGGAGGGAAGTTGGGGGTGACTGGGTCTGCAGGGAAGGGCAGTTGGGGGGGACCCAGATCTGCAGGGAGACCAGTTGGGGGGTACCAGGCCTGCAGGGAAGGGTAGTTAGGGGTGACCAGGCCTGCAGGGGAGGGCAGTTAGGGCCAAACAGGCTGGCAGGGGAGCAGTTAGGTATCAATCAGGCTGGCAGGGGAGTGGTTAGGGGTTGATCAGGTTGGCAGGCAGAAGCAGTTAGGGGCAATCAGAAAGGCAAGCAGGTGAGCAGTTGGGAGCCAGCAGTCCTGGATTTGAAAGGGTGCAGGCTGGGCTGAGGGATACCCCCCCCACACACACCTGTGCACGAATTTCGTGCACCGGGCCTCTAGTAAGTCCATAAAGTTTGTGGTGACAATGTAACAGTGAAAGCCGGAAAACAACCTACATGTGCATAGTAGGGAACTTGGTCAGACAACCAATAAAATGAAGCCATGAGAAGGAGCGAAGCAGAGGCATTGTCTTTAAGATAAAATCATTTTTAAAAGATGAAGGCACACAGTGCTGCATCCACGAGATGCTGTCCGGTAGGACTTCCTAAGCCAATGGAGATGGCCCAGAGCTGTGCTCTGCACCATAGTAGCACCAGCCACATGTGGGTAGCGATGCTTGACAGGTGGCTCATATGATTGAGGGCCTGAGTTTCTAATGTTAATATTAATCTAAATTTAAATATTCACACGTGACTATGGTGTTGAATAATGCAGGCTGAAAAATGATGACGTTGGTGCCTGTGTACAAATAGCATTTCTGAAAAACACAACTATAGACGCTGGTGATAGCCACTGCCCCTCCAAGGAGAACTGGGTGTCAGGTGCCACTAGGGAGAAAGAGTTATGTGTCCCCTTATACTTCAATATTTGAATGGTTGACCATGAGTATAATGACATATTCAATATTAAACTAATGAATGGAAGTTCAAACAGGAAAGCTGAGGAAGTTCTTGAGTGAATCTTGTTTTTTTTTCATGAAGTAGAAGTTGGAGGTGCCTGTGAGAATACAGGGATGGTGTCTAGGCCATGGGCTCCTGGCGAGACTCGTTGCTTGGTCAGAGGTTGGAGGGAAGGGTGGGGAGGGACTGGCTAACCGCAGTGAAGTCCTGCGCTGTGGGCAGGTCCTGCAGCAGTTGCAGGCCCTCTTCCATGAGGGATGAAGCCACACAAGGGAATGATTTTTCTGGCAGAGTGTGGAAACGAAGTCAGCAATTGGATGATTTCCAAAAGATATGTAAACAGAAGAATTGAAGAGGAAGGGATGGGTTTGATTGGGAGAGACAGAAACAGCATAATATATAGAATCTGACAACCCATTTGATGTGGGGAATGAGTGACAGACACCAGCTTAGATGGTTCTCAGCTCTTGGCTTGCATGGCTGAACTGGTGTTGGGCCACTGAGGAAATAGGTTTGCAAGAGGATCAGGTTCAGGAGGAAAAGATCATAAACTCAGTGTTGGCAGGTTGATCCAGGTGGAAATTTCTGGAGGCCTTCACATATTTAGGTCTGAAGCTCAGCAGAGAGGACTTAGAGATCCATTTGGGAGATAGCCAGAGACGGTGATCATTGAAACCATGAGAATTGTCAGACTTGCCCAGAGAGGAGGTATGGCCCAGGGACTGAGTCCTGAGAAAGCTGGTGCCGAGGTGAAGGGATGGGAAGAGGAGCCAGGACAGGACATGGAGGGAGGGAGGCAGGAGGGAGAACTGGGGAAAAGGCCTGGGAGAAGGAAGTTGTGAGAAACAGGAAATGGTCCACAAAGTGAGATGCCACAGAAAGGTCAGGTAGGAGGGGGAGCTGAAAAGCCCATTGCCTGGTAATTAGGAGGTCATGTGGGGACCTCAGTGGGAGCAATCTCAGGGAAATGCTGAGAGGGAGCACAGATTTCAGCAGATCGGGGTTAGTGGAGATGAGCGAGTGGAGATCAGGAGGGGAGGCTCTGGTTAGGCCTGACGTTGGCTGTGAAAGGAAGGAGCAGGATCCAGAGGGCAGGCTGAGCAGAGGGCTGTTACTTTTTATGTTTGTTTTGTTGCTTTAAGAGAAGAGGCAGGGCAGGAGTATAGACAGTGGTGAAGGGTCTCTAAAGAAACGAGGGGCAATTAAGGAATTGAGGGCCATGAGGAGTCAGGGAAAGGTGGGCTCCATGATGCACGGAAGGTTAAGACCTGATCAGAAGACTTCCTCCGGGAAGGAAAAGAAGGGGGTCTGACTCAGAAATGAGAGGGTAGGGTGGGAGGCTGGAAGCTAAGGGAGTATTTTTACTGATGCCTCAGTTTTCTCAGTTATGTCAGAGGTGTGATCGCGGGGCTAGGGGAGAGCAAAGGGTCCTCTTAAGCTAAGTTTGGTCAGGTTGAGGCGAATAAAGATGGCTGGCTTTACTAAGGGTTCTGCTGAGACTGAGGCCATGAGTGTGGAGGGGTCCTGGTACCCAGGTGAAAGTCTGGCCTCCCCAGTGGTTCACAGCTGCATAAGGAACACTACAAACGCTGAGTCACATCTGGAGGAGGAGCCCACCCATGGCAGAGGCAGCAGAGGAGAGAGGATAATGGTACAGGCTTGGAGTCACAGACACTTTGAGCCTACTCAATACTGTGCAACTTTGAACAAGTTCCTCTACCTCTCTGAGCTTCATCAACAAAATGGGATTGATGTTTTCTACCTCATAGGTAAAGTACTTAGCCTAGAGCTGGACATCCAAAATGTTCTCATTGAAGTTCATCTCTATAACAATTAATAAGTAGTATGAGGGTAAAGATGCTAAGGGGGCTGGAGAGAAGGCTGAAAGTAATATGCCACGGAGGCCAGACGAGATAGCCAAGTGAAGGCAAGAGAAAGTGATGAACAAGTCAGAAAACCAGGGCCTGAGGCCAAACCCAGCCCACCACCTGCTGCTGTAAATAGATTTTATTAGACTCAAGCCTGCCATATTTTATGCATTGTCTCTGGCTACTTTTGAGTTATGAGAGCAGAGCTGAGTAGTTTCTACACAGATTGTTTAGGCCACAAAACCTAAAATCTTTACCATATGTTCCTTAAAGAAAAAGTTTGCAACTCTGGCTAGAGGATAGGAGGGCTGAATGAATAAAAAAACCCAAAACAGGAGTAGGTGGTAAAAAGATCTGGAAAGATGCAAGGTTGAAGTCAGAGAGAGTAAGATTAGAAATGAGGCTGTTCAAGGCAGAGCCATGCTGAGTGATGGGCAAGGGGAATGGGTGCCTAGAGCAACGGCTGAATCAGGGCTGCTGGAACTCAGGGGACTGATCCAGAAATTATTAGGCTCTCATAATAAATTGATGAATCAGTGGGTTGTGGACCAATAGATAGAATTACCCACGTGGACATGGGTAAGATCAAGAACAGAGAGACTTTTGCTCATATAATGGTGCCCAGGAAGTCACCAAAAACACGTCCCCAAAAGCCATTCTTTACTTCTTTGCTATCAAAACTTTTAGTTCAGAGTAACAATGTGCCCTACCCCTAGGGATTATAATTTGTCTAGGCCAATTGAGCAATCATGTTCCCTTTGGGCTGCTGTTAACTTTCCCAGCCTGCCTTGCCACTAGTAGCGGTCACATGGTGAGTTCTGGCCAATGAGACACTTAGAAAGTCCACTCAGGGCTTCTAGGGAAGCTTTCACTTCTCTGATGAGAGAGAGGATCGGCTGGTGCTGCCCTGTTCCCTTCCCTGCCTTGCACACAGAGCTGACTCTTGGGGCTGTGGAGCCACTTCATGACCATGAAGCAGCCAAGGCAAGAGCAAGCCTTCAGGGCAACATGCTGAGGATGTTGGTGCAGAAAAAGCCTGGGCCCTGACACCATCAGTGAACACCTGCCGCCTCCACACTCCTTAAGTAAGATAAGAAAGTGACTTTATTGCTGAAAACAATTTCTTTAATTCAAAAGCACTTTCAGTTGAAAGAGGGAAGATGTTCAGAGGTAGTGGTGGGGAGCTGGGAGGTTGGTATGTCATGGTGGGGGTGAGGGTGAAGAGGAAGCAGACAGGGGCTGGTATGAGCTGAGAGATGTGTGATTACAGATGGGAATGGGAAATGGGTGGTTAAGGACAGACATGAGGAGGCTTTGGGTGCTGGGGTGAGCATTAGGGCTTCTGCAGGTGATGGGAGACATCACTTGCTCCCTCAAGGTTCTCCTCTTAGAGAGCAAAACCATGCAGATCTGGAGTTAAAACCCAAGCCTTCTCAGAGCTCCAGGGCCTCCCAAACACCAGGAGTCTGGTAGGAACTGCATCCTGGGTCCTCCAGCTTCACAAAATGTCAGAAACAGCAAACAGACAAGCACTTCACAATTTGCAAAAACCTCTTATTGTCGTGTAGTACTTAATCCTCATGACAACACAGGAAAGTGAATTCAGCCAAGGCCTCCACCTTACAGCCAGGGACACTGAGATCTCTGGAGACAAGACTGCCTTTCATTCAACATTCACTGATTCAGACCAGCCACCCAAAGCTGGTATACACTAATGAAATTGTTGTTTATAATAAAAATTATAATGCCACTAATTATAAGTAGCTGTGTGACCTTCTACAGGTGTATGACCCTCTCTGGGGTGAAATGTCACCAACCATAACGGAAAGTGGGGAGATGGGATCTCAAATGGAAGCTGCACAGCTTGTGCTTCCAGTTCCCCACACAAGGTTGCAGATATTAACAATCAATCAACCCCATCGAGTTTCCACATGTGCATGTTGGTGAAAAGGAGGGTGTCCTTAGAATCTGAACTGGACAAATGTACTTTTCCTTTTTGGTTCCAGCATCCAAACATGCTTTCTGTTTGTAAGAATCCCAAAGAATGTGGGGTGCAGGGTTTCAAATCACTCATACTGTCCAGGAGGCGGAGTTTCTCCCCCAGCTTTCTCGACAGAAGAATGAGATTTAGAATCGGCAAGTAGGATGTTCCTACTAAGGAGTCTGAGTAGGAAGTAAGTGACACGGAGATACCAGCATAGTGGGAGGTTTCTCAAGGTAGCTGTAGAAGAGCTGTCTAATGCCCAGAGGCAGTGTGGTGACAGGTGGCCAGCGGCGGCCAGGCCAGTGGCAGCATGCCATACACACTCCCTGCAGTGGGAGCTGACTGTGTCCCCAGCTGCTGGCCTGGTTCCTGTCCATTTTGCAACCATCAAAGGGAGGCAGTGTTGCCTGATGGTTAAACTATGGCTTTAAAGTCAGCTGAATCTGGCTTTGAATTCCGTCTGTGACTGTAGGTAAGTTACATACCCTATGGAATACTGCCCTCTCCTCCATGAAGCAGAGACAATAGTGAGTACTTCGTAAGGGTTGTTGGGGCTCAAAGAAGATAATGCGAGTGGAGTGCCTAGCCCAGCACCTAGAAGGAGCTCCATGAATGGAGGCTACGTTAATGAGGAAGGAGGAGGAGGAGGAAACTTTTGGGGGAGGCATTTCCAAATGGGTGCTTGAACCCAGGGAAGATGCGCCCAGCATAACAGTGAGAACTGCTTTCGCGATGCCCAGTAGCTGGGGAGGGCCCGTCACGATGGGTGATCCAGGAAGGGACCAGCCTTTCTCTTGGCGATGCTACTTGAGCATGAGTCATCGAGTGCTTACCTGGTAGGAATCTCAGAGATGCAACAGGCTGATACCAACGGGAGAGCAGGGGCCCTGAGAGGCATCAGGGACGCTCCATGGGTTAGAGACCAGCCTCAGCTGACACTTTTCCCAGATGGAGCACAAGGCCGGCTTCCGGTCCCAAGGTGTGCCAGGTTGGGTGAGAAGCATGCCAAGAGCCTGCTTCTCTGAGGTGTGTGCCAGTGCCAAAGGCAAGATGCTCCCTCACAGACCTTCCATCAGCAATGGCATCTGCTATTTTCCAGGTTGGTCCAGCTGCGTCACAGGCAGGAGGCTCATTTCCAGCTCAGAGCCTTCTTTCTGCCATCACCCCCACCCCAAGCATTTCCTTGGGGTCATAGATTGTTGTGCATCCTCTGGTCTGCATGGCCTTTAGCTGCAGTGTCCACCTTCTGGCTGCCCATGGTTCTATCTGTGATTTAATTGGGAGCTTGAAAACCCCTGATTGTTTTGTAATTATAAGTCAGAGAAATTACCAGGGCATCAAAGGTTGTTCCCAGTGGCTATATGAATTATACTTCGTTATCTCTCTGTATAAAAGACCACTTGATAGAGACAAAGGCAAGCCAGCTTTCATTCTCAGCCACCGGACAAGAGCATGAGAGGCCATTGTTGGCTCCTGTTCATTTCCTCCCGAACACAAAAAACCTTTGCTGCTCTGCGCCCCTCTCCCTCCCCCGCCTCAAGCAGGCTGTACCCAACCCAGGACCAAGAGTGAGGCCCAACACCATCCAGGCTTAACCACCCAGACCCGGCTGTCTCTTGACCCAGCGCTGACCCAGTGACACATTTACACGTGCTCAAGTGGGGGTGGGAGTGTGTGTGGGGACACCATGCAAGAAATTGCCAGAGTTTATTGAGGACTTCCTATATGCCAGGCTTCATGTCAAGTGCTTTTCATGCTTCTTCTCTTCACAACAATAGTTATAATGGTATTTTCTACATATTTTGCAAATGGGGCTCGAAGGGGTCCCACAGCAATGGTGGGCTAGAGCCAGGTTCCACCTGGGCACTGGTGGAGCATACTCATGCTGAAGTGCTGCTCTGCAGGGAGGGTATGGGTGAAGCTGCAGGTATGTGCATGAGCGTCTAGGAGTGTGCCAGGAGACACAAGTAAGGACAACAGGACCTTAGAGGAGAGCAGTGGGCCCAGCAGAAAAGAGTTCTGAGCCAAAGGCACGACTGAGGGGATTGTCCAAGTGCATCCATACATGTGTTTTATTTATTTTGTATTAAAGTATAGGTTACATGCAATATTATATCAGCTTCAGGTGTGCAACATAGTGATTCTACTTTTATATACCTCAGTATGCAATCACCACGATATGTCTAGTAACCATCTGGCACCATGCAAAGTTAACATAATATTATTAACTATACTAGAGGCCTGGTGCATGGGATTTGTGCACTTGGGGCAAGGGGGTGGTCCTCTCAGCCCGGCCTGCACCCTCTCACAGTCCAGGAGCCCTCGGGCGATGTCCAACTGACAGTTTAGGCCCATTCGGACATCCTTAGCACTGCCACCACTGCTTCGCTCACCAGCCATGAGCCCAGCTTCTGGCTGAGCAGTGCTCCTCCTGCATTGAGCATTTGCTCCCTGGTAGTCAATGTGCATCACAGCGACTGGTCGTTCCGCCTTTCATATTAGCCTTTTATTATAAAGGATTCCATTTGTTATACATTACATCTGTGACTTATTTATTTTTATAACTAGAAATTTTTACCTCTAAGTCCCCTTCACCTTTAAAGGACCCAGCCATGCCTTGATTAAAACCGCTGGGGTCTAGAGATGAATGAACTCATGTTTGAATGTTCAGCTACCTCAAGCACCTGCTTGTGCAGGGCCTATGTCGCTGCTGTGCGTGGCCTGGAGAGGTATGAACCTCAGCGTCTGCTACATGGGCTCCCTGCCCAGTTCCCGGCCATACATACAGGGAAGGGCTGGCATGATCTCTCCACCCTCGTAATCTTCCTGCATTTGAGCCTCTGTTTTGCTGGAAGACCTGGGAAGGCTGTCTGGAGCTGCCTATAAGCCATTAATTTTTAAAGCCTTTAGCCAACATGCCCAAACACCAGCCACCTGGCCAAGTTCTAGACTTCATCAACAACTGATTATTGTCAGAGCCAATAAGACTCTATGTCACTAATTCAGAGTTTGGCTCTTGTCCTGTCACTGTGGCTATAAATTCATTAACGAAAGAACCACGTGTGGAGCTCTTTTGTGGCCAGGCCTGGTGCAACATGATCGTAGGTTTCACAACAACCCTCCACAAAGAGATGTTGATCTCACATTTCAGATGAGGAAACTGTGGCCCAAGAAGTGAACACGGCCCTAAACGGTTTGGCTCAGTGGATAGAGCGTCGGCCTACGGACTCAAGGGTCCCATGTTCGATTCCGGTCAAGGGCATGTACCTTGGTTGCGGGCACATCCCCAGTAGGGGGTGTGCAGGAGGCAACTGAACAATGTTTCTCTCTCATTGATGTTTCTAACTCTCTATCCCTCTACTTTCCTCTCTGTAAAAAAATCAATAAAATGTATTTTTTTTTTTTTTAAAAAGAGGTCAACACGACTCATCCTAAGTCACAGAGCTCATGAAGGGTGAACCATGGCAGGAGTCAGGCACCACCCAGGCAATTCTAACATCATCTGATGCTCCATCTTTACCAATAACACATGTGGGATTGCTTGCAAACCTTGAGTTTTGAATAAAAAAATCCAAAGGAAGCAAATATCAGGGCCTGGAGCCAGGTTCAGGTCAGCCATTCTGGATTAACACCAGGTCCTCTTGACCTGACCAGGGGATGAGCTGTGGGAGAGACAGCCAAGGATGGCAGCTCATGGGCAGGTGTTCAAATCTGCAGGTGAAACTGCATCTTACAGCAAAGCCAGGAGTAGCTGATTTCCCCAAGCCGAGTCCTGTCCCCATCTGCTCCTGTCTGTACGGAACCAGCCAGGGGCCACGGATAATCAGGATGTCTCAGGAGCACCAGAATGATGTGGAAAATAAGGAGTGGGACCTCCATGCTATAAGTGACAAATGCCTTTCTAAGTTTAGAGCTAAGAAAATGGCCTTTCTTGTTGGACTCACTAGTAGGAAGCTGGGTGATGATCCCTAGTAGTAGGCAACCTGTTGTGTTTTTACCCGCATTTCCTGGAAACTAAAAAAGACAGCCACCTTTGGTTGCTATCCTTTATCTCAGCACCTATTTCACCATATAGGTTTCTACTTCGCATCTCACTCACACAGCCTGTGAAGCGGGCATTATGGCCTCTGTTTCACAGATAAGAAAGCTGAGGTTTAGAGAAGTGAGATACCTTGCTCTGATTGTATCCAACCACAGTCTCTCCAGTCATCAAGCCCTAGACAGTTTCCTTCCCACAGGAGTCAAATCTGAGCCTCTCAGCCTGCTCCACAGGCCCTCTGTAGTCTGCCCCACCCACCTTGCCCTGTCATCTTCCACCTCACTTGCTCCCTCTCACTCCAGGCTCCTGCTACACGGACCCTCATTCTGATTCGTTGAACCCACTATTCTTATGCTTCTGCACTGCTGCTGCCTCCTCTGGGAATGCTCGTCCTCTGGAACGTTGCATGGCTATCGCTTACTCATTATCCAAGCCTCAGCTTAAAGGTCACTTGCTCAAAGTTTTTGATGACTCCACCTATACTGGTCTCTGGTAGCTCCTTGTCATAGTTTCATCCTGGCTTTGATCTCCCCTGTCCAGAAATAAACAATGCTTGTTTATACCCTCCACTAGGGCATATGCTCCATGGGGAAAGGCGGGGTGAGGCTTGCTCATCACTGGACACCCATCACCTAATGGGACCTCAAAGTTTTGGTGAGTGAATGAACCAATGAATGAATAACTCCCTGAGACCCAAAGAACCCCGTGGCAGAACCCTTTATCCTCAACCAACAGGACTCAGAGGCAGGGAATATGCTCCTAATTTCACAAGGAATATGCAGGGTCAGCGTCTCAGGGTCAGTAGCCAAGGCCAGACCACACAGCTCTGACCCAATAGCAGATAATGGGGTGGCTGGGATGTCTGTTGGGGGTCCCAGAACAGCTCATAGCATCAATCTCAGGTGTGCCCAACTCTGAGGAAGCAGTGCCTGCCAGTAGAATCGGTCCAGCCTGGTACAGAGGACACTGGCCAGAGGTCCCCAGTGTCAGCTCGGTTAGCAGCCCTAGTGAGCAACTACAGTGGCTGCATCAAAAAAAATGCATGAAGGAACCGCATCCTTAGCAATTCCCAAAACACCAAGGAAGTGAAGATTGTAAGGCCCTGAAGTCCCCATGGCAGCTGGTGGACTCGGAGCAGGTGAGACGCGGGTGCTGATGCTACGGTGAGAACCTGTCCCTGAGCACCAGGCCACTCAGGTCAGGACATGGGGGAACGTTCCCTTGGGGACATACAAATGGGTTACCAGAGCTTTCAGGGTTCAGACGGGAGTTCTGGAGCCCAAAGGAAGCCAAGCCAGGGTGCACGGGCATCAGAACCTGAGAGGGAGCAAAGGCCAGAGCCTGCGGTGCCAGGCCCAAGGCGGAGGAAAGAGGAAATCAAGGTGAGAGCCAGCTCAAGAATCAGGTCATGGGCAAGACCAAATGTGTCAGGGAAGGAGGCCAAGGGCAGGCCAAAGGCTGCCAGGCAGCTTGGGCTGTTAGTGATGGAGGTGGTCAGAGAGTCCTCGACAGGCCCAGCCTCCGGGGACCGTGGCTTCCGTGGCGGGCATCTGACGGGCAAACTGGGACACAGGCATGGGCGGAAGCTTGTTTGAACTCCCTCAGCCCTGTATCTGAGGAGGGAATTAAACCATTCTGTTCTACCAGGGCGTTTCATTGACTTCTGGCAAAACACGATGTCCTGCTTCAAAGGAAAGGAAACACACAGGCTTAGGAGGCTGGTTGGACATCAAAGGGCTATTAGAGAACAGCATCCTGATGAGCTAATTGCAAATGCAGCCTGGGCAGCCGGCGCACATGTGCCCAGGAACATATGGGCTCACACAACCAGGGCAAGGGTGCCGGGGACAAGAAGTACGTGGGGCTTTGCTGAACCCAATATGATTGCGAAACAATTGAAGATGTGGCCTCGGTCTGGGCTGCTGTCACTTCTAACATTCCATTAAGACGGGGATGGGGGGTTGGGGGGGAGGGTGGTGTAGGGGAGAGCAGGGTTCTTAGTGCCTCAGAAAGAGAAGGCCCCCAGGGAGTGGGCAGGAAGGACTGGGCCTAAACAGAGGAGAACATTCCCCCCAGGTCCTAGGGAGATTTAGGTGGAGAAAGTCTTTTGTTGACTCCCAGAGGCCCCTCCAGATTGTGATCCCGACTGAGAGCAGGGTGCCAGTGGGCAGGGGTGAGCCACTCCCCTCCCTGGCCTCACCCATCCAGTCAAGAGCCCTCCCTTTTCAGGCCTGAACCAGGTTACAGGCCCCCCATTCTCAGCTCCTGAACCTGAACACCACCCGGCCCAGGTCACCTGGCCCAGGGCTTCCCGGTTGAGCTAGTGGTGCCCTAGACCCTCGCCCATCCAAAGAGCTGAGCAACTCTGCTTCTACCTGGTTTCTATATCAGGATCAGACATAAGGTTTTCCCTTGGGAAAGGAAGCTCCAGGTGATTAATAAAGCTGCTTCTCTGAAACAGCTGCTTGCTCTTACCCGGAAGGAAACTGAGGCCAAGATGGAGGCACATAGCAAGTTAAGGACAAGGCCACAAGAGCCCAGCACTCCGGCCAGCTCCAGGCCAGGGCTCTGGTCACCCCACCAGCTGCCCATGCCTGGTCAGATTCAGCCAACTTGCTCCTCAGTGTCCCCGGCAGGCCCTAGGTCCCTAAACACATACTAGTAATTTTCCTTCTGCCCTCGAGGGGTGAGAGGACATCAGGCTGGGCTGATGAGGAGCAGAGGCAACCAGGGGGCCAGAGGGAGCTTCCGGAGTGGAGGCAGAGAGATGGAGAAACCACATGTGAAATTGGTGTTGATGCTGCTGAGTGTTCTAAGACAACAGGCTGGGCAGCAGTGGGGAGGGAGAAAGTGGAGGAACAGAACATTGGAGTTGCTGCAAGGGGCTTGGAGGTGTCCTTGCCCTGCCTGTTTGTGGTACAGATGGAAAATCCAAGACCAGAGGGCAGGGCCTGCCCAGGTTCCCTGCAGGTCTGTGGCTGAGCCCTGTTCTGAGCAACAGGCCAAAGGCTTTAAGCACCTGCATAAAACCCAAACTCCTCTGCGTGGCCACCTTCATGCAGCCTGGGTTTCCAGCCTTGTCTCTCCCCCTCCCTCCTCACTCCCAGCTCTGTCACAGCACCCGGCCTCTTTCTTCCCTGCTCTCTTCAAAGTCTTAAGTGGTAAATATATTTGCTTGGTTCTTCCACTAACTTTTTTCTCTTCCTGCCCCAGATGACAAGCTCCATGCAGGCAGGAGTTGGTATATTTTGCTCACTGCTAATTCATCCGTGCTCAGAATGTACTTGATAAATGAATGAGTACATTAAGGCTCTTTCTGACCCAACACCTGACGGGATCCTCCCCACCCCTGTGATGTCACTGGTATACCCCTTAAGCAGTATTGAAGCCATTCATAATCTGATCCAGGTCCCTTTCTGGTCTCGTCCCCACCATGGTTCTTTCTGTCCTTGTCATCACCCCACTCACTAGAGGTGCTGTGGATAGAGCCCACCAGTGCTCCAGAAGACTTTCCCTCAGAGCTTGAGGCCTAAAGTATCCACCTTTATCTAGACGACAGCATCCCAGTGATTCTTCTGTACCAGCTCGGATGTCCTTCCTTCCTCCCCGGGTCAGCCCAGGCCCTAGGCAGTCTCCTCCTTAGCAGGCAACAGAGGGCCATCAATCAAGTTACCACAACGTAGTCTCTTTCTCTCTCTCTCTCTCTCTCTCGCTCTCGCTCTCGCTCTCGCTCTCGCTCTCGCTCTCGCTCTCTCTCCTACACACACACACACACACTACAACTGGTGCTTTCTCCTGGCCTCCCTGCTTACTACCGTGCCTTGGGTTAGCCCCGGCCCCCAGCAAGGAGGGTCCAGAAGGAAGCTCAGTGATGCCCAGAGTGGCAGGTTGTACCTTTGGGCTCGGGCGACTTTCCTCAGAGCCCCCTGTGCCCAACAGCCTGTTGGCTCTCACCCAGAGAAGAGGATCCCGCTGGTGGCCCACTGCCTAGACCTTTCCATGAAAATATTGAAAGCATTATGGAACTCTGTGTGGCCTGTGCAATGCTTTTCTAAATCAGTATCTTTTGTAAACAATTACCCATTTTCACTTTCTGTTGAAAAAGAAAAAGACCAAGCCTTTTGGAGGCACCTTCTCACTACACATCATTTGGGAAAAACCAGTGACAGCTTTGTATTTGCACAGAGCCTGCACGCTCTAGTTTGCCACAGACCACACTACTCCTTATTATCTATCAGATCCTCCCTGCTTCACTGATGACTCAACCCTGCCTGGCTCCTCTAGTCATTTAGGTCTACGGCCTAGAGAAATCATGAGAGACTTTCTTTGCTCCTAAATCAGATCACTCCTCCAGCCCATTGCCTCCCTTCTCATTTGCCCCCAAATAACACACATGCGCACACACACACACACACACACACACACACACACACACACACACAGTTGCTGACTCTGAACTAGGGTGCAGTAGAGCCCATCAGCCCAATTGTTGAGCCTGTGGAAACAAGTGTCCCACCTGGGGGTCTGGGGAAGGGGAGGCTCAAGGACGGGGAGGGGATGAGCATAGCATGGGGTGGAGACAGAGATGAGTGTGTAGGCAGGAGCACGGCCATGCAGAGGAAGCCATAGAGGCAGGGCAATGAGGCCCGTGTTCCAGCTGAACTTGAATGGCAGGCAGTCTGCTGGGACCCATCCTCCTGCCCCTTGCAGACAAGGACTGAGTCTTCATTTCGGCAGCCTCTGGAGCACAGTCAGAGTGACAGCTCCTGTCGCATTTAATCATCGTGTAAAATGCTAACACAGCCATGGCTATGACGGTCATCGCTGCTGTTTGTTCATTGAGAGCTTTCTATCCACCAAGTACTGTGTGAAATTCAGTTTGCAAACAATGTTGTGTTTATCTTCACCTCTCTAAGGGCTACAGCAGGAAGGACAAGGGTCGGAAGAGCAAAGCAGCCCACCCCAGGTCTCACACCGTCAGTGGCAGATCCAGAATGCCCAGTCTTCAGGGGTGGGCACACCAGGCGTGTTCAGGTGAAGGGGCTCAGCCTTGCCATGAAACGAAACCCTCATGCTGCTTCCCTGAAGGGATGGGCTTGGAGACAGCACTTCCCGGCCACTCCAGCCTCTGAACATAGAGCACAGTCAGAAGTGAGTTGGAAGAGTTTTCATAAAAATCAAACCTGTGTGGCGTTTCAGGGTGTGGAGTGTGGACCGAGCTCTGCCACCTCCTAGCAGAGTGACCTTTGCAAGTTGCAAAATGGACCTGCCCCTCTATTTCCCACTCTGCAAGGCAGAGATAACACCGATAATGAGAACAGCAGTGACCGTAATAATACCTCCTGGTGAGGGGGTGCCTGGAGCAGCGCCTGGCACGCAGCAAGGGTGTGCCTTACAGAGACGCTTCCTCCCTCCTTCCCATCCCCTCACAACTTTGCTTCCCATTCTCCGTTGAAACCAGGTGGGAGGTGCCTTCTCACCTCCCTTTCCTCACCTTGTGAGGGGTTGGTGTCCTGCATCCTCTCTGCTCTGCTCCCAGAAGCCCCAGCTGGCCGCTCCAGTGGCCTCACAAGCTGGGTGCATTCCTAGATGAGCCCTTGCCGGGAGCTGGCCTTGTGCCCAAGGAGAAAAGGTTGGCCCTACGCACTGCTCTGCTGTGAATGTGCTCCTGGCCACACTGGGGTAGGGCCTTCAGAAGGCCATGCAGTCATCACGCTGGCCTCCCAAGCCTGAGACTGCATTCTGTCCCCTAATCCCAGGCCTACGATCCCCAAAGACTCAAATCATCATGTGTTTCACCGGCTGGTGGCCCAGAGAGATGGGGTCTGCTCTCCATCCCGCTCCTGCCACCTTGAAAGGACACTTAGAGAAGGATGAGTGTCCTTCTCTTTGGGTTTCCAAACCCCGTGTCAGGGAGGAAGAAAAAAGAGAAACCAATGAGAAGTCGCCAGGAAGCCTGCGCCCTGTGCAGAGTCATCTGGAGCAGGTAGAGAGGAGACTCTGTTAGTGTGAGAGCCAGGCACGGCATGTGGCCGGAGCACGGGCTCAGGGGATCCTGCAGGCTGCAGCCCCGCTCCTGCAATTAAATGATGGCAGGAGACGCCATCATCCTCGGGGTCGTAAACTGTGTCACCCGGCGCTTCCTCAGCAGGAGAATCCAGCAGCAAGCAGCTGGTCATAATTTTTCCCAGGCTGCTTCTTGGCTTTTTTTTAGGACAGCGATGCCAGCTCTAATTTTACTGCAAGGTGGTAGATTTTCCTTTCATACTCTCTGCAAAGATGGATTCACTGGAGTGGAAAAAAGGAAAAAGAAAAGAACACACAGGCGTGGACACACATACACACACACACACCTGGGTGCACGCACACACATACACACACACACAGACACACACACACCCCCCACCTTGAGGCATCCCACATTCTCTCTTCCTGATCATTTCTGAGAAATCAAATCTTACAGCGTAGTGGTTTTCAGGGATTTTTCTTTAAATAGTTTTTTTAAGTCACTGCTATTTAGATCCATAGAATCAGAAAAAGGAACAAGGGGAAGAGTCCATGGAGCTCATGGCACCCAGTCACCGCCCACTCACTCACCACCACCCCACCCCACCCCCTACCCCCACCGCACGACTTAGAATCAAGGACACTAAAAGCAGAGAAGGGACTTTCCTTACACCCACAGCGGGCGCTGAGCGGGGCTGAGAATGCACATTTTCACGGTGCCAACTCAGACCACTTCACTCGGCATCAGGGGGCTGAAGCTCGAGGGAAGGGATGTGCAGGTCACAGGGAGTGCGGTGCCGGGGGGGGGGGGGGGGGCAGCTCTCACTGCAACAGGGCCGGGGGTGCCTGATGCCCTGTTTGACTGTGGCTGTGGTCTCAGGTGAGGAGGGGTAGGCAGGAGGGGCAGACAGACCAAACAGACCAACAGATCCGGACCCCCTTCTCGGTGCTCTTCCTTTGTCCCCTCCCCCGGGGCACCCCTTGGGATGGACCAGGGTGTCTGTGTGTAGCCAGTCTCCCAGAGGAGAGTGACACATGTGATCAGCCACAGACTGGGATGCCTGGAAGGCAACAGGTGGCTCTGGGAGAGAAGGGAAGGTGGACAGGACCCAAAGATTTCCTGAAAGGTGTTGTCATATCTCCCCACGCTTTATTCTAGAAATGGCAGAAAGATGTGAGCTCTGTGGCCACGTGGTTGGGCGAAACTTATTACTAGGAACTCCTGAACTCTGGCGGACGTGGTTACAGTGACCCGAGGAGAGTATCTGGTGGTGGCCACAGAGCTCTGCTCTCTGCCCTGGGCTGCTGACAACTTCATCAGGTTCATAAATGGACTCCTACACCCTTGCTGACCCAGTCAGACGAATAGGAAAGCAAGTGTGAGGGTGGCAGTTTCAGGGTTCCAAACAGGGGCCCTATAGTGTTCATTAAGTGTCCACTCCGTGCAAAACTCTTCTGTCCACCTGCTCGCGGGTCTCTGCCCCGAGGACACTGAGGTAGGGGGACAGGCGGTGGGTCCACTGAGGAAGGCCAGCCCGGCAATGCATCTGGAGCCAACGATGGCGGGGACCCCCAGCTCCACACTGCCTCTTAGCCCTCCGAAGGGGGCCGGGCCTGGAAGGGCAGCAAGGCTGGAGTGGCAGATTGTCACCCCTGAACCAGCGACATCATGCCTGTCCTGTGAGCACCCTGCCACCCCAGCGTGACAGTGGAGCCACTCCAGATGCCAGCTGCTAAGAGATAATCCTGGAACCAGAGCCCGTGTTGCCACCAGCCGGGATGGTGAGGAGGAGGAGGTGGAGGAACGGCCACCACCAGCCGCTGCCACTCACTTTTCAGATAGAGCACATGGGCTCTGTGACCCTGTAGACAAGGGCACCCAGAAGTAGCCCCATGGTGGCCATTCCTGTACCCAGAAGCTCCTCTTTAACCCTGTCAGTGCCAGACCCCTCTCTCCCCCTTACCAGTCAGTCCCAAACACCACCACCCACTCCTAGCATTTAGCTCAGACTGTCTCCCCCAGGAAGCCTGCAGCAACTCCACACTATTCTCCCTGCACATGGGCGACCGGCTTACCCAGCACGGGTCTCTGCAGTGCCTGGTAACCAAGCTCAGAGGCCCCATAGAAGCAGAGCAGCCATGCCCCACCTCAGCGCAGCACTCATCACCCACTTTGTTTAATCTGCTGGGTCATACCTTCTCCATCCACAGACACAGTGTGAGCCACAGTCTCCCTGCCCAGCGTGGATGCTCTGTGGTTTGCTTATTCTATGATAAACTGTATGCCATGCACTGAGCTGGGTGCTAGGGTGCCCCCGGGAGCCAGACACCAGCCCTGACCTTGGAAACTCACTGTCTAGTCGGGGATAGATATCAGCAAATGAACAGTGACAATCCAGGGGCCACGCGATGGGAAGGCAACCCTGAGGCCTGGGATAGCACCCTCCTGGTGAGGGCACCCAGCTCACATCAAGGGTGTCTGAGAAGGCTCCTGGGAGGAAGTAGCATGGACACTGAGCCCTATAGGATGAGCAGGAACCAATCAAGAGAAGAGAGGGAGAGTGTGCTTTGCCAATGTGCTGTCCCTATGTTTTGAATGTCTGCTTTGCACCACACACTGGAGATCAGCAGCAAACAAGGCAATACGTGGCCCCTGCCTCGATGAAGCTGAGAGCCTAGGGTAGAGGCTGGTGTGACATGGCAATCACAGCACCTGATTACAACAGTGTAAGAGAAAGGGCTCAGGACATGCAGAATGTAGAGTAGGAAGATCCTGGCTGGGCTGCAGATGGAGGCGGAGGCCCTGGGAAGGTGCATTTAGGCAGAAGCTTGAAAGAAGCCAGGCAAAGGGGAATGCTGGGGGAAGGGAAAGAATTTCAGGAGAACAGCCTGTGCAAATGTCCAGAGGCAGCAAGAAATGTACTTCTTTAATGAACCTGAAAATAGTGAGTAAGGCAGAGAGTGCATATGTTGTGCATTGCAGCGATGCTCCACCCTTCACTATTATTAACATTGTATGAGGATTTCAAAGGTTCTCAGGTTATCACTTGTCTTTCCCATCACAATCATCATAGGTTATGGGGGAACATTCTCCCCACTTTATAGATGGAGAAATTGAGGCTCAGAGAGGTGAAGCCCAAGGTCAGGAAGTATTCAAATCCAGACCCATGTGCCCCTCTCCACATAGCCCTACTATACATCCAGCACCACTTCCTGGCTTGCTGTGGATGTGGGTTTGTAGGCTCAGACCTGAGGCCCAGGCCTGCAGCCGCCACGGTCACAGGAGGTGTCCTGGCCCCTGCCTCACCAGCCCTGCTAGGAGCATCCTTACTCTGCCTCAGATTTAAACACATTGCCAGTGAAGCTTTTCATCTCAACTAACCCCAGCTGTGGCCTGGAGGGAAGGGGCTTAGGAGAGGAGGTTGTTAAAGTGTGGAATTTGGGAATGGCCATCTCTTTCAAAATAAAAGCCTGTTTTGGCTACAGGCATCTCAAGGGCTTCTTGTCTCCTTAGTTACCCACCAAAGTGTTACATGATTCCATCTTAATCAACAATTCAATTGGCCCAAATTATATTAGGTATGTAAATGTCAGTTGCAAATCAGCCTGGCTTGACCATCACTCTCCTGGTCCCACTGCCTTGGTCTCCAGCTCCGGGGCCCACCCTCTCTCACCCTCTGCCCACTGAGGAAGCGGCCCTCTGGGGACCAGGCAATAGAACAAGGGCTGAGCACTGCACACCACAGAGTGGATGGAGCTGTACGGAGGCAGAGATAGGGGGTAAGCGAGGCTCTGGTGCAAGTTGGGTTTCCACCATCAATTTCCAACAGGAGCAAACTGGGAATGCACCTGCAATGGAGCCACCAGCCTCAGACTTTCAGCCCAGGCAGCTCCTGGGGACACTTGACAGTGACCAGCAGAGAGGCATTTGTGTAGAGCAGCTAAGAACATGGTCTCTGAAGCCAGACTGCCTGGATTCAAATTCCAGCGCTACCATCCATCTGTTGTGTGACCTTGGGCAGTTTGCCTAACCTCTCCCAGCCTCCCTTTTCTTTTCTGTCAAATGGAGGTAAAATGGCATCTTCCATATAGGTTAGTCATGAGGCTCTGCAGAAACACTGACTGCCGTCATCATCTTCATCATCATCATCATCATTATCATCATCATAATCAGACTAGTACTACCACTACCTTGCTGCTCAGCATATGTACCTGTTAAGTGTCAGAGTGAATCCACTAAACTCAACAGGGTGCAAGCTGGAAATGAACTTAATGTTCCTCCCCACCAGGACTGGGAACAGAGGGAGGCACTGGCCTTGGGAGCAAAATGTAAGAAGGCACCAAGAATTTCCATAATCAACACAATTCATATTTTAGCACAATATTTTTTAAAATCAAAATTAAAGCAAAATATCCTCAATGCACAAACTATCAAAATTTAAACTAATTGGTGGGTGATGTGGTTCTTTCCCTGAGCTAAATAAAATCTCAACAGGTCAGTCCCATATCTTTTTCCTATTACTCTTAGGTAATAAAAAGTCATTTTGTGACCTAAATCACCCAAAAGAGTGTTGCTTCCCTGATTAGAATGGTGGGTCCAGTTCAGATCACACTCTCATCCCATTTTCAGACTTCCCCTCCACCAGTGGGGGCACCGTTGGCCTTAAGGAACAAATGTAGCCTAGCTCCCCTCTCCTCTGACCTCTGACCTCTTCTTTCAATGTATGACCTTGAATTCTGACCCCCTGGTGAGGCCCAGAGGAAGAGGGAGTCAAGGACAGGATGGTGAACTTCCTGCAGCCGGGCGGCTGGGACCTGAGGTGGAGTACTCTGTGGTTGGTGGATAAAATCGGGCTCTTTCTCAAGCGTGGCTGTCATGAGTTTTCAGATGAGTCATCAGCTGGGAAATGCATCATCTCAGCTCCTGCTCATCACCCACCTCTGGATTCTTGCTTTGCCCCTGGGGATTTCTGGGTCCTCTTGAGGCCACACTGCCCTTCTGATGAGAGAAAGCAGCTCAACCTCCGTGCATGCCTCATTGTCCCTTCTGCCCCTCAGACCCTTCTAGTCCCTTCTGCCCCCTTCACCAGACACCTATCACTATGTTTCCCAAACTTTGGGGCACCCTTGTCAAACCCTCTATCATGGTTAATTTTATATGACCATTTGACTGGACTAAGGGACACCCTGTTCACTGGTGAAACATTATTTTCTGCGTGTGTCTGTGAGGGTGTTTCCAGAAGAGATTAGCATTTGAAATCAGTAGACCGAGTAAAGATCCATCCTCACCAATGCAGGCAAGCATCTTCAGCTCCTTGGGGGCTGGGATAGAACAAAAAGGCAGAGCAAGGGCAAATCTCTCCCTTCTTGACCTGAGATCTCCATCTTCCCCTGCCTTCGTACGTCAGAGCTCCTGGTTCTTGGGCCTTCAGACTCTGAGACTTACTCCAGCACCCTCCACCTCCTCCAACTCTCAGGCCTTGACCTTAGACCGGGAATTACATATGGGTTTCCCTGGTTCTCAGGCCTTCAGATTCTAACTAAATTATACCACCAGCTTTCCTGTTTCCAGTTTGCAGGGAGCATATCGTGCTCTATCTCAATCCCATAATCACGTGAGCCAACTTCCATAGTAAGTCTCCTTTGATATCTCAATAGATAGATAAGTAGATGAATGGAGGGACAGGTGGACAGAGAATGAATGAATAGATGGATAGATAGATGATAGATAGGTAGATAGATAGATAGATAGATAGATAGATAGATAATCTCTATATACCTACTGTTTCTCGAACACCTGCCTAAAAGCCTCTCCCTAGGCTGGAACCAAGGAGGTACAAACACCCCAGAACCCCCACACTTCCTCTGAGGGCACTTCTGGTGGCCTCCTCCCTATTCCTTCTGGAAATGAGTCACAAAACCTGCTGTCACTGTCTCCCTGGAAGCCCAGGGGCTGGGAGGCCCCTCCTTCGGATCAGAGGGTCCTCAGCATTACTCCCTTGGTTCTCAGCCTTGGGCAGCTCAGCCAAAATTGAGACAGAGTCACATCTGCATTTTCTTGAACCTCGCCATACCATGAAGAGCACATCTGATTATTACCACTCATAGATGAGACATCTGAGGATGCCCAGGCCAGCGCAGGCCCACCAGTAGCCAACTCTTTGAGGCTGTCTAGGACACTGGTTAAAATGGACCGTAGGCAAACCTTTAGCGTTAAGAGGAAAATGCAGGGGGCTGTATGTGGGGATTGACAATCTTCAAAAGGACATGATCAGGCCATGTGTCTTTAGTTAGCACCTGCTGTGTGCCCATGCCTAATTCCTGACTTCAGTGAGTGCAAAGGCCTGATGACTGAGACTCAGCCACATGCAGAACATGAGGGGAGCATAAACTGGAGGTCCCACCCCGTGACTCAGTCCTCAGGGACCAGAGAAGCTTCAGAGGACAGAGAAGCGCAGGAAGCTGCCCATGGGAGCTACTCCATGGCAGGCAGGCCCCTAGCCCCAGGTGGGCACTCTTCTAGCATTTGGGATGCGATATGGGGAAGGGGCCTTCTGCCCTCTTCAGCCAGGCACAGGCTCCTCCTTAACCAAACACACAGGCTAAGCCATCAGTTTAGGACCATGCGGAGCCATGTGTCCTGTGACCCATGTCTGGGTCTTTGTGAGCCACTGAGCCTCCACTTTCACAGGTTTGTATAATAAGGGTAATAACGGTACCTCGGGCCATGGGCTGGAGAAGAATAAAATGGAGTAATGCACACCTGGGCTGAGCAGTGTCAGGTGCATACTAGTACTTGAAAGTCCTTTTGTTAGCAAAGCCATGCTCCCTGCTGGGTGCCAGGGCCCTGTGCCACTAGAGGGCGGGGGCAGGAAACACTGAGCCAGGCCCAGTTCTTCAATGCTCATCCCCATTTCCACAAAGGAGAGGAGAGTGCTGCCCAAGTGCTGACAAGTCAGACATTCACTCAACAGACTCCTGCCCCAGCACATGGCCTTGGACCTTGTTGATGCTCCATAAGCAATGAGTCCCTAATACAGCTGACGAGAGCAGAGCTGGTCCAGCGGAGAACCTAATGGGAAAGCAGGTAAAGGAGGACTTCCCAGCGGAGGTGCTGTTTGACCGGCCTTAGAGAGGGAATGGGAGCTGCAGGAAGACAAGGGGAAGAAGGAGCAGATTACTGGGGGGCGGGGCGGGGGGTGCTCAGAAAGCTCCCAGGAGCCCCAATCAGAGGTTCACTGCCTGTTACAAGGGCAACTGCAGGCTCTCCAACCCCAGGGGAGCGTAGACCACTGCCCTCCTTCTCTGCCTCCCCTTGCACCCTACATTCTCAGGCAGGACCAGGCCCATCCTGGTACCCCGGGTGGCCCCGCCCCCAGCTCACTGCTGCCTCTCAGTAGGTTCTCAGGACTTATTTGTCTAACTACTCTAAAGCCTGTGGAGACTGTGCACTGCCTCTCCCTGGGACCCAAACCCACCTACTCATTTGTTGAGCTGTGTTTGTGAAGCACCTACTATGTGCTGGGTACCTCTGCAGGTGCTGAGATACAGTGGGAGCAGGGCATAAGGCCAAGAGTCCCCAGCAAGCTGTGATGGCCCTGGGAACTAGGGGCTATCTCACCCTCCCAACAACCCCCACAGTGGACAGGGGCATTCCAGGCTTGGTAGGACCTTGCAATGGGAAGTCACAGAGAGGCGGGGAAGCAGATGTGCAGGCAAAAGTGGTGAGAGGACCTGAGGCAAATTTCATTCACTTCAAGGGCCCTGTCAGCCCTGAGGTCCTCTGAACCCTTGACTCCTGGACCCTGGGGAATTAGAGAGGGTTCTGACACAACCAAGGCCTCAGATCCCAAGGCTAAGAGCACGGGAGGGCCTAGGCAACCCCCTTTCTTTCTCTGGACAGCAAAATGAAAGGCCTGCGAAACATGGCTGCCAGGATCCTCTTGGCACAGATGCCTACTAGGATCCTTGGCTCTGCTCGGGGCAGGGGATGCTCCTCCTAGTGGTGTGCACTTCACAGTGCCACAGGCAGTCCCTCCAAGGCCCACTGGGGACCAGGCAGCGACCCAGCTAGGGAAGGGGTAGCCCTGGTCCAGGCCTCGGTGGGTGACTGGCCTGTGTCTGGCTGGGAGCAGTGTGAGTGAGAATTCCAGCCCAAGCCTTTGTCGCAGGCTGTGGAAGGCACCATCCCGGCCACCACTGCACAGCCTGTTTCAGATGCTGTTCCTGCTCTGGCCAGGTCCTGGGGGACCCGCTGCTGGGAGGCTTTGGGTCACACGCATGACCACTCCCTGCTGCCATTCTCTTTTAGCAGCTCTGGCAACTCCATCATTTCTTCTTCGGCCCTCCAACCACTCTCTGAGCCCTGGCCCCTCCAGCTGCATGAATGCCCCTCTCCAGTCCAGGCAGGGACATTCCTGCTCTGCCAGAACTTCCTTCCAGCGAGGCCGCGGGTCTCCTGTAGGCTGCTCGCCGCAGTCCACCTCTTCCCACAGGGAGGCAGACCTCCTCAGGGTCCTCCTCAGGGACCCAGGGCTGTAGTACCTGCAGGAACTGAGCATCCATCCTCTTAACCAGCCTGACAAGTGGGCAAGGCAGGTAGCAAAGTGAGGGGCAGAGAGAGGACGAGGCTCAGCCAAGGCCTCATGGCACACAAGGAATTGAACTGGGGTTTGCTCCCACTTCTCCAGAAACCCAAGGCAGGACTTTCCCACACTCCCCACAACTCCAGTGGGTAGTGAGGAAGAGGGGGTTGCATACCTCCCCAATAGCCGAAAATTTTGTTCGGCTAACACTTTCAGATTTTGTTTGGCTAACACTTTTTTGAATTGTGCATTTCAGTGTTGTTTGTGGGGCAGGTACTATTCAGTCCTCCATGGGCCTCTCCACTCTGTGGTCCCCTCCTGCCTCCTCATTCACTTCTATTACCTGCCTTGCCCCTGAAGGCATCGAAGTTTGTCAGTCCAGTGTCACCCAGGAAAGCTGTTCTTTGTGCCTCTGCCCTCTCCTCCCCTGGTGCTCTCTGCACTTCCACCTGCTCTCACAGCTCTCAGCTCTGACACCACCCTCCCAGCCTCATCCTTCATCCGTCCACGCTGCTCTTCCTGGTGTGCCTTCTCCACCTTCCTTACCTGGAAAACACTCATTTGTTCATTCATCATGAGCACACGTACCAAACACATTACCCCCCCGTGGCAGGCACTGCTCTAGGTGATGAGAATTCAAGAGTAGCTAAGACAGGGCCCTTCTCTAAAGAGGCCCAGCCTCCCCGGGGCCACAAACACATGTGTGACCAAACTTAGAACAATGTTTAAGTGCTCAGATATCACCTTTACCAAGACACTTTCCTCACCAGCCAGGGCCCCTCTTACGTGTCCCCATAAATGGGCCTCTAGAAGGGCTCCTGTCACACTGTATTGTGGAAATGTTTGAGCTGGGATCAGAAACAAAGATAAATTCATTTCAATATCCCTAAGGCTTAGCACAGTCCTGGTTGCCTGTCAAGATTGGTTGAATGAATGAATGAATGAATGAATGCCAGTATCAGCTGTTCCCTGGTGGATATGCCTATTTATACACACAGAGTGGTGTGTATATGTGTTTCTGTTAAGCTAACCAACTCTGTGGACACTTACTTCCTGCCCACCCTGTGTGGGGCCAGTGGACAAATGAGGCGTGGCTCCTGGCTGCGATGGCAGGGGCAGCAGGGTGGATGGAGCCATAAACACACAGCTGTATCCAGCGGTGTGCACTCCCGCCCCTGGGGGAGATGTGCCTTTTGGTCTGAGCTGTGCCATTTCACTCATATCCCCGCGTGCTCATTGACAACGTGCCTGGTGCATCTATCAGACCCATCATCTGGGAGTCATGTGGCAGTGATTTGAATGATACAACAATCTAGCCTTGAGTAAAAAGAAATAAGAAGGAAAAAATGAAACTTCTGTCCGTGGAACAGGAAGCGTGAGTGTGGCCCAGAAAACAGGAACAGCGATGAGGTGAGGACAGAAGAGAGGAAACGGAGCAGCCCAAGCAGGGCCTGGCAGGGGCCTGGACAGTGACTGTGAAATTGGAGTAAATTGGAAAATAAGAGGTGCCAGCAGCGGTGCTGCAAGCTCCATGCCCACGCAGGCACCCTCCCCCCCATTTTCTCTTCCCACCTCCCCCACTTGGTGCCACCTCCCAGAGGTGCAGAGACTAAAGGTCTTGCTCGCCCAGCAGGGAGCACGTGGATGGGAAGTGGCATTTGGTAGAGCCCTGATCAGGGGTGAGAACACCACCACTTCCCCAAATTGGTTTTCCGACAGTAAATTATAATTGCTCTGAGTGTTCTAGAACTGGGGGACTGAGATTAATTATGGCTCTGTATCCTATGGCGCTCTGAACTTTAAGCACAGCGTGGTGTGCAGGTTGTTAATAAGAAGGAGGATCTGGGAGGACTTTTCAGATGAGCAAATAAAGAAGAAAAACAATTTGAATTGGCTTCTGCACCTGCCAAGGGAGACCCTCTGGGCCTGGAAGAATGTTTGCATCCTTCCAACCTGACCACGGATGGTTGAGAGTGATCAGAAGCACACAGTGGCACCCAGTGCATGGGGACCTGCAGCAGGCCTCCACCAGTCTGGCCCAGAGTGGATCCAACCATCACGCAGGTCAGCCCCTTATGGGACTAAGAAGGCCAGTAGTCACAAACTCAGATGTCAGGAAAGGAAAGGCAACAAGTGGGGTTTGCAGGCAGGAGACACAATAGGGAACGGTGGAGACTGGGGCTGGGGGAGCCCATTCCTTCAGGCACAACCTCACCTTGGTTCCAGGTAACCGACCTTAATTACATGGAAATGCAGTCTGGGCTGCTGAGACTTCAAGAGCAGAGTTCCAGGTTTCTACATAAAATACCTCTATTTTTGTAGTTGGAAGTTTATGATACATTTAACATATTTTATGGGGCCAAATAAAATATATCCGGGCTGGAATTTGGTCCAGGGGCCACCTTTTGGAAACCTCTACATTCTAAACCTGTGTCTTAGGTCAGGTGATGGTAGGTTGGACCTCCCTCCTCCCGGGGAGAGCAGAGCTGCCGCCTCTGCCTCTGGCTCCTTTACTCCCACCGCATTCTCTCTGACCTGCCTCCCTATTAAACTCCTTGCCAGCATGGAGAACACAGCCCTGTACTCAGAGCAACTAACAAAAGGCCCACAAAGGAAGGGCTCAGACAGTGTTTGTCGAAGGAATGGGCGAACTTACAACCTCTCTGCTTTTGCTCATTCTCTTCCCGGTACCTCAACAGTCCTAATTTGAAACCTGACACATGCACCCAGTCCAAGCCAGCATCTCCTCTGCCCAGGCAGCCATGGTTCAGGTGAGGAAGCCAAAGCCGGCAGGAAGAAACGACTGGCACAAGGCCAGGCCAGGAGCCGGCAGCCTAATGTCTGGAGTAGGCCTGTGTGAGGTAGGCCCCTGACTGCTCCCTGTGCCCTCTCTCCCTCTCTCTCAGTAAGAGCACAGCCCATGCAGTGGGGCCAACCTTCCCCACCCCAGCCATCCTGGGGAGAGAGTGGCCACAGCACGAGCCCCCAAATCCCACTTCCCCAGCCGCAGGCCTGAGGATCGCCTCCACCCCAGCCTGCGCTCAGCTCGGGATGTACTGGGAAAGCCACTCGTGTAATAGAACACAGAAACTACTCTTTAAATGTGAAATTAATTTATTCTATGAGAATGTAAAATTAATTTATTCTATTAGAATGGCTGCTCTGTCTCTCTGCTGCTGGCTCTGAGGGTGAGGCCCCTCTGCGGACTGACACTGACTCGAGCCCAGGGCCCAGCTAAGGCCCGGCTATGACCCACCCAGCCCCAGGGCAGCTACTTGCTCAGATGGTAACACTCAGGTGTCACCTGAATACAAGAAAGAGATTGGAGGGAGCAGCACCTTGTGCTGGGGGCTCCCTGGCTTCCCTCCCTCCCCTCCTCCTCCCTGCTGAAACCCAGAAACTCAGAGAAGGGACAACCCAGTGGGAAAGGAAAGCAGGGAGTGTAGAGGTCAGGGCCATGGGCTTCAGAGTAAGACAGACCTGAACTTGAGTCCAAGCTCCAGTGTGTACTGTGTGACCTTGTTCCTGCCCTTTCGCCTGTCTCTGCCTCAGCTTTCATCTCTACAAAATGGGGATATGGAAAAGAATACAAAGCCCTTACATGCCCAGCCAAAAGAATGGTAAGCATTGTTTATACGTCAGATTGTTTAATCCTAACAACCCTATGAGATACGTACTATTATTATTGGCTCTGTTTTATGGAAATGGAAACTGAGGCTCAGAGACATGCATTGGGTGGTACAAGGTAGCACAGCCAGTAAACAGTGGGACTGTGATTCAGTGTAACTACTAAACCCCATAGTCTAAAACCCATAGTCAGCTTTTCTTACTTTTAAGGAAATCTAAACAAACAAAACATGATTCAGAACCGGAAAATGCCAAAGCCATTCAGAACAAAGCCCCCTCCTCGTCACCAGCCACTCGCCTCTCCAGCCACTCCTCTCCGTGACTTCCTTCTGCATCGCTTACTGCACTACCCAGTGTCTTCAGGCACAGGCAAGCCAACAGCCCAGGCTTCACCCTGCTCTTTTATGTAAGGTCAGATATTATATATGTTGTTCTGGATAAGGGTTTTTTATTTATAAATAATTTTAGACTCACATGGAAGCTACAAATATACCACAGACATTCCATGTTCCCTTCCTCCAGCCTCCCCCAAAGACATCTTATATAGCCACTAGAGGCCCGGTGCATGAATTCGTGCACAGATGGGGTCCCTCTGGGTGGCCTGCTGGGATCGGGCCAAAACCCACAGTCCAAAGCTGCCTGCAGCTCCTTCCTGCTGCTCCCGCTTATCCTTGCCCCACTGTGCCTACTGCGGGCTTGCACCCAATCAGTCCTAATCGGGAGAGGCTCATGCTGCCACAGCAGCACTCGCCAGCCATGAGCCCTGCATCTGGCGCCCTCCCAATGGGAGTGGTCTGCGGGATTGGGATCGGGCTGAAACTGGCTCTCCAACATCCCCCAAGGGGTCCTGGATTGGGAGAGGGTGCAGGCCAGGCTGAAGGGATCCCCTGGTGGTCAGAGCACATCATAGGGAGTGGTTGAGCAACCTTAGCATGTTATTAGCATATTATACTTTGTTTTGTTGTTCGGTTGTTCTGCCATTCGGTCTATTTGCATATTACCCTTTTATTATATAGGATAGTACAATCAGCAAACCAGGAAATGGAAGGTGGGGGAGGGATACAATTAAACTGCAGACCTTATTCAGATTTTTAGCAGGCTTGACCTGCACTGATTACTTAGGGTTTTTTAGGGTTCGGTTTTGGCTCTTTTTACCTCTTATGTAGATTTGTGTAAGCACCACCTCCATTAGGATGCAGAAGTCTCCCATCACCCCAAAGAAAGTCCCAGTGCTGCCCTTACAGTTCCACTGCTCCCCCATCCTACCTGCTGATGTCCACGGGCTGCTCCCCATCACCATCCGTGTCACTTCGAGGATAATAAACAATAAAGGGAATCACGCAGTACGTAACCTTCGGGATTGGCTTTCTTTACTTAGTGTGCTGCTCTTGAGACCCATCCAGCATGTGGCATGCATCAGTAGTTCATTCCTTGTCCTTGCTGAGGAGTATGCCATTGTGTGAATGGAGCACAATGAGTTTACCCCTCTCCTGGTGGAAGGCCCTTGGATTGTTTGCATTTTTCAGCTATTACAAGTAAATCCATTATGAATATTTTTGTCTAGGTTTTTATATGAGCATAGGTTTCCACTTTTTCTAAATACCTCAGGAGTGAAGTGCCTGGGGCATGTGGTTCATGTGAGAAACAGCCAAACTGTTCCAGATTGCCAGTTGTATCCTCACCAGTACTTGCGATTGCCACTATTTTTTATTTTAGCCATTCTGATAGGTGTGCAATGGTATCTCATTATGTATTTTGTTTATTTTTTACTTTAAAACCCTTGGAGATATTTCTTCTTTTTTTTGGGGGGGGGGGGGACGTGATATTTCTATATCAAAATGGAAAACTACTTTTTTTTTTCTGCAGCTGCATCATACTTCCTTGTATGGATACACACCAACATTTCTTTAGCTAATCCAGTTTTGACTGGCCTTTGAGGTATTACCAACCTTTGCTATTTCAGACATTCAAGCCCCAACTCTCAGCCACCACATCTAGCTGCCTTTGCAAATATCACAGGAGCCACGCATGCTCATCTTGTCTTTGCCAGTAAAGGACTCTATTAAGAGCTTTTATTGCGAGTGAGAGAAGCCTATTTGAAGCAGCTTAAATTAAAATGCGGGAATGATGAGGTCAGGAGACTCAAAACCAGGGACCCAGTGGCACCAGCCCTTGCTTGACCTCCCTCATCTCTCCTTTCTCAACTCTGGGGCTGCTCCTCTCTCCACAGGACAGCAAGCGTGGCCTCCAGGAGTGTTATGTCGGACAGCTCTGTGCACCGTGGGGAACTGCCTCTCTTTGCCAGATCTAAATCACAGGTATCAGAGAAGTGTTCCAGCCCAGGTGGGGGTGGGACAGTGCTAACCAGTCCTGTCCACCTCAGGTAAAGCAGGTCCTGAGATGACTGTGCACAGAGGCAGGGTAGAGAATGACCCCAAAGACAAAGGTTTCATTGACAGAGGTCCTCTCTTGGCATTGACCACATCAGATTCATTCCCACACCTTCCAACACAAACAGCCATGTTCAGCACACATTAGATGCTGAAGGCATGCAGCTGGTGCTGAGCAAGATACGTGTCAATCAGTCAGGCATTCTAGCAAATTGCCTGTCAGTTCTTTGCATGCTGGGGGAACCCACCATTTAAAATGATGCCCTTAAATTCTCTGGGAAGCAAGCTTTCTTCACCTAACGCACACAGCAGGGTTGACTTAAAGTGAGGTATGCCTGCAGTCTCCGTTCCTGGGGAAACCTCTGATTTTCCTGACAACCCACTGAGAGAGGCAAGGATATTGCCAGGGTAAATGACTAATGAATGTGAAAGCGCTCTGTGACCTGTAGGTGGTGCATAAATGTAGGGCCTTGCCATGACTATTATGATTATCCTTATTTCATCTCTTCTTTGAAGAGCTTTACACTATAATTTTGCAAGTGGAATTGGAGACACCTCTCTTACAGTTCAACCTCACACCTCTCCTCCAAGGCTCAGCCCTGAGTCTCAGCATCCTTGCCCACCAGCCTCTTGCTTCTGTTAGCTGTACCTAAAGAGACTTCCATCACTGAGGACTTCTTGAGTGGGAACACAGTAAGGCACTGAGGTGGGGGCTTCTTGGGGCACATCTAACCATCTCTAACCCTCCCTACACTAGAACAATCCTTTCTACCCAAATTTAGGGATTCCCCTAACTGTGTGCCTCGCCCTGTGTTGGATACTGGGATCCCAGGAAGGCAGTGTCCGGGGAGGCAGTGAGTGTCTCCAGCTCACTGCTCCCTCGGCAGTGAAGGCAGGTGCAGAGATCCCCTGAACAAGGGTTGGGAAGATTCTATGGGACCTTGATGGAAAGATGATAAACATTTGAATGACACTATTGACCCCAGCAACCTCAAGCCTTTCCAATCCTAGGGCCCTCTTAGTTTTCGCCCCAAGTCCTTCCCTCCTTCTCTACCTCCCCCCTAACTTTCTCCAGATCCTTCTGCTTCTTTCCTTTCCCTGCCTTCAGTCCACCTTCTTCCCACTCCCCCTGTGTGGCTCTGCAGAGAATCCCACGGTCCTCCCCTTCCCTTGCCTGCTCTGCTGGGCCACAGTGAGACGTATTTAGCTCCGAGAGCCTTGGTCATAAATCAGTGCCCCTGGGGGCTCTATCATTTTTATTGCTCTCCTGTGAACATCCTGTCATCCTCTCCGGGTTTCAGATACCGGCAAGCTTGGGACTCACAGCCCTGCGCCCAGCCACGTATGCACTGTGAGGCCTCCCCATCACAGCTTTTGGCAGACACCCCCAAAAACTAGTTAGGGTCAAATCTACATTATTAACTAGAGTCTCCCAGGACCTCATGACTCCTGTCCTTCCTTCTTCTTGATTCCCATGGGGCAGCACGTCTCAAGGACTCCCCGGAGCCATGTCTGAGACTAGGCAATGGTGCTGGTGGCCAGCTGGAGCCCTTTCCCTCAGAAAGAGGTCCTAGCGCGTTACAGCAAACACCACACTGGCGTCAGGAGTCTCTGCATCAACTATTTATGGTGCATCAGAATGTCGGTGAGTGGGCAATAGCTACCAAAAGGAAGTGTTATATTGCGGGAGTAATACACCGCAATGGTTAATAAACCCAGGCTGTCTGGAGTCGAGGAAAATATACAGGTCACTAGGACCTTGAGGGCATTCAGACAAACTGAGGAGAGCAATTGCTGCTGGATGTTTACAGTCTCACCACCTCGAGTCGGGGGAGCTGAGAATTGGTTGGAGTTGACCGAATGAAGCAGGTATCCCAGCAGAGCCTGGCCCAGGCACAAGCTCTCCCATCTCACAACAGAACACCGAACGAGGAAAGTGACACCTGAGTGCAGCTATTAGAACTTGGACGTGGACCCACACATGTTCTACCTAGTTCTATCTTCGGGTCTGTGCTATGGTCAATAAGGAAATCGAAGATGGAGCATTTGAGATCTATGGTTTCTCCCATTGACTTGGGTTGAAATCAGCCTAGATTACATCATGTGGTCACTTGTCCATACAGACGTACACATTCTATTGATTGCCATTGCTGCCTGAAAGACCTTTGGTCCAGGGGACCCTTGTCAGTCAACTTAGGTGCAGAGCACTTATATCAATTTGATGCTGAGATTTGATAACTACCTACCTTATTTCTCAAGAGAGTTAGTTGGACCCTCCTGAAGGGGGGTAGTTGGTATAAAACAGGAAGTCAAGAGGTACAATGCACGTATTCCTTCAGATCTTAGCTATTGAAATCTACTATGTGTCAGCTTCTGTGCTAGGAGCTAGGATTACAACAGCAAACACAACGGGCCCAGAAGATAAGTAAATCAGCCCCTGTTTTCATAGTGTTTGAATTCTAGTTCCCTGAATGTTTTCTAAAAAGCAGATGACCCTGAAGATAAAATTTAAAGTTTTTTCTTCCTTAAATTTGCCTTCCTCCCATTGCATTCCCAACTACAGAATGGTTAGTACAATAAAACACTTAAACCTCTGAACTTAAAATGTAGTTCAGAGGGAAAGATAAATATGTTACCATTAAAGTGGGAACATTGTTAAGCAAATCCACTCACTATTTCATAGTCAAGAACTGCACAGCAAATCTCTATGTTAAGGTACAAACAAGATTAAAATAATCAGCATGGCAACCATGTAAACATTGTTCAGGAAAAAAAGAAAAGAAAAGTAAGAAGCAGATAAGGAATCCAGTCTGGAAAAGAAGTAATTCCAAATAACAGAAAAACATTTCTTCTATGAAAATAAAACATAATAAAAAATAAATGTATGAAAATAAGAACCTAGCCCTGGCCGGATGGCTCAGTTGGTTGAAGCGTCATCCTGTAAACCAAAAAGTTTTGGGTTCAATCCTCAGTCAAGGCGCATATGATGTTTCTCATATCAATGTTTCTCTCTCTCTCTCTCTCTCTCTCTCTCTCTCTCTCTCTCTCTCTCTCTCACACACACACACACACACACACACACACACACACACACACATCAACGTTTCTCTCTCTCTCTAAAATCAATGAACAAATTCTCTGGAGAGAATTTTTTTAAAGCCTATAAATCAGATGATAAGACAATAGAACAACTCCCATTTGTAGCCAAGCCCCAGGACAAACAATAAGGGACAGTGATCCCTAAAAGATGGGCAAATGAGATGAACCTTGCAATAGCCCAGAGTTCCGCCTGGAGAGCTCTCAGGCACAGCACATGCAGATACTCCCGCAGGACTGCGAATAGCACCTGGTCCCCAGGCAGAGCCCACAGTCATTTAGAGGGTTTTGCTTCAAGTCGAGGAGTAAAATTAGCTCAGGAGTAAATGTTGCCCTGGCCAGGCCTAGCAAAGTTTATAAACAAGACACAAAAGGAGTTCTTAAGAAACAATTACATCCCAGAACAAGGCTCAATAAAGTACGTAGAAATATAAAAATATCCAGCACCCATAAGATAAAATTTGAAATGTCAGACATCCAATACAAAATTATCAAAGAAGCAGGAAAAGATAAGGAGAAAATCTGATCAATCAAACCTGACCTAGGAATGACACATAACATAATTAGTACATAAAGACATTTCAACAGTAATTAAAACCGCATTTCTTATGTTCAGGAAACTGAAGGGAAAAAAATGTGGAGACTGGTGATATAAAGAACAAAAACAACATCCTTGATATAAAACTATAATGTCTAAGATGAAAAGTACACTAAATGGGATTAACAACAGATAAATCATCACAGAAAATGAATACTCACAAACTTTAAATATAGCAATCAAAGCCATCCAAAATTAAACATGAAGAAATAAGTTTTCAATACATAAACAAAGCATGACTATGCTGTGGGGCAAACGAAAGTAACCTAAAAGATGATTAGTCAGAGTCTGATAAAGAAATAAGAGGAAGATATTTGAATAGATAAAGGTCAAAACTGTCCCAAATTTGATTTTTAAAAAAACAAAAACTACCAACACAAATATCCAAGAAGCTCAACAAACCCTAAGCTCAGGAAACATGAAAAATATACCAAATATATGTTAATCAAATTACTTAAAATTAATGATAAAGGGAAATAAGAGGAGCCAATGGTAGTATAAGAATGCATTTCACAGCCATTTTGGTCAATAACGTGTTGGTCAATGATGAACTGAATATTCAACAGTGGAATAGCACATCGCCTTGGTGGGTAGTAGGCTATACCATCTAGGTTTGTGTGCTCTATGATGTCCACATAATAACAAAATTGCCTAACAATGCATTTCTCAGAAGGTATCTCATCATTAAGTGGGGCATTACTCTATAGACAGGAATAAGTATAGCAACAGGTTTCTTTACAGAACCAATAAGAGCCCTCCAAAAAATGGAGCAGCATCTTGAAAGTGTAGGAAAAAAAGACCTGCAAACCTATAATTCTATACCCAGCAAAATCATTTTTCCCAAATAAAGGCAAAGTAAAGACTTTGAATGAATACATCACTGCTAGATCTATTATTCAAGAAATAAGATAGAAAAGTATTCAGGCAGAAGAGAAATGATACTATAAAGAAATTGAAATCTACACAAAGAAATAAAAAGTGCTAAAAATAATAACTATATGACTAAACAAAATATTTTTATTATTTAAATTTATTTAAATTGTTATTTAAAATAAAAATAATCACAATGTCTTGTAGAGCTTATAACATGTATATACCAACAATAGCTCCAAAGCTGGGAAGGAGAAAGGAAGTACATGGTTGTAAGGTTCTTAGACCATGCATGAAGTTTTGTAATAATAAGTAAGGTGGACTGTGGTGAATTAAAGGTGTATACCAGAAACCTAAAAGCAAGACTAAATTTAACAAAATCTATAAGAATAAAAGTATAATATACTAATTAGACCAGACATCCTTCCAGGCATCCTTCTGGATGAAGCAGGGGCTGTGAGGGAAGCCCAGGTCCCGCGTGCCAGAGAGAAGTCTGGGTCCCGGGTACCAGAGGGAAGCTGGTGCCTACAGCCAGGGAAAGAAGGCCTACTCTTGTACCAGTTTTGTGCATCAGGCCTCTAGTAACTAAATAAAAAGGAATAGCTGGTAAATCAACAAAGAGATAAAGAGATTACCAAGGATGCAAGGAAACTTTTGGAAGTGATGTGGATGTTCATTATGTTGATTTTGATATTGGTTTGATGGTGTATTCATGCTAAAACTTAACAAACTGTTACTCTAAATCTTTGCTAATAATATATATAATTCTAAGAGATAAGGGAAGAACATATTCAAAATTCTTAGGGAAGGAAAAAGTAAGCCAAGGTTATTGTCTGCAGCCAAAATATCATTTAAGAATAGAGGCCCCAGGAAGACTTTTCCAAGAAAGAATTGGAGGAATTGCAGTTCGAATGCTCCCTAGTTAAAAAGTAATCTGATGATAAAATACAGCTAGTAGTGGTAGAAATCCAGTGGTAGAGACTTATTAATGGACCGTCCAATATCTAGTTTTGCTCTTTCTTTAGTCATAAGAATCCCTGGTCAAATTGTCAGTGACCTATAAGACTATATTCCTTAGCCTTTATTGCAGCTAGTTGTGGTCAAGTCATCAAATTTTACACTAACTCTAAAAGATATATGCACCCTTATATTCATTGCAGCATTATTTATCATAGCCAAAACATGGAAGCAGCCTAATTGTCCACTGATAGATGAAAGGATCAAGAAGATGTGGTATAGGCCCTGGCTGAGTATTTCAGTTGGTTGGAGCATCGGCCCCATGTGCCAAGGTTGCTGGTTCAATTCCCAGTCAAGGCACATACATGAGTCAAACAGTAAATTCATGAGTAAGTGGAATACCAAATCAATGTTTCTCTCTCTTTCTCCCTCCTTTCTCTCTAAAAATCATTAGATTTAAAAACAAATTTAAAGAAGTGGTACATATATACAATGGAATATTACTCAGCCATAAGAAAGAATAAAATTTTGCAATCTGCAACAATATTCATGGACCTCTTATGCTAAGTGAAATAAGTCAGACATAGAAAGACAAATACCATATGCTTTCACTTACATGTGGAATTTTAAAAATAAATAAATAAATAAATGAACAAACAAGACAGAAACAAACTCATAGATACAGGGAACAAACTGATGGTCACCAGATGAAATAGGGGTTTAGAAGATGGGTGAAAAAGGTGAAAGGGATTAAAAAGTGCAAATTGCCAGTTATAAATCACAGCAGAGGGAATATAGTCAATAATATGTAATGACTATGTGTAATGTCAGATAGATAGTAGACTTACTGGGGTGGTCACTTTGTAAATTATATAAATGTCTAATCACTATACTGCACACCTGAAATTAGTATGATGTTGTATGCCAGCTATAATGGAAAAATAAATTATTTTTAAATAAATAAATAATTTGTTTTTAAAGTCACCAAGTTTTAGCCAACAGTATCTAAGTGCAGGTAGTATGTGCAACTTCCAGGAAGTCTAATGAAAGGGGAGGGAGATACCCATCTTCAGCCTTCATCCATCCTGCTCCCGACAAGGTAACTGTGATGGAGGGAGTTCTAACAGCCCAGCCAGCTTAAACCGTGAAGACAGATGCTAAGCCCTGGTGATGACAGAGAAGTCAGCTGGAAGGAATGTGGCAACCTAATAAATCTGTGCATCTGCCAAACCTCTCTGGACTTGCTGCTTCAGGCTTATTTTATATGAAAAAAATAAACTTTTTTTTTAAGTCACCATTTGTTGTTATTTTGTTGTGACTTGCAGTGGAACAAAATTCCAACCTATATGTCTATCTGGAGAAGCTATGGTTTTATACACAGAGTTCACTAAATATTTTTCTGATACTTAACAACTGACATAAGTATGCCCATGGAATAGAATAAAAATGTTGTGGAGTTTAAAATTTAGAAATACTAATATGACTAACAATATCGGACAGGAGGATGGAGACAGGGGATGTGTGAGAATGCTGATCTCCTCATCTCTGGCAGGAAGTTAATCAATACTGTGTGCATTTAAAATACGTCATTTTATAACAGACTCCAGCCTCCTGTTTTCTGTAATCCCTTAGAGAGGATCCGTTAGAAAATGGTATTTCTTGTGCTGAAGAAATACCTGTCTAAACGAAGCAATTCCTTCCACTTCACTGTAGTTTCTTTTTCTTCTTTTAAACTAAAATAAAATTAAATTTAATACTTTTTTTTATTAAAAAGTAACTTGTGTGGTGTGATCCCACTTTATATTCCTGGCCATACAGACTTCTATTGAGATTATTTGCATTGTTGATTTCTGAGATATGTTCTGTGGAACTATCCACTTTTTTCTTGGTAGTTTTCTTAATTTCTTGAATTCTTTATAACTAGAGATGGGTCCCTAGCGGCTGCCAGCTGCTGGCCAGGGTCTCCCTCCCTTCCCCTAGCCAGCCCCGCCCCCTGGTAGAACTCCCAGACAAACTTCCAGTAGAAGGGACAATTTGCACACTGTGCTTTTGTTATATAGGATAAGCATGTATTACTTTTTAATATCAATGGGGCTATAGTGTACATTCTGCTGTATTCACCTAATAATTACCAAAGGTACCTCTCCAAGTCATTGATTAATACTCTATAGCATGGATGCACTTAATTTATCTAAACACTTCTTTACACCTGAACATTCAGGTTTTTTTAAACGTCCTATCTCACCTTTTTACATCATAACTTTTTGGTAGCCTAAATTTCCAAAAATTATATGCACATTTTAAACCTTAATAGTTAAAAGAGCAGTGTTAATTATACTCCCACCCCACTACATATGAGAGTGCCCATTTTCCCTTTCCAGTAACGAATACCACAATTTAAAAACATTTTAATTTATTTTAAAAGAGAGAGGACGGGAGAGGGAGAGAGAGAGAGAGAAACATCAATGTGAGATCAAAACATCAGTCATCTGCCTCTTGCACACCTCCTATGGGGGACTACCACCTGGGCATGTGCCCTGATGGAAATCAAAGCGGCAACCTTTCGATGCATAGGATGATGCCCAACCAACTGACCCACATTGGCCAGGGCTGAGAACATTTTTAAATTGTGCCAATTTGGTTTAAAAACTAATATTTATTGTTATTTTAACTTTAATAAGGATAATTAAAATTATTCCTTTTATCCTTGTTAGGAAAGGCCTTTTATCCTATGGTCTTGATTATGTGGCTTTTCCCTGTCCGTTTATCTATCATGCTGTCTTTTTCTTATCAACTCGTAAAAAGCTCCTTTTAGATAAAGGCTATCCATCTTTTATAATACATGGCATAAGTCTTCTGTTCCAACATTTATCATATATCTTTTGATTTTGTTTATGGTGTCTGTTTCCAGATAGAAATGCTTAATTTTCATGTAGTATATATTACTTTTACCATAACAGTGAGGTCATTTTTTTTAAATGCTCAAAACAACAGGAAAAGCAATGCTCCTGCCCCATTGCCTCACTCCCCACCCCTTCCCTCCACCTTTGAAGTCCAAGTTTCCCAAGGCAGCTTACAAAGCCCTTCACAAGCGCCCTCCACGCCCTTCCAGGACCCTGCCCCTCCTCTGCAGACCAGCTCCCCCACATGGGAAAATCACTGTGGCTAAACTCACATCAAGGGACCTGGTTTCTTGGAGCTGAGCCTCTGCTGGTCCCTGCCCTTAGCCAAAGGCCACTTTCATCCAGTTCTCCCTTCTTCTCTAGAGAGGCTTACCTGAGCCCCACCTTCCTGCATACCAGCCAGAGGACTCTCTGCTGGGGCCCATCGCGCCCTGAGCCCAACTGGTGTTCACCCAGTGCGCACCTGGATGCCCTCCAGATGCCCACCATACTGACTGGTCAGGGCCTGCATATTAAGCTGTTACTTATTTTTTAAAATATATTTTTATTGATTTCAGAGAAGAAGGAAGAGAGAGAAAGAGATAGAAACACCAATAATGAAAGAGAATCATTGATTGGCTGCCTCTTACACACCCCACACAAGGGATCGAACCCTGACCAGGAATCAAACCGTGATTTCCTGGTTCATAAGTCAGCACTCAACCACTGAGCCACACCAGCTGAGCAGTTGTTACTTATTTTTAATTTCACCCCTGACCTGAGCACCTCTCTATTGCCCGCATAGAATACACGTTAATTCTCCATTTACGTTCATGTCCTCCAGACCACCAGCTTCCTAGAGGCAGAGCTGTGTCTTGTGCATCCTGCTTGACGAGATAAATGGATGAATGGGCCAAAGGGAGCTCCTCAGAGTGTTGTCAGCACAAGTGTCTGGATAGGCCTGGTAAAGGCCAAGACAGGTGACTTCTGAAAATTAGTGACATGTATACCTGATACCTGCTAAAGGCTTTAATTTCTCTTTCAGCACCCCCACTTCCAAACCTTCCATCACAGAAACAAATGAACCTGAACAACACCATAAACACATGCAACCACCTCCTCTCTAGCACCTTCTTTCTACCATCAAGCAAGTTCTCAGCTATTCCTGTTTTACAAATCACTCTCATATCCATCACATCCTTGTGATCCCTGAAGACTGCCATGAGGGAATCATATAACCATTTTACAAAAGATAAAACTAAATCTGTGAGAGGCCAAACGAGTGGCTTGACTCTTGCGATCTGAGATAATAAGTCATACATAGGCTTGGGCCCTGGAAACCCCTGGGATATAGTCTTGTCCAACACTGTGCCTTCGGATGGCTAAGGGACTGTATCTCAAAAGGCTAGTAAAAATCCAGTAGTAGAGACTTATTAATGGACCTACCAATTAATGGGCCTTTCCCTCCTCTGGGCCCATAGAGGCCATCTCACAAGAGCCTACCTATTTTCTGGTTTGATATTTCAAGTACATTGGGATATGAGATGCCAGCACTCCAGTATGCTCCAGTTACCAGCAGGAATAATGCCATCTGTGAACTTTTAGCAGTTAGCTAGATGTCTCCTAATTCAACTACCTTAATATAAATTGTTCTAAAATATTATTTTATAAACATACAGTATCCGATAACAAATAGTATCTTTTTGTGAAATTAATTTCAATTTAGCCTTAACTAATACTGAATTGCTATGGAATTACATATTACATACACATTACAACAAAAGTTCATCATGATTAATGTTATTACAGTGAACACCAAAGGAATTAATAATGATTTGCAGTTATTATAAAGTGGTACTGGTGTAGGAAAAAAGGTTAACTCTAATTAAATTCTGGCAACCACTTTAGGGCTCTGCAGCAAAGAGGACGCTGGGTTTTATGTTAATTAATTCTGTATGAAAGGTTGCTGAAGTGTTTTTAACATTGTTCAAAGAGCCACAGTTTTACTACCAGAGTGTGTTTTGATTTCCCCCCCCACAGTAACCTGTTGGCGTGGGTAAGGCATTGAATTCTTGGTGATCAGCAAGTGTTAAGAGTCTGCGGTTCCTTACGATGTGTGGTAGTGAGAGCAGGGTCCCAGGGCCCTGCCATGGCTCATGCTGGGACTGGATCTTGGGTTTCCTGAGTTGCCTTCTGGTCAGACACAGCTCCACAATCACCCCATCACTTGGGTGTAGTGGGCAGCAGGACATCCCAGAAGGGCCCTATCTTGCCCAAAACAGGACTAGGATAACAGCGCCTGATCTTGCACTGTATTATGAGTGAAAGTCAGCGTGAGTGAGCTCTGAATTTGAGAGATTCAGGCTTTGTCATGGTCCTGTATCTCATTTCCCTTGTAACTTGGGGCAAGTCATTTAAATTCTGAGTCTGAATTTCCTCAGACTTCACAGTATTATTGTCAGGATTAAATCAGAAAATGGATAAGAAGGAGAGGTGGGAAGCTCTGAGAGTTAAACAAATTAATGTGGTTATTCGTGACCATCTCCTGGGTGAAGTTCCACTCTCAACACATCTAATTTCTACAGCCGGCCTTCGGGCTCCTCGGTGATGGGACCAGGCCTTTAATTTAAATGTTGCACCTGTTTCATGCCACACAAATATTCAATATAATATTTCAGACCGTGATGTTAGGTAGAAAGTTGTTTCAATTAAAGCAGTTTTCAATCCCTTGACTTTTTAAGTTAATCAAAGCACACAGGTTGGTATCTCTGGTTGCCTCAAACATAGCTTAATGCTTGGCACCAAGTAAAAGCTCAGTAGATATGGTTGAAAGAAAGGATGGGCCCAACCAGTGCGGCTCAGTGACTTAGCACTGACAACCTATGAACCAGAAGGTAAAAGTTTGATTCTGGTCAGGGCACATGCCCAGGTTGCAGGCTCAACCCTCAATAGGGGGCATACAGGAAGCAGCTGATCAATGATTCTCTCTCATCATTGATATCTCTCTCTCTCTCTCTCTCTCTCTTCTCCCCCCCCCTTCTCTCTGAAATCAAGAAAAAACATATTTAAAATAAAATAAAAAGAAAGGATGGATGAATGGATGGGCATCCTGATTTGTCTGACCCAATGCAGACATAGCATTTGTGATCAAGGTCAAATCTGACCCACTCCTAAGCACTGTTCCTAGCATTCGCATGCCTCCTGAGCCACCTAGCAACTACCTGCCCTACACTGTTCATTTCAATGCCTTCAACCCTGGAAGCCTTCTCTAAGAACACACACAGCCTTATCCAAGATGGCCTTTCCCTCCTCTGAACCCATAGAAATGGAATGTCTAGCCCAGAGGGCTTTAAACTTTGTGGGCATGAGAATTGCCTGGAGGGTGTTAAAATACAGATTGTTGGGCCTCATCCTTGGAATTTCTGATTCTGTGGGTGCAAAATGGAATTGAAAATGTGCATTTTAACAAGTTCCCAGGTGCTGCTGCTGGTGGTGGTCTGAGGATGGCACCTCCAGAACCTCAGGTCTATCCCATCAGTCCCTGTAGAACTTACTAGAACTAGTAACTTTTTCCTTAGATGGGAATAATTTTGAATAAGGAATTGGCTGAACATCAGCACGGCACCTGCTTTTGCCTTACAACAATATTCCACAGATGGTCCAGTCACACCCTTAGCTTCCAGAAGGGGAAGCTGGCTTTTGGCAGGGAGGCAGCACAATCAAGGTCATGGGCATCCAGATCTTCTCCCATTACCCTGGGCTCATGGTCTGACTGGAAAGGCAATTGCCACATGAAAACAGAGCATTTCTGCCAGGAATAGTAGCTGAAACAACAGAATACAGCACCTATGCGCTCCATAGCATCTCAAGGGTGGGTGGGTGGGCAATGGTGGTAGACTATTGATTAAGGGTCAAGTGTGGCAAGAACCCTGGGAAGAGGTTAGCCCAGGTCACCTGACCAGATATGTGACCTTTGGCAGGTCAGGTAACATCTCTGGGCCTCACAGGTCACCTGGCCTACAACTCTCACCTTCTTTCCACCTCTGATTTCTGAGCACAGGCAGGTCTGCGTCTGCAACGCCAGGAGCATCTGAGAGCCTCATGAAGTGAGCTCTCCCCTAGGGCTTGGTGCCCTCCACCACCCAGGACAGTGGGGAGGGAGGCCAGGGCCACTCTTTGGGCCCTATTTTTCCCTCAGCAACAGGGGAATCTAATTGACCCTCCTGTGGCTTTTGTAGGACCAAGGAGGGAAATACCAGAAGCCAGAAATGCAGAAGGCCAGTGGCTGATGTAAAGGAAACCTATTGTGTGGAAGTTACTTTAAAAAAAGGCACCATGGCTCGTCCAGTGAACTCTGCATTTCGGGGCTGTGTCATCATCCCTGAATCCATTCTGAGTCCATTAGCAGCCTGTGCTGGCGCTGAGGCCCCCAGACTCCTTGGAACCTCAAGAGAGAATCTCCAGGGAGCTGACTCAGCCCTTTGTCCTCCAAAGGCAAGGAAATTGGATTCCAAGCCACAGAGGATGTTGGTCTATATCAGAAGCCTGGAGTGACAAAGGACTGCTGCCAAAGAGGAGAACAGTCCAATGTCCCCATCTAGAGCAAAGGTGAAGCTGAGGAAAGGAGGGAGTGAGGATGGGTAGAAAGCAGGGAGGGGGGACGGAAGAAGGGAGAGAAGGAGAAGAATTGATTTACTGCCTACAATTCCATGGCAGGTACATGCCACCTCATTAATCCCGACACTGACAAGCTTCCAAGGTAGATATTATTATCCCCATTTTACAGCTGTCATAACTGAGGCTCAGACCATGGAGTGACTTATGTACCATGGTGAACTTGGGAATTTGTCTTCAGATTGTCTAATCTCAAAGGTCATGTGCGTTTCATTGCTCCATGCAGTGTCTCAGGGTTGGCTGCCAAGGAGAGTCTATGATGAGAGAGGAGAGGGGTGACATGGTCTGGCTGGAAAAGCAATTGCCACATGAAAGGCAATTGCCACGTGAGTGGCTTTGGACTGTCATCTGGTCTCACCTGGATGGTGCCTCCCAGATACCCAGGTAAGGCTTGCCAGATCCTGAGAAATGTAAACCACAGACCTTAAAAAGGCCCCTGTGGCTGCTGGGCCTGGACGATGGATGTGCATTTTGCTCATTAGTGCTCACTGCTAACCAACTGGCAGTAATGTTACACAAAGCACAGAAGTGAGGATCCCTCAGCCCATGGGCACTGTGGGCTAGTCTCATCCATAAAACAAGCACAAATGTGAAAAATCCCTGCTCACGAGAAATCCCTGCTGACCCTCTACGGCTCACCAAGCAGACTCACCAGGATAACCCTGCCCTCCAGGGAGCCTCATACCTGGGCCTGTCTTCAGCTAACTGTGCCAGACGTAACGTCTCTCCCACCTTACTGTGAGAATCTTGGGAATGTTGTCTCTCAACTCTGCAGCCTCCTCACTCCCATGTCAATCAGCACAGGATGCAACAGAAGGAGCCTAGACCACAGCTGTCCAGTAGACCTTTCCGTGCTGTCCACATGGGGCAGCCACCAGCCAAGTGTGGCTGTTGCACTTGTGAAGTTTGATTGTTGCAAATGAGGGACTGACTTCTTTATTCATTTTAGTTTAGTTCATTTAAGCTTAAGTGACTACAGGGCTAGACACTCCATAAATATCTGCTGGAGAAAAGGAGAAGAAAAAGAACACACTGAGGATATAAAATATATATTCAGAGCAACAAAGAAAGGAGGGAAGGAAGGACTGATGAGGAAGAGGAAGTATTGATAACAGCTGCCAGCAGACCACCCAGGGAAAGCTGCAGGCTGGGGTCTGGCCCAGGTTGGAGCCTTTGCTGTTTGCCTTGGAGTGACAGAGACAGACCTGCAGACCAGCCGAGCTTCCCTCCCCAAGCCTTCTTAGCCATGGGTGAGCCTAAGGTCACAGATCTCGAAACCTGGGACCAGAGAGGCTCACGTGTCAGACAGAGATCCTCTCTGCTTGCCCACCTGCTATTGTACAAGTAAGAAGTGAGCCCAGAGGTGTGGGAGGGAGTCAAGCAGGTGAGGGTCGGGTCAGCTGTGGGCCTGCAAGCTCCCACCCCATCCTCACCCTCTTCTCTCCCTCCTCCTCCCTCTGCCTCCATCTCCACATTAGCAATACATTTCCAGGACACTCTAATGAAGTACATCTTGAGTCTCCTTCTCATGGCTAATGAGGAGACAACAAGAATTTGACTAATACCAGGACAATTACTGGAGCAGTGAAGCGAGGGCCTCTGATTAGACGTGATAATTTGTGAGGCTGGGCTCTTCACATTAAGTTTGCAAACAGTTTAAAAATCACTTCCTCTATTTATCCAGCTAATCCCTGTTTAATGACTCCAGACCCAAGGAATGAAAGGGGAAATGTCTCTTTAAAAATTAATAAATAAATAAATTAAGATACTGGCAACCCCACCCTTATTTGCCCATACAGGAGAGATGGCACAAGTGTAACCTGATTGTCATCTTCTCACACAGAGAAGACTGCAGAGCTCCAGAGGAGTTTGCCATCCCCAAACTGTCATCCTGCATTTTTTCTGGATGCTCACCAGCCCGGCCACTCACCCAGCCCAGCCCGGCCACTCACCCGGCCCAGCCTGGCCATTCACTTAGCCCGGCCATTCACCAGCCCAGCCATTCACCCAGCCTGGCCACTCCTACCCCTAACAGAACTGCTTGTCCCAAATAGAAGACAGGCTACCTCCCTCTTGAGGGGTCCAGTGGCATGATTCGGGAACTGCTGTGGGTGGTCGCTGGTCTCCAAATGCTATGGGAGGATGAACACAGGTGAAATTCCATTCTAGCGGAGGGTTCTTCATAATCTCACCCCTCAAAGTGTGGTTGGGGACTGGCAGCATGGGTGTCACCTGTCACCTGGACCCCCAGATGGGTTTCACCTGGGAGCTTGTTACAAATTCAGAACCTCAGGCCCCACCCAGACCTGCCGAGTCAGAATCTAGATTTTCACAAGCTCCTGGGTGAATGCATGTGTGCCGGCGTTTAGGAGCACAGCTTTATCACATATCATTTGCCTGGCGCAGAGATGCCCGGAGAAACATGGTTTTGTAGATTTCCATACTATTGATCCGTGGCTCTGTGCTTGTCAGAGTGCCTCCACAGAGATATACAGCAGGGATTATGCAAAGTAAAGTACGTTTGGGAAATGCTGGGTTAAATCAAATTGAGTTCATTTGTTTACTGTAGATTTTATAGCCTCTTTATCATACCAATAAGCATTTTGATGTCCATAGGCAGATACTGTCTTTAGTGTTTCCCAAACTCAGTGGAATCAGGAACGCCTCTTGATGAGTGAGAAGCATTGCAGGTTCCCCTGGCACCAGTTCAGGAAGAACTACTACAGACAGTGGGGGATTTCATAAGAAACTTGGGGTTCCCTGGTCCCAGACATGGGCGGTTTTCTCAACAACAGAGACATCCAGGAAAGCAAAGCCAGGGGCTCCATGGTGCTACCAAAGCTTTCCTCTGCCAGCCACCCTCCAGCACTCTCCACCAGGAAAAACCACCCAAGCACCAAGTGCATAACTGAGACCACCAGGTCCAGGCCTCTGGGAAAGGAACAGGATCAGGAGATCGGAGGTGGGGGCTGCCACCCTCTTCTTCATAACAATTTGCCTTAGAGGTGATGACACTCAGCTACTTCTCCACTTCTTGTTGAACTAAGAACTGATCATGTGGGACATGTGAGGTCATGCTGTGCCAGGGGCTTTCTCTGCTTAGTCCATCAGATCTCCGTGAGAGCATGGAGGTGGCCACTCTCATTGGCCCATTTCACAGGTGAAGAAAACAAAGGCCACTGAGGTTATACGCGTTTTCAAGTTGACCCAGCGAAGCAAGTGGTGGCGCTGGAACTTAAGCCCAAGCAGAGCCACTAGGCCCTGCTACTCCATGCAAGGTGTGGAGCCTCGATTGTAATTAAATCCTGATTAATTCGAGCACCCACATGCTCGCATATATGGCCCTAATCCCCAACCACTCTTGTTTAAAATTTAATTCAGGTTTGAATACCTACACAAATATACATACATAGGACAACATGTAGGGACATTTCTTTTGCCTGTAAAACTTAGAAATCACAGAATTGGGAAGAGCTTGGTACAGTTTCCAAGGCATGCAGCTCATTTCATCCTCATTATGCCTCTGAGGGTAAACAATCAGTCTTACCCCTACTTTATGGGAGGGAAACTGAGACCAGGGGAAGGAGGTGATTTGTCCAAGATCTCACACTCAACAAAAGGCTCAACATAAATTTAGTGTGGATTTTAGGGTCCCTGGGGCCTGAGCCCACACTCAGACCACCAGCAGGGGTGGCTGCCTACCTCAGGCCATTTCCTGCCTTCATACACCAAACGAATCTAAGAGCCACTGAGGACATATGGGACTTTGACGCTCTATCTCTGGGAGACACAGAAGGGTCCACACAAAGCACTCATGGAGTGAAGGCTGTGTTTAACATTCGACTACCACACACACACACACACACACACACACACACACACACACATGCGCGCACATACACACATACATACAGTACACACATACATCCACACAATACACACATACACAAATAGTACACAAATACATACATACATAAACAGTACACACACAACACACAAATATAAATAATAATGCATAATACATGCATAATACATGTACACATGATACACATGTAGAGGCGCACAATACACAGGCATAAACAACACAGTGCACATGCATACACACAATATACCTCTATGTACATGTAATATACACAATTAGCATGCAAATACACGCATTATGTGCACTGATGGTACGTGCTTATACACGCATGATACACAGAAACACACATGCCCACATACACAAACAGTAAACACACACATAATATTCACATACACAAATAGCACACACATACACAGAATGCATACCTAATATGCATATGCACACATATACAAACAGTACACACAATACACACATGCCCACACACATACATGTGCACGCCACCCTTGTGTTTTACTAGTACACTGCCCATGGTGTTATTTCAGCTGCTGATTTTGCCAGGATTTCAGCACAAGCCACCCCGCTACCCCACTGCTGTTGGAGGCCAGTCTTAGCCAATGAGTACTCATGAAAAAGGGGGGTCAGGACCATGGGCCAGAGCTAGAGGAGCCAGGAAATGGTCATTGTGAAAGAAGACAAGAGGAAGCTTGGGAGGGACGTGAACAAAGTGAGGACATGGGAGAAGACCAAGCACTGGCAGGTAAGGAGGGTGTTGGGTGAGGGCAAACTGGGCCTGGCCAAAGCTCAGACCACAGACAGGGGCCTGGCCACCACCCAGTCCTGCTGCAGGAACGCTGTGTAGCCTTTCTCCTTCTTTCTCCTGCCACGGGTGTCCATCTGCACAAAGAATCTGATAAATGGGTCAACAGTGAGCTTCTGGGAGTCTGACTTCAAGCCCGGCAGCAGGCAGAAGAGCTACCGCAGGCTTGCAGCCCTCTGCCCAGGAGCTCAGGGAAGGAGAGGAGTCCTGGGTGGCCCTTCGCCTATGGAAGAGCTCTGGTACTGGGCCTGGTGGAGAAGTGATCCCTGTCCTTGGGGAGCCACTGGTGTGCAGCTGTTTGAGCTTGACCAAGTCATTACCTCTCTCTGGGCTCAGGAGCTCCGTCTGGCTCCTGGAGATGAATGACTGGTAGTTCTGTCTTCCCCAGCAGGGTGACACCATGAAGAAGGATTCTAGATGAGCCTGATCTACGTTCAAACTTCAGACTTCATCACTTACTAGTTATCCCTTCATCACTTACTAGTTAGGTCTGTTACTTGATTTCTCAGTTCCTCAGTTCCCTCCCCTGAAATATGTGACCAGTAATGATCACATGGGAGGGAGGGAACATTGAGGGAGGCTGTGGGAAGCAAAGGGCATCAGCAGAACAAGACTCACACTTTTGTGGGAGTCTCCTGGGAAACAAATATACAGAAAGCTTGGCTGGGAATCAGCACAGTACTCAAAGGTGCCTAGAATAACTGTGGCACAAACCCTCCTAACAGAGCTCTGTGCAGACCTCGAAGTCACCGACATGGAGTGATCTCCGGTAATACTGTTCAATGGGGGGAAAGATGCAAAACGATGCACTCAAAATGGTTCTGCTGAGTAAGAGATGTGGGAGATCCAAATGCAGGCATGTAGCTGCCTGTTTTTGCAAAAAGAAACACTGGGTGAATAAATAAAAACCATGGGGGCGAGGGGACATGGTGGATGAAGCCAAGTTGAAGAGAGTATACCTTTCCATTTAGTAATTTCCTTTGAGTCATATTCAAAAATAAAATAAAACAAGCTCAAGCTGCCTTGTAGTAGGCAAAGGGCTGAGGGACTGGTGTGAGCAGCCAGTTTCTCTAATCCTTATGGACAAGCAGACAGACAGATAAACAAACATGAGACCAAAGCCCCTGAGGGTTGAGGAATAGGCAGGCAGGCAGCCAGCACCACCCCTGCCCACCCGAACCCCACCCAGCAGGCAGCCCTAAGCCCTCTCACCCCTGCCTGAGGGAGCATTCCACTCCTCAATTCTTCCCGGAATGAATTTAGAGAATGCTTTCTCTAAACTCATTGCAAAACATCCTGGCTGGAGCTGCAAATGGGAATCCAGAAGACCCCCTGGAGAGAGGTAACCCGCTTCCTGAGGACATCCGGCCTCCTTTGAGGGCCTGCATCAGGAGAGGGCAGAGCAGGCCAGGCTGCCATTCCCAAGGCGGCGCTTGGGACTCCACAGCGCAGCCACGCACCAACTGAGTGCCCTGCCTAGGGTGGACCAGCCACCAGGTTCAGGCAACATTGGGTGTTCGGGAGCTTACCGAAGCTCCAGTCCATATTCATCCTTTGGGGCTTGCCCAACGAACAGCCTTAAGGGCTATCTATGCAGGGCTTGTTGAAGGAGAGGAAAGAAGAGACCCCCAATGTAAGCTCCATCAGCTCCCACCCATATCTCCCCAAGAATATAGGGAGCATCATGTCACAAGGCAGAGGACTGAATCTGCCACCACAATGGGTCATGTAGGCAGGTCTCTTCTCTCTGGACATCAGTTTCCCAACCTGTATCAGGAAGGGGTGTTTTAGCATAGAACTCTATTTTCAAATGTCTTACTTAGCACCTGGCATATAGACAGATCTATGCTGACTCTTCTAGGAGAGCTGGGGGGGGCAGGGGGGGAACAGAAGCCGCACCCCAGTGCCCACCCAGCCCCTGGGCAGCTTCTGGAACTTCCTTGGACCCCTGGCTTTCTTTGCAATTCCCATCCCTATTCTGCCTCTTCTACACACCTCTCAAGTCAGGTAGTCATGAGCACCCTGACTCCTGCTCTTGTGCCTCTGTGCACTCTCTGAGAGACCACTTGCCCCCACTACTTTGCCAATGACTTTCAAACCTTTGTCTTACTGAGCTCCACACTTGAGTGCTCAATGCCTACTGGACACCTTGCCTAGAAGCCCCAGGCATCTCAGACATGACTTGCTCAAGAGAAAAACCATCTTTTCCTCCTATGAACCAGCTCACCTTGGCTTCCCATCTCAAGATGAGGGGCTTCAGACACTCTCGCACTCTGGTCATTCCTCTCCCTTATGCCCTCCCCCATCCAAATCTATCCAGTCATCAAATGCTTTTAAATCAACTCTTCCTCTTTGTCTCACCTCAGTTGTCGACTTAGAGGTCACCATAATCAGCAGCATCACCATCATCATCTCACCATCATCATAGCCACCATTATCACCATCATCATCACCTTCATCACCCACCATCATCACAATCATCATCACCATCATTACCACCATCTCCATCTCACATCATCATAACCACCACCATCACCATCATCATCACCCTCATCACCCTCCATCATGACCATCACTATCATTACCACCGCCACCATCATCTCACCATCATCATAACCACCACCATCACTGTCATAAACTTCATCTCCTACCATCATCACCATCACCATCACCATCATTACCACCTCCATCACCATCTCACCATCATCATAACCACCACCATCACTCTCATGAACCTCATCACCCACCATCATCACAATCACCATCGCTACCATCACCATCCCTCCATCACCATCATTATAGCTATCATCACCACCATCATCACTACTGTTACCATCATCACCACCACCACCAGCAGCAAATATCATCACACCATCATCATCATCATCACTATCACCACCATTATCATCACCTCAATATCATCATAACCACCATGACCCACCATTTTCACTACCATCATCAATATCATTATTATCCTCACCTCCTCCTCTGTTTCCATCATTTATATATGCCCTTACTGACCAACATTTTACCAGGTATGTTCCTTCTGAATCACAGATATGATCATGACCATCATGGTTTGTAACTGTTCACTGCCCTCAGGAAAAGAAATGCAAATGCTTTGGCATTTGGCCATTCACAATCTAATTCCAACCTAGTATTTCAACCCCATCTCCTATCAAGCCTATCCTATACTCCAACAATACCAAACTCTTCCATGAGCATACCACACCTTTCCCTGTCTCAGTACATACACTTCCCGCAGCCTAGCATCTCCATCCCCTTCTCTCACTCCTGAATCTTACTACTCCCTCAAGACACAGATCCAATTTCCTGCCTCTAGGAAGAAAGGGCCAATCTCCTCACCTGGGTTCTGAGCCCTTGCTCTCCCACCTGAGTATCCAGTTACGTTCACAGCGCCTGACAACACTATCATTGTAGTCAATGAGCTCCTGTGACCCATGGACTGCACCCCTCTCCTTGGTATCAGCTTTGCCATATTCCATCCCAGCACTGGCCTGACACAAGGCAGGAGCCTGAAGAAAGTTTAGTAATTAGGGAATGGATAAGAAAGTTGGCAAGAATGGAGGCAGGGGAAATAAGGAAGGAATTTTCCCCTAACTATACCTATAACAGACCCAGTATTCAGCCCAGGTATGAATCAGCCACTTTCTTAGTGCCAATCTCCAGAAGGTGGGAGAAGCCATGGAGGCCACCCCACAGAGAAAAGAAGGTCTCTTACCTCCCAGGTTCCTCCTCAAACACAATCATCCTTCCATCGTCCCAAGTCATGCCTGAGGAAGGGGCTGCAGAAGGAAACAGAAGGCTCATGGCACCCAGTAGCCTAAGCCATGGTGCTGGCTCCAACTGCCTGAGCTTCCCACCATTGATGCCACTTCCAGACCCTCTGCTTGGAGGTTGTGAGAAATGGCTCACCCGTCCGAATTTTAAACGATGGACTAGGAAACAGAAGCATGGCGAAAATGAGACTTTTAATAACACTCTCGAGAGTGGGCGTCCATTGTATAGGAACACACGTGGGGCAGGGAACATACCCTATGTATTTAGACCTCCTCCGGTTCCTCATTGACTGAGTACTATTTCACCACCTATTTCCTAATAGGTCGCCTAGGTTTTGCTGTCTCCCATTGGATTATTTTTTAAAAAATGTATGGGGCCTTCTCTAGTTGCCTCCACCCCTCTTTGTCTAGGGGAAACTTCCTAGGACTTGTGCTATCAGTCACGTGTACAGCTCTCATCCTCTTGCCCCACCCCCACATCCTGTTTGCTCTGGGGAAATTCAGCAGCCACCTGGCCAAGTGCTGTTTCTTTCCTATGAAGATAAATTAGAGGCATGTTTCTTATAAGGTGAATCCATTCACTCATTCACAAATATTTATTATGCACCTGCTAAGTGCCAGACCTTGAACTAGAGGAGTTCAGCAGAGGTTGACTCAGGTTTATCCTGCCTTTTTCAGTTGGATGTTGAGCTGAATACCAGACACCATCACTGCTATTCTCACCACCACCAACACCCCCTTCAGTTCTGCTCCAAGAACTTGCCGCACCCAGTACCTCCATTAATCACTCCTCAGGAATGGCATCCCGTGTTGCTTAAGTAGACCTTGGAACAGGCTATTGTCACCAATATTCTCAAGTCAGAAGACTTGCAATTCTGCTCTGGTTCTAAAAAAGACCACCTAGTAGCATGACCTTGGACAGCAGATGTGACCTCTGAACCTTCTGTTAAAAAAGATGTCCTCCTTCCCCAAAACCCAAAGGGTAGCTTGACTCATACCCCCAAGAGCCAGAGGTGCTGCTGGGAGGCCAGATGTGAGCCTGGGCAGGAAAGGGTCAGAAAAAGTGTCACTTCTCTCCAGCCCTGCCCACAGGAATCTGGCCACCACACTGGAGAGAGGGGGCTCCAGCTGAGGGAAAAGAGGACACTGCGACCTTGAGCCAAGGCTCCTCCCACTCGCCTCCCCTGACCTTTGCACAGCACCCCAGCCCAGCGGGCTCCTGATGTGGATTCCTCACTAAGCAGAGGCCTCCCCTTTAAAAGCAAAGGCCGTGTGTGGGTCTCCTGGCTCCCTGAGCACCTCTCTCAGGAGCCTCAGGTTCCAGACCACAGCCATTTAGCTGTTTTGGGACCTGGTCCAGCTCCTTAAAACATAATACTGACACCTCAGAAGTCACTGGGGTCCCAGTCTTTCCTGGGCCAAGATGGGGAGGAGACCAAATCAAGGGGCTGGAGGGACTGGTGGACAAAGGTCATGAGCACAATAAGCAGGCCCTGGAAAGATAGGTAAATCAGCTTTAAAATAACCATCGCAAAACACACAAAGGTCGTGGCTGCCCTCATTCAAGGAGACAGGGCATGAAACCAGCTGCCTGCATCTCAGAACTCACTGTCAGGGCCTGGAGATGGCACCCATTTGCAGCAGGAAAACTGAGGTACAGAAAGGAGAACTCTGCTTAAAGCCATTCGGAGATGTAATGCGGGTGAGGTCCTTGCCCGGGCATCTGCCATCACACCCACCTCTGCACAGAGCCTGCCAATGATTTGGTAGCAGGTCGCTTCCCTTCAGAGCTCAAGGCTTCTCACTGGGCCTCTCTGAGAGCAGGATTTGGGTGGTGGCGAGTTTGGGGGCACAGCAAGATGTCCTTACCTGTAGGTAGCCTTGAGACACCTGGCTTCCAGCTCAGAGCAGTCCAAGCAGGGGAAAGGCAGGGCCAGGGCTACCACACCTCACTCAGAGCAAGGGCCAGCCAGGCTCTCAGTTCCCCAATTTCCTACCCCCCACTCCTCCTATATCCCATCTGCCCCTCTGGCCCTAGATCCCTTTTTGACATCTCTTGATTTTCCCATTCTCCCTGCTTCTCTTCCTTGCCAAAAAGCTCTTTTCTCTCTTCCTCAATACCTCTCTCTCTCTCATATTTGTGTAGTTCTCTCTCCCCATCTTTCTCCTTTATCTCTCCATCTCCTGCTGTCTATCACCCGCCCCCACCCCATACCCAGGTCAGCCCTCAGTGGTACGGGAGGCCCCAGCAGAGGGCACACAGCCTGGAAAACGAGGCCGCCCCATGTCTCTGTGTGTGTGTGTATCTGTGTGTGCACACATGTGCACATGTGTTCATGTGTGCTTTGTGGGCTGGATTTCTTATGCCTCACAGAGCAGTACAGTTAAGAACACATTTTCACCATTATTGCCTCATTTTCTCCTGTGAAGAAGGCAAGGGAAAGGGCAGGAAGGGTGATTATTTCTCTGTCCGGGGGATGCAGAGGCCCAGAGAGTTTGAGAGACTGTCTAAGGTCACACAGCTGTCAGAACCACCTCCCTACAGAGCATCAGCCAATACTGATCAGAGTGTCTGTGTGCTTCATGGTCTGGCCTCATAAGCGCCCAGCACTTCTCAGCCACCTCCTTGAGTGGCTGCAATGAGCTGCCTATACCCTGAACTTCTCCTGGCTCCTTCTGACCCAGAGTCCAGCAGATCAGCCAGCCTGACTCCTGCAAGACAGCTTGCCGTTCCCAGATGACCTGAATGTGTCGGTAACTGGCCAAGCAGTGGTTCCTGGAAGTGAGACTCCGGGGACCATGGCCTGGACCTGTGGAGGAGGAGAGGCATCTGGTCCCAGGTGGGGGTGAGCAGCCGCTGGGCTGTGCTGGTGAGCAGCCCCCGTAGAGAGCAGCTGGGGCTGGAGTGGCCGGGTGCTTTGTTCTGGCCTGGAGCTCGGCCAGCTGCAGAGTGGCCCATGAGGGACCTGCACTCAGAGTCACTGGGGAGGCAGGAATGACAGTGAAGTTCCCTACTTGGCCACTTCCTGTGGTTCCACCAGCACCCCCAACACCCCATCATATCCAGACTCAAATCCTCCTCCAGCCACCTCTCCTGACCCACTCTTCCTGGATGCCCCTTAAAAGAACAAAAAACACCACCACCCACCAGTACCCCAGCCATCACCCAGGGTATATGGAGGGCTCCTTCAAACCCTTCACTCCCAAGCCATGCTCCATGGAGTCGCCTCCCCACAGGCTCTTCCTCATCTGCTCTGGTTCTGCGCTGGCCTCCTGCCTGGGCTCCAGCCTCGGTCCTGCCTCCCTGCCCGTTGCTGTGCAGGGGCAGGACAGGAGCCAGTGCACGGGCTTGGTGCCACGGCCAGGCCGCCCTGTTCTTGAGCTCCTGTGACACTTTTAAAGCGTGTGACTTTGGGCTTTCTGATCATCTTGACACCAGTGAGTTCTCCCTGAATCTGTGCTCATGCTGACCAAGTGACCTCTGATTCTAATCTGAGTTCCTCCTAGAAACATCCATCAGAAGAGAGGATGCGGAGTAAGGAGACGCTATTCTACTCCGCACGACACATGTAGTTCTCTTCATAACTCATTAGTTGGTATTTTTGTTTGCCAAAAAATCAAAGAGAGAATAAGATGTCCAAATTAGATGGAGAAATCTGAGGATATGCACATAACAACAACAAAAATGATGAAGGCGGAAAAGGAGAGTTTGTATGACTGCACTGGCTTCAGCTGCCTGGAAGGCTGTCATTTTTGCAGCCTTAAGATCCACATGTAGACAGATTTAAACTGAAGTAAGTACTACCTTGCTAACCAAGTAGGTAGTGAGCTGCCTGTCATTGGAAGTATGCGGAGAATAGGCTGTGCCAACCTCGGAGGGAATGTTGCAGAGAGGCATGATCCTGGAGGCTTCCCTCCTCCTTTCAATTGCTAACACATCCACTCAAGTCACAAAGCACTAAATTGTTTACAGTTGTCTGTCCACCTTCCCACAGCCACCACCTGGGCCAAGTCACCTGCCCCTCCTGCCTGTATGTCAACGGCAGCCCTGGGATGTTCCCTTGCCTATAGGCTTGCCTCCTCCCCTTCATAATTTCTCACCCAGAAGCTGGAGTCTTCCTCCTAACGCAGGAATAAACTAATTCTGTTCACCTATCAGAACCTGCGAGGCCTCCATTGCCCTCCACGTAGAGTCTAAAGTTCATGGTGTGGCTACCAAGGCCTCCCTACCTGGTCCTGACTACCTCTCCAGTACACTGTCATCACCCACACCCCACACATGATGCCCAGCCAGACAGAGCTCCCTGCTGCTACAGCTGCCATTGCTATTACTTCTACCTCCTCTTTGACCTCCTTTCCTTATCCTTCTCTTCCTCCCTCCTCCCCTTTCCTCCCCCCTCCCGCCCGCCCCCCCTCCCCCCATCTCCAGCTCCAGCTCCATCTTCATCGCCATCTGGTTCTCCATCTCTGTCTGCATCTGCATCTCCATTTCCATCTCTCTGCCCCAATGTGAGTCTAGCCTGTTGCCTGTCTGGGTTTGACTCCTGGTCCTTCACATGTAACTGTGGGACTCCGGGCAAGATAATCATCTCTCTGTGCTTCAGTTGCCTTTGCTGACACCACTATCTTAGCCTGCCATGCTCTCTATTTCACCCATCCCTGCCTGGCTGACTCCTATCTGTCCATCATATCCGAGTCTCCGCCCCTCCCCAGAAAGTCCTCCTAGGCCCCCCATACACACACCCAGCCTGGGCTAGGCTCCTGGGGAAGCCTGTATTTCTCTGCTTGCCGTCCATATCAGGCTGCATCCTACATGCCTTCCCCCAAGAAGTAGAATCAGACAGAGGTCAAGGGCTGTGCTAGCTTCAAAACAATGGTCCCCCTCGCCTGCCATGCTGAATTAGTCAGGAATGGCTGCTTAAAGGCAGGCAGGAAGGGAGCAAGGCAGGCTCCATGGAGGAGGTGATGCAGCCAGGCTAAAGCCTGCCCAGACATCCTGCCTGACCTGTTTTCCCAGAGCTCACTTTTGACCACAAGGAGGGAGAGTTTGTCAGACCTGGTTAGGGCCCCCAAAATAAATTACTGTACTGCCACTTGAACTGCTGACTGCCCAGGAGTGCCATGTCACTGCTCAGCAGAGGCCAGATGGGAGGAGGGAGGAAGCCTGTGTGGGCCTCTGTCCATTTCCTGGGGGTCTCAGGCTCAAGCAACAGTGCCCAAGCCCAGGCAGATGCCCAGCTGTTCCTAAGCACCGAGGCCTCTGAGCACCATTTGGAACCCATCACGGCCCCGGCTGCGCTGAGCACCGGATCTGGCTAACATTACCGTGGAATTTGCAGGGCCTCACATGTATTCCCCGGCTGGTTCCTGGGAAACAAGGACACAGAGACAGTCCACCTCACTCTGCATGCACCTACCAGGAAGGGAAGGATGAAACAGGCTAGACCCTAAGCTACAGCTCCCTATCTGGGCGCAGGTCCTGGGCCTTTTAGCAGGAGCCGAGTAACCACCCAGTCCCCTCCTCAGGCCCAGTGCACTCCATTATGCTACAGCTACCACTGATTGAGGCGTAGAGTGCCAGACCTGATCTACACAGTTTATGCGTATAAATGTATTTACCCTACAAGAACCCTATGGAGTAGATGCCATCATTAACCTTGCTGGACAGATGAGGAAACTGGGGCACAGAGAGGTCACCTTGCCCAGAATCCCACAGTTATGTGTGAAGGACCAGGAGTTAAACCCAGACGGGCAGGCAGGCTAGACTCAGACTACTGTTTTTGGAATTTTCTTAAGCACTTATAGCCAGAATTAAAGGCCACAACCAATGTTGAGTCTTTCAAACTTGGGCAATGACTGGCATTCGTGGACACTTCTGGACGGACATTTGGCTGTTCCTCTATGGGGTCAGCCCCTTGCTAGGTGCTAAGAACTGAGAACAGCCCTCAGCCTCAGGGGTTAAAGCAGTTTACAGTTCCCCGGACACCAGTGGGAGCTGTGCGGGGCTCCCCTTTCTTTATCATGGCAACATGGCTCAAGGATCACAAGGGAATGATCAGAAAGGCAAGGAAAGGAGGCAGCAGTGTGGTCCGGCCTCGCCTCCGTCTCACCAGTTCACAGTCCCAGACTGCTCATTGCACTGCACTGAACCTCAGCGTCTGCCCTTGTAAAGCAAAGATGAAACCAACTTCCTGGTGAACAGAGAGGGAGAGAGAGAGAGAGAGAGAATGGCTTGTTCAGGGCCGTGCAGAGTAGGCCCTTGGTCAATGTGCAGAGGTCTGGATCTGAGAACAAAGTGGACACAAATTGTGCCCCACGGCCCCTCCGCCCGGGGAAGCCGGCACTGGAGAAGAGACATGGAGAGCTGGCAGGCTGTCCATGGGGAAGGAGGCAGCAAGGCCCTTGGAAATGGGAAAGCCATGGAAGGGGAGGGGACACCCCTCAAGGGACAAAAGCCTACAGGTCCCCTCTTGGCTTTCGGCCACCTTTGAAGAGTCGGCTGAGAGCCCATTCAGCCGGTGGTTTTATCTTGTGACAGCCGAGGGAAGGGAGCTGCAGCCCATTATCCTCCACCCCACTCTCGACTCACAAAGGAAATACGGTTTATCAGGATTGTCCATCAGGGCTGGTGACCAGGAAAGGGGGGAGCCTGGGTCACAATCCCAAGGGACACTTGCCAAAGCCCATAGAGAGAAAGGCGTGCTCCGCAGCCGTGGGCACCAGTGTGCAGGAGGCGGGGGTGTCCAGACCCGAAGGTCCTGCTGCAAATAACCAAGAGCCTCCCCACCCCAACACGGAGCACAGGGGAATGCAGGGCCACAGGGAGAAGGACCAGCCAGGGAACCTGGGTGACGTGGTGTCAGAGCTGGGTCTAGTCCAGGGCCGCCCAGTCAAAGCCATCTCCTCCCCGCCCCCCCTCCCCCCCCCCCCCGAGGAAATAACCCCGCAGGGGAGGACCCCACAATGGAGCTTGAGAAACACGTCTATGCGCTGAGGGGATCCCAGAGGTCCCCTTCCGATTGCTCGGACCTGTGGGGACCCACAAGGAGACTGCCCCATGGTGGAGAGAGGAAGGGGTGTCAGGCTGCCTATTTCCAGCCCTGTCCCCCACCTCCCCACACCCCCCTCTCCCAGAGGTACCAGAGCCTAGTGCCTCCGCCCTTGGCTTCTTCATCCGGCAAAGTGGGGGAGGGTTGTTGCTTCTGAAAGTTCCTGGAAAAATTCATCAGCATAACCTGCACCAAAGCACATCCCAAGCCAACGCCCAGCGGGTCCTCAGCTGAGGCCTGTGGAGTAGAGATGATGCTGAGTGGATGGTTCCCACACACAGCAGGTCCCACTGAGTGCCCGGCAGGCTGGGGGTCCAAGCCAGGCACCTCCTAGGCCTGAGGGGTGCTTTCTCCTGATGGTCCAAAGCCCAGCCTGCCAAGGACGGCATCCATCCTGCAGGATGGAATGGTGCAGCACAATGGGCGCTGAGCCAGAGTCAAGAGATGGTCTCCATGCGTGGGCCCGCCAGTGTCTTCCCCTCTGTGGGACTCTGGTCCCCCATCTGCAAAAGTAGATCTCTGCCTTTCACCCTCTTAAAGCGCCGTCGCTGCTCTAACATCACAGTGCAACCAGGAAACCGCACTGCTCCTTCCTGAGCCTCAGTCTCCACCTCTGCGAAGTGGGTGCAGCATCACCTCCCTCTCAGGGTGGTTCTGCTCCCAGCTGCTGTTGATGTGGGGGGACAGCCCAAGTGTTGTGAGGGGCCCTTTCCTTCCAAATGCTGCTCTTAGACATCTCCTGGAAGATACCTGGGACAGTACGGCCCATGGGCGAAGCTGCAGAGGCATCAAGGCCTCCGCCAGTCATGAGACCCCTGTAGTCCAGAACCCAGGCCTCTCCACCATGCTTCCTGGCACTTCTCACACCAGTGGGGCTGCCTGAGCAGGACGTAGCATGCACAGTGCAATGAGGAGGGACAAGATGTAGGATGGGAACCAAGACAGGCCAGGCACTGCCTTGACTCTTGTCCAGGGGCCAGGAGGGTCTGTCCAAGGCCCCACTGCTACCTCAGTACTCTGGTGCCCAGGGGTCAGTCTCAGCCCAGACCTCCCTGAAGACCAGACCCCTCATCCAGCCACCAGTGAGCATCTCTTTCCACCTGTGCCACAGACAATTCACACTCAGGTCAGCCAAATCCCAGCTTCCCTTCTGACCCAGCCTGCCTCTCCGTCACTCCGTCTCAGGGGCAACTCCACCATCTAGACACATGGCAGTCACTCCGAGTTCCTCCCTCCTTTATGCCTGTCCTGAATGAACTAAAGATGGTCCCTGAATTAGGATGGTTCCACTTGTAATTTCTGACTTTATGATGGTGCAAAAATGATACTCATAATAAATACGTGAGACATTCAACTCTTAATTATAAAACAGGCTTTGTGGTAGATGATTTTGCTCAGCTGCAAGTGTTCTGAGCTCATTTAAGGTAGACTAGACTAAGCTGTGGTGTGCCGTAGGTTATGTGTATTAATGCATTTTCGACTTATGATATTTTGAACTTACTGTGGGTTTGTTGGGATGTAATCCCATAGTGAGTTGAGGAGTCACCAGATGGGGTTCATTCTGTGGGCAAAAGGGGCCACATGCTAACCTGACAAGCTCAGGGAAGGCCTGCATGGTGGTCTTGCAAACTCAGAGACCTAAGGTAACCACAAAGGATGGTCTGAAATTAAACTTTAACTAAAAGCAGTTACGGTTGGGTGGTTACGTCCTAGGCGGGTATCTCCACTGACAAGGTCAGCCTTTACCTTAACTAAGCTTATCTGTCTTTTTGCATCTATAATAACATACCCTTGAAATGTCTGGGTAACTTGTAACTTCCCTTTTTCTGGACCCCTTGGAGCGCAACCTCCTGTGCCTGGGCCCCAGGACAGATACCACAAATTCCTTCATTGTTATCATGTTAACTGTTCCTGCACCCACCAAAGTATATGTCTATCATTTTACTTTTTATCCAATCCTGGAGGTTTCTCCACTTTGCTTTCTCCCACCTTTCTAGTCTATCACCAATGGATTTCATGAACCCACTTATGTCCCTCCTTTGATTGCAATGTATAAATATAGAGGAAAATCCGCCATTCTCCGGAGCATTATCTCAGTCCCTTGAGGTTCTGCATCCTGGCAATTGTCAACAGTTTGCTCAAATAAACTCACAACAATTCTTTACGGGTTTCAATGTTCTTTTACATTAACAATTCCAATTCCATGGCCTCATCCCAGGCCCAATCAACCCCTCATTCAGGCCTCCCAGAGTGGTCTGTTTCCTCCACCAGACAATTCCTAGAGAGATGGTCAATTTCTCACTTGATACCTTACCCCTAAAGCCCAGAACATTGGTATCCAGTAGGTACTTAATAAATGTTTTCTTAATGTTGAAGACACTTAAAGAGACTGTAAAGAGTAGAAATTAATCCAATGGCCCCAAATGAAGGGAGTATTGAAACCACGCCCTCAGGCCCACTCCCCAGGCAGAGGGACCCACCTGCAGAGCCTTAGAGGTGTGATGCAATGACACCTGGAGAGGCAGGCTGGAGAGGCAGCGGCCAGCCCCTACAGGGCCTTGAAGGCCGCACTAAGGAACTGGTTGGCAGAGGGCTGACTTTATTTACTTTTCTTTTAGATTTCTCTTTTAGGCAAAAAGCACTCTGACAGCACTTGAGGAAGACAAATTGTGAGACTAGACCAACACTTGGCTCTGAAAATCTTGCCCTGGCCTCTCATAAGATCAGATTTCCCTGCTTTGGGCCAAACTCTTTAAAGCACTTTGGCATTGGGTGAAAGATTGTTGGGGCCAAAGGGCTGGCGGGGGGCAGCTTGGATGACGCCCAGGGTCACACTGGTGCTTTGCCCTGCTCCTGCCCTTCTTCCCATCCTGGTGGCTCCTCTGAAGCAAGGAAATGGCAAAAGCAGCTGGACTGGGCACAGCGGTGGCATGAGAACCACGCGTCCCACCTGGCCAAGGGCGTCTGCTGCTGCCAAGGGCCCCACAGCAATTGGAAAGCTCCATTCTTTTATAAAATATATATTTTATTGATTTTTTTACAGAGAGGAAGGGAGAGGGATAGAGAGTTAGAAACATCGATGAGAAACATCAATCAGCTGCCTCCTGCATACCTCCCACTGGGGATGTGCCCACAAGCAAGGTACATGCCCTTGACCAGAATCAAACCTGGGACCTCTGAGTCCACAGGCCGATGCTCCACCCACTGAGCCAAACAGGCCAGGGCAAAAGCTCCATTCTTGATACCTCAGCAAAGTGCCACCAGCTGGAGCAGCCTTCGCCTGCTCTCAGTCAATCTCCAGGATGTGTTGACAGCCTCCACCCATGCTGCCTCCTAAAGCATGAGCCTCTCTAGACACAAGTAGCCATTAACCACACAGAATGAGCACTCATGGAGATTGTGACCTCCAGGCCACCTGAGTGACCCCAGCATCACTTCTTCCATCGCCACCCAGCTGTACTATGCACGGGGCACATACACACAGCAGGGGTCTTTCCTGAGGTCCTGGGCTGCTCTCCCCCCGCACCACTCCACTTCCTCCTCTGACCTCTACCAAAGCCCTGGCTCACTGCTCTGAAATAACTGAAGGACACAGGTGGCTGTGCCCTCACTAGACTGAGCTTCTGGAAGGTGTGCCTCACTCATTTGGATGCTCTGAGCTTGGGACCAGACAGATGCTCAGAGATGTTCCCTAAGCCCAACAGCAGGAGCCTATGCGGGAAGGTGGGAATGGTGGCCAGGAGAGGAGGGACCAGCTGTGGGGGAGGAATAGTGTCAGCCACGCGTGAATGGAGGAGGGCATGGAAATGACCTGCTGGGTCAGTGGTCCTCAGATTTGCCCATGCATCAGAACACAGACCCCAACCCAGAACTTCTGATCAGTAGGTCTCTGCTGGGGCCCAGGAACTGGCCTTTCTGACAGGTTCCTGGTAATGCTGATGCTGATGCTGTGAGTCCCAATAACTTTGAGAACCTGTGGGGTGAAGCCAAGACTACAGAAAAGGATAAAGAAATCAAAAAGAGGAAGAGGGTTGGAGCCATGCTGTACAGGTCCCTCCAAGGTGGCTTGGGATGTCACAGCCATGAGCAAGGACAGGTGGACAAGGAGACCAGAGAAGCCCTGTGCCCAAAGGCCGCCGGGAGGCAGAGACACAAACAACCATGGGTTTGAGTCCTGGTGCCCCCTGATTCTGTGTGGCATTGGCAGCTCCCCACAGGGGGCCTAAGTACCCTCCTGTGTGAAAGGCATGCAAATCCTCCCTGCCCACCTCCTCAAGGGGCAGGTGTGCCTTGCAGGGAGAAAGGCCACAAGAGGGTTTTGCACACTGCAAGGCCCTCAGCAGATGTGACAGTGATTATTATAATCCCCCTCCCCCAGATGGCATGGTTGCCCCCTTCTCCGCCTGCCAGGAGGCCCCTCTCAGCAGTCCCCAGGGTTGTAAAGGGCCCGCAGGCCCCTGGCTTCCTCCAGGGCCTCCAAGCTCAGTGTGGGCCAGCCTCCAGCTCACAGTGTCTTTCTTCAGGTGCAGGGACCCAAGTAGCTGTCAGCGGGCAGCTCCTCTGCAGGGCACCTCGAGGGGGGGTGGTATCAGGGGTGGCTCTGGCAACCCTGGAACAAAGGCCGGCTGGGAGCTGGCAGGGCGCCATCAGGGTTCAATGCACAATGGCCCTGGGGGCTGGCGGCTTCGCTCCTGGCCGGCATTTGCATAATGTCTGGGGCAGGAACAGGTGCCTGGTCAATAGGCAATTGTGAGGCTGTTCTGTCAAAAGAGAAGGGGCCTGTATTGAAGGCTAGGCTCGCCTATTGCAATGCAAATAGCATTCAAAGCGGACCAGCCCAGCTCACTCCCGGGAGCTCCAGCTTCTTGAAAGCCGCCGAGCCTGCCCTGCTGCTGCCGCTGCTGGTGCCCGCTTTGTCTGAGGCCAAAGGGTGGCATCAGCAGCAAGAGCTGGGAAACCACAGCAGGGAGCAAGAGCAGGCCAGCCTGCCCATCCAGGAGGGCTTCCTGTAGGAGGAGCTGATGTCACTGAACTCTGACCAAATATTAGAATGAAGCTCTGCAGCTTCTGTGAAGAGCACCCCAGAGTAAAGCTGCTACTCTAGCTGCTTTTGCCATGGTGACATCCACAAGGACCCTCATGCCAAGTCACCCCTCTCTACCCTCTGCAAGCCCTGAGATGCAGGGTCCTTTCTGTCGTAGCTAATGCTCACTGAGTGCCTACGGTGGGGGCATGAGAAGGTAATTTTTCTCCCACCTTCTAAGTCCTTCTAGCTGGGCTAATAATCAAATTAACAGAGACAATTAACAGAAGAAAATCAAATTTTAATGTGTGTGGGGGGTGAGGGATTCACATAAGCATGAAAATCCCAAAGACAGTGAAGTAAAATGAGGTATATATCTCATTTTGAACAAAGGAGAAAAGGAGGGAGGGGTCTGGGCTTTCTCAGGAGAAATAGGTAATTCACAGGTAGCAAAGAAAGTGGCAAATGAATTCTTGCAAAGCAACTCAGAACCATGGGTCAGAATGAAATCTAATGGCCAGATTTTTGCATGCATCCTCCCAGTCTACCATACTTAATATGTTGAGGTGATCATGCTGAAGTTCCCTTCCTGAAACAGGTTTTTCTATCTGGATTTTTTTAAGAAGAAAAGGGGGTTGTTTAAAAAATAATAACCTCTTTGATTTCAACTCAAAATAACCTGCATGCCCGGGGCCACCTACTGGGGAGATTCTCCTGGCCCCCACACTATATGTAGACCCGCCCTGTTATAGTGGCTTCATATGGGTTAGCCCATCCAATACTCACAGCAACCCTATGAGGTACAGGACGTTACTATCTCATTTAACAGATGAGGGAACTGAGGCATGGAGGAGTTCAAAATTGCTCAACTACTCTGTGGCAAAACTGAGGGAAAGAGCCCAGCAAGCTGGCTCCAGGAGCCATACCCTCACGGGCTGTGCTAGGGCTGCCTGTAGGGTAGGGTCCCCTCACTGTTTGATGCGGGGACGTAAGTCCAGAGGAGAGCAGGAACCCTCTTTCCCACTTCCCCATACTGCCTGATTCCTACTCTATAGCTGCAAGCATGTCAGAGAGGTCAGGGCTCAGGACCAGCAGGGACGGTCACCTGGACGGCGGGAGCAGGGGATAACCCTGATATGTTGCTTCCCAACTTCAATGATGAGGAAACACTTCAGTTTATAGAAATAGTCTAAATGGGGGGTGTGAGGGTGGAGCTTCCACTTAGCACATTGTGCTGGTTTCTCCAGAAAAGAGGGGACCTCAGGAGCTCAGTTCCATTCCCTCCTTTATCTCTCACAGGCCAGGTGACCTTGGACAATGTGCTGCTGCTCTGTAGCTGTTTCCTCATCTGTGAATGGGGGACTGTGACAACTCACACTCCAGGTATGTGAGTTGACGCCTCCGCACAGGAGGGCCCTGCTTGTGTCAGCTCCTGTTCCTACATGGTCGGCTCTGGAAGACGGAGCTGCCGACATATCCTGCCCCACCCAGTTTCATGATGACATGAAGAGGGAGCACAAGCATGCCCGTGGGTGTGAATTCATTAAATCACTTGCTTGCATTCCATTGGCTTTGCAAGATTCATTCCTTTTTTTTTTTTTTTTTAATTTCTTAAAAATGTCCAGGGAACTCCCCTGTGGAAGACTCCAGTGTCTGCCGCACACACAATACTTGAGATGCTTGAACCAGATAAAAGGAAACTCCCTATTGCACTGGGAGGACTGAAGGACTCTCCGGGCTCCCCTCCAGCCAGGGCCTCAGCCACCTCCCTCCTCCAAAATGTCAGAGAACATCACAGTCAGCCAGTTCAATAGACAACAGGTTTCTCCCACAGCCTCTCTGACGGATTGAAGGCTGTGTTGAGAAGGATTCTGAAGTAGCATCCAGGTAAGGCAGGAAAGAGTGCCATCACCTAGGGGTGAGGTCTGCTGGCAGCACTGCATGGAATAGGGGCCATGTCTGTGCTATATACATTTGTCATTCTTGGTAGAGTGGCTATGTGGGGAAACAAAGCCAGAGAAGAGAAATGACATCCCCAAAATCATACGGTGACAACATCAAAGCTAAAAATCTTAATTTTTTCTTAAAAAATATCCCCTGAATATTATCCAGTGAGTCTATACTACTTTTAGAATTAGAAATATAATAAAGCACTTTCATTTGAAAACTAAAGAAAATCAAGACAACCCTACGATGACCATCAGAAAGGAAGGCATAGTGTGGTTGGGCCCCAGTGGGGTCCTGAGGGTGGTATTAATGGCAGGGATGGTTATGTAATTACCAGTTTTGCTGCATACACTCATACAGCACTTTGCAATTTTCAAATCTCATCCACTTAGCTAGTTGGTTCTCCCCGAAATGCTGTGTAGGTAGGAAAGCAAGCAGGAGTGACTCCCATTTTTGCATATGAAAAAAAAATTCAGGCTCAGATACTTGACAGGATATAGCCAAGGTCACAGAGTGAGTGAGTGGCAGAACTGAGACCTGAGCCCTGGGGTAGCGTTTGGGAAAAGTCAGGAGGAAGATCGAAGGAGCCTAGAGGCAGCCTGGAGACCTTCCATTTCCACCAGGAGAGTTGCAAACTAAACCCTGTCCCCCCAAGTATCCCACGCAGACCTGCTCACACCGGGAGTCTGGGCCTTCCCCAGAAGTAGACCAAGCATCCTCTCCTTCCCAGGCCCCTCCCAACCTCCTCAGCTGACCTCACCAGATCCCCGGACACAAAGCACCCTTCTTCTCCTCGGGGCACCCCTCCCCCAGCTCTTAATTAAACTAGTCAGTGATAGTCTTCCTAGCAGAGGCCCAGACAGTGCCTTGTTCCTGAGCTGCCCATTGTCTGCCCTGCTGCAGGCCCAGTCTCCAGCAGGCACCCACCCTCCTCTGGGCCAGCAGCGGGTTGATGGCCCTGACTCCTGGATACAGTGAAAATACCAACGCCACAAGAGAATCTGGATGTCTTCACCAAAAGTCTGTGATAGAAATCACACACCGTTCATGGGTTTGTTTCATAAGAAATTGAATAAACCGTATTAATAGCAAGAAAAGGAAGTGGCTTGGCTAGAAAGATCCAGAGTCCAAAGGCAAGGATTTGAGACCTGGTTCTACCATCCACAAACCAGGTGGCCTTAGGTGAATTGCTGCCTCTTGAAGTCTCAGTTTTCACACGAAGAAAATGGGGGCGGTCGGTAGTGCAGGAAGAGAAATGAGAGGAAAATGCAAACCAAATGACCAGGAAACATAGAAGGCTCCACTTAATTGGAGCCAAATGCATCTCCCCCAGGCCCATCCGCAGGGAACCTCCTCCTCACTGGTTCCAGCCTGTGAGATGTCTGCGTCTGACCTTTGCTGTGTCTTTAGAAGAGGAAACCGGTCATAAAGAAATTAGCTGCCTCTCTTCCAATGGATAAGATCAAGAGCTTCTGCCGCCTGCTTATGATGGGAGCTGGCGGGAGAGGGGCAGGGGCCTGGCGGGAGCTCCTTGATAGGAACCTGCAGTTGCAGCCATTGACTTAATTGGTTGAATACTTGAAGTTAAAGGGGCCTGATGCTTGGCCACTGGAATCCCATCCCTCAAAGCACACACAAGGCACACAGAGCTCCATTCAGAGCTGAGTTTAAATCCTGACCCTAATTGGTAAGAACAGACCAATTTACTCAACTATCCTGAGCTTCAGTTTCCCCGTGTGTAACAGAGTTCATTGCATCTATCTGTTATTGAAGATGAAATGAGCAAAGACCAGGAAAAGCGAGGTGGAAAATTAGACACATTCCTTCTGCCCAGACCACTGCCTCCAGGAGGTTCTGCCTAAAAGATGACCTGTGACCCACCCTTGCTTAAAACCCTCAGTAGCCCTTTGCTGCAATAAAATCCCAAATCATTAACATTGTTACAGAAAACCGGAGAAGAACCAAGCAATACTTAGAGAGATGGAGTTATATTTATTACGCGCAGGTCCAGAGGAAAATGTCTCTCAAATTCTGGGCCCCAACATGGAGGAATTTTCCCTATTTGTATGTTTTTACCTTCTTTGTCTCCCAAATATGGGGTGTTTCCGGCCCCTTTTGCAAGTTCTTAAAGAGCCCCTATGTGCTGGGGCCTTGAGACCTCAACCAAAGGCCTGACCTGGTGCCAGCACTGATAATTTTGTCCAGGGAAGGTTTAATGGCCTCTCTGAAGTGGGAGTAGTCTTGTTTTCCTTATTATTTAAGCAAGCAAGCATTTACAGAAGCCAAATAGCAGGGTTAAAATTTCAAACAGCAGTTTTTATACAAGATGGATGCTTCATTCCCCACTGGTTTTATGTACATTAGTCAAATCATTGACTCTTGGTTCTTGTCAAGGAGGGAGTTATATTTACCCCTGAGGACTATAATTTTAATTTTCTGCCTAATAAAGTTAGTGGGCCTGCTTATAAGATAAGAGCCCGGAATGAGGGCTACAAGTAATCTTTAGAGAGTCTGAAGAGTCCTATACTCTCAATTTTGCCTGGCTGTCTTAAGCCAGGTGTGATGAAGCCACGTTGGGATTCCATTGACCTTGACTGCTGTGGAGGTGGTCCTTTCCAGGTAGGAGTCAGTCCTTGGGTGTCAAATTTCTTTACCCAAACAGAGTCACCAGGGTGGAAGGGATGAACCGGATCAGAAGTTGGTACAGGTAGAGTGTCTCAGATGCGCTTCTGGATTGCTTCCTGGGTAGACTGTAAAGCCTGTAAGAACTTGAATAAAGACTGGTTATGGATTTCAGCTTTTCTAGATTGGGTAGATCAGGGTCTGGAAGAGTCACTATAATCTGTAGAGGCCCCACTGGTTTTAGGGCAGCCTCCCAGACAGCTTCATCAGTGGCCTGGTTCCCTCTTGCTTCTGTGGAGACCCCTTACCTTGTAAATAGCACTATGTATGTGAGCCATTATAAATGCATACCTGATATCAGTATAAATGGTTACTGATTTTTCTTTTGTCTACCAGAGAGCCTGAAACTGGGTGACTCAAGTGTTTGACATCCAGTGCTCTAGTGTGTTCCAGAGTAAAGCCTTGACCTCATGTGGGGCAGTTAGGATTAGTTACTGCCCTAGGGTTAACTTATTTGCTTTTTTGATAAACATAGCTGTGGCTGCTACCACCTGGAGGCAAGTATGTCACCCAAATGCAAAGGGGTCAAGTCTTTTGGACAAATAGGCTACTGGCCTTTTCTAGGGGATGAGACTTTGAGTGAGCACCTCTTTGCCTATGCCCCTTATCTCACATATGTAGAGGTGGAAAGACTTAGTTACATCTGGTAGCGCTAGTTGGCCCATCATCCTTGCTCTGCTCGTGTCTGTCTAACTGCCTAATATATTACCTCAAGGATCCTGGCTCTGAATTCTTTTAGGGAAAATGGACGTCGAATTTCTTCTGTAGCTGCTTCGTGCTGAGGAGGGATGGAGTTTTCCCTCAGAGCCAAGAGATCCCATCAGAGGGATGATGAGGCCTGGGCACAGAAGGAGGTGGGCTTGTGACCTAGCAGAGACAAATGGTCCGGTGGAAGGGAAAGAAAACATTTCAGTTTTAATAACCTCTATTGATATAGAATTTTTCTCCTCAAAATCACCTCTATGTTTATTAAAAGAGCCAAATCAAAACCAATTTAGCTATTGTATTTAATTTGGCCCGATAGTTTGCATAAACACAACAAGAATGGTAACCAACTACCTTTGCCAGAATTTCATGATTGAATCTTAGTGTGCCCCGTAGGGCTAGGAAGCCAAGCTATCCAGCTGCCATCCGGCCTGCCTGCAGTATCTGCTCAGTTAGGTGAATCCCTCACCTGCAGTGACTCCATCTGGGCCCATGCCCTCAGTTTTAAGTCCCATCTCAGTAGCCCTCCTACTTATCATGGCCTAGAGTGCATGGGAGTTCCACAGAGACATCCTTATTGCTCCCCTTCTACTCTGACCAACTACCAGTGATGGTAGGGTATGGGCCTGACGCTCCAGTGCCAACCATTTTCAGGGCTCCCAAGCAGGATACCAGGCTTTTCCTTGGCACTCTTATTGGCTTCAGGTCTTCAGAGTTCAGACAGGGCTCTTTAAAACATGACACTACAGTCAAAGTTTCCAGTCAATAAAACCACTATTAGAAACTGGTCTTATTGAATTTATGCAAAGAAATGTATTGACATGATTTATTAAGCATTGCCAAATTTCAGAGGAATTGTGTGTAAGGAGAAAAATATACTGACCTGCTTTAAGATCTTCTTATTTTCCTTGTCAGTCCTTTCTATGGATTCTTCAGAGTAATATAGCTGTCTTCAAATGGCAAGAAGAAATTCAAAATGTGTCTATATTCAAATAGACAGTTACAGCTATCCCTGTAACAGGGTTCCCCCTATTTGACTTGTCCTTAAAATTTCATATGGTCTCTGGGAGGGGTGACATGCCCTCTCAGAAAGGACTAAGGGAGCTTTATTCCTTTACAGGGTCTCACATGTCACAGGACCTCACAGGGTCTGTAATTCCTGTAACAAAGGGCTGGTACTCACCACTTCCCTCTGTTCCAAACAGGCCTTCCCCAGTTTCCTAAAGTTGAGGTTTGTGCCACACCTGACATAGGTATGGCCGCACAGGCCTGCAAGACAGTATACAGGATGCCAACTGTCTTTCAATAGAGACAAAAACCAGATGGGTATTTTCCTTGCCCATTTGGGCAGCTGCCCTTTTGGCAACTGCATTCAAATCTGTAAGGTTAATGCAATATTATTAACACAATGAAGTACAATATTGGCACTGTGGCCATCTTAGGTAGACAAATCTTCTGCTACCATATATGACACATGGTAGGGCTATATAAATATCTTAGGGAGGTGACTAAAGTCTATTCTTGACCTTCCCACACAAAGCAAAATTGTCCTTCTCTTTCTGGAGTCATATCCATGAAGATTCAGGCATCATCTAAGTCTATTATACAGTTTTCCGCAGGCCACTATCAGGGCTGTGCATGGTGACCAGTTCTTCTTTCTAGCCACAAACACAGCCTGCCTAATTTCCCTAAAATTTATTCTGGCACGGGAGAAAGTTGGTTTGCTGTAAATAGGCAGCTTAACCCCTACATAACTGGGCTTGGATATCTGCCTAGAAAGCCATAATTTATAAGTTTAACATGTGGCCTTAGGTCCTTCCAACCCAACAGGGTCTCTGCTATCCCTCAGTCAGACTCATCCTCTCTTGGAGAATCTCAAAGTCCTGAAGGCTCCTCAGTCCAGGAAGAGTGCCTTTTCTTTGCTCTTTGACTTTAAGTTGCCAGTCCAAAACAGCCAGAGTTGCAATTGGAAACAGCTTTGCATATTGCAAAGCGCTTCTGTGGCAGTGGCTTGGATATTAGGCCCCTTGTCTTCCCACCAGTCCCCTTTGTGGCAGACCAGGCCTCTCCCAAGGGAGTGCACTGGAAAGGAATCTCAGCCCCTCCTCTTCCAGCAGCAACAGGTACTGAACCCTTTCAGTACATTTGCAAACAGGGAGCTTTCACTAGCTCTATCTGCTGCTTTCACAGATCCTGGGCCTGCTGCTCTATTCCTGGGACTGCAGGAAGGCTAGTAGCAGTCACTGGCTTCTGGTTTAACTGCTGCAGCCAGCAAGCCAAAGGCTTAACTAAGTCTTGTATTGCTTGTTGTAAAATGCTCATTAGTCACTGGGCAGCAGTGGGGCAGCTAGATTAATTATGCTTGCAGAAAACTTGTGACCTTGAATCTAGTGAAGTTCTGATAAGACACCTGGACCAGACCCCTATGCCAGCAGAGTGGTCTGCAGCCAGTAAAAATCAAAAAAACCTATCTCTCCCTGCTTCATAATTAACTGCTGACACCCCCCCCCCCCCACACACACACACACTTTTTCTGCATTAACCATTTACTCTGTCCTGAAACAAGGCAATTGGTTTGAAATCCTGTATGTTTAGGCTTTTTACATTTAAAGATACTTTTTTCTTTCTGTAACCATTGTTTTCCCTCATAGATTTTTAATTTAAGCTCCTAGAGGATCTTAAATCCTCCTCCTTTACCACTCTTGATTTCTCTGACCACACCCCACCACCCTGTCCCATCCCCTAGTCCAGTTGCTTGTCTCCCTTTCCGATTGTGAGTCAGAGGAAGACAATTCCTACAGAGGGGAGAAATAGAAACAGTGGGAATTTCAGAGAAAACTACACACTACTGCTGTAATAATCCTCCCTCCCAGAGGCTGGGGTCTGACCTGTGGAGAAAAATGACTCTTAGTCTGCCTGGAAAGATAGCGGATGAGGATAAGGGTGTGTAGGGAGATTTCTTGTGAACTAAAAGCCAGGAGGGCCTCCTGAAAGAAAAGATCTTTAACCCAGTTACAGATGCTATCAGAATCAGGATGAGGGAGGAAGGGAAAGACCAGGTTATGTCTTCTATGAGGATCCTAATAAATTACTGAAAACAGCAAGTCAAACAAAACACACAACCACGAAGACAACAGACTGCACAAGACACACAACCAGGGTTAACGGGGTCCATAGACAGTTAATAATAACTTCAGCCTTAGTTCCACCTCAGGTGGCTCACATTGGACTATGATGTCACAGACAGAGACAGGGCCTATAAATGTCTCTGCCCTGCGGAGCTGTAAGCCCTGCTCCTGGAAGTCTCTGACCACCAACAGAGATAAGAAAGCCATAAATAAAAGTTCTTTGCTCTTTGAAATGTCACAAATTTATACCTTTAAATTAACCCTAGGACTTTAAAATTTCAATTTAATACAGCAAATTCACAAATCAGAACAAACTGAAACCCTTATTTATACAAAATTACAGAGAAATTTTTATTAGCTAAGTGGGCTGATTCCCTCTCTGACGGAGAACAAAAGACTCTGAGAAAAAGAAATCTCAGCAGCTGCTAAAAACTTATGCATTCTGCCACAGCGGGTCCGCCCTATCTTTAAACAAATTAAACAATAGAAAAAGATAACAAATACTCTCCTGTGTACAGCCAGAAGGCACAAAGTGGCTTTCACTTCACACAGAGCAGTTAATGAGCAGATAATTATGCCAAGACAGACAAACATCCTTACTCACACTCTCTCAGTAGACTATCCCAGACTGGAGCTGAGCAGATAAATGAAACAATGCCCAACTCCCCAGACAGGCTTGGGGGCACTCCCGGCACCCAAGCCCCAGAACAGAATTCTCAACCAATGTCTTGGTGAGAACCTACCGGAGGAGTTAAGACTGCATCCATTCCCCCTTCTTGGTAGCAAATTGTCTAGTCCCACACAAACAAACATCAGAGTGAACTCATAATTCCTTAATCAAATCTGAATTCATTCACCTCCAGAGTCCCACATTTATATACTAGCTAGTCCGAATTTTTCACTTCTACCAGATATTTACCCAGAGTTTAAACAGTCCACCTGATTCCTTGTCCTCCTAACCAAACGGGGTCTCGGCTAGTCCCTGAGGAAGTCTTTGACTTCAGGGGAGGTGATCAAGCTCCCCCTTCCACTCACTCGGAGTGGGCCTAACTGATGGGGCCACTAACTTACCAATTCTGTTGACAGGTCCAGAAGTGTCCATCTACTCTCTCCAGATGCCAGCTGGGTCCTGGGCTGAGGTCCAGGAGCACCTGGAGTCCCCCGGTTCAATTCTGCTAAATCAGCAGAGCAGCACCTCCCGGAGGCCTATCCGGCTCCTCCACGCCCCAAACCCGGCCCATTCACCAGAGGCCAAAAGGCCAAGCACAGTTGTTTTCCAGCTCAGGGAACCATTAATGTTACAGAAAACTGGAGAAGAACCAAGCAATTCTTAGAGAGATGGAGTTACATTTATTACGTGCGGGTCCAGAGGAAAATGTTTCTCAAATTCTGGTCCCCAACATGGAGGAATTTTCCCTATTTATATGTTTTTACCTTCTTTGTCTCCAAAATATGGGGTGTTTTTGGTCCCCTTTGCAAGTTCTTAAAGAGCCCTATGTGCTGGGGCTTTGAGACCTCAACCAAAGGCCTGGCCTGGCGCAAGCACTGATAATTTTGTCCAGGGTAGGTTTAATGGCCTCTCTGAAGTGGGAGTAGTCTTATTTTCCTTATTATTTAAGCAAGTAAGCATTTACAAAAGCCAAATAGCAGGGTTAAAATTTCAAACAGCAATTTTTATATAAGATGGATGCTTCAACATGACACATAAGTCTATTGCATCCATTTCCTGTCTTTCTCACCAGCCACATTTTTATTAAGATCCCCAAAAACTATGCCCCACCCCTACCCTGCAGACCACGCTACTGCATGTGGTTGGAGCATAGTTGATACAACGGTTTCATTGGGCACTGCAGGCCCTTTCTCCATCCCTCACCTGACCTGTTATTCCCCGACCTTGACTTGAGCTAAGAAAGGCAAGAAGGACTTCTCCTTCACTTCTCTCTTTTTAAAAATATTAATGAGTTATTTTTTGAATAGGTAATACATCCAAAATAGACAAAATCAAAAATGATCCCAGTGGCCAAAAGGGGTCCATGGTGAGAAGTTTCCTCCTACTCAGGCCCCAGCCTTGCAGTTCCCAGAAGCAGCCATTGTACCGGTCTTTGTCCTCCCTGAAGTGAACATATGGAAGCATATATGCATATAGTATGTACATATGGATATTTAATGTACATACTATATATTTTGTATTGTTCATAATACATATATATTCACTTCTTTACTTCTACACAAATAGTAGCATAATTTGCATTCCATTCCATTGCATGGCTTGCCCTTTTCACTTAAAAATGTATCTTGGAGCTCTGTGCATATTGAGTGCATACAGGTGCACAAAGCTACTCCCTAGTACCTTTCCCATGACTGCAAGTTGTTCGATTATGCAAATCCACCATGAATCATTTAGGCAATCCCCTAGTGGTGGACATTTAGGCCGTTTCTCATCTTTGGAAGCACAGAAAATGCTTCAGTGAACAGCCTTATACATGTAGAAGAATCTTCCACACGCGGAGGTGAAACAAACTTCTAGAGACAGGTTTGCTGGATAGAGGCAGTGTTGAGATATTGGCCAATCACCTCCAAAGGAGCTGGGCCCGATGAATCCCCATGCTACTTGTACCACTGCCAACTCTGCCCCGGCTCCGCAGGCTTGAGCAGTGGGGGAGGGGGGAAGGTGCCGCCTCAGTGGCATTTCCAGATACACTTCTCTCATCCAGAATGAGAGTCAGCCTTTTTCACACGTCCTTAGTCTTAGAACATATGTGGTCCCTTTTTGTGAATAGTTTGTTCATATCTTTTTTCCAGATTTCTATTGGGTTGTTTATTTTTCTTAATGATTTATGTATTTTAATTCAATTTATTGGGGTGCCTTTTATAGGTTTCAGGTGTATAATTCATCATCTGTATATTGTATTATGTGCTCATCACCCAAAGTCAAGTCTCCTTCCATCACCATTTATTCCCCCTTTACCCTCTTCTACCTCCCCCACCCCTTTTCCTTTGGTAATCACCATACTGTTGTCTCTGAGGGTTTTTTTTTTTACTTAATCCCTTCACCTTTTTCACCTAGCCCCTCAACCCCCTCCCCTCTGACAGCTGTCAGTCTGTTCTCTGTATCTATGAGTCTGTTCCTATTTTGTTTATTAGTTTATTTTGTTTATTAGGTTCCATAAGTGAAATCATATGGTATTTGTCTTTCTCTGATTGGCTTAGTTCACTTAGTATAATACTCTCCAGGTCCATCCTTACTGTCCATCCAAAAAGTAAGGTTTTTTCTTTTTTACATCCAAGTAGTATTCCATTGTATAAATGTACCACAGTTTTTTTTTATCTACTGATCTACTGAGGGACACTTGGCTGCTTCTAAATCTTGGCTATTGTAAATAACACTGCAATGAAATAGGGGTGCATATATTCTTTTGAAGTAGTGTTTTGGGCTTCTTTGGCTAAATTTCCAGAAGTGGAATCTCTGGGTCGTAAGGCAATTTCATTTTTAATGTTTTGAAGTAACTCCATACTGCTTTCTATTCTGTATCCCCTTAATTATTTGTAGGAATCCTTTTTTTAATATATATATATTTAATTTTTATTGATTTCAGGGAGGAAAGAAGAGGGAGAGAAAGAGATAGAAACATCAATTATGAGAGAGAATCATTTATCAGCCGCCTCCTGGACGCCCACACTGGGGACCGAGCCAGCAACCCTGGCATGTGCCCTTGACTAGAATCGAACCTGGGACCCTTCAGTCCACAGGCCGACGCTCTATCCACTGAGCCAAACCAGTGGAACTCTTTATTTACCAAGAAGATCAATCTTTTGCTATGGCTTGACTATTTTTGGTCTTTTGTGGAAAGACTTCTTAAAGAAGGTGAATTAGGCATCTCTCATCCAGGCTATGAGACTACTGAATGAATGATGGATATGAGATTGAATGAATAAGTAAATAAATGAATGAATGAGTGAATGAATGCATGAATAAGTTTGTTCTGCCCAGCTTGTCAGTTAGCTAAGTAGACAAACCAGAAGATCTGTGTCAGTCATGAGCAAATTTATATATGATTGAGATCCCACAGAGCTGAGTAGCTGCTCACCTGAGCTAAGGTTCCCAAGATGGTCCCAGAGCACCCTGGAGCCCCCTTTTCCTCACCCTCCCACACAGTCCCCTCTTCCCTGGACAGACTCTAACGTCCGCCTGAGCGCCACGGGGCAGGAGAACAAGGCTGCCTCTCCAATTACAGAACTCATCTCTCTTGTCGGCCTGTCAGAACAGAGAATTTATTGCCTCATTCACTTTGAACAAAACCTGTTTCTGGAGATTTTTATGATGGAGGAGTAAGGAAAGGAGTAAAGTGAGGGAGGAAGTGTCAATGGGAGGGATGTGGCCCAGAATACATAATCTCCCACAGAAAAGGGTTTCGGCAAGAGGACAAGTGTGGGCTCCGAGCATCTCTAGCTCCCCTGGCAGCCTCATTCCCACGTGGGTGAAGAGTCACTTCTCAACATCTGCAAGGGAGAGGTTGGTCTTCATCCCACAGAAAACAAGGGGTTTGGTCCCCCCCTCAAGCCTTGGAGCTCTGATCGCCCCATCCCTGTCACTCTGTATCCTCCCCACTCAGCCCAGCTCTAGGCTTCCCACTCCACTCCCTCCTGGAGGCACTCCCTCCGCAGGCTCTGCCAAGCTCCTCCACGTGTGTGCCAGGTAGAGACAAGGCCAAGAGGGCCACACACCTCCTGGAGTCCATCCTGGAGGGAAAGAGCCCACATGACGACAAGAATGAATGCCGAGCACTCACTGGGCGCTGGCTGGGGGTTGACAGGGTGTGTAGTAGATCCTGCAGTTTCCCAGTGCGTCAAGGGTCAGGACAAACATTACCCCGCTTACAGAAAGTGACTGAAAAAACAACCAACCTTCCCAAGGTCACAGCCAGGATTCAAACCAGGCTGGCTGGTTCAAAGCCATCAGCTCAGCCTCTGCATGCTCCTGCCCAGCAGGCATCAGCTGTGAGGAGGTTGCCCAGGGAAGAGCTGGGCACTCCAGGGCAAGCTATCCACTCTGGGCTACTGAGAGAGGCCTCCCTGAAGGATGTGCAGCTCTGAGAGGATGCAGAGAAGGAGGTGAGGACAAGAGCCTTCATGGCCGTGGGAAAACCAAGTCCAGTGATACTGGAAGACAGGAAGTGGTGCCAGACGGTGGCACGGGAGTGGCAGGCATGGGCAGGTTTGAATAGGTGTGGGCAGGCTTGGGCTAGCTGTGCATGGGCCTCCCTCTCCTCTCCCCTGGGCACGTCCCCCCCCCCCCTCCAACCTTCAAGATCTGCTTCCATTAGCCTCCCCATAAAACCCCCACCTTTCCAGATTCTCCATCCCCGGCAGCTCCCATTCAGCATTCCTTCCTCTTTCATTCACTCAGCAAGCCTGTGTGAGTCTTGTTTCAAGCCAGGCCCTGCACCAGCCACTGGGAATAGGACCATTAATAAGGCACATGAATAAATCAAGGCATCTTCTAAAAAGAAGAGCAGTTCTAAGTGTTATAATAAAGTGGTGTGTGAGTGCAGAGGAGGGAGCAATTAAAACTGTCTGGGAGAAGGAGGGCAACGTTCTGGAAGACGCTCTGAGGGCTGGCACTCCAGCTGGACCTGAGGGCTGGCAGACAAAGCAGGAGGCGGTTTCATCCAGGGCCAGCTGCCCGGGCAGACAGAGCAGCCTGTGTCTGGGAGCCCTGGGTCTTACGGAGGGACAGAGGTGGAGAGACACAGGTGAAGCACAGGGGACCTGGAGTACCCTGGAGGGAGAGGGCTGCTCCTCAAGCCTGGGATTGTTGATGGAGACAAGTGTATGCATGTTCAGATGTGCATGTGAGAAAGACCCCTTTCAACACCATAGAGAAGCAGCACCTTCTAACCTTGGGCTCCCTACCCTTCCCCCAACTCCGCCTTTATTTCTCGCCATAGAACTTAACACCAGTTTAATACTTTACTTATTAAACTATAGAAAATGGCTATTTTTATAGGTCGAAATGGTGAGTTATTAGCAAGCTCAAATAGTTCAACCTGTCATTTTTATTTATTATTCCTTCCTTCACCTCCCTCCCCAGCCCCCATTAAAATTTGAACTCTGTGAAGAGAAAGACTTGAATCATTCTTTGGCTCATTGCTACATCTCCTGCGCCTAGAACAGTGCCTGGCATAGAGTAGCTGCTCATCAAGTATTTACAGAATGAATGAATACATGAATGAATAAATGAATGAATGATGAACAGAGAGAGACTGGGAAGGGGGAGGTCCTGGTTAGTCTCTCGTACTAACCATGGAAGATCTCAGAAGATAGATCTTTAACTCCAGGATCAGAAGCAGCAGAACCAGTTCTGTTCTTTCTGAGGATCTCTGGGCAAGAAACTGACTTTTTACAGTTCTGATTTTTTCACCAGTAAAAAGAAACAAGAGCAGATGCCTCAAGTGATTGTTATCAAGATCATATCAAAAATCATGGGAAATGCACCACATAGTCTCAGGCATGTAGCAGGCACAACATAAATGCTATTTCCTCTTCCTCCCTTCTTTATATATTGAGCCCTGTTTTGCCCTGTCCATACATAAAGACCCACAGGATCAAATTTTTTTAAGTGTGAAAATTGACATATTTTGAGTTTGGCAAGAGAGAAAATTCACCCACAATGAGTGGGTTATAGTGTGGTGAGAAGCAGAGGATGCTGAGCAAGGGGTCTGGGTACCATCTGCTTTGCCCCACACTGGCTCTTTGGCTCTAAGCAGGTCATTCAGCCTCTCCCTCCAATTCCTGTTGCCAGCTCACTCCATCTCTCTCTTCTGCAGCCCTGCCTGGCCCCACTCTTGTGGTGGGGAACCAGCCAGCTATGGTGTGAGAAATGGGAATGAGACAAGAAAAATAGAGAAGGGCCAAGGACACTCAAGTATTGAGTAGGAGGGCAAGGTTGTCTTTTGGGCACATTACCAGGAAATAAAGGGTAACAATTTTCATTTTGACATGGGGACTTCGATCCAGCCAAATCAAAACATTCCCCTTGTCAGCACACCCCGTGCCTTCCAGGAAGAAGCTTCACCCCTAAGTTTTAGGCAAAGCCGCAGCCCAGCCGCCCAGCAGGAAGACGACAGGCATTGAGTGAGCCTGGTTGGGGCAACAGGACAAGCCATCCCAATATTGCTAAGCAGGAGCTCTCGGGACACCCTCCTCAAAGTGTTTATGAATCACAAAACACTCACACACTTTCTGTTCACTTGGTCTCCATTAAAGACGGAGAAACTGACACCAAAAGCAAAAATAAACAAGTGGGACTGCACCAGACTAAAATGGTTCTGCACAATGAAGGAAACTATCAGCAGAATAAAAAGGCCACCTACTGAATGGGAGAACATATTTGCAAATTACATATCTCATAAGGAGCTAATATCCAAAATATATAAAAATCTCATATAATGCATAGCAAAAAAAAAAAAATCCAATTTAAAAAATGGGCAGGCCCTAGCCGGTCTGGCTCAGTGAATAGAGCTTTGGCCTGTGAACTGAAGGGCCCCGGGTTTGATTCTGGTCAAGGGCACATGCCTGGTTTGTGGGCTCAGCCCCCAGTGTGGGGCGTGCAGAAGGCAGCCGATCAATGATTCTCTCTCATCATTGATGTTTCTATCTCTCTCTCCCTCTCCCTTCCTCTCTGAAATCAATAAATATATATTTTTTTTAAAAATGGGCAGAAGATCTGAAAAGACATTTTTCCAAAGAAGATATAGAGATGGCCCACAGGTACATGAAAAGATGCTTAGTAACATCAATCATCAGGGAAACACACATCCAAACCACAGTGAGATGACCTCACACGTGTCATCATGGCTATCATCAAGGAGACAAGAAACCACAAACGCAGGTGAGGACTTGGAGAAAAGGCAGCCCTCATGCCCTGTTGGTGGGGATGCAAATGGGTGCAGCCACTGTGGAAAACAGTATGGAGGTTCATCAAAAAACTAAAAATAGAAACACTGCATGACTCAGCAATTCTACTTCTGGATATTTATCCAAAGAAAACAAAAACACTAACTCAAAAAAAATTTGCATTCACCATGTTCATTGCAGCATTATTTACAGTGGCTAGTGTGTGGGAACAAATGACGTGTCCATCAATAGATAAAGAAATTGTGATATACACTGAATGGCCAGATTATTATGATCTCTGAATGCATAATAATCTGGCCACTCAATATATATATATATATATATATATATATATATATATACACCCTGGTGCATGAATTCGTGCATGGGTCATGCATGGGTGGGGTCTGGCCAGCCTGGCCAGGGGGAGGGGACATGGGTGGTTGGCCAGCCTGCCTGCTGGTCGAACTCCTGGTCGAGGGGACAATTTGCATATTAGCCTTTTATTATATAGGATATACACTGAGTGGTCAGATTATTATGCATTCAGAGATCATAATAATCTGGCCACTCAGTGTGTATACACAATGAAATATTATTCAGACATAAAACAGCATCAACAATATGCATGGACCTTGAGGGTATTGTGCTAAGTAAATAAATTAGACAAAGAAAGGCAAATATCATATGATCTCATGAATATGGGGTATCTAAAAAAAGTGCAGGCTCACAGGTACAGAGAACAGAGTGGTGACTGCCCGACACAGGGGGTTGGGGATTTGAAAAATTAGTAAACCACTTGTTTGTTTTTTATTTTAGTTTAAATACATTGATTAAGAAGATTGTTTTTAAAAAGATGAAGAGCCCAAGGCTAGGAGAACGTCCCCACACCCCTGAACTAAGCTATAGGGAAACTGGAAACTAAATTGAGTCCCCTGATTCCATATTCCAAATTCTTGTCACCCTCTTTTAGCCATAGAAGGTGGGTTATATGGTGTTGCCCCCTTTTTACAGATTAAAAAACTGAGGCCCAGAGAGTAGAAAACCTGCTCAAAGTGTATGCACCACTTGCCAGTAGTGGAGAAGAATCTTTGGACTCGGACCCAGGACAAGGGCACCTTCTAGTATCTTGGAGCAAAGGTAGTGGTAGCTTATGGGGAGAGCCAGGGAGCTGACACCAGTGGGAACAAAGAATGCAGAGAGCCAGGGAGAGTGAAGGAGGCAGCCCCGGATGGATGGGAGGCCACTGAGGAAGGTGCCACTCACCTCCCCCAGAAGGCAGAGTCTTTAGTGGCAGTCAACAGCCCCCCTCTGACCAAGTGAGCAAGCACTGTGACAGCACAGCTACTGTGGAACCCCAATCCACCCAAACCCCATGCATTAAGCCACAGGCCAATCCAACCGTCCCTCGCCTAGGTTCTTGTGCTCCTTCTGCCCATCAGACAGATGTGTTAGGAGCAGCTGAGGGTCCATGTGCGCCCAGTCACAGCACCCACCCCTCAATCCCAGCACAGGGGCTGCAGGAGACAGAACACACAGGGTGGGCAAAGGCAGATTTACAGCTGTGAGTACACGAAACACTAAGTTTATTCCTGTAGTGTTGTTTCTGTATTCATTATTTTATTTATTATAATTATAATAATTATTGTTGCTAACCCACTTTTGCCCATCCCTGTGTGTAAGGTCACTTAGCGATGGAAAAAATCATTCACAGCATTCCCCAATTAGCCGACCTCCTCTTTGCAGCAATTGCCACCTTCTTGGCCTTAAGTCAAATCCTGCTGCAGAGCAAATCAAATCTTCTCTCTCCCAACTTTTGCTTTTGATGAGTTGGGCAGTAAATGGGGGTGTGGACAGAGAAAAGGCACAAAAGTCACAGGATCAGGACATAGCCATGTGGCCTGGAGCAGACAGAGAGGGGAGGGGAGGTGGGAAGACCCGTTGAGGTCCAAAGGGAATATATCAGGATGGCTCCTGGTGGTCTGTGCGCTGAGTCAGGACCCAGCGAATGAAGGAAGGAAGACACATTTCCTGACATGGTGCATCTTTTACTCAGTGAATCTTTTCTGTGGCTGCCTTGGTAAATGCAAACAGTAGAGCTGTGATATTGGCCTGAGGGTTGTAATCATCACAGCCTGGGGGCCATTAACCTCTCCAGGGTGTCAGAGCGCTCCTTGGGATCAGGAGACATTCAAGTTCCCGGTGCCACGTAGATGAGGGTGTTTCTCTGGCCCCCAGCTTGGGGACCTTCCCTTTTTGCTCTGCATTAGGGTTCTCATACTGGGCACTACTGACATTTGGGTTGGACGAGTGTTGAGTGGCTATCCTGTATGTTGTAGGATGTTTAGCAGCATCCCTGATCCCTACCCACTAGATGCCAGTAGCACCCACCAGTCACAACAATCAGAATGCCTCTTGACATTGTCAAATGTACCCTGGGGAGAAAATTGCTCCCAGTTGAGACTCTGCATACATACTCTCCTGGGGTCCAGAGTACCGAACCCATCTCCCCTCCAGTCCCAGGCCTCCCCAAGCTCAGTCCATGGGGTCATCTGCCTGCCGGATATTGCTCCATGGTTAACTGGAGTCAAGGTCTTCCCCCAGGCCACCTCCCCAATGCCCTAGCTACGTCCAACCCCCACCCTCCCACTGAACCTCTCCCTCCTCCACGGGTGCATGGCCCCTGGAGTGGTCTGAGCCACTGTTGTTCTAATAAAAAGCTGATGGTCTCCTCTCACCTCTGCTCACAGCCTGCATCCATCTGCAGTCCATCCAATCTGCAGTCGAGACCATGGGCGCTATCCCTGGACTACTTCCAAGCTGGCCCCTCTCTCCTCCCTGCCACAGGCTTGGTGAGGGCCCACTTCTCACGGTCTCCCCACCTCTAGATGTGCCCCCCTCCTACCCACCACCCAGGCCTTTGCCACAGGGCACTTTCCAAAACACAAACGTTGTTGGGTCTGTCATCTCAGAGATAAATCCAAACACACAGGGTCAGTCCTCAGGCCCCACCTGAGCATGCTCACAAGCACACATGGCCTCGTCCAGCCCGGAGAATGATAACATACTCAGAACAGCCTTGGGCACACGGGGCACTTTTCTCATCATTTTAGATAGTCCTTTGTTTAAACCTCACAACTACCCTGATCAGCAAATACCATACCCCCCTGCCCCCCGCCCCCAATTACCGTCATTTACCTGTAAGGAAACGGTGCTCCCCATCCAGCCCCCTTCCCTTGGAACACCCTTCCTCCATTCAGATCACCGTAGTCAGGCCTCCCTGAGAGTGAAGCCCTCAGACATGACCAGGGCTCCAACTCCAGAGGGGGAGGTCTCCATCACTGGAGACCCAAGGGTGGGCCCCACTCCCTGGAGAAGGACTTGGCCCAGAGAGTGCTCAGCTGATGGGAGCCGATCTGACCTGCCATGCGCACAGGCTGGACCCAGAGACAGTGTCCTCACTCTTGCAGGCTCTGTGCCGCTGCTCCCCGAGACCAGCCCTCCTCGATGCGGGGCATCTTCCTTCCCTGGACCGTGCGCAGGCCAGTCCCATGCAGCATGTCCAGGGTGGGCTTCTCAGTGAGCCTGTCAGCCCAGCTTCTGGGCTCTGCACCAGATAATTTCTGTTGTTCACAACAGGCACACTCTTCTTGCCTACATTTACAAGTCTCCTTTCTCTCTCTTCTAGAAGGTTCCATATACTTTTATCTACTTTTTCAAATCCTTCTAGTACAACTCAAAAGCCACCAACCTCCAGAACACCTTCTCTGCCCACACAACACAATGTCACTGGCAGTGAGTGGCATCTCTGTGTAACCTAAAGCCACATCCATGCAGGCATCTCATCTGAAAAGTGGTGTGACGATAGGAACTGTCCCCTAGGGCTGGGGAGCGACCAAATGATATTGTGTAGGAAAAGGCACCTGTGAGATCATCTGTCTGCCATATTCTGAGAGTTCAATAGACGTTTATATAAAAATCTTAGAATCATTAGTCAATGGCCTTATGATGCCTTCCTCCAGGACAGTTTGAACCCACGTTTGCCCAAGTAACTAGATGGGTGGGATAGAATCCAGCCTATGTAAAAACCAGTCCTGAGGATGTGCCCAGCTCCTCTTTTTGGAACAAGAATTATGGTACAGCCAGCATGGTCTAAAGTCGGGATTCCCTGCCAAGACTAGGACCCAGCGGAAGACAGCACAGCGGTTTAAAGGCAGGCCTGAAACAGGCATTTTGCTGTAAAGGAATTGTCTTGATTGTGTGCTCCTTAGGATGGGGTTTAGCCACCATGAGTTCAAGTCCCCCCGCCCCCACTGCCTTTTCCTTTGCAGAGTAACTGTAGGCCAGTCTGTTCTCCTCCCTGGGCCACAGTGTGTCCTTATCTATAACATGAGTGGTTGGCCTACATGATTTCAAAAGCCTTTCCAGGAATAATATCCTGGGGGTCAAATCCTCAGACTGCTGCTTAGTTCCAAGAATGGTGTGTGTGTGTGTGTGTGTGTGTGTGTGTGTGTGTGTGCGCGCGCACATGTATGCAAGTGTGTGTGCCTGCATTCATGTATGCAGTGTGTGTGCCTACATGCACGTATGCAATGTGTGTCTGCGTGCACATATGCAGTGTATGTACCTGGGTGCATTTATGCAGTGTATGTGCCTGCGTGCATGTATGCCGTGTGTGTTCCCATGTGCTTGTATGCAGTATGTGTGCCTGCATGCTCGCTCAGGGCATATGCTGCATGGTTTCAGTGTCCTTTCACTTGATTGATAATGCCTCTCATCAGATGCCAAATATAAACCCAGACTATAGAGACTTCACTCCTCGCATCCACTGCCTTCAACACAGATAAGGTTCGGGGCAAGGCATGTGCCGCTGACATGCATAAATAAGCTGGTAAGCGTCAGAGCCCCCAAGGTCTGTTTTTTCCTGGCAGGTATGCTGGAAATATTCACATAATTGTGTGACAAATATCGCACACAGCTTGGCTTAACAAAAATCAGGTGTTTCATTTGCCCAGGAAGGCGGATGTGCCATCTGATAAACAAGCCTAAGAGACTCACGTTTTTCCTGAGTAATTATATTCTGATGGCTGCATGGACAGACCATGAGAAAATCAAATTATTTTTATAAAGCAAGAGGAAAAGTCTAGTTAAATACACACAAGCACTGCCACTAGAATCACAGGTGAGCCTGCTGGGAACACAGCCTCTGATTCTATGTAAATAACAGAATGATTTGAAAACCCATTGTTCTCCCCATCATGCTGTATTTTCAGGTTAGCTGGTCCCATATCCCTTCTTAGGACATCAAGTGTTGTTTTTAACACAGACTATCATAAGAGCCTTCAAAAAACTCCTTTCCTCTCCCCTAGAGTCCACATTCTACCCACACCCTCAGTAACTGACCTCAAAATTAATAATAAAATGGTGTATTCCCTTTCTCAAAAAACACCGCTGGCCTCTGCCAGTTTGAAGTCCAAACCCCCTTGTGTCCTTCAGGCCCTCAGACTCTCCAGCTCACCCCCTGTCCTGTCAGTCTCACCCCATCTTCACTCCCAGGGTGTTCTCCTCTCCCCATTAGTAGATGGAACCCTTGCCTGGCCCCCCAACACCCAAGCTCTTTCTCTCACACCCCCAAGCCTTTGTTCTGCCTGTCCTTTCCCAGCCCTTTACCCACCTGGAAACTCCTGCCTCTTTTTATGGCCCAGCTCACAGTTCCCTTCCCCAGGGGAGTCTTTCCCACGTATCCTCATTCACTTGGTCAATAAATATTTGTGGTGGAGCCCGGGTACCAGGTGTTAATGATACATAAATCAATAGTGAGGGCGACACACGGAGACACATGCGAGGTCATTTAGAAACCGGAAGATGTTACCAAGCAAGCAAAGCTGAGTCCCTGACAGCAGTGCCCCTGAGTGCGGAGCCTGACCAAGTGTTGGTGGAATGGCGGGATGCCCCAGGGATGGGCGAGGGATACACCGGGGACATGGGGAAGCCGCAGGGCCCTCTGGGGAGCTAGTGAAAGCAGCTGTGGACAGATCCCACATAGTGCCACCAAGAATGTCACCCCAACCCGGGCAACTGGTCTGGCTGCTAGTGCTGCCAAGGCCCAGGAGAAGGGCTCAACTGAAGCTGCACTGGGTCAGGAGCTGGCCAAGCAGGTGAAAGCAAAGAGACAGGGCTCACAGTGCCTGAGGAACTGCTGAGCCTCACCCTCAGGAAACGAGAGGTGACTCCAGCAGTCACCGGGTGTCTGGGACACCAGTCCACTGTCTCCTAATCAGCAGCAAACGGGTGATGAACTTGAAGGGTTGTGAGCAGAGGCTCCTCCACCTGGTTCAGCTCTGGCGTGCCCACATACAGGCAGCAGCCAGCACATCCCTGCTGCGTGAGGTTGGGAGTGAGCAGCACATGAACAACAAAGCGGGCACTGCAGCACCCAGGGGACACGTGTCAGCCCCGGGCATGGGTCCTCCCTCTGTTTCCCTTTAAAAGCAAAGGCTCTCGGGGCTTGTTGCTGAGGACAGGGAGCAGGGGACAAATGAGAAGGGGGATGGGGCTCCCAAAGGAGCACACCAGGAGTGGCTCCTTTTTCCCCTCTTAGGCCGAGAAAGAATGAAGACAAGCCCGTGGGGTACTTCCGGCCTCAGGAGCGGAGTACGGAGGCACTGGGTAAAGGGGTACTGAATGCTTCCTTGGACCCTTTATCTCTGCTGTTGTTTGACCTCTGCCCCAGATCATACTGCATCTGCCCAGCTGTGACTCCCCCAGCAAGCTCCTGGCTGAGGGAGGTGTCTCTTAGGAAATGCTTCTTCTAGTAGGAAAATGCCATGTGTAGAGACACAGATACGGGTAAAGTACAGCCGGAAGCTACGCCTGTTTGGGCTCTGAGGGAGCACTGAGAGCCCGTCCCTTAGCGCCAGCATCTCATTCCTCTTCCCACACAAGAAGCTTGGAAAAGTCCCACAGGGCAGAGTGCATACCGCTCAGGGACAGGGTGGGTCCTGGCCCTGGACCAGAGTTCAGGCAGAGATGAGAGGGGAACTAAGACCAGCCCAGGTCCCAGGGTCCTGTGAGAGACTCAGGCCCAGCATTCCCTCTGAGCAGAGAAAGACTCACGTGGCCACATGACCTGCAGGGTGTCCAGTGCACGGGGAATGGAGTCAGGGACAGAGTGGGGATGACCGTGGATAAGCTGAGGACTGAGACACAGGCTGAGGAGTCTGCCTGAAGTGGACAGGGGCTGGGAGACATGGGAGCCTCTGGGACAGAGGAAGTGGCAGCCCAAGGTCAGCCAAAACACAGGGGAGAGATGGGAGCGGGAAGCGGCCCTCCTAGGTCTTTGCCTTGTCCACAAAAGCAAGCAGGAAGAGGGCTGGGCAGTAGGCCCTGCAGTGGGCATTGCAGCAGTCCGAGGGTGGAGCATCATTGCTATTCCATCTGGCTGTAGGCAAGATAGAGTTGATCTGAAGCCCAGTGCCAAAGTTAACAAATGTCCACGGTGGGGGCTTTACAAAGGTGTGTTGAACGAAGACTCCCCTCTAAGTCCTGAGCCTTGGTCCCTTCTGCTGTAAGATCTCTCACTGTGGGATATTTGTAATATACTTGGAACATGGTAGGAGCTCCACAAATGGTTTCATTATTAACTATCCTTCATGGGTAAAGAAAGTGACCAGTAGAACTCAAACTGTGAGAGGGAATTAACACATGATTGAATATCTGGACCACAGAGTTTCAGATATTTTATAGCACTTTGCGTTCCAAAATGTGTTCATATGGATAACTTCTGGAGGGTCCCAAACCACCTGTGGTTAGTGTTGAGACTGCCCCCAGTAGAGAGTTTGGTCATTTGCCTAAAGTCACATGGCAGGTCCGTGATGGGCCAGACTAGGAGCCAGATGCCTTGCCTCCAGCCCAGGACCATCCCAGGCCTTTATCTCAGCTCCCAGGTGAAGAGCTCAAAGGCAGCAGAATGTGCTAGAGGGGCTATCTTCTCTGCAGGCCAGTCCTCAGGGAGTGGGGGGCAGTGGGGACAGGAGGAGGGCAAGGCTGGAGAGTGGTGAGCAGGTGGAATCCAGGGGGATGTCCTGCAGAGCTCAGAAGGATGCATCCCTCTTGGCCTTGATTGAAGTTGGTTCTCATTCCCAAGATGGCGACTCCAGCACTCTCTAGGCAATGATGATGCACTCTGGATTGTCTCTGGAGCAAGCCTGCGCTTTGGGGTGAACACTGGGAGCAAGAATATCCCTCTAAGGTGTGACTGGTATAAGATAGAGAGGGGTAACACAGCTCAGACAGGCAAGTTGGGGTTCAGAGCTGGGCTCAGACAGGAGTGCTTAAAAGGCAAACTGAGGCAGGATTTATATCGTGCAGTTTCAGTCAATACACTCAACAGCCCTGCAGATTCTGAGCCAAAAACCACCCACCTATTTCCAGGCCTGCCTGCTAATGGAGCTGAGTCTCCTGAGGGCTCTTGTCCTGTCTGATTTGTGTAGACTCTCCATCTCCAGGGGAAAAGCATGGTACCTAGAGAAGCCCAGTGCTTCTGAGAAGCCACAGCTCATACTACATGAGCCCGAGTACCCATAAGCTCTCTGGGCAGGGGCTCGGTGGGTTTGAAGGTCAAACAGCTCTGGTCTCTCTTGACATCATTCTGTAATTCTGTAACATGTAACCTTGGGCAAGGCTGGGTGAAGGGACCTCTCTGCACTATTTTGCAGCTTTCTGTGTCTCTAAAATTATTTCAAAATGAAAAGATAAAAAACATGGAGTCATGACATTAGTCTTCAGCACCTGATGCCACTAACCTGAGGATCTTTGACAATCCCACCCAGCATCAAAGCGAAGACTCCTACCCAGTCAGGACCTTTCAGGAAGAAGCGTCCCAGACTTTGGTCCTCCTTCTCCTACCGCCACTGCTCTGTGTCAGACTTGCATTTCTTTTCATCTATACCCTTCCTACCAGCCCATTTCTCTACTCTCTCCTTTCACTGTCCATCCCATACATCACCACCAGACGGGCATCTCTGAATCTCTGCTCTACTTCTAACTCCCCAGGGGCCCTTAATCCTTTTGGGATGAAGTCAAGCTACTTAGAAAGTTCTTCAAAGCCAATCACAATGTGGTCTCAACTACACACCTTTCAGCTTCATCTCCCTACACAGGCCCCACTGTCATCAAAGCCAAGAGCCCCTGCACCAGCCACATCAGGCCTCCAGACAGTCCTCAAAAACATGACCAACACACCCAGCCAGTGTGGCTCAGTGGTTGAGCATCAACCTGTGAACCACGAGGTCATGGTTCAATTCCCAGTCCTCAGAAACATGACCTACTCATCCAGCCTCTCCTTCTTTGCCCAAGCTGTTCCATCCACCTGGCAGGGCCTCCCTAATCTCTCTCCATCAGTCCTTCTCCTGCTCAATACTTGGCTCAAAATCTTTTGCTACTTCCATCCCACCCAGTGGAGGAATGCTTTTCTCAAGGTCCCCATTTCTCCGAGGGGTCGGCATCTAAGAGAGACACAAACAGTCCCCTCATTCTCCATCGGGCAGTTGGGTCCTTGTTATTGGGAGTGATCTGGGAACAAGGCCAGGTCTGGTTCACCTTTGGCCCTCTGGCTGTCTTGCTGGATGAACGTTTCTGGAATGTACTTGTTGAGGGAAACCCATTCCTCAGTGCAGAGAAACAACATTTGGGTCCCAGAACTATGCAGTTGTTTTGAAAAGAAGTGGAAATTACTGACCTTCAAAGCAAATTTGAGCTGAGGGTGTGCCTGAAACAAAACACAAAAGAAAGTGGGAGCAGGGAGGGGACCCGAAGCTCTTCCAGCTTTGTGGTCCCCTCAGGAGAACATCTTCCAGAGCCAATAAGAGGTGGAGTTTGGAAAAGGTGGGAGCAAAGCCTCTTCCCTCCTCCTTGTGGTCTTCAGGATGCTTCTGGGTGTTTCAAAGGCCTTTTTCTTGGGGTGGGGGAGAGGCTGGCTTCCTCTGAACAGGTTCTCCTGAGAAAGGGGCCTGGGGGCCTGGGGGCCTGGAGGAGACAGGATGTGAACAGGGCTCGATCAAGTGAGGCCAGCAAAGTAGTGTGCGACTGGACAGCAGCATCGATCCACCGTGGGTGGGAGGGGAACTGGTGGGGCGGGCCTGCTATGCTCAGCAGGTATCTCATCTGCTCTCTTCTTGGCCACGTGGCCTTGAGAGTCTGTTTGCAATTACAGCCTGTTTTGATTATTAGGTCAGAATATTCATCTCCATGGGCTTAGATAGAAAGCCAGAGCAAAACAGCATACCTCATTTCAAACTAGGTCTCCCTTTCTTTGTATGTGTGTGTAGTTTTTGCCTTTTCCTTGTTTAACCAATGCATTCAGCTCTTGACTCCAGGAGGGTGGTGGTTGCAAGAGGCACCCAGAGGCAGCGAATGCAGTGGTCCTGTAGGGCAAGAGTGGGAGGCTTCAGCTGCTCCCTTGGAGCCCCACCCAGTGAGGAGGCCAGAGCTGGGTGGGCTTTGACTCATGCAGAGGCAGCTGGTTGCCAAACACAGAGGCTGATGTTGAGAGAGTCCTAGGAGGCCAGGCCTGGCTGGGAGGGACCTTGAAAGTCAACTATGGAACCCCCACCAAGTAGTGAGCAATCATTCTTCCTATTCCTCCAGGGATGAGGAACTCACTACTCCTTGGGTCACCTGATTCATTGGACATCAATTCCAGAAAGGAAAATGAACCCTTTCTTACAAGAGTGTTGAGTTCTTGGCCTCCAAGTCTTCTCCAGACCAAATATCTCTGTTTCTTCAACACATTGAGTTTGATATGAATTCTAGTCTCATTATCATCCTGAGTAAATGTAACATCCCCCATGTGGTCTGAATACTCAAAACAATCAGGATTTTCACCTCCTTCCTCCCAAATATTATACAACTCTTATCATGGAGCCTGTGCTGCTTCTCAGTACCCAGGTCTAGACCTGAAGGAGAAAACGCCCTCACAGGACACAAGTGTAACCACTACCCCTTTCTCCCTCTGAGCCCCTTTATGTGTCCTCACAGCCCAGGCCCCCTAAGATTTGTCTTCATTCTGAGACTCTGGAGTGTCCCAGCATCTTCAGAACAAAGAGGAAGGGGGCAGAAGAGGAGAGGGAAGTCACTGTGCTCTCAGTCCCAGCGTAGTCAGCACACTCTCCCTGCCTCTAAGACATGGTGGCCTGGTTTCAAGGGATAGAGAGAGAGTGTGTGTGTGTGGGGGGGGGGGGGGGGGGAAGGGAACAGGAGAGGGACCGGGGGAAACCAAACCCCTTTCCCTCCACCTGGTGGTCTTTGGGATGCTGATGGATGTGTCACCATGTTTTCCTTGGGGTGGGACCAGGGGCTTCCTCTGAGCAGGAGACAGAAACAGAGAGACAGAGAGGTCACAGTCTCCTGTAGAGCCCTTGGGAGCTTACAATAATCTTTCTCACCCATGTAGTGTCTTAACAACTATGGGAAATAGACACTTATGTTACTTACATGAATCTATTTTGCAAAACTGAGATTCTGAAAGGCAGAGGTCGCCAAGCTAATAAAGACTGGCTCTGAGAGAAGAGACAGAGAGATTCTCTGAGCTAAAGCTTGGCTGACACCCCTGCTGGTGTGGCTGTTGGTTGGGTATCATCAATGCACTGAAAGGTCACTGGTTCAATTCCCAATCAAGGCACATGCCTGGGTTGAGGGCTCAATCTCCAGGAGGGGATGTGCAGGAGGCAGCTGAATGATGTTCTGCTCTTCCATCGATGTTTCTCTTTCTCCCTTTCCCTTCCTCTCCCTCTAAAATTCAAATAAAAAAATACATTTTTTAAAGCTTGTGGATAGTCAGAGGGGCAGTGCTGAATTTGTTTTAGATGCATGATGATATAAGCCATCTCATTTATCATCCAAACTGGGTCTTTGGGACTGAAAAGGGGCACTATTAATGTTTACACAAGACACAGCCCATCCTTGGCAAACCAGGATATATGTCCTCCAGCTATAGAGTCCTCCAGCCCCAGGCTCCCCAAGCCATCCCTCTGCTCTGCATGCCCACCTCAGAGAACAACCCAGAAGCACCACTGACACAGTGCTGTCTCAGGATGACTCGCTTCCCTTCTACCAGCTCAGACCTTCCTACTAAGAATCAGATTCTTCCATGCAGTCACCTCTTGAACACCTCCTCCTGGATGATCCTGGATCCCATGCATGAGCCTCTCCAGATGCTGTCCTGTGCGAGTCACAGTTGATTTGGGCATCTGGTCTACCTCATAACACACACAAGGTGACACAGTAAAACCCAGCTCTCAGCACAGACCCACAGCCTTGAGCTCAACTTCACCCATTGATGCAGACTATCCAGCTATCCTGACTGCTCTCATCACCCCGGCCAGACCTCTTGATTTGCTCTGCAGTCAGAGATGGACTCTCATCTCTCATTTTCTTCTCCCCTTTCAGACCGATTCTGAGTTAGGTCTCAGTTTTCCTGCCCCTGACTTCTCTAAGGAGCCAAACTGCTGCCCACCTCCTTCTGACTCAGGTCTCTGCTCACCTATGTCACTTCCCACCCTCATCTTGGGCTTGATTTCATCATATTCACCCTACAGTCACTACAAGCCAAACACAAACATGCCTAAGTAGACCCACAACCTCTCCTCAGATCTTAATTCTCCTCCTGCATTCCTGGTGGTAGATGGACCCCACCTGGCACCGGGTCACCCAGGGGAGCCCTGCTAGTCCCCAGAAGCACAGCATTACAGTGGTGCACCCCCTGTCCTCATATTCCCAGGAGAATGATCACACGTGTCCAGATGTCACTCACCTCATTGTGCCTTTTCCCCTTCCCTGTGCCCAGTGCTGAGCATGGGGGCTGGCCTGTGGTCAGTGCTCGGCCATCCTCTGCTGCAACAAAGCCAGCAGAGACCCGATCAGGAAATGTGACTTCTTTGTGTTCCAGTTATTCCAAAAGATTGAATTGATTTAATAGGAATGCTTCCTAATGCGTGAACAATTATTATTGTTTTAAATTAGCAAGAATAAAATTCCACCATCTTTCTCCCTGAAGCTGCTTGCCGAGATGCTGAGCCGTAAATTCACAGCACCCATGAGGAGCTAGACAAACAGCCATCGGAGCTGCAAGGAAGTGCTGCAACTGAAAACATCTCTGATCCATATATTTCCCTTAGGGAAGGGGAAGGAGTGAGAGAGCAGGGAACTTTTTTTTTTTTTCTTTCAACAGGAAATTTTATAACTCTCCCCTGCCCTCCTTCTAGCTTCACAAGAGATGCCTGAGGTTGAGCATCTTTGGCTGACTGAAGGAGGAAATCACGAAATAAATTCAACTAAGTGAAGCAGCCAGTGGCTTTCACTGCAAAAGCCGACAGCGTTATGTGGTCTCACACCCACCTCACCCCTGATTCTTCCCTCACTGCATGACCTCAACTTGTCCCTCTGACTTTGATGCCAGCCACAAGACTAGGCTTAGAGTACATGTGACAAGTAATCTGAGGTGTGGTCTCAGCCGCACTCACTAGGTAAAACAGTTCCCTCTCTGGCCTCAGTTTTCCCCATCTATTCATGGATCTTGTCCTAGCTGATAGTGTCCTTGGTTAGTTTTTGTCCTCTCAGCCCTAAACCCTGCACTCCTTGGAAAGAACAGGCACTGTAGTGGTTCAGCTCATTTGTATGTGAATTCCAGGACCAGCCCATGGGACTGTGCAGGTAGTTCTGATGGACAGCAGCTCTGTGTGGAGCCGTGAAGCATTCTGGAACCAGGCTGGGACCAGGCTGTGCTCCAGCTTGACCATCTGGTCACTGCAGCAAGTCCCCTACCCACAGAGCACCCTCATGTGCTCTGGGGTGACTGGCACAGTCATTCATTTATCCATCAGACTTTATGGACACCTCCCCACATTTCAGAGCCTGAGCCAGACATGGGCACAACAAGGACACCCTGTGAGTCTGTGGGGCAAGGGCAGACACAGAGACATGGCTGGGCCCCTCGAATGCAATGTGACAAGTTCTAGCATAGAGGCAGGGTGAGGTGCAAGCACAAAGGGAGGATTCCCATTGAGTCTGGACAAGCAGTCCAGATGTGGAGACATTTGAGGTTTAGAAAGGGGTCTCTAAGCTTCCAGATGGAGGTGCACCCATCCTTGACAGAGGCCAGCAGGAACAAAGGGTCAGAAAGCACGGCAAACTTTCCCGACCTGCCTAGCGGCTGGAACGTCATTCTAACGGCCTCAGAACCACAAGAGGTGTTGACTAGAGAGGTGTCCAGCTGTGGGAGGTGGGGGAAGACACTTGACCTCTGATGCCTCGCTCTTCTCATGTACAAAATGGGAATAAAGAGAGCACGCTCCTCTCAGAGTGACAGGGGAAGATCCCGATGCCGAAGGATTTCAATGTGCCGGTGCAGTTTCTGGTACACAATCGTCCTGGGAGCACAATTATTGAATCTAAATCTTTTCACCCATGCCTGGCCAGTGTGGTTCAGTGGTTGGGCATCAACCTATGAGCCAGGAGGTCACAGTTTGATTCCCAGTCAAGGCATACGTCCCGGTTTTGGGCTCAGTCCCCAGTAAGGGGTGTGCAGGAGGCAGCGATCAATGATTCTCTCTCATCATTGATGTTTTGTCCCTCTCTGCCTTTCCCATCTTCTCTGAAATCAATAAAAATATATTTAAAATAATAATAATAAGTAAAGGTGTTCACTCACTCCTCTCACCAAGACTCACCCAGTGTGCTTTGTGCACACACACACACTCCCACTCCCAGGCACACACGCGGTCATCCCAGTTCCAGCTTCATCAGGGTCTCCTGATAAAGACTTTCCTCTCAAGCTCCCAGCTCGTGTCTCAGTGCTGTCCCCGACCCCAGCCCCACTACGCCCTCCCTGGCCATCCTGGTGGAAAGTCTTGCTGGGCCGGGCTGTAGCCACATGTGCACATGAGTTAAATAAGCAGGCCAGTGTTGTCTGTGGTCTCACAATTGCATTTCCTCGGGAATAGAGAGAAGTAGGAACCGAGCTCCTGGAGTTGAGTGGTGGGGCAAGAGGGGGTGGGAGCAGGGGAAGGAAGGGGGACCATTGGGTGGAGAAAGGTCCTGGGAATGAGTGCGTGGCCCAGGCCCCTGCGTAGGGAATAGGGTAAGGTACAGACTCCCTTGAACCAAAGGAGAGCCCTTCCTGGGGCCAGGAAGCCATCCTGCAGGTGGGAGAGGGGGCCCTGCCCAGCGCACAGCCTCCTCCCCGTGGGGCTGGCTGAACCCTACTGCCTTGTTGCCTTGCTCCAAAACCGGCAGGCACAGCTGCTGTCTTCTCACCCTGCTCAGCTCCACTTCTTCCAAGGTCTAAAAGGCCACAGGCAGCAAAACACTGTGTATACTAAGCATTGGCACAGAGCACAGTGGGAAACAGGTACAATGGATGATTTGACAGGTAGCCAGAGACTGAGCTGGCTCCTCCCTTGGGCACAGCCTTGGCTGGGGCTTCTTCTCCCTCCAAGGGAGGCTCCCTCACTCTCCTTCCTCCACATTCCTGCAGCTCCACTCCCTCCTTCTTCTTGAGCTCAGGGGAGAGCCTCTAACTCCTACAAGAGAAGAAAGAAGGTGTGCTTGATTTCACCAAATCTTTCCCCAGAAACATGGCAGGAACTATTACCTTTCTTCAGGGGTGAGGAGCACAGGGCTCTAAGACAGAAGAGGCATTGCCCAAAGGTGCAGATTTAGGAAATGGTGGAGTCTGTACTTTCCACCCACTTACCACCCACTCGTTCAAACCTTCATTGACCTGCTCAGAGGCATGCATGGGCCAAGAGTCACTTCACAGCCGAGCAGGGAAAGCCTGGGGATGGGGGCTCTGAAGGGCCAGCAGGGGCCGGGGCCCTGCGTCTTTACCTTCCCAGCTGGCTCTGGCTGGCCGCGACATCTCGGGGAGCAGCGTGCCATGCACACAGTAAGCTCAGGGAGTTTAACAAATGTTTATAAAACCTCTCCATCTGCAGTTAATGGTCCTTATTAGAACCGAAAAAAGCAGTCACTCATGCCACGTCCCAGCTTTAAGGAGTGTTTTATTATTACACGCCACTCCACAAATTAATGAGCAAAGCCCTGGCCCGTTTGTCAAGGGGGCAATGCCCAGGGATGCTGGCGGAGAGGCCTTTGTCCTGGAGCTGACTGGGCCAAATTTGCTGCTCCACCTGCCCTCCCTGCTGCCCCCAGACACCCACCACTCTCAAGCTGCCAGCCCACCAGCTGGCATGCCTGGAAGAGCCCACCTTCAGTCTGCTGGGCCCCAGATCCCTGCCCCTGGAGCCTGAGCCTCAGCAGGCCCCACTGACTCTTCCCTGAGGCAATGGGGTAAGGTATTTTCATATCCTGAGGGTGGGGGTGAGAAACACAGATTCCTGGGCCCCAGCCTAAAATCTTTATTTTTTTAATATATTTTTAATTGATTTTAGAGAGAGGGAGGGAAAGGAAGAGAGAACCTCAATGTGAAAGAGAAACATAGATTGGTTGCCTCCCATACTACCCTGATTAGGGACTGTACCAGCAACCTGGGTATGTGCCCTGACCGGGAATTGAACCAGCAACTGTTAGGTGTACAGAACAATGCTCAACCAACTGAGCCACACTAGCCAGGGCCAAAATCTGAATTCTTAACCAACCTGAAGACCAGCATGGGGAACCACCAGGGACTAAGACCTGAGCCTCAGATGCCTACATGCCCATCCTGGCTCCGCCCCAGGCTGTGTGACCTCAGGCAAATCACTTCTGTTTTCCTTAGTCTCCTTATTTGTCAAATGAGGACGTCAAATCTACCTCCAAGTGGTTTTCATAACAATGACGTCATCCCGTGTAGCCAAAGTACACTTTGCCATGACTCGCCTCTGCTGTCTGCATCATGGAATCATGAAAGCATCAAGGTCAGGGTAAAGCAGCCAATGGTTGCACAATATTGTGGAGGCATGAAATGCCACGGAGTTGGCTAATCTTTTATATTATGTAAATTTTATGTCAATACAAAATGGTTAATTTTATGTCATGTGAATTTTACCACAATAGAAAAAAAAAAAAAAACCAAACAGTTCATTTTCATCTTAAATAGGACATGCTTACCAGCCTCTGAGCCTTCGCCCAGACTGTTCCCTCTATTTGATTAGCTCCTACTCATGGTTCAGGCTTCCTTTCGGAAATCATTTCCCCAAAGGCTCCTCTGCTGGCTCCTAAAATGCTGTGTCCCCTCTGGAGGGGACATGATCACAGGCTGCTCTAGGTCCAAATGCAGGCACCTCATTAAAAGATGGGCTTTGGGGCTGGGGAAGGGCTGGTAGGTCCCACGTACAGCAGCCGCTCATCTGGGGCACAGTAGGTGCTCAGTATTTACTCAGATGGAAGAGTTGACTCTAATCAGCCCTGGCTTTAGAGACGAAGCAGGTGCAACTTAGAGGAGGCCAGGCGCTGCCGGCCACACCGTTGCTCATGGGCGCAGGCACTCTGTCTCTCCCTCTCCCTTGCCTGTCAGCAGCTCCCCCCGGGCGGAAGCATAGCCCAGGCTCTTCGGCCTTCACAGCCATCCGCTAATCTGGCCACGGACAGTGTGCCAGGGCCCTCTGTCTGCCCTTCCTGTGTCCCTGGGACACAGCTGTTCATGTTGTCAGCCTTATCGCAAGCAGGCAGGCGATGGCCCGTGTCCCAGGGAACCTTGTCTCTAGAACCTCCTACCAACTCAGAGTCTTGGCCACTGGGATCCTCAGCTTCTGGGTGCACCTGCCAGAAACTGCCCACACACAGGGCCTCAGTTTCCCACCTCTAACATAACAGATGAATAACCATTGACCGATTTAACACCACTGTCAAGGAGGTAGCTAAGGGAGGGGCCTCACCATCTGACCACCTGGGTCTGAACCCCAGTTCTACTCCTCACAGCAGGACCCTGAGCAGGTGATGGCACAAACAGGGCCTTGTTCCCTCTCTGTGAAATGGGTATGATTCTGGGGGCTACTTCCCAGGTACATAGTACTTTGCGGCACTTAGACCCATGCCCTGAGCACTGGAGGCACTATGGGTGTGAGCTCTGATTTCATGTCCTGCCTCTGCCCTCTATGAGCTCAGATCTGGTGGCCCTTCCCTCACAAAGTGGAGGGAGTACCACCCAGTGACCAAGACAGCCAGATACACAGAGGCCGTGCAGGGAAACCCTGGGTGTGAGCCCTGGCACTGGTATCCTTTAGCCACTCGGGTACATCATAGAAACAAAAAGGGAGTTTACAGAGGAAGAACCAGAGAAGGCCAAAGCTGCCTCAGTCACCAGCTATACTGAGGCTATAGAGATGAGTAGGAAGAGAAAGAGATAACAATACAAACATGGGGGTCACATGGGAGAATGCAGCTTGGTGGCCTGTGGGGTCACGGTGGGGAGAATGCAAGCTTGGGGCAAGGGAGTGGGGTCGTGCCTCTGTCTGGGTGGTCTGACCAGTCCCTGCCCTCACTGGGTCTCCACCTCCCAGATATAACATGGGCACATTAATCCCTACCCTGCTCAGCTTCCAGAAGGGGCACCAAGAGGGTGAGGAAGAGGTTGTAAGCTGTACCCCCTGGCAGGTGTCATCCCACTGGAAGGATACACCCAAAGTGCTGCCTCCCTCCAGTGGCCAAGACCCTGAGTTGGTAGGAGGTTCTAGGGACGAGGTTCCCTGGTACACGAGCCGATTCACCACAACATGAATCGCCTGATTAGCAGCTCTGCTCGGCCCTCTCAAAGGCATTTAAAAGTCAATGGGGCCACTGCAGACTCTTCCTCCCTCCCACCCCCCGGCCTCCAATTCTGCTCCTCTCCCAGCAAACACTTCTCTCATCATTCACCCAGAGACTCAAGGTCACAAGCTTGCCCTTGCCCTCTCCTCTTATATCCATCCTTGCAGCAAGGACTACCAACTCTGCCTTGAAAACAACCTCAAAGCCTCTTAGCCACCAGCAACCAGGGCTGAGCCCAGGCCATCTTGACCTGAACCCACCTTCAGCTCCAGCTCTCGGGTCCTACTTTCATTCATGTTAAAAGTAACTGGAGACTGTCACTTTTCTGTTTAAAACACTCTCAAGTCTCCCCGTCTGGTTAGAATAAAACGCAAGCCCTTTACCTGCCCCATATGCAATCTGACAGCTGCCTGCAACTCACTGCTCTCTCTGGCCCCACTCCAGACACACAGGCCTCACTCCTTTCCTTGAACAAGCCCCATCCTCTCCTTCCTGCGTGCTCGCCCTGCTCTTTTCATGGCTGCCTCGTTCTCATCAGTCTCGCCTCAAGGTGAAGTACCCCTTCCTCAGAGAGGACATTCCTTGTCTGTGACTCAAACATCCATGAGACTTTCTAAGGCCTTTACATGGAGAATGCTCACCAGCTGACATTTTATTTGTTTGCATTGTTGTCTCTCTCTCTTCCCACTCATCCCTACAGCTCACTGGTGGGTCCTAGCATGAGCACAGAGCCTGGCACATAGTAGGTGCTCAGTAAATATTTGCTGACTGGATGACTGGAGGCATAAATGGTTGGATGAAACGTAGCTTCCAAAGGTCCACACCAAAGGCAGGTTTACCTGGAAAGCGTACTCGAGCCTTAAGTGAGTAAATGGAAGCACCTCGCAGGTGCTTTCCACCACCAAGTCTCACCAGCACTGCATCTCCTGCCACAAATGTTCTACTCCCTCTTCACCTGACTGCTCCTTCTACTCATTTCCCAGTGATCACCTCCTCTCACCCTTAACAGCTCTTCCCTGCTACCCCTCAGCCTCTTCCGTGCATTTCTGTAGACCCCTGCTGCTTCAAGCCTGGCTCATCATCTGTACAATCTTTCATTCTGTGAGTCCTTGGGACCTAAAGCTGAGGCTAAGTCATATCTGGGTGCCCTCACAGAGCATAGTGCTTGGTACCATGTTGGCATTCAGTAAAAGTTTGCTGTTATCCAAGCGGCCAACCCACAAGACCAGGCCAGGCTCTGGGGAAGTGGTGAGATAAAACTGAGCTCCCTGACCACCAGGCTCTTGCTTGCAACCCACTTGGAGAGACAAAGATGATGTCTGACAAGCTAATTGCTTTCATGGAGATGGGCATAAAAAGTTCAGTGGGGCCATAAGAATAAGAAAAAATAAATCAAGTTATAAAATGACACACACAGAGGTGAAACCAAGATGGTGGCACAGGTAAACACCTAAACTGCTGCCTCGCACAACAATTTCAAAACTACAACTAAAAGACAAAACGGACATCATCCAGAACCACAGGAAGGCTGGCTGAGTGGAAATTCTACAACTAGAAGGAAAGAGAAAGCACACTGAGACTCAGAGGAGCTGCAGGAGGCAGAGGTACTGAGACGCATGCGTGCGGAGAGGACTGGCAACTGAGTACGTGGCTGGCTTTCTCAAGCGGGAGGGAGACAAAAGATCTCGACTGCGCTGAACTCCAGTTCCAGGCGAGACTCTGGGAACCCAGATTCATTCGGGGAGAAACTGGACTGTCTGGCAGTGGGCGGAACTCGAGAGTGGCTTTCTCTCAGAGGTGCTTGCAGCAATTACCACGGGACACTGAGACACAGGGGCCTATTAGGGCAGGGCTGACAGGAAACCAATGCCGTCTGCTCCACCCTGAGACTCTGCCCCATTCAAGCTGAACACAGAGGCTTTTGCAAGTCTTTCCCATAAGGGTGTCTCCAGTACAGAAGTTCTCCCAGCGTAGACACAGCTGATCCTCACAGCCAATTGGCCTGGAGGATCAATTCCTCCCAGTGATACCAACAACAATCAAGGCTTAACTACAACAAGACTGTGCACACAGCCCACAGATGGGTGCACCAAGGGTGTCCACCTCAGGTAACAGGGGAGGCTGAGCCACTGGGCCCTATAGGACATCTAGCACACAAAACCACTCTATCAACTCAGGGAAGCAGCCAAAATGCAGAGACAAAGAAACAGATCACAAATTAAAGAAATGGAGGAACGCAAATGACTGGATATAGAGTTCAAAACTATGGTTATAAGGTTTTTCAAGAATTTTCTAGAAAAGGCTGATAAATTTAGCAAAACCCTTGAGGATATGAAAAAGGACCAACTAGAAATTAAGCATACACTGACTGAAATAAAAAATATTATACAGAGATCCAGCAGCAGACTAGAGGATTGTAAGAATCAAGTCAAAGATTTGAAATACAAAGAAGCAAAAGCACTCAACCAGAAAAGCAAAGAGAAAAAAGAATCCAAAAATCTGAAGATAGTGTAAGGAGCCTCTGGGACAACTTCAAGCATACCAACATCTGAATTATGGGGGTGCCAGAAGAAGAGAGAGAGCAAGATACTGAAAACCTATTAGAAGAAATAATGACTGAAAACATCTCCCACCTGGTGAAAGAAATAGACGTACAAGTCCAGGAAGTGCACAGAACCCCATACAAGAGGAATCCAAAGAGGACCACACCAAGACACATCATAATCAAAATGCCAAGAGCAAAAGACAAAGAGAGAATATTAAAAGCAGCAAGAGAAAAACAGTTAGTTACCTACAAGGGAGCACCCATCGACTGTCAGTGGATTTCTCAACAGAAATTATGCAGGCCAGACGGGAGTGACAAGAAATATTCAAAGTGATGAATAGCAAGAACCTACAACCAAGATTACTCTACCCAGCAAAGCTATCATTCAGAATTGAAGGTCAGATAAAGAGCCTCACAGATAAGAAAAAGCTAAAGGAGTTTATCACCACCAAACCAGTATTATACGAAATGCTGAAAGGTATTCTTTAAGAAGAGGAAGAAGAAGAAAAAGATAAATATAAAAATTATGAACAACAAATACATATCTATCAATAAGTGAATCTAAAAATCAAGTGAATAAAAAAATCTGATTAACAGAATAAACTGGTGAATATAATAGAATCAGGGGCATAGAAATGGACTGGACTGACAATTCTCTGGAGAAAGGGGTATGGGGGGTGCAGGAAGAGACTGGACAAAAATCTTACTCCTATGGATGAGGACAGTGGGGAGGGGATAAGGGCAGAGGGTGGGGTGGGAACCGGGTGGAGGGAAGCTATGGGGGGAAAAAAGAAGAACAATTGCAATAATCTGAACAATAAAGATTTATTAAATTTAAAAAATAAAAGAAGAGGAGAGGGCATGACAGTGACTAAGGTCCAACCACCAGGACTCTGCCCATCCCCGGCAGGCCCCATCCTCAGTGAAGCCTTTGAGCATGTGCCCTGCCAGGCCCAGGCAACTGTAGGGCAGGCTAGCGGGGGCCCTACCAAACCCCTGTAAGCAGACAAGATGTCCAGGTGAGGCCTCACCCCCAGATGGTCCCAGGTCCACCAGAGGAGACACAGCTGTCCAGGAGGTCCACCTGCCTCAAGCTCCAAGTACTATTACTTCTGTTTTCCCTTGTGTTGACTTACCCTTTGTACTTAAGTAAACTTATTTTAAGCTGAAAATAAAAAATGCAAGTTCCTGAAGGAAAAAATTAAAAAAAAAAAGAAATGACACACATTGTCAGAGATACTTTAGTAAAACTTTAAAACCTGAAAACCAGCCTATGTGTTATTTATGAACACATAAATACACGGCAAAAAAATAAATACAAAATGCATGCGAATGAGAGATGCCATTTCTGGGGAAGGAGGAGAGGGGCAGAGTTGTGGAGGCTCACATATGGTGCTTTAACCATATCTATAGTGTTTAGATTCTTAAAAAGAAAAATCTGAAGTACGCGCTTGGCATAATACTAAGATAAGATAAAGTTGGGTGGGTGGTCCTTGGTTGTTTGCTAGAATATGCTAGTAGAGTCTAAGGGTTTGGAAAATTCTAAGATCATTTTTATATTAAATGCAATGTGATTAAAGAGAAAGCACCAATCTGTTGAATGAGTGTCTAATGGGTAGATGGGATGGGTGGGTGGATGGATGGATAGATGGATGGATACATGGGTGGTGGGTGGTTTGAAGGATAGATGAATGTGTAGAGCGTAGTTGGATAGGTGAATGGATGGGTGGATTAGTGAATGATGAATAGATGGCAAAAATAATGTTAGAAATTTTCAGGTTTATCCTATTCTTTGCATGTATTGAGTGCTTAACCACATGTCAAGCCCCATGCTAGTCCCTGGCCATGTTGCATTCAGGATTCTGACAAGTCACTTGCCCACAGGAGTTCAAAGCCAGAGCCCAGATTCAGGCCCAATGAGGAAACAGTATTCAGGGCTGCAGACAGTGTGGTCAGAAGTGTGTGTCTACTCTGCTGAAGGCAAAAGTAAAAAGAGGGATAAACTCCCATAGGGCTTCTCCACAGGGAAGCTGAATGTCTGCTGTGTCCGTGTGGATGCCTTGTCCTCCTGGAGACAAAGGTATCCCGGCAGAGGGATGGGGCCAGGGGCAGAGAAGTGGGACCATAGAGAGTGTAGAAGAGCTACTAGCAAAGAAAACATGATGGGGGGAAGAAAGACAAAGCCAGCGGGGGGTAGGACCTACTCTGAAGGGTCTGGATTCTCGTGCTGGAGATGGAACTTCACCCATAAGCTAGAGTCTCCCAAATCTAGCCAATTGTCAGAATCATCTGATTGGCCTAGAAAAGGGTGAAAGCCAGGAATTTATATAGATCAAAATCTGCCTCTGTCGTCAGCCAAGTCCCTTCATTCCGCCCCACTCTGGTTCATGAAGGAGACCAGCGTTAACTGGCTCAGCTGCAGCCTGGGTTCCTAAGGGCAGGACTGGAGGAGATGGCAGGCGCCCTCCATGGGCCCTGCCTGTGTCCATCTCCCATTGGGTTTGATGGCCCCAGCACCTGGGCCTGGGTCCTCAGGGCCCAGCGGGAGAGGAGGAGGAGAGCCCACGTGCACGTCAGCACGTTGACCCCGATGGAGCATGTTTCTATCTCACCAAACAGTTCTCTAACAAGAATCTTTATTGCTCAGCACAGCTAACTGGGAGAGCATTTTTCTAATTACATTTCCCTTGAAATACACCCGAGTTTGAGTTAACACCTCTTCAGTCTGCCAAAACCCAAGTCATTTTAAAATTAGTTCTGGAGGTTTTGCAAAAACCCCACTGGGATGCAGCGTTCCTTTCCCACCAAGTTGTGTGCTGAAAGCGCTCCCCAGATGCCAGGGCGGTTCTCCTTGGAGACTGTGGAGAGCACCCAGGGAAAGCCCACTCCTGGCCCTCCTGCCTGCCTCTCTCGCTCAGACCTGCTGAGCAGCCCTCCCGGTGCTGCAGGATCGATGGAACCATAAATGCATTCTGCCCTAAGCAGTTTCTCTCATACTTTTTTAAAACCATACGGTGGGAGGGAAATGTAAGCCATATGGTTTTGAATCATTAACACTTAAATCATCAAAATTGAGATTTTTTTTTTTCCTAGAGAAATTTCCTAGCCAAGGTGCCTTTAGCAGCTCTTTAATAAACTGTTTAAAATTCTGTTGTTCCCCCTAAAACACACAAGCACATGCCCAAATATGCAGTACATGTATGCATACTCAGAAAGGGCATCATTAAGAAACACAGCCCATTAGATACCATCCATCCCCAAACAGGGTGGGTTAAAAGGCATTAAAGATACCTGTAGAGCATTAGTGGTCAATGACATCTACTCAGTCCAATTATTCAGACTGAAGAGTTCCACAGAGCTTCGGAGCTCATCTGGACCAGCCCCTTGATGGTAAAGATGAGAAAGCTGAGGCCCAATGAAGGCTCAGGCTCTTGAAGAGTTGGTGGGAGTCCCAGAGGAGTATTTTAGGGAGTGGAAACTTCCCAAGCAAAGTGTCTTCTATGTTGCTGCATGTGACTAAACAGTAGAGTGTGAGGTAATAATAGGGGTGGGAAAGAGAGGCTAGGGCTGACCATGGAGCACTTTCCATGGCTCCCTATAGTCTGAATACAGCAGCCACCTCCTCTAGCCCATACGTCAAGGTTGTGGGAGAGGAGACTCCCTTCTCCATAAAATGCAGGTCAGGCTCTAACTCTTGAAACAACGGGAGGGGTGGCTTAGAAAGATAGGTGTTCACCTGAAAGAGCATTACAGAAACTCTTGGGAGAAATGATGACAGCCTGGGCTTAGTGGTAGAAAGAAGGGAGAAGACCTGGAAGACGTTTTGGAAAAACATTTGATAAGACTGGGGACCTGATGCATGTAACCAGTGATGCAGAAGCAGCACAAGGATTCCATCAGTTTCCTGTGGCTGCTCTAAAAGATGCCCCTAACTCACTGGCCCAAAACACCGCTTATCCAAATGTACAGTTTTAGAGGCCAGAAGTCCAAAATGAGTCTTACAG